>JAWMRA010000161.1:25279766-25364031 GCA_035584735.1 Pseudotriccus pelzelni
TACAGGGCTAACGAGCTCCACCTGCCCGGGGAGTATCCCTGGCTGGAATCGAACCCTTGGCCTCGGCGGTGAAGGTGACATGTAATACTGCTTTGTTTATTCGAGCAGGCCCTTTCTTATTTCAGCAGAGGCCTTTTGCCATCAGCGGCAGCGAGCAGAAGCCGCGGGCGCTGCACGGAGCCCAGGGCCTGGAAGCAAGAGCACAGGCCGCTCAGCCATTCTCGGGGGAGGGCCCGGGACACGACGGTGCGGGACGCGCGTTCACGCGTCACGGGCCGCGCCGCCATGTTGAAAGGGCCGCGGCCCCGCCCGCCCGGCGGCGCCGGCCCGCATGCGCAGTGCGGGCACGTGACGGGGTCAGCTGAGCGCGGGGGAGCGGCCGGCGCGGCTCGGGGGGCGCCGGGGCCGGCACGGGGGCGGTGTCGGCCATGGCCTCCATCCTGGACGAGTACGAGGATTCCCTGCACCGCTCCGCCTCCGTGCAGCAGAGCCGCGCCACCGTCGGCATCCCGCACTCCGGTAGGGGTCCTCCTGCGCTCGGCGGGGCCTGCGGTGTGCGGGTGTTCCTGCTGAGAGCGGGGAGGCGAGTGGGCAGCTCCGGGTGGTGAGTGGGGCGTGTCAGGCTGTGGGGAGTGCCGCCAGGAAAAGGTGTAGCGCCGCGTGTGTCGCACAGCGTTCAGCTGCGGTTTGTTTTCCCGCTGATTGCTGCGTGAAACGCTTTGGCGCGGGCAGCACCTGATTGCCGGCGGAGCCCGGGGGTGATGCAGGTCAGCCTGGCAGAACCGAGGTGCTGTTACCTGTGGGAGGGTCTGCACGGCCCCTGTGCCGTGCGGTGCGAACACGCGTGCACCCAGTGGCGTATGTCCTTGTAGTCGCAAGTTACAACCCACCACGCCTCAGCCCTGCCCAGCTCAGAGCTGTGGTAGCTGGTTGAGAACATCTCATCGTTTTGCTTCCTTTTTTTTCTCCTCTCTGAGGAAGGCAGCTGTTACAGTGTTACGGACGTGTGCACAGCTCTACCTGTGTGGACTCAGTTTCCTAACCCAGGGGCAGTTTCCAAAGACTTCATTTCTTTCGAGTGGTTCCCTTAAGCTGACTACATGATGGCAAGGTTACCAAGAAAGTGGCCTCTATCACTATTAAACTTTTCTGTCAAAATCTTTGAAGCTCTGGGATACGATCCTATGCAGGGTAGCGTCCAATTGATGTAAAGTGATGGCGTGATCACCAGTCAGTTGTTTCTTTCCTGTGAGAGAAAGCAAACAAATGGCAGGAATATTCCATGATAAATCCAAGCTTTATTAGGTTCGATAACCATTCTTTATTGGATGCCACCATTCAACATTTTGTTGGGTGTGGCAGAGAAATGTAGGTTATGAGATGATTCTGTTCTGTTTGGCATTGTCCTGGTAGTACAGCTGCTGTGCTGAGCTGGCATTTTTGAGTTACAAGTTTGGAAATTTGTGGACACCTTCGTTCAAATTTTTTCTTGCCCACTGTGAATCTTCGGGGAAACCAGGTTGTGAGGTTCATATATACATTAAAAATTGATGAATTCTGTCATACTGTGTATATTATTGAGTATAAATATACTGGCAGAATTACTCTGAGCCTAGGTACTGAAGTAGGTATGTTCCTTTTGCTTGTTTTGACATACATTTTTACTTTGTTTTGTAGTGTTAGATAAAGAATAAGTGGCCTGAATAGCTGTTGTGCAGAACAGTGTTTGGACAGGCCAGGTCACTGAAAATAAATTTTCAAGGACTCAGCTTTTCTTCTTGACTGCTGCAACAGCTGTCTTCAGTCATGGCTGCTTTACAGTTGAGAAATCTGCCTGTTTGCTGACAGTTGATGCTGGCGAAGGAAGTTGGGGAAACTGCTAAATGGCAAAGGCACAGCCTAATCAGGATTTTAATTATTCTTAAATCAGACCAGACTGGCAATTTTTAATAAAACTTGGGCTGGTAAAACTTGTGGGCAATCTGAATTTTAAGCAAATTTATTTTGGAAAAAGATACAATAGTTAATTTCCTGAAAGCAGTCCATAAGGTTAGATTGGAAATTTTGGAAGATGTTGGAACATATTCCTCAGTTTCAGCTAGTTGTCCCCTGCATTTGTTAAACCTTAGATATTGCTTTTCACAGTTGTAGATAACCAAGCAGTGACTCTGTATTCAACCTAAGGTTCTGCTGCATTGTGTATTGAGTGTGCTTCAAAGTGGTGCTGTTAGTCCCAGCTTTGAGAATATTAGACCTGTGCTCTGGAGGGCAGAAGTAGTATGTTCTCTCTGAGATACAATTCCAGATTTCTTTTTTCTTTAAGTTTACACCTTCCTAGTTAACTACTTTGGCCGTGGACAGCCTTAACTTGCTATAGCTCTTTTTGGGTTTGATCATCCTGTCCAGGCTAACTGCTGCATGGATCTGCTTGCTTTAGAGATCCTTCACTTGCATATGAAGCAAAGCATATGTGTTAACCTAGCAGAGTATCAGTCTGTGTTGCTTCCAAGCTTGAGGTAGTTTGGTCAGAGTGAGATCCTCTGTGGTTTTCTTTGTCAGAGGGTTGTATAAGACTTTGTACATGTGGGAAATTCAGTCACTGGAAAAACTTGTCTCATGGGACAGATAAGGATGAAACTTTGCGATAAGATCTGTTGGTGGATACACATATGTTCCAGTATTTTGCTAATGAGTATCATCACCTGGGTTTGGTTTTATCTGAATGTGTTCTTATTTTACAGTTCACTGGCTTATCTGAGCACTTCTGTAGTTTTTTGCTTCCTCATAAGAAGAGCATAAAGAGTGCTGTTCTCATTTAGGAGTAGAGTGGCATGGTCTCTTCAAGTCCCATGTTTCTTTGTGCAGAGATCTACCCATGTGCACTGAAAACGAAATCTGATGTGCTGCTTTTCTGCACTGCCACATGTATTAAAGATTCACCTGTCTTAAAAGTTTGTTTGTTGACTGCTTGCCTATGGCTGGGCTTTTGCCATTGTCATAGCCAAAGGAACTGCATCTTGTGATTTGTCCATCTGTACTGAAGATCGTAAAAGGTTTTTAAAGCATTATACCTCTAAGATTTGTTTATTGACATATTTCTCCAAGTTTAATATTAACATATTTCCCTCAAGTCAGACTTTCTCCATTCTCTGCCTTTCCCACCCGGATCTCCTTTATAAATAATTCTCTCAATGTGCCTTACCATGCATACCACATTTCCCAAAATGGCTGTGACTAAACTGACTAGCTAAATACTTCTTTAGTCACATTAGCTAACTTGCTCTGGTTGTACCCATGCCCATTTTCAGTTCATTGATTTGCCAGGTTTGCTTCTTTGGACTTAAGATGCAACATGTGTCCTATAAGGTAGCTGTGTCTTGTCAAACTTTGTAACTCTGCCCTTAACTTCACTGGGCATTTCTTAGAATTCAGGCATGGTTTTTGAAAGGATCTGAGGATTAGGTTGGTCTGGCTCCGTGTTGGGATTTGCCATGAAATGATAAACCTGTCTAAATGGGTCTTGGCTCAGGAAGTGATTTATGCCAAAACTGGAGCACTGATTCAGCAATCACCAAGTCTTAGCTATTGTTTTGGCTCTAATAAGTAGTTCCCATGCCATCCCGCAAAAGCTGGAAAGTTGCGATTTAGGATAGTGTTATGGTTGGTGAAACAGGATTATGGTAAAGGCATGGTTGGGACTCCAGCTGTGTTCCCCTCAGCAAATGATCCGATAGACTTCTCTCTGTGATGAATTCTGCTATGTGGATACAGACAAACCCAACGTGGCTTTAAAAATAGCTTTAGCTTGTGTGTGATGGATGTAAAGTATGGTAGCTCATTCAATTCCAACACGGAATAAGAGAGAAATATACTTCAATTAACACCACAGTAGTCTCTTGGGTAGCTTATATGGTAGTGTCTGCTCAGAGCCCTCTTTGTGTCTTGTGTAATACCAGCCATTCTTTCCTGTCTTGAACACATAAACTGTCAGTCAAGGAAAACAAATTAATATGTGATTCTACTCTCGTTTTCAGCCCTTTTTGCAGTTTATGTGACAGTTTTATGGCATCCCCTGCAATTCAATGTGCTTTCAAATTAATGCTTATGACAAGTCTGCAGTTCTGTGACAAGACAGTAAAGCGTATTATTACTTTTCTGTTCTGTTATACATATCTATGAGTGCTGCTCTCTGTGTTCATGTTCCATGGAGCATGTTTTTTTCAGTAAAACTCAGAGCAGGCAATGATCCTTCTAATCTTTTAGGTTGGATTTTGATGAAGTATGGGATTATTGTTGTGAGGTTTTGTCTTATTTAGTTTTTAAGTGTTTGCATTTTTTCTCCAGGATATGTGAATGCACGACTGGAGAAGGAAACGCCAATATTTAACAAGCAAAGGATTGATTTTGCTCCTCCAGAGAAAATTAACAGCTTAGTGGTCTCCTCTAACCAACTCTGTATGAGCCTTGGCAAAGACACCATTCTCAGGTAATGCTGCCAGAGTCTTGAACTTGTTGCTTATTTTCCCTGCCTCTTTTTTTCCTTTTTTTTTCCTAAGTTATTAGAGAACTTACGTTTGCAAACTGGATAAGAAGCCATGAGCCAAATATGGAAAACAGGTAAGGAGTTACACGTACATGGACTTTCGTTGGAAGCGTGTTTTCATGGTTTCTCTTTGCAGGATTGATCTTGGGAAGCCAGATGAACCTAATCAGGTAGAGCTGGGACGCAAAGATGAAGCCAGAGTCTACAAGATGTTTTTGGACCACACAGGTGAGGCAGTAGATCATGTATATTTACAGACAGTGGTCAGTGGTGCAACTGAGCGTGCATAACAAAGGTCTGGTGAAGTTTGCTTTCTGTTCTCTGTATGAGGAGAACAGGTCAATCTTCTGGGCCAGGCTCTGTTGCCCAGGGACCCTGCTTACTGATTTGCATCTTTTGCTAGTAGTAAAACACTGGCTTGTTGTATCTATGTTGTGTTTCAGAACTCTCTAAAATGAACACATGCAATTAGGCTGTTGTAAGCGAGGTTGCTAAAGCCAGTAAAAGGAAATTTTCGGCCATCACTCCATGCTGTGTGGTTTATATAAGGATTTTTAAAAGGACCATAAAACGTCTGCGGTTTGTAGCCTTGACTGATTTTAAAAAACTAAATGAAAGAGTTGCTTGTATCTCTCACCAACTGCCAGAGGTAGTAAGGAACTCTGGGAACTGTTTATCCTTAGGACACTTATTGAAACACAATACTTTCTTGCTAAAGCATCTGGGACTAGTAATGTAAGTGTGCAACATATGGACTACCGTTCTGATCCAGGATGGAAATCTCCACATTCCTGTGAATGCCCGGGAAAGTGTTGGATTAAGTATGTTGATATTGGAGCTTATCAAATGTTAGGATTAAAAGCCTCAGGAATTTGGCTTGCTTAGGTACAGTCTTAATTTGTTCTCTCCTTCTCCTTCCCATACCCATCTCCTGTTGGCAGGCTCCCATCTCCTGATTGCTCTGAACACCAGTGAATGCCTTTACCTGAACAGAAGCGTTCAGAAAGTGCGGGCACTCTCCCGCTGGAAAGGACACTTGATTGAAAGTGTGGGCTGGAACAAATTTCTTGGTTCAGAGACCAACACTGGGCCCATCCTAGTGGGGACATCCCAGGGGCAGATCTATGAGGCTGAAATCTCTGTCAGCGAAGGAAGCCTCTTCAGCACTAACCCTGACCAGTACTTCCGACAGGTCTACACTCTGGAGGAGGAATCAGGACCTGCCCCAGTCTGCTGCTTGGAGATTGAACGAGGAATAGAAGGAAAATTTTTTATTATAGCAACCACTAGGAAGAGACTCTTCCAGTTTGTTGGCAAAGTGCCTGAAGGAACAGAGCAGCAAGGCTTCAGCTCCATATTTGCTATGCATGCCGACCATTTGCCCAGCTTTCGGGAGTTTCCGGCCAACTTGGGATTCAGCGAGATAGCCTTTTACACTCCAAAACTGCGCTCCAACCCACGCTCCTTTGCCTGGATGATGGGAAATGGTGTTTTATATGGTACATTGGATTATAGTCGTCCCGATTCCATTTTGAGTGATGAACGGGTCTGGGTTTATCCTTCTGATATTGACATAACTGTGAACAAGCCCATATCCATTGTACTTACCCAGTTCCACTTCCTGTTGCTGCTGCCTGACCGGGTGAAGGCTGTATGCACTCTGAATGGGCAGGTTGTTTTCCAAGATCTCTTCCTGGAGAAGTTTGGCCTGCTGACGTGCATGATCAAAGATCCCACAGTCCAGCAGATATGGATCCACACTGAGAAGGTAGTGTTCCGCTACCATGTCCAACGGGAATCTAGAGATGTGTGGAAGATGTATATGAATATGAACAAATTTGATTTAGCTAAAGAGTATTGTAAGGACCGTCCAGAGTGTCTAGATATTGTACTGGCAAAGGAGGCAGAGCACTGTTTCCAAAACAAGAGGTATCTAGACAGTGCCAAATGTTACGCACTGACCCAGAACTACTTTGAGGAAATTGCTCTGAAGTTCATTGAAGCCAAGCAAGAAGAGGCCCTGATGGAGTTTCTGATTAAGAAGCTGAGTAACCTAAAGCCTTCAGAGAAGACACAGACCACTCTGCTGACCACGTGGTTGACGGAGCTGTACCTGAACTGGTTAGGTATATTGGAAGGAGATCCCTCACAGCGAAATCTCTACTTGGATACACGGGAGAAGTTTCGCACTTTCTTGAGCAGTCCTAAAAACAAAGACTGTCTTTTTAATAATCGGGCATCTATTTATGAGCTGTTGGCAAGCCATGGCGACACAGAGCACATGGTGTACTTTGCAGTCATCATGCAGGACTACGAGCGTGTAGTAGCTCACCACTGCCAGCATGACGAGTACGATGAGGCTCTAAATGTGTTGTCCAGGCACAGAGATGAGAAGCTGTTCTACAAGTTCTCTCCAGTTCTCATCCAGCATATTCCCAAGAAAGTAGTTGATGCTTGGATTTCTATGGGCTCTAGACTGGATGCCAGGAACCTCATTCCAGCCCTTGTTAACTATAGCCAGAGTGCCAGCACCCAGCAGATCAATGAAGCCATTAGATATATGGAGTTCTGTGTCTATCAGTTGGAGGAAACCCAGCAAGCTATTCACAACTACCTGTTGTCTCTTTACGCTTTATGTCGGCCAGACTCACTGCTGTCATACCTGGAGCAAGCAGGAACCAACCCAAACAGGATCCACTACGACCTGAAGTACGCATTGCGCCTGTGTGCAGAGCATGGGCACCACCATGCATGTGTCCATATTTACAAAGTGATGGAATTGTATGAGGAGGCTGTGGATCTCGCTTTACAGGTGTGTGTGTGTCTGTGCATGCCATGATATACAGGAATGTAGCTTATTCAAGTTACCTTGAACAATGGAGCATTGAGAGGAACTGGACAGACTCATCAGCATCGAAGCTGTGCAGCTAAGGCGAGGAGGAAAGACCTGTCTCTGTTAACATACTTTGTGCTTTCACAATTGTTCTAAGTAGACAGCTGGCTGTTACAAGCCATAACTGAGGGTAGGGGCACGGAAAGTACAAGGGGGAGTACTGTCTATCTTAAGCTCAGTCTCTGACATAAAATACCTTTAACATATCTGCCTTTATGCAAGACTTGTATAGCTACTGTTAAGGATTCTAATTACTTCCTGTTCCTAGCTGTGAAAATTGTCACAGAAGAATGCCTTTGTCAGCTTAATCTGACCTTCACTGAGGTGCTGGGTTTTTTTCTATTGACCTTGCTATGTCTTAGCTGAAATATGTGACCAGCAAAGAAACTCTAACATGGGTTTGCCCTTTTTGTGCTGGGCTTTGTTCTCTGTTGTGTAGCAAGCAAATCATCATGGGGGAATACTGATGGAGAGGAGAGGCGTTTGACATGTAAACAAGGAGCAGGCCTGTAGTGCAATCCTAGGCAAAGAGAAGTTTTCTGTTAATGCCTCCTATAATGGACAGCAGGCTTTGAAGTTGAATGGTGGATAAACAAAGAGAGAAACTTAACTCTGTTTCCTTGTCTGTCCAACTTCTAGGTGGATGTTGATCTTGCCAAGTCCTGTGCAGATCTTCCTGAAGATGATGAGGAACTCCGGAAGAAGCTGTGGTTGAAGATCGCTCGGCATGTTGTTCAGGAAGAGAAGGATGTCAAGAAGGCAATGGCCTGCCTGTCCAGTTGTGCCCTGCTGAAGATTGAAGATGTGCTGCCGTTTTTTCCAGACTTCGTCACTATTGACCACTTCAAGGAGGCAATCTGTAACTCACTGGAGGACTACAACAAACACATCGAGGAGCTGAAAAGGGAGATGGAGGAAGCCACACAGAGTGCCAAGAGGATCCGAGAGGACATCCAAGAAATGAGAAATAAGTATGGCTCTGTGGAGCCTCAGGAAAAATGCGCTGCTTGTGACTTTCCACTTCTAAACCGCCCTTTTTACCTTTTCCTGTGTGGTCACATGTTTCACTATGACTGTCTCCTCCAAGCAGTTTTCCCAAACCTTCCTGCCTATAAGCAGGCAAAACTCGAAGATCTACAGAAGAAGCTGGCAGCTACCAGTCAGCCGTCCAAGAGCCACCATCGTCCCAAGGATGCAGATACCATTAGCCTGGGGAAGGGGCAGCAGAGTCGGGAGCAGATCAAAGCTGACATTGATGATATCGTGGCAGCAGAATGTGTGTACTGTGGTGAGCTGATGATCCGATCTATTGACAAACCTTTTATCGATCCCCAAAAGTATGAAGAGGAGATGCAAAGCTGGCTGTAGTTTTCCAAATCTGCAACTGTCAGTGTGTGAGAGTAGTTTTGTTCACAACCCCGGGAACCTTCTGTGGTGGCAGTATAAACTCCAGGAGCAGGAACACAGTGGCTTCTGTGGAACTCTGAGGAGAGTAGTGGGGTCTTTTTACCAGGATTACAGAGAACTAGTCTTGAAAAATGGGGAGGTACAGCTATGGCTGTTTTAAGAACTTGAGCAATAGTTAGAACTAACCTACATCCTGGAATATATGTAGCAGATATTTGCTGCTTGCAGTTCTTCTGAGGTTCTCAATGGGAAGCTAATGGAGTGTCTTGTTGTCCAGAAAGAATTGGAAATAGCCCATGATTTGTCTTCCCTGTTGTGTGGTATTTGTTTTGGTGAAGACAAGCTTAAAAGGAAAGGTAGTGAAGGACACTAAGCAATGTACTCTTAATTTATCGCTTTCAAAGCTGGAATTGTCATCTGTCTCCTTTTTGCTGAGAATCTAGGACCACATACATGGGAAGAACATGAAAGGACAAATGCTCTTGCATATGTATTTTGTAAACAACATGCTACACAAATACATGTTTCTACACAATGTGATGTAAGAATGTGTATAATTCTCAAGCAAGAGTGTCTCATAATACACTAAAATAATTTGCCTGCAATTCAAGATGTGTAATTCTCTTTCTCACAAGGTTTGTGCGCAAGCCCATGCATTTGAATTTTCTCTAGGTACTGTTTCTGGAAATACTTGTTCACCCCTTTCACCCTCTCTCCATGGTGTTTGTACTATGACTGCCTTTGTAGAGCGGGTCTTGGTTTTGTCTTCACCCCAAACCAAAATTTATATATGCAGTAATAAGGTTTCAGGTGATGTTCTGCAAGCAGGAACACAACCTGTTTGTATTATCCTGAAGTGGTCCTCTTCAAGCTGCACTTGATACTAGACTAGAGATCTAGTCAGAGTTTCACTCAATCATAGTCTGTGGAAAAGCTCTGTGATGAGAAATTTTGCTTTGCCCTTTGAAGCCAGGACCTTGTACTTAAAAAGTCCTTTGCTTTCCTGATAGTATTTGATACTTTCTGGAGACAGCAGTAAGTCAATTGCTCCAACTTGGAAAATTCTTCCCAGAGGATAGCAATCACTACTTGTGAGTGAGGGAACAAAATATTTTCTGTAGAGATTTAGTAAGTGTTCCTTATTTATTTAAAGAAAATAAAGTTTTAATGAAGTTTTGCTGTTTGGGCCTGATTACAAAGGTAGTAATGGACAAAAAACCTGAATATTCTAAAAAGAGAAAATACTATTCTTGTAATTAAGGCAATAGAAAATACTGTCTTCTGAAAAACCTTTTCAGCTCTTTCATGTGAACGTATATGTGCTTGTCTTGAGTACCTCTCTCAATCTCCTTATCTCCCTGTTTGTAGGGTCTTCATGTTAGTATAAATTGGTGTCCTCAAGGATCTGACCTAAGAATTATGATAACAATTCAGAACTTCAGAATAATTTCTATGCTTTCATTGGGAGCTTCAACCTGGAATGAATGAATTTTATCTGTGTAAGATGACATGAGTAATAAAGAACAGATCTGACAGTAGGAAGACCTGAGGTTTTGAAATCCTCTTTCCTTTGTTGGAGCCATGGGATAGGCAGTCTTCTTGCCACTTGGTGGTGTGTGTTTCTTGGCTTATCAGAAACCACTGTTTCAGTGGTTCCATGAAGAGGTGGCTCAGAAACCCCCACATGTAGTTTTCTTTGGCTCTAGGAGTATGCACCAGATGCATATACCACAAATCTCAGGCTTCCTCACCATTGTTAACTGAAAAATCACTTACGTGATTTGTTGTCAAGGTTGTGGAGTGTTACTGCCGGCAAAGACTGCAGCAGTGATTAAATGTCTGGTGCCAGTAGTACAGGAAGCTTCATAAAGGTATCTTCTGAACTTTCTTTACATTGTCTCATGCTTCAAAAGTTTCAGTAACCACTCCCTTGTGCTTCTTGGCAATGTTGCAGTGTCTGTCAGTGAAAAAGGTAAGAGGGTTTGTTTCTTTGGGAGTCAAGTGGGTATGTGGTAGTGATGGAGGGAAGTGAACTGCTTACTGTTCTCCCATAAATCTAATCTACAAGGTCTTTCTTTTTGCTTTCAGAATAGCATTTTTATCATTTCTCCTTGTAATTTCAACATAGTTATGTTTTAGAACTCAGTCCTTTGTTTTTTTAGCTATAAATGAACTGTACACCAGCTGTTACAAATGGTGTGGCCTTGGGCTTTGTCCTTGTCTGTGTGAATAACCCCTACCATTTTGTTTAATGCAGCTGAAGAACAGCATAACCAAAAAGGTGGGTGGGACCCCCAGGTCTGTGTACCCAGAAAAAAATACCTGTAGCTAGATATACACTGAAGAAATTTTATTGTACAGGCAAGACCTAAAGCAAACTTGTGGCTATTACATCACCTCTCCTAGGCCTTGAGCAAGGGATGGGGGAAATACTCAGAGTTGGGGGAGACAGTGGTGAGTGTGTATGTTGAAAGAGTTTGTAGAGAGTTTCAGGTGCACTTGCTGTTGATCTGTGTAGTTGGAAGCAGCTAACCGCAACTTGGAGAGCGGTGTGCTCCGTCTCCTTTCAAAAAGTAAATGCCCAGGCTGGAAATTTAGAAAGGCAAATTCTTAACAAGCCACTAGATGTCATTGTCGTCCATTTAAATACTGAGGTTTGCTGCAGAGGGCTAGAGGTGTTTTGTAGCAGAAGAAAGAATAGTACAAAACCAAGGAACTGAACCAGGATCCCAGCGCCTTTGGGGATGTGTGGAGACAAACCTGTAAGGTAGTTACTGGGGGTAAAGATGTTAAAAAATTGTAACTAAAAGCCAATTTTGTTCACAGATCATTATTTTTCAGATTTTCAGTATCCAAAGATGCATTTACTCTGTTAATAAGTATCATAAAATCGTAAAATCATTTAGGTTGGAAAAGACCTCTAAGATCATCAAGTCCAACTGCTCACCCAGCACTGCCAAGTCCATCACTAAACCATGTCCCCAAGTGCCACATCCACATGCCTTTGAAATACCTTCCAGGATGGTGATTCCACCATTTCCCTGGACATCCTGTTCCAATGCCTGACTACTCTTTCAGTGAAGAAATTTTTCCTGATATCCAATCTAAGTCTGTCCTGGCACAACTTGAGGCTATTTCCTCTTATCCTGTCACTTGTTACCTGGGAGAAGAGACAACCTCCCCCTTGCTACAACCTCCTTTCAGGTAGTTGTAAAGAGCAGTAAGATCCCTTCTAAGCCTTTTCTCCAGGCTAAACAACCACAGTTCCCTCAGGCTTTCCTCATAAGACTTCTGCTCCAGACCTTTGTTGCTCTTTGGACACACTCCAGCACCTCAATATCTGTCTTGTGGTGGGAGGCCCAAAACTGAACACAGTGTTTGAGGTGCAACCTCTTTTGTTACTTGTATTCTACTGTAAGTTCCCTACAGACCTAGTTGATTTAGTAAACTGTAGAGAGATCTTCCCTGGGCTTGGAGTTGCAATACCTGGTGGCCTTGGGTCTGGCCATTTTTGCTTGCTTCCTCTTCACTCTGTCCTGACAGCAGACACACAGACTGTGAGCCAGCTCCTTAGTTCACATTTAGTGTGTAGTTAAAAGCACCAGTAAAGCTGGATTTGTAATATGATATTGGACACTGGCTTGTATAAACAGGTAAGTTAGTATATTTGCTTTTGCCTCTGAGTTGTGGGGTCATAATCCCAATAAAACTGCAAGTGGGAGTAGGTACATCTTGTACTCCATCAAAACAAGATGTTGTATTTTGACTCAGATTGTAGTCATGTATTAGCATGTATTTCTTGGAATGGATAGTTCTCATTCACCACTGCACTGTCAATGTCAACATATAGGCTGTCTATGTTTACAAGTGCAAATTCTTAGTTTCTAGTGGGATTTCATTCCTTGCATCTCTTCATCAAACAAACCTGTACAGAGCTGTGGGAAGACAGAATAAGGCTAGGCCTCTTCCTTGCAACAAGTATGCTGAGCTGATACTTGAGGTTTGAAATATACAGGACTTACAGTGGTTTTTATTTTTAATTTGTTATTCAAATGCAGTAAGTATTTTTACCCAGAATAGATGGAGTACCATGTGATTCACTGTGGTATGTGTAGTGTTTATCAGAGAATCTTAAGGCATCCGCAAAGAAGCGAGATGCTGACAAGGATCTTCTGTCGTTTTTGTACGTCAAGGAAGGGGCGCCCTAGAAAGGAAAGGGAATGGTGATTTCTGTAAAATAATTTGGCCAAACTTTATGTATCTGACTTCAGGAAACCTTCCCCAATCAAACTGTAATACTGATGGATCTGTACTATTCACACTGAGGTACTGAGGAAGAAAAAATTCATTTCCTTTGGAGTAAGAATTCTGATAAAACTGAAAAGCTTAGGGCTTGAAAGTGGAACATTACAGGCATGCCTTAAATTTGCAGTGACTTGTGTATGGGTTCAGCTTATAAGCTGTCTGCTGTCTCTGAGTATGCCCAGTCCAGACTTTATACCTTTTGAATGCTCCAGGATTTGAGTTTCATGCTTGTATTGTGATTCTAGAGATGTGTGATACTTTCCCCTTGACTCAGTGTTTGAGTTTTTTCACTCCCAGATCTCATGGAAAGGCATCAGACTACTTATTTAGAGAATAAGCTTTAAAGCAACCTGTGAAAGGAGGGGAAAAAGATTAAACAAACTTGTTAGATCTACATGTTGAAACTGGTTGGGATGGAAAGAAAAAGGGACTCAGGCATTTCCTCTCTGTAATGGCCAAAGGTATTGGAGACAGCTTGTTTAAGTAGGACTGGTTCCTGAGGAACAGGGAAGCTACAGGAGCACTCTAAGGTTACAAGTACAGCTACGACTGATCTACACACTCTTTATCATGGTGGGAGAGCTCAGCAGAGGACAGTTTCCAACTTGCAGCAAGTCAGTGTTGGGTTCAGACTTGCCGCAGTGCTTCATGACCCCTATAATGAGGGCAGTAGAGCTGTTTGAATTGAACACTTGAGCTGCAGAGCTTGGCTGGTGCAGGAATAAGCACAGCTGATGTGTCTCTATGACATCAGACTGTCTCACTGCACAGAGATTTTCGTCATATGCTTCCAAGTACCACGTAAGTATCCTTGTTTTATAAAGGAGTATACAGGCTGTACCTGATATGTGACAAATAGTAATTCTGGCGTTTCCCTACTTTGCCAGAATTCATATATTCCTGCTGTGCTGCTATGGTGGCTGTAGGCTGTGTTGTCTTCAGAAGAGGATTAGACCTCTTCTTTTGTTTGTTTAACACATGGTTTGTTTGCTTCATCTGAACTGAGAATACTATTTGTTGGTAAAGGTTTATTACAATGAAAGTATTCAGGAGAAGCTGAACCACAGCCCTCATTTCATATTGAATGGTTCATTGTAGGTGGCGGCTTATAGGAAAAGGATTGAACAACTGTTTTGGGATCCAAGAACAGGCATTCTCTACTTCATGCAATTCAAATCCGAGTGCTGGTCACTTGGCATGGGGTGTGATCTTCAGAACACAGCCTGAACTTGGAGGCTACTGGACTCTACTTAAGCAGACATCTCTGTTTTCCAATTAGTCAGTTATTCAACAGTCTTTTTCACCTCTGTGTGTGTACATACTGAATAGATTTTCTAATAAATAAATTATTGCAGTGGAACTGGATTCATAATAAAATTGTTCCTATCTACAAATTCTCTTTTATTTTCTCATATTTATTAAGAGCAAGGTGCACTGTGGTTTTGAGGGACATCACAGACAAATAGCATGAAAGCTGCTGGATTACTTTTTTAGGATTTTTCTCTACAGACTCTATATGACAATTATTAGCAGTTGGCCTGACTGTGTTAGGTGACTTCTGTGTGTTTTTCACCATGTGAACAAGATAGTCTCTGGTAAGAGCCTATGAAAGCATGAGTAGTAAAAAATTGTTGGCTACTTAACATGGTTTTAGCAAAATAGCTGTTGTCCAATTTTTCCCACAGTAGCTTTTGAGGTAATTTGTACTGAATATCTAAATAAAATATTCCACATGTAGCTGAACCATATATTACCATCCTTGATAACAGGGCTCTAAACTTGGATCAGCTCATGCTGTTTGAGAATTGAGCAGAATGTTGCTGGATGAGGAGGAAACTGAGACTTGAGGCTCACTCTCCTAGATGTCCCAATTCTTTGTTTAATACTTGCCTGTGTGTCACAGTATGACTGTCTCAGATCAACATCTCTATTTGTGTTATAGTGATACATTCTGCTGAGCAGCCTTTTTGGGAGAAAAGCAATTCCTTATGTTCTCCAGTCTGTTTCAAAGTTGCCTGCTTGCCCAGTTGATGAGATTGGAATAACTAGGACCATGTCATCTTTCTGTGTTCTTCCGAAAGGTTGTTTATGGTTATCCTCAGTATATGCTTCAAAGACTTGCAGTGGCAGGGTTTCCAAAACAAAAAATATTTTAGTACAGGAAACATCTAATTAAGGGGGAACAGAAATGTCCTCTTCTGTGAACTTGAGTGGGCGCTAATCCGTTAATGTGGACTTTTCTGTTTAGAAGTAGCATCTCCTTAAACTTGTCAGCTGTTGACTGAGAAATGTCTGTGATCCTTGATCTACGTTGATCCTTGATTTGTACACACAGCCAGTCCTAGAAGACTGTGAAGTGGAACAATGAATAGCCATATTCAGCAGGCAGCAAGCTTAGACTCTGGCAATAGTTCCTTTGTTGATGTAGAATCACAGTTTGCTCTCTGAAAGCTGTTTTTCTCTGCAGCATGGTTACAGAAGGGAGTTTTCAGAAGAATCTTGGGCAGCCCTTGTATCCTTATGAAGAGGTTACCTGGAAAGTGGTAACTTCATGGAATTCAGTGGTTAAGTACTGTGTTTTAGCAGCACTGAATTGCAGCATGTTCCTCGCTTGATGCTGTGGCACCTGAGGCAAAAGTAAAGGTGTGAATTATTTGCCTGTCAGACAGAACCTTGTCCTGCCCTGGGTTACGTTCTGATGGAAATCAACAGCTTGAGAAGTTCGTGTTGAAATGAGCAAGTAGGAAAGATTTCTGCACACAGCATAGATATTGTTGTCAGTTCTTCAGCACATCTGCATAACACTAGGTCAGAGCAAGGCTGGATGCTCTCTGTAAGTCGACCAAAATCTGTAGATAGGGCCTTTAGCAGAAGTTCAAAGTGCTCTCTTCTTATCCTGTTCTTCAGAAGTCAGAACACTTCTGGAGCTGACTACCTTCTTATGAGACTCTGAGTCAACAGTGACGCTTGACATGTACCTTTTTTTATTCATTCTTCTGTCACTGTGGCAGATACCATCTTAGCAGCCACCTTCATCTCTCACTGGCTTCTTTCACCTTCTCTGCTCATTGCTTTGGCAAAGAACGGTTTGATTCTGGCATAAATATTAAATACAGAAAGAGTTAATATGGGTTGAGTGATGAAGCCCCCTTCCACTAAGCTTGAAAACTAAGAAAGAAAGGAAGAGTATTATGTGGAAAAGGTAATAAGATGCTCACTGGCTTTCAGATTTCAGAAGGATGAAACACAGGAGACAGACCAAAGCTGTGGCAGGGTAGTGTGATGAATGTTGCGGTCTTTATTGCAATACAGCAGAATAGTACAGGCTCTGAAAATCCATGCTTGTGGCCAATATCTCTTGCCTGAAGTGTGTACTACTTTTCTCTGAGTCATGGATAGGAGCATCACAAGGTAGAAGCCAGGAGGGGTGTGTCAGATTTTATCATTTGCAGCAGACAAGCCTCCTGTATTGGTGGAATGAGAAGGAGTTCGGAGAGTAGGACAGAGCATACTTTGGATTCAGGAGGGTTACTGATGTATCAACAGCCCTTCTAGATGCTGCTGAGTGTCATACCTGGCTTTTAGGTGCTTTCATTTTCTAAACTATGCTGTCTGTATATATAGGAAATACTAGGATCCTTAAAATGCTCTGATATGCTTACACAGCTGAGTCACTACTGAGGTGTCAGCAGGACAATTCAGTGTCATGTCTGAATTGTCTCTTGTTCAGAGTAGCTGTGCTGAGCTGTCTCAGCAGCAAAGCAATAGGATGGCTGTTTTAACGAAGTTTAATATTTAAATCTACAGAGATTGCCCACAGTAGCATGGTCTTGTTGAAGAAGTGAGTCTGGAGTTTTTGAGTTTTCTTCACTGCTTTTTCAGTGCCTCAACTAACATATGAAGAAGATTTGGCTTTTCACTATGCCCCTCATCTTTCTGACTAATACCACTGATGAGTATGGGAGGCTTAAGATGGCTGGAGAAAGTATTCCTTCCCTTGACAAACAGGTGTCTGATCTTGCAAGAAGTGACTGAGGTGGGTCACACAACATCCCTATTTCAGAACAAAAACAACCCCCCAAAAAAGCAGCGTGGCAAATCTCTCTCTACCAACTCTATTTATGTTCTGTCTCTGAAAGTTTTAAGTTTGATAATTTGGGTCACAAGCTATACAGAAACCCTTGGCTTTTGGCAGCAATCCAATTTGGTAGCCTATGAAAAGTTACTGTGTCCAGATGCCTACTGAGTGGGGACATAAATGCAACATGTCACAGGCTGCAGCTGTTAAATGGAGATTGCAGTACTGTCCCTGGAACACTGAATTAAAAAAAAAAAAAAAAAAAGAAGGAAAAATTAAGGCAAAGTTTTTGAATTTGAATAAATAGGGGTGTTGCTCTCTGTCCTAATGTAGTCCAATACATATCAAAGTCACCCCTTTCCTTTAATAGCAGGAAGGAAATAAGATCTGTATCTCTTGGGAACATGCTTCTAAAACCAACTTTCACTTGCATTCCTATGTCTCCTTTTAGTCCCTTTGAATGGTAAAAATTCACATTCTCACTTTTTAGTCACCACAGCCTGGATGTTAGATCACTCTAGGATGTTGATTTTTGGTCACAGTCTCATTAACATCTTAGCTTGGGTGTTGGTGCTCCTCTCCCATGCTCAAGTGCCTCATAAGGATTCTTATCGCCCCAAAACAGTTACTTTGGATCCCAGCCCAGCATGCGTGGGCATTGGCAAAATTTGGGTATTAATAGGGATTTCTACTTCCTTCTTTTCTTTGGGCCACTTTCTTACTACAAGAAGTCCTTATTTCTTCTGTGCTCCAATGAATACAACACTCCTAGGGTGGTGTCTGGGCAATAGATGTTATGCATGTGCCTTCCCAGCTGCCAGGGCCAGTGCAAACAGGTATAACACAGCACTGGTCTGCAAGGCACAGGGGGAACAAAAGGCACTACCTTTTCCACACCCTTAGATCTAGTTTTGAGAGATTACTTAGCCTTGTTGATTACTGTGTCATTATTAAACTCAGATATCTTGACATCTCTAGCACTATTATAATGTGATTAGAGAGGGAGAGTCAAATTCTCTGACCATTTTCTCTGGTTGAAATTGTCCTCTGGGTCTATAGAGTGGCAGAAGGCCAGACCTTTCAAACAGTACAGTACTGGTTTTGTTTTGGTCCATTCTTTGAAAGGTGAATCAATAAAATCTGATTCTTACAGAAATCTTTACAATTACCAGTTAAACTTTCATCTGACTTCCTAGGTGCTCACGGTAGAGAAGGAGAGCAGCAGTGGTAGCTACTTGACATCTCCACATGTGTACAATAGCTCAAACCATTTGCTGACTGACCAGGCCGGCTGGCGGTGGGAATGCAGAGCAGCAACTTCCCCTTTGCTTTCCCTTGCTGGAGGTTCTGGCTGGGTTTCTCTGTTTGACTCACATGCCATTTCCCTCAAAACTTGTAGGACTCTGGTAACTCTTCCTCATTCTGAAATTCAGCTGAAATCTGTCAGTATGTCTCTGCTGGGAGTTTGGCACCAGAAGTAGGATTTAAAAAGCTTTTGTTTCTTTTGGAAGCCAGGGGAGTAATGTGAATATTAGATCTGAGCTGCTGTAACCAAGATTTGGAAGAACTACATGGAATGGGGCAGGACCCTGAATGCACGGCTGGAAAAGGAAAACCTGCAGTGGACATATTTTGAGCATTTCTTACCAGAAGGCACTAAGAGACTAGACTAGGAGACAGTACTTGAAAGAGTCTATAGTATCCTCTATGTCTCATTAACAGATGGTTCTAAGAGGCAACTGTGGAAATGCAAACTCATGCATGTTTGTGCTTGCTCTGCTTGTGCCTTTCCTGGCAGCACTCACTGGTGTAATCTGTTGGAAATTAACCTTTTGCATGAGGTATCATTACAGAGGCTGGTATAATTCATCCCATTGCCTGTGACAAATCTCTGTGTCCCCCTCTCCACACTCTTCCCAACAAGAAGTTCTCTCAGAATGGTAGACAAACACTGGGTATAGGATCTCACAGTTGTGATGGGCAAACTTTCTTCTCCTGCTGTAAGTTTTTCTGTGCTTTCTTTGCCATGATTGTCCACACAATCCTCTACCCCAATTACCCATTGATTAGGGCTCCTCTGGTAATCTGCCAGATGCAGGTTTGTTACCAACAGATGGCAGAAAGCATTTGAGGTAATGAGAGAAAGGATAACGATTGCTGATCTGCATAATAATCAGCTTGTGAACAGGTTTCGTGGTTTTTTTCCTGTTTCCACTGGCTCAAAGATTGCACTGTCGGACAACTAGGCACCTTTTCTTGAGTTAAAGAAATAATAAGGGAAGAACCCATCTCTTCCAGCTACTGTTAAGATTTCTGAAGACACATATACTCTCCACCACATAGATTAAGATTTAGTCAGTCACAGGTTGTGCCCAGAGGGCCAGGAATGAACATTCAGTCCTCTTGCAATCAAGACCTCCAACCAACCAATGTGGTCAGAAAGACTTTCCCTTTTTGATTACTGAGACAATTTTTCCCACCTTACCATGAGGCAGGAAGACCCTTGTCTGCTTTGGACCAGCATCACCTTTGCACTCTCCAACACCTAGTCTGAAAAAATGTATTCCCACTTTCATGTGTTTTGGAGTTCTTTAACCAAATTCTGCTGCTTTGCACATTGAGACAACCACTTACAAGTCTACATCTAAATCATTCTGGAGTCCTTGCAGGAACAAGTCGTCCCTGGCATACTCTAGAGCAGTATTACTGGAGTTATATATCTTTTAGCATCGGCTAACTATCCCTATATGAAATAAGCCATGTAACACTCAAAAATTGTCTTGGTGCCATCTACAGTGAACTTTGGCAAAGGATTTGGATTGAAGAACTTTTCCCAAAAAATAGCCTTACACATGTACAGGAGATGGGTGCTAATGCTGAGCTGTTCTCCATTTATCCCCCAGGGGGACTGGTAGACAAAGGGGGCAAGTTTCCATCAAGCCCCTTTACTTTGTGAAATCCCTTTCTTCGTTTCAAATTATCTAGATGGAGGTTTTTGAAATTTGGAGTTGATTCCATAGAATAGTAAATGCAGATGATTTCCCTAAGAATCCTTTCTGTTTACGCTGGGTGCTGATAATGTGGCACCTCCTGCCAGTTCTCTGGAAGGATGGTGTTTATCAGAATCTCAGCTGTATCATGTGCAGCCATGTACTTGTCACTAGTAATTTTAGCATCTGAACCTTACAGGGCAATCACTATCTATTCCTGTCAGTGTGTTGGCCCTGTATAATCTGGAGGAGAGGGAGAATTTTTGGTTTTGAGCTTGTACTCTAAAACACAAGGCTTTACTATGAAATCTTGATGCCCAGCTACAGATATTGCTGTTGGTTACAGGATTTTCCTGTCCTTAGCCCGGTTTCTAAGGAAACAGCGCTTGGGCATCCGAGCTTGTGCACATTTGTTATATCCTTTTTTTTCTGTGTCCATGCTTTTTCCTCTCCAATTTCTGAATTTATTTGCCAAGTGAAATTTTATTTGACACATACATTGTGAAGTTACTGACTTGCTGTAAATTTCCTGAAAATAGGTGATGGGGAGCTGCTCTTATTTGTGGCTCTGTAAACAATGCCCATGGTATACGCTCAAAGTTCGAGTTACTAGAGAATCTGTATGAAAGAAAAATAGGGGAAGCTGCAGCCAGAGGAAAAACTTCTTGTGATGCTGTGGCTTGTTAGACACATGCAACTCCAAATGCTAATTCATATAACAGCCATTTTCTCTAATTCGACTTCTGCAACTGTTTGTGAAAACCAGTCTCAGTAGTCACTGTGAGGGGAAAAATCTAAGTTTCTTGTATTTTACAGAGATCATCTGTGACTGTCCTAATTTAGCACCACTGCAACATGACAGACTATCCTTGTACATGCCTGTGAGACACTTATCAACATGTTCTATTTATTTTCTGGAAAGAGAATGGCTGAACCATGTCCTGCGTTAGAGACTAGTGTTTCTGAAGAAAAATGGATTCTGTTGAACAGGTGACCCCTGATTAAGTTGGGTCTTGCCAAGAAGCCCTGCAGGGCGGGAGAAAAGCCTGAGGCAGAGATTTCATGTGCATCTGAGGTGACATTCGTTTCTTCTGGCTTGTGGATGGCAACCAAGGGGCAGTAGGACCTGACAAGGTATGTGTAGGGAGGGAAGAGGTGAGAAAAGGGAGGAGGACTTTCATCTTTCATCTCTTGGTGATAGTGAGCTATTTATTTTACTGCTTCTCAGGCTGCTGAGAGTTTGGATATGTAAAGATAATGTGTATTCCTAAGGCAGGATCTCTCTTGATTGAAACAATAATCATGACAAATGGGAGTCAACTGCGAGACTGTGTGTATCCTGACAGCAGCATGCTGGGTGAAAAACAGACTTCTTGGAACTGATCAGAGTGTAAGTAAAAACAAGTATGCGGGGGGGAGTTGTTTTTGTTTTTTATGTTTCTCCCAAAGAGCACTGTCTGTTAATACTTCTTTCTTTGCTGGTACCCAGAGACCTGCCTGGTGTTAACTGATTCCAGGGGAATTGGCAGACTTTAGGTTCAGTACTGATGCAGGGTTAATGATTCTCTGCTGAGGGAGACTGGAGCACTCTGCGGCAGGACTGCCTCTTTGACTCTGCGCGGGCCACTTGGGAGATGGTAACAGCACAGGTACTGCTGTTAATGCTCTGCTGGTAACGCACAGCGCTCTGTCAGGCAGCAGAGACTGGGGAAAGGGGTCTCTCGTTCTTAAAGGGGACTTCATTAGTTGGGTTAGGGGTATGCGTGTGGGGGGAAGGGAGGTTTTCCAGGAGAAGAGATGGAGCCTGGACTGTGTCCATCGCCCCCCACCCTATTAATCTTTGCAAAAGACAGCTATATTTGTTAGCTGGTAGAGCTGAGTTACTTGACTGCTGGCAGAAGGTAATGCTGCTGAGCTTGCTTCCTTCTGAGGGAGCTCAAGCAGGACTGCTCCAGCCACTGAATTTCCCAGGGACTATGTGTACATTGAGGCTGTCACACTAGTTACAGTGCTTCACAGATGTAATGGAACTTCTACATCAACCTTTTAAGTGAAGGAATGGAGAGTGAGGGTTTATTTAGGGAACAAACAGAAGTGCCTCTAGAGTTCAGAAATGAAAGGAGAGGAACTTTAATGTTTTTAAAAGCATCCCTCTACTGTACATTTCCTTGAAAGTGTTCTCAGGGCTGCTGTGCAGTGTAATGTCACTTCAAGCCTATACAAGACCAAAAATGCCGCTCTTTAGCAGGTGAAAGAGATGCTCAGACGAATGAGGCGGCACTTCTTAAGGCAGTTTATTCAATGAATCAGTATCCAGAACCTTTCCTGCTAGCAAAAGTGAGGCTAAGCTTAGAAGCCACTGAGCTACTGTTAACAGCTTATGACAGTTATTTTCTCCTCTGCTATTATCCTGGCTTTGATTCCTGGCTTTGGTCCACTTAGGAATACTGTGCATCTCCTGTGAAAGATGTCCTGTGCAGTCTTTTTTCAGACAGCAGAGAGGTGCAGAGTTTCACGTTCAAAAGCAATTGATTTGTTATTGATTACAGTATACCTAACTGCTTTCTCTGGCCTTAGTCTTTTGCAAATGAACATAACCAAAAGGACTAAAAAGAACTGGAGAACAGTTAACTCACATTTCTACGTGTCTCTGTCTCATCTTTATTTGCCTGTGCTTATGCAGAGTGCTGCTGAACACCTGTGTTTGCTGCTGCTGAAACTGGCGCTCAAAACTGGTCAGAAATAAATTTCAGGGTTATTGTTATTTATCCAGTACACCTGCTTCCACATTCCTCTTCCCTTCTTCTATGGAAACCCTCAGCAATGCCCCTTTGAAGGCTTCAGAGAGCCAAACTACCACAAAAACATTGCCAGTGACTTTCACGGAAACAGTGGCTGGCACAAGGCATTTCTAATTCCTCGTAGTGCTTAACTAAGAGTTAGTTGAGAATGCTGAGCTATTCATTAGCACACATAACAACAGTACTGTGTGGTACTTCAAAGACGGAATTTAAACTCCGCAATAGTCCTACTGAGATATTTTTTTGCCTTTGGCTTGAGACCCTTTCTTCCTAGTGAAGATGTCTGGCTTCATAAGTGCAGGTTGCTTTATTTACCGATGCCACGCTTTTAATTTGTCTTTAAAGGAACTCATT
Source organism: Pseudotriccus pelzelni (assembly GCA_035584735.1). Lineage (NCBI taxonomy): Eukaryota > Metazoa > Chordata > Aves > Passeriformes > Tyrannidae > Pseudotriccus > Pseudotriccus pelzelni. Next base: position 25,303,138 of record JAWMRA010000161.1, read on the forward strand.
CATAGCAGTCCCAACTCTAGAGTGAATCTGAGTGTGTTTTGTGTATGATGTGTGATTCTGAGACAGGACTGGGTACTTGTAGAGGCAAATCTTTCTCTTTAGTAAGAGCTAGGAAGCTTTGCAGCTGCAAGTGGTGTAAGTTTTTGGGTCCCCCACAAAGCATTCCACTCTGCTATACATCCTGAGTCTTGGTCAGGCCGTGGTAAGACAGGACACTTATTAAAGAAGTATTTTTTCTTAACTACCACAGTTTAATCTGCCACCACATATGAGAAGTGCCACAATTCTAGTTTTTGTTCAGCAGGGCTCTGCTTCCTGGTCTCAGTTATTGAATGGCTGACCAATGGAAAGATTGAGGGTCTGTTTTTAAGTGAGTATTGATTATTTTTTCTCTTTCCCTCTTTTTATAGTATAATATATCATGAAGGACTTCATGACATCAACACCTTTTTCTCAAAACTGATACTAACCAGAACCAAATAAAATAGCTCATGATAAGTTGCCATTTGTTTAATGCTCTTGTCCCTTGAAGTGTAAAAATCTTAGTACATCTTCCTGGTTCTGATACCTGCTTACTCTGTGGCCTTTGAGTCACATAATTATATGATAAAATGGGAAGAATGATACATATGGCAGATGGCTGTGTGGCTATCTCAGGCTCTCAAAGCCGACAGGAGTGTAAGACACACTTATTTCTGAATCAGAAAAACTCTGTCACCCTGAAGGGTATTGGGAAAAGAAAGCTCCCAAAGAAAGTCTGTTGGAGGTTTTCTGTCTTTTGTTTGGATTGCTGCCAGAGCTGGTGATGGAATGAGTGCTGTGACAGATTAAAGTTACACTAATCCAGATCATCCAGAAATGCGAGACCTCCAATCATTCATGGGAAGGCCAGAAAATTAGACTGTTGCCATTGTAAAAAAGAAAACACTCTTTCCTAATGTTCCACTGGCACTATCATATTGCAATCCAGTGACCTTATGATGAGTACCTAGTAAGTCTTTGGTGGTTTCTTGCTGCTCTTGCTACATGTTTCCTTCCTCAGAACTGAGGAATACTCTAAAGGCTGCCATCTGTGAATACCCATTCAGTATTGCATCTTGATTAAGATATGCATACGTTTTTGAAAATTGTTATTTATAAAAGCAGCACCTGCAGTAGTTATCTAACTGCCCTAAGCTACAGGCTTGGGGATTCAGGGTGCAGATATGTTGCTCGTGCATGATCAAACCCAATTTTCAAGACAGGCAAGAAGAAAAACCCTGGAAACTGCAGGCCTGTAAGTCCCACTTCAGTGCCTGGTAAAGTTATGGAGAAGATTATTCTGGGAAGTATTGAAAAATACCTGAAAGACAGTGCTGTCATTGGTCACAACCAGCATGGCTTCATGAGAGGAAAGTCCTGCTCATCAAACCTGATTTTCTTTTATGAGAAGATAATCCATCTAGTTGATCAAGGGAAGCCACCTGTTGTAATCTTTTTGGATTTCAGTAAAGCTTTCCAGACTGTTTTCTGCAGTTCTGCACAAAAAATCCAGCCCACAGCTGGATAAACACATCCTGTGGTGGGTGAGCAGTTGGCTCACAGGTCGAGCACAGAGGGTAATAGTGAAGGGGGTAACATCAAACTGGTGACCTGTCACTAGTGGGATTCTACAGGGTTCCATCTTGGGCCCTGTGCTCTTCAACGTCTTCATAAATCACTTGGATGCAGGACTTGAAGAGATACTAGCAAGTTTACAGATGATACAAAACTCAGAGGAGGTGTTGAATCCCTCGAAGGCAGGGAGGCCCTGCAGACAGACCTTGACAAATGAGAGGACTGGGCAATCCCCAACCATATGAAGTTCAACAAGGGAAGGTGCTGAATTCTGCACCTGGGATGGGGCAACCCTGGATGCCTTAGGGCATACAGTCTGGGGAATGAGGTGCTGGAAAGCAGTGCTGTGCAAAGGGAACTGGGGGTCTTGGTTGAAAGCAAGTTGAATATGAGTTAGCAGTGCCCTGGCATCCAGGAGGGAAAACCGTGTCTTGGAAGGCATCAGGCAAAGCATCACCAGCTGGTCCAGGCAGGGGATTGTCCCGCTCTGCTCTGCACAGGTGAGGCCTCACATTGAATATTGTGTGCAGTTTTGGGCACTGCAATGTAAAAAAGATATTAAGGTATTGGAAAGTGTCCAAAGGAGGACAACAAAGATGGTTGAAGGGCCTTGAGGAGAAACTGTATGAGAAGTGACTGAGATCACTTGGTCTGTTCATCCTGGAAAAGAGGAAACTGAGGGGAGACCTCATTGCAGTCTACAATTTTGTTGTGAAAGGAAGGGTGGGGTCAAGCACTGATCTCTTCTCTGTGGTGACCAGTGACAGGATCTGAGGAAATGGCCTGAAGTTGTGTCATGGGAGATTTAGGTTGGATATTAGAAAGAGGTTCTTCATTCAGAGTGTGGTTGGGCACTGGAACAGGCTCCCTAGAGAAGCAGTCACAGCACCAAGCCTGACAGAGTTCAAGAAGCGTTTGGACAGTGCACTCAGGCTCGTTGTGTGACTCTTGAGGATTGTCCTGCGCGGGCCTACGGGTTGGACTCAATGATCCTTGAGGGTCCCTTCCAGCTCAGCATATTCTGTGATGTTGTGAAAGAATTACTATCACACAATCTCAGCAGGCCTTGAACCTACAGAGTACCTCTGAGGCAGTCAGAGCTTCCACAGACAGCTTTCTTTCCTAGTTTAAAATGTGTTGTGATGGTCTGTGCTGGAATGACACCCGCTGAGCTTCCTTTCCTTCTTGGGGTGTTTTCTGTATTACAGCAGGGCATCATCTTGCATATTCTGAGACATCTCATGACTGCCTTTTTTTGTTCTTTTTTAATCTATCCAGTAGAACTATTCTCTCTGGCACACAGAAGAGTTTGGGTTTCAGTCTGATGCTACGAGTGTTGTAGTGAGTCAAAATAGAGTAAGGGGGATATTCTCCTCTGAGGATTGGGCATGCTGGGACTGAAAAACTTTGTGTATATACAAGAAATAGCACTGAGTGATTCACTTGCAGTCATGTGAGTTTCTCTGGCAGTCGGTTCCTGTTTTCCCTTGTTATAAAAAGTAGCAAATGCACTTCCACCAAAAATCTATGCAGCAGTGGTTGACTTTTGTTGACTTTTTAGGTACTAACAGGAGCAACAACACTGTGGTTGTAGTTTATAGATTTTTCCCCTGGAAAAAAAACCAGCTCTCATGGAGAATTGGACTATGCATATCTCTTTTTAGCTTTCATAAAATAGGAATAACTGTAAGAACAAAAATTGTAGGAAAGCAATGAATGTGTTCCTGCATGTTTGTTTAGATGTTGCAGGTCAGGTATGAAAGGCAACCTCCTGAGGCGGGAACCCCCAAGGCTTTCAAGCAATCTTGCCAGGTGAAGAGCTGAGATCAAGAAATCTTGACACTTAGAAAATGAGGTTCTCTCGCTTCTGTTTTGGGCTGCCACCATTTTTTACACTTCCTTTTACAGCAGAGAAGGACAGAAGCTATCTTTGAAAATACAAGTATTTCATCATTATCTGCTTTCACAATCTGGGCTTGCAAACAATTGTGAAAATAAAAATGCAAGCGATGGCATCAGTGACTGTTCCATGTTGCTTTATCAAGCTCTTCTGCACAACTGTCACGTAAGGAGACCCATCCCTTATTCAAAAGTGAAGTCATGCTGCACAGCCACAACTTTGTCACAGCTGCACATGCAATGTATGGTGATGCCATGTGGCTCTCAAAGTCCCTCAGGCTTGCCTATTGGGGTCTCCATCCTCAGAACTTCATGTCTTTTTCTGTGTAACTGATATCCTTTGCCTTTTGCAAGAAGAAAAGTAAATGCCACTCCTTGTCTAAAGCAGTGCCATTTTTTCCCCCTAATGAGCCCCTGGCAAATGCTGTATCTGAAAAGATATTTTCTTCTGTAGCTTACAAGCTGATTGATCCCCTGTGGGTCAAGGGGAGAGTGCCAGGAAAGGGAAGAATTCAATTCTGCCTTTTCAAGACTAATCCTGACACGCGAGTGTTTGCATGCTGGAAAGTGTTTCTGTACATTTCTGAGAACTATGAACATAATCCAATACAGCTGTTGTCCTAGCGTGTCCCTTCCTCTCCTCTGGCACCAGATCCAGGCCTCTGGGTTTTGAAGACCTATCTAGAAAACCTCCACACCTGGTTGTATAAAACGTTTCTGCTTGCAATGAAACTCAGCAGGACCCAATACCCTGAAATAGTGTTATTACCCTTGTGCTACAGAACGCCTGTTAAAACTTTGGCCAAGCGTTGGGTGCTCAGTTTGGCCTCCCCTGAGCTGCCACAAAGTAGAAGGAGGTGCTTAGAAAAAAGGGCTTCACCTGTGGTTTTTTGAGGGCACTGTAGCTCCTCAATCTTCATCTGGTGTTGGGATAGTGCTAGAATTGAGTGTTGTTCTGTCTGCTGTAGACTTTGTCCTGAATGAGATTGATTTGCAAAAAGCAATGAGGGTGGGGGAAGAGGAGAAGAAATAATCTGGCGCAAACACAAATTATCTGTGTGTGCTATTATACCAGGAGTATATGCCACAATTCTAAGGGAATTTCTTCTTCCTTTCCTAGAAGAGAGGAAAAGGGGAGAGAGGGGAATACCCACGATTTTCCTTTAATTTAAGCATGTTTTTTAAATTAAAAGAGAGATTTGGAAAGTGTAACTGCTTCTGCAACCCCCACTATATAACAATTCAAGCTGTTCACAAAGCTTACAGGCTCCTCTACCTCTCCAGTGCTGTTTTTTTTCAGCTATGGAGAAATCTATAGTTCTGGCCCTGTGGCATTTTTTAGAGGCATAGGGATGTTAATGCCACAATCTTGGCAACTTTCCAGCCAGAGTAATTACATTCTGCCGACCTGAAATTCTTCCTGCTTCTACACAAGGTCACTTTAGGCACCAACAGAGCCAGGGCTACAACCCGGTGCCCTGCTTTGCCCTCCCCTCCATCCCCTTGGTCTGTCCTCCAGGCACCTTCTCCTCAAAGGCACAGAGGGCTTCTTGCTCACTCTAAGATACCCAGTGCCCCGTAAAAATTGAGCTAAGGAAATGGGTCTGATCAAATCCCCTGAACGGCTGTCATTAGGTTTTGAAGTGTGACCTGATATCCTGTTTCCTTTGATAAGCCAGGGGCTGGTATTTTAACCGACAGTGGCTCTTTTCTTTTTCTCCCTTCGACCCCTTTGGAGCCAGTGTGGCACAGCTAATTCATGGAGGAAATTACATTTATTACTTCTCCTAGCAAATGCGCCCCCTCTGCAATGCCGTTTCGTGCAGCGTAGGACAGATGCAAGTCAGCCGGCCCATTTTCCTAATTTCATTTGGAAGGATCAAGAGACACCATGCTGATCTCGCAGGCTGGGGGCTCAGTCTAGAAAGAAAAGGCGCAGCAGTCTCCCGCATTGATGGAATCTATGGCCTCGCCCCAAATGTTGGTTGTCCAAAAAGAAAAAATCTCAAGGACAAAGCATATCCTTCCAAAACCAAAACAAACTGCCCCAATAAAACCAAACCTGCCTTTGTGACAGCCCTGACTGGGAGGAAGGGATCTGGCTTTGGGGCAGTAACTCAGCTGTTGTTTCAGTGTAGATCTGCTTGTGCGGCCTTTGCCTTCCCATCCTGCAAGGCAGAGCAGAGAAAACCCTTGCCCAGGATACTCTGATATTCAAGGCAAATCTTTTCACATGCTCTGTCTGCACAGTCTCCTCTGTGACTGTGCACAGACCTCTAAATCTCCAGCCACTAATCCCACAGGTCTTTGTGTATTAATTCTTTACAGTGCCTCTGTGCTTGCTTTCCTCTTATGCCTAGCCTCTCTTTGATGTCCCAGCTTGCAGGTTTTTAAAATGACACAACCTAGGAAGGATTTGGGGGGAGGATAAAACATATGAGAGACATTCTGGCCAGATTTGGGGCTGTTTTTGTTGTGAGAAAAAAAATTGCAGTTATCCTCATCGACACTTTCTGTTTTCTTTTTATCTTCCTTAGCATTTGCTTGTTTTTCTTAAGGAGATGGTGCTAGAAAGAGGCATGGTAATCATGCCTGATATAATTATACAAAGGTGGTTTGAACAGATGTCAAGGTGGTCATTCAAACTTTTGAATTCAGCAGTGCTGTCAAAACAAGTATTATAGGACTTGGTCTCAAACTCATCATTCCTGTTTGAAAGTGCTAAAAAGTGAATAACCAGTCAGAACAAATATCCACACCACCTCCGCTCCAGACTGAATTTAACACTTGTTTTGGTTTAAAAACCTGAAGAGTCAGGAAAAGGAAGTATAATTGCATTTCTACTTTAATCAGACCTGACTCAGTCCTCTATGAAGGTTTAATCTTTGCAGTGGATGAGGCTAGATTTGATGCTGTTTCTCGAAACACATAAGATAGAAGTGCTGGGACAAAGTCTGGTTTTCAAATAACTGTGAAATTGTACGAATAGCATACAGTTAAATAGCATACCTAAAGGTTAAAAAGACTGATCTAATAGGGAAAGCAGATGACCACCTAATATTAAGGCTGTTTTTGAAAATGTATTAACCCAGTTTCTAACCTTGCAGTCGTCTGCCTCAAAATACTATTGCCTTTGGCTTTGAGCCAAAGCATCACTAAGCTACACAAAATTACACTAACCTATAGACAAATTTAGAAAACAAAAGAAAAATAGAAATCATTCTATTTGACAACCTCTGTTTGTGATCTCTTGCTATTGTGTTTGTATTATCAGTGTGCAATACAGTCCGCCGTAAGCCAAAGCAGAGACAAGTGATCAGTTGTTGTTCAGGGTATCTGGTTCTGGTGTTTTTAGGTGTGCCCAGCTGTGCCACTGGGGTGCCAGTCAGGGGAAGGATATGGACAGGCTTCATTCAGCATGTCATGCTATCTAATCATTGCAGCGTTGGGTCCTTCCAGCACTACCCCTGATGACACCAGGCTTCAACAGAAAATGTGCTTGATTAAAAAGCACCAGTTTAGGAAACAGTGGGGAGACTGCAAGACTGCCTAGGTAAAGAGAGGGCACGTCTGCTGGCAGGCAAGAAAGCAAGGCAAGGAGAAGGGTGAAGCCTGCAGATGGGAGAATTAGTGCCTGCTGTTTGTGGGGCAAGGGCAGAAGGAGCGCCTGCCAGAAATCTGGTGCTGGCAGAGGGATACATACGCACACACACGCACACGGAAGGAAGCGTGTGTGTATTCATGGGTGCATATGGCTGAGTCCATGTGCTTAGACATGTGGCATGTTTATGCAGATTCTCTATATGTATGAACACACCAGGAAGAGGTCTGCCTTTTCAGAAGTGATTCACAGTTTGGGGTAAGCTAACACGTTGCTTCCATGCAGCTTGCTTTGTCAGGAAGAGTTGAGTTCCTTCTGCTCGGCAATTGCAACCGTCTGAGGAGCAAACAGCAGTTACCTTGGAAAAATGTTTGGTCTGGTGTATCTGCATGTGGGAGCAGAGCGTGGAGCCCACAGTCCTGCCCAGAGCACACGCAGGGAAGCCGAGTTCCTGAGACATGCAATGCTAAAACTGACACTGTCGCTGCATCAACGCTGAATTTTAAGAGCAGCCTCAAGGCTGGGCCTGAGGCCAAATTTGCCGACTGTCCACACACGGGACCGGGCTGAGGGTGAACCAGTGAGTGTATTCAGGGAAAGAGCCTTGAATGAGCACTGTGTATTTACTTGCCACACAGGCAGGTCCCTGTGTGCCGTGCCTGCCCCATCTGCTCTTGTGGCGATGGCACATGACTGACAGGCACACAAAGTATCCCAGTCTCTGCCTCAGTTGTCACCTGCCACAGGGGCAGCTGGGATTAGCTCCACTGCAGCTTAAGGCTAGTCTGTCTTCAATCTTCTGTCTGGCTTGGTCTGCTCAGGTGCACATTTTTGCAGCTGTGTCATGTCAGGGAGTGCCTTTACCCCTTTTGTAGTTTCATTCACCCCTCCTGAGCCAGGTTCCTACTATCTGCCCACCACTGCTGGGACCTTCGAGGTTCCCAGGTGGAGTGCCACACAGTTTTGTGTCCAACAGCATTGTACCAAGCTGTATCTACACACGCGTGCTATGCAGCACTTGAATGGCAGGTCGTACTGTGCATCAGGCAATTGCTGTTCAGACATGGTATAAAGGTTTCTAGTGGCCCCACAGAAAGGTTTCTAGTATTGAATTAAGCATAGAAGCATAAATATGATAATTTACCCATAAGATGCATGAACTGGAAAATTTGCATGTCAGCCAACTCTTCTCTGGCATTAACGTGATGTACTGCATCAGCAAATTGCGAAATTAGGCTTTTTTCTCTAAAATTCAGTTTACTTTGAAAAATTAGGCATTATACATCTGGCCACAATTATATTGTTAAGAGATCAACAAAACAGAGACTTGGATTTTTTGGTTTAGTTGTTTAGGCTCAGAAATGGTCACTTGTTTAGATTCCCCACTTTGTTTTTTAAAAATCTTTGAAGCTCTAAATGCCATAGAAGCAGGCAAAACCTACGTGACTATCAATGTTCATATTAAAATGACATGGCATGGCATGGCATTACACTGGACAGGGATCAGTCTAGAAGCAGTTTACTATACTATGATTTATGGCTCCACTTCAATGCAAGCACTTTAAGTACTTTGAAGAACTGGGGCTGAGTTCAGTTTCAAGTCCTTGTCCTGCAGATGTCTCCAGGTTTTTATTATTGATGGATTGGCCATGAGAAAAGAGAAAACTTGGAGCAAAACATACAGGACAAGTTAAAAAACACTGACCTGAGTAATACAGCTCAAAAGAACTACATCAGTAGTTAAGTACCTGTAAGGCAGACAGCAACAGGCAGGAATGGCATAAAGTATCTGCCCTTTCCAGCCCTGGGATGCACCCTTGTCCTTTTCTTATGCCTAATAGGAAGCTTTGTCATTTGTCAAGAATCTAAAGAATTCTCGTGTGCTGCAGACAGTTGTATTGAACCACCACCACCAGAGTTTCAAGCTGCTTTCTGGATTGTAAGCAAAACTTGAGATCACAAATTCTGCTTGCTTGTCCACATGGAGAATGCAGCAGCAGTTTCCTGGATCTGAAGGGATGCTGGATGAGAGGGGCAGTCCTGAGCTGTCTTAGCATGTGTGTTGGATGGCTGTTGGCTCATGATATTCCATTCCTAAAGAGCGGTCCAACAGCCAGCTGATGACTGTGGAAGACTTGTCCACTCATGAATGAAGGATTCGGTACTGCCTGGCACATGAAGTGCAGAAGGTGCATCCTCCAGCTTTTTCTCTTATTTATGTACATTGTAAAGCCTGTCCTTCCCAGCATATGAGAAGGCAATGGCCAGATCTTCCACCGAGAGCAAAATCCACAGAGCACCAGCCTGTTCCTGTGACATTAGAAAGGCTCAAGGATGTCTGTCCTTGTTTTGGGGAGAATTGGATTCTTTGTATGAGTCCTCATTAGAAATTAACACCACTGTTTTTGGTTTGTATAGGTTCAGCCACAGTATGGATTTGGCCATATTTGTTGTTCTGGGCACAGATTTTCTGAAGGTGTGCAAATGAGAGGATGCAACAGAATGAATTACAGATGCTACTATATACATCTCCTTTAACTATGTGAAGTCCCTAGGGTCATTTTAAAATCTAGAATTAGGGTATTTGTATCTTCTGTGCCAAGCATTGGTTAAATTTGCCAGTAAGACGCTCTGGTCTCTGGATCGTTCTAGCACAAAAGACTGAAAATGTTAAAGCAGTGTCAGAGTGATTTGCAGCAGTGTCTGTCTGATACAGCAGACTTGGAGGAAATTCTACAGAATGGGAAATTGGAAGTGCTTTAGAAACTGTAAGGAATATTGCTACCTACCATGCAGTGGATAGAGTCTAGTTGCTGTTTCTGGCCACTCTGGCAAAACAAGATGGATGCCCTTTGGATAAGTCAGGTCCTTCTCTCCAAACTTCTCTCAGGCTGCCTGCAGGCTCCAGCGTACAACTCTACAGACTGTGTGTTTTTGGCAGGCTTGCATGCAGGCCTGCTTCCCAGTGAAGAATGGATTAGGTGATCAGAACTTAGGAGGGCAGGCTCTTGCCTTGAATACATAGGCATTAAAAAACCAATTTGTGGTAAAAAGAAAAAAAATCAGGCAAACAGGAAATATCTTAAGAAACTGTTACAAAACAACTATCAGAACATCTTGCTTGTATTTAAACAGGGAGAAAAGGCCAGACACTAGCCTGGCAAAGGAAGATATCAGACACACAGGAAGCAGTGGGAGGCTTAGCAAACTTAAATGGCCAGTGGGTTGGAGACAACAGTGACCTGAGGGAGTGTTTCCAGCCTCCCTGGGGAATGGGCTTTAGAGAGTAGTGCATCCTTCCCTGTAAAGAGCTGAATTTCAGGAGAGAGGACAGAATGGAGGGTTGCTGGTACTGTCTGTTACTGCCTTTGAACACAAATGAAGAAAGCCTTCTGAGTCAGTCCCCTTCTCACTGATTGCCCTCAACTCAGGCCTGCAACAAGATATTTTACCAGTCAAGGTATGTGTCACATATTCATTCTCCCATCAGTTCTCCTCCTCTTTTGCTAGGCTCCTTCCAGCTGTGTCCACTTACTTCTAGTCCCACTCCACAAACCTCATCTGAGACTGGTAACTATGCCAAGAGCAGCTGATGGGTTTGAGCACATATGCTCCACCCACCAGTCTTTGCTTGAACTGGCCCCCAGTAGAGGGTGGGATGCAGAGCTGAGGACTTCCACATCACCAAAAAATGAGACACTTCCACAATGCATAATTAATCTTATGTCAAGCCAGAGGAATGAATGGAAATTTTAATAGGTATGCCAAGCACACTTAATTCTGCAAGTCTTTGCATGATTCCCTCCTTCCCACCACAACACATGCACAAACTATTTCCAGATTGCAAATATAGCTGATTAACTGTACTCATTATTTTTTTGGCCTAAGTAAAGAGTTAGGTGTCTGAACATGTTATTTGGCAGAATTCAGGAAGTTGAGTTGAGATTGTGAACCCTCCCACTTTGCTGAAATCCACCTTTTCTTCCCCCCTTAAAAATAATCACCATGCCCAGAAAAAGCTTTGTTTTGATTATGCTGAACAACATAGTACCTGCCTCACTCAGAGCTCACCTAACCCATTCCAAGGTGAGTATTTGCCAGAGAAGAGACACAGGATGCTGGGGAATAGTTTTGATGGCTTCTATTAAAAATCTTTCACTGAGTAGGAAAGAAGTCAATGCCCATTGAGCCAGAAGATGAGTGCAAGAGGGATCCTGACTCTACATCCCCTTGGGAGCCCAGACCCCCTTCTCTGCTGAGCTGTCTTCCTTTGTGAGAAGTCCACACTTCCCCTTTAGCCAGCCTGGGGAATCTCACTTACACCTGCAAAGCGGAGCAGTCTTGTGAAGAGAGTCAGAGTGTCTCCCCAGCCTGTGGATCAGGACTCCTTTCTGCATGCTGGGTATCAGGGAATTAGATGTGGCTGTGCTGTACTAAGTCCCTTAGCTTCCTTCAGATGGGGAATCCCCTCTGAATCCAGATATAATACCATTACACCTGGTGCTGAGTACACCCTGATGGCATCTTGGCTGTGTTTTCACTAGTATACAGATAATAATAAAGTCTAAATATTCCCTTGACCATCTTTTTCTAAACCTGGTACACAGGATTGCTCATCTTTCTCTTGACATTGTCAGCTTCTCCTGCTCTCTCTCCCTGTTAAAAAGCCTTCTTCCCTTTGTAGTGCTTTGTGATGAGAGTTACTCAGCTCTCCCAAACTCTTTCCTTGGAGTCTTGCAAGAGTACTGGCAGTGTTTGTAGGGGCTTTCCCATTTTAGAATGTTTCTTGCTTGAGCCACCAGGTCCCCGTTCTATCCCAAAGTAGTCTTAAATCACGCATACAACTCCATCAGATGAATTTGACCTTGATAAATGTCAGTTGCTGGCATTGCCTATCATGGAGCTGAGCTCAGACATTGGCACATCTGGACCAGATTGAGTCTGTCTCAGAGCACTGTGCTGCAAGGGGAGCCCAGGTACAGTTCCAGACACCTTTTGATTTTACTAGGTCCTTGTTTTATGCTCATCTGCTCTATAATGTGCTGTGTGGCACAGCAGCATCGCTGTGTGCACACCTGGTGGGTTTGGGGCTGCCATTGTTTTTGAGAGAACAGAACAGCATTTCAAAGCAACTAGAGATCGTCAAGAACACTTTGGTTAAGGTCATTCAGACTCCCAGAGCAAGGCTGAACACATTGGTGCTGCTGGATTTCATGAGAACCAATATGTTCAAATATAGAAAAAAAACCACAACAACAAAACAACACAAAACCAACAAACCAGGAGAAAAATATATGCAATGATACTAAGGCCAGAAGGATGTAGCTCAATCCAAGGTGAAACCTGGAGGAAGGAAATAGAGTACTGGCAAAATATAAGAAGTGATTTTAAATTCTTGCAAACAAAGATACCTTTTGTGACCATGGCCCTTCGTTCTGCTATATCAGCACTTTGTCAGTAACAGCTTGGGAGTCTGAAATCAGTTTCTAAACCCTTGACCTCTTAGTGTGAAAAAGCAGCAGCAGGAGGAGGTGGATTTGCTGTGGATAAAGCTCTTTTTCACAAACTGTTTATCAATTAATATCAATCTAAGGACAAAGATAGCCATAAATCCATGGGACGCACCTATATTCTGTGTTCATTCTACTACCAAATGGGATGTGTGCCAGGCAAATGGACTGTGGGGTGGCTAAGCTCTTACACTGTGAAGAGAGTGTTGCCAGAAAATTGGGTAAATTACAATTACACAAGAATTAGATTATTCAAGCAGGTACTATTACATTTGTATTTATCAATATGGCTCCTACTTAAATGTCAAACATGCCATTAATTGTTTCAAACTAATTTTTCTTTTCAAACTTGATACAAAAAAGGTGAAGCAAACATAAAATGAAATTAAACGTTTTGATAGATGCAATCTTTCCTGCCTTTATTTCTGCTTTCCCCCTTTGCCTGAGATGTCCTATTTGCAAATACAATTACGATAGACTTCTTTTCTGAGTTTAGAAGGATACAGACAAGATGGAGGACTGGCAATTCAATAGCATCAAGAGATCACTTTTTTTCCTTTGCAGTGTTGTATAACTGCTTGCTTAGGAGTGTTTACTCTGGTCCATTCAGTATTATAAAATGCATGCCAATCCAGGTATCTGACACATTTTTCCTTTTGGGCTGCCCACAGGAACTGTTCTGGGGATGAAAATCCCCAAATCATCAGGCCTGATCATCTTCTCAAAAATCCCAGTCCCCACTTTCTTGGAGATCAGTAGCTAGCTATTCAATATCCACCTCTAGCCTTCAAAGGCTGTTCCCTCTCTTGGGAACACCTGTGTTTCTGGTAGTTTTTCTAGAAAGATCAACTACTCCACACTTCTGAGTCCTGTAACAAGAAGGCTTGGAGAACCGGTCAGTTTTGTGGCTGAATGCCTGTGCTCCATGGGAACTTATGTGTCAGAGAGCAGGGAATTTGCACTTCTGGTTAGGCAGTGGTGTGGTCATGGCATTGTAACAGGAATGTGTTGCTGCTCTGAGGTTCTGCTTCCCTGAAGGGACTCAGAGACTCAGAAGAATGGGAGCAACTGTTTTTGAATGTCAGCAATTGGCAGCTGACCCTAGCAAGGGCTCCAGGAACCACTTTCATCAACGCACAGAAGTGACAAGTTCATTAGCAGTCTCTAGCCTCCCAAAGCTCTGTGACAGTGACCACTGGGTTTGGTGGTAAGAAATCTGAGCCTCGGGTACTTCTTGAAGCTTGGTGTTGTCTTTCGCAGTTATCTCCTCCTCCCCCCCCCATTTTTTTCCCCTAGAGTATTTCAGTGCATTACAGGGGAAATCTAAGCAAAGTGGGTATCTGTGATCTTCCATACCAGGGCAGGATCATTGCAGCCTCCGATGACTTTGGTGCTAGGCAGTGATGCCATGGCAGCACAGATGTCTGCTCTGACCTGTTTGTCCCTTGGCACTTGTTCCAGGGAATTTCTCTGCGGAGTATGCAGAGGCAAAGAACAGCTCTTACAGTGCCTTGTCCCTGAAATGATGCCCTAAATTGTGGAGGAGGACAAGCTGGCCATTTGCTAGAGTTTGTGGCTTCCTCCTACTGCTGCCTGACACCTTGAGTAACAAAAACCCTTCACCTCTTCCACGACACTGCAGCAGCATTCACTTGCCAGCTTGTCTGTGACCAGTCTCGCACTCTTCTAATGGCATTTCACCTGCATGCCCTACAACACTGACAAGTATGTCCCTTTGCCAGATATGTCCCGAGAGTTGTGATCTGCCTAGGGCTATGTGTGTCTAGCTTTCCAGGCAGCATGCAGGTTTTTGTCTCACTGTAGATTCTCCAAGCAGCAGCAGAGGTTCTTCAATCTTATATTGCCCCAGCTGTTACTTTTCCTTGTCCCAGATTCACCCCTTCCCCCCAGGACTTCACATGACCCCAGACATCTGGAGCATCTGGCATACCCATGTTAGCAAGAAAGGACAGTCCTGGGCTCTCCAGGGTAAGTGTGTTCCTGACTTCTCACTGCTTAGGAAGCGTGGGGCTGGGCTGCCGAATGGCTCATCGTCTGCAATGCAAGCAGCATCTCCCCCTCCCCACACCCAGACAGACCCAGATGCCAGGGTCGGCAAGTGAGGGCACCATGAGGGGACCCGCCAGCTCTGCCACTGCAGCTGCTCCCTCTGTTGCTGGCAGCTGGGCTTGAATATTCATGGCAACAAAAGATTAGCACTGTGTGTGCTTGGCACTGGAGACAGATAAACTTTCTTGAGGTGCCGGTGGCTCTGTTCTCATCCCATTCAAAAAGCTTGCTCCCTCTCCCCTGCTCCACTTGTCTGCTTCATCGACCAGCTGATTCTCTTGCTGTATAAATGGCCTCTGTTGGGAGAGGGAGGCGAGCAGCTTGATTAAGTATTCAGCAAAGTGGTTCGGAGTCCAGACAAACTAGTGTGGATCTTGCCAACACTTGCACTCAGTTGGCACTGAGGAAAGCCAGGAAAAAAGCTCATTTATAAATAGGCAAAATTTTGCAAGGCACCAGAGAGGAGTTATGAGCTACTACCCCCCGATCAAGTAATTTAGACATTTAAGAGTATTCCTCTGACTTCCACTGGGGTTTAGGGTTTTGAGTGTCTAAAGAACATTCAAGGAGACTTAGACCTTTCAGTTACTTAGAAACTTTCCAGTTTCATCTCACACCGTTACTGATGGGTTTTAAATATTGTCTGCCACTTCTCCCTCCCTGCTCTGAAGTGGCCTGTAAATGAAAAAAAAAAAAAATCAAATTAAGAATTTTTATTAAATTATTGATGTTTTGTCAGAAGTGGCAGAGGAGAACTCTGCTACTCTTCTCCTTTTGTCATTATGTTATTTTTTGTACAGGGATCCCGGAGTCATGAAGTTGACAGCACAGGATAGCTGGCAGCTTTGAAAACTCTTTCAGATGTCTGGGCAGACAGAAAATGTGAGCTGGGAGTGTGATGTGAGTGCTCATGTGATAGTGTAGGTGACACCCTTAGTTACCCTACATTTGAACTGCTCTTTGTCCCTTTCTTGGCATATTCCTTGGCAATTTTCAGTCCTTCATGGGCTGGCAGGGTTGGGCCACATTTAGCCCAGAGCAGGTGGGTTGCTGATGCCTGGAAGGGAAACCCAAAAGATAACAGACAAACAGTGTCTGGAGGCTGAAGAAGAATTGGTTTCAAATGACCAAGCAAAACCACCAGCGTGATAGTGATAGCTCTCCAAAAGCATTCAGAAGTAGGCAGAAACGGTATGGCTATTGGGCTACCTTGCTTTTTCACCTAGTACATCTTCCTTTTTCCACCCAATACGGATGTGGAAGCTGGTGGCAGAGCGAGATCTGTAGCCAACTGAGCTGCTTTATCACTCCACTGGTCCTGTTGGGGCTGTGGTGCTGCAGCTCTCCCTTGGCACGTGCTACTGCCAAGTGAGGTGCCCAAACTAGGCTTCCCAGCCTTCCCTCAGGACTTCACATTAAAAGTTAGTCTTTATGACCACCAGATGAGTGCTTTGTCAGAGTTAGTCCTTGGTAGACAGAGCAAACTTATTCCCCCAAATTTAAGAAACAGTGTGTTTTCAGTCGGTAGAGAGAGAACAGATCATCTGAGCTGTTCCAGCTCTCTGCCTTAGGGTGAGATGAGCCATACCTTGCAAGTGCTTGCCTCTTTTCAGATGTTAGAAGGGAGTCTAATCAACTAGATCAAATGTAGATATCTGTGCTGTAGATACAGCAGCTAAACTGACCTCCCCCACAGCCAGGGATGTAACATTCCAAGGATCATCAACTTCTCCAAAGCTGTCTGAGACCAGAGAGATGAACCATGTTCGTGCCTTGAAGAACTGTGGATATAATGGCTCAGCATCACATAACACTGACAGTGTGGAGTGTGGAGAGGGAGGAGTTTTCTAGATCTTCCCCAGGACACCATATAATGAGGCTTTGGGGGCCCAGCAGTAAATGGATGTCACAAAAGGCTACCTGATGGAGTTTGCTCAAAGTAGGCAAATAATTATCTCACTTTGGCAAACCACACAAGTCTTCAAGTCAGGATGATATTAACAGTTTATTATTTGCTGCTATGTGGGAAATGGGAATAATTTAGAGTTTTCAATAATTTGCTAGGAAATTAACTTATGCCAAAAGCAAGGCTTCTGCATTGCTAACCATTCTCCAAGGGTGACAGTGGGGGAAGAAAAGAGCTTTGGGGCATGGCCACCTGCTCCTTCTCCATCTGACACTGCCATAGTCACAGACTGCCCAGGTTTGGCTTGACAGGTCTCTTGTGAGGACAGTTGAAACAACCCCATTAGACAAGAAGAGTAAAACAGTTCAGAAATGAAAGCTAAATTTTGTTTCTGCCAGTTTTATGAGTCTATTGGGAAACAGGATCCTCACAGTTCATGAAGTCATATTGTAAGTGCTGTGTCAGAGTCCATAAGTTTTTTTCTTTGAGGCAAAATGGTCAGCATCCTTAGCTGGCATAGGTCTGTTCAAAGTTGAGATTTTCCTTTCATGACCTTAGGAATGACTTCCTGGTAATGATGATCAGCCCTTGGGTTGTTAAGTGGCTGCCATTGGCTGATAGGCCAGACCACGCTTCTCAGCTACATATTGCTCTCTTGCTTTGAGAATTCACTTGAGGAGACATAATATGACACTGTGCACCAGAAGGACTTTTCTCACCTCTTCAATATTCTTTTTTTCTCTCAAGCACCAGTTAGGATCTCAAGAGTTTTCCTTCAGCAGATTGTTATTTCCTTCTCCTTTTACTGATTTTAACGGAGTTCTCCATTCTCTGTTTGTAAATAGGAAGAATTTACCACCCCATGCATTAACTGGTGCCTTTCCTAGTCCCATGTCGTCACACAGTGCAGCATTTGTCAGTGTTATATTCTGAGTCTTGGAAATGCTGCTAGCATTCTTAACCATACTGTGTGTCACAAGCAGCCCTGTCTCCTTTATTCCCCCTACAAAAGGAAAGAAAATCCATCACTCAGCACACCAATTTTTGTTGAATCCAGACACTAGAAGACACAAGCTGGAACTGACACTTTCTCATGCCAACACAGAGCAGACTGCGACCTCTTCACTGTCAATCTCTCTTGAGCTGCCTATCTCTGGGGTCATTGTACTGATGTATGTAGACAACACTGCCTCTGCTGATACCAAAGTTATGAGCATTCCTAAGCTGCTCATTGCAGCATCTCAGGTGATAAACCGCCATCTGGTTGTGCACCACAATGTATTCACTGCCAGTTTCATTGGAAGAACAGAAATAAGAAAGCACCTTCTCCATGGCAGCACTGGGACACTGCAGCTCCTCCCCAGTGAGCAGCCTCAGGGGCAGCCTTACCTCATTCCTAGATATAATCACAACAGCAAATGTGTGATTCATGTGGAGAGCAAAGCCATCTCAGCTTCGCCCATCTTGCATGAAGAACTGACCTATGAGATATTCAGGCTTTACCTGCTGTTCTTATTTTAAGTAATAGCAGACAAATCCTTTCCTAATATAGATTTGAGTGTCTGGGAAGGTACATAATTACGCATTAGCATGAAAGTGTCTATGTAACCAGGTGCAGCCCTTCATCTTAAAGTGTAAAATACATCTGATGGCCTCAGAGAAATGGACACAGGGCAGAGATGAGATCTGGGACTCCCTGCTCTGAACTCTACTCTGGGAGGCTCCTCTCTAGGAGCTAGCCCTGACGCTGGTTACTTTACTGCCACTAACAATCCATATGCTTCAAGATATTGATGCTTAATAGCTATTGCAGTAAGTAGAACATTCTGAGGGCCCCAATCCTAGGTATCCCTAGAGATGCTATCTACTTCTGATTATGTTTAGCAACTAGAGTTTAACCCAGGGAGCTTGTGTTATTGCTCAAGGTGATGTCTGGCTAAAAGTTGTACTGGTAGCTACAGCCTGTGCTCTTACCCCATTGCTGGCAGCTGCCTGGGATGCCACAGGAGAAGCACCATCATACCTTTGCAATGTAACAATACTTTACCTCCAGACAGGCACAAACAGCAGTCTTTACCCAATGACAGAATAGAACTTTATAAAACAGGATTATTGATACCATCATATTTTTAAAGCTTCTCTTTCATGCTGCTTCTGTGCAAAGATGCACAAGTGTAGAGGTAAGAAGACACTGAAAATTAAGGAGGATCTAGGAAATGAAGACTTTTTTTAACATTAACTTTGAATGCTGACAGATTTTCAGTGAAGCAGAGAAATACAGTGATGCTCTTGCTATTGAGATGAACTATAAGAAAATGAGGCTCTTATTTCCTGAGCATAAGCACGATGTAAAGGCCCAGAGATGAGAGCTGTGCTAGGAAACCAAAACACAAAACAGACTAAAGAACGGCAGAGACACACGCTAGGCATCTCTGTGGGGCATTAAATAGAGATTAATTTGGAACCTGCAAACTGAACAAATCTACCTAATGAATTTTCTCACAAAGTGTTACACCACAGTCAGCAACTGAGAGACTGCTTAGTTGATAGAAATGGCCTGAGTTATAAAAAACAAACAAACACAAAATCTTCTTGCAGTTTGCATGGAGATTGCAGAGATAACGCTCTCTGAGAGTACAACAGGAAGCTCTGAGTTGGCAGCAAACCTTCTTCTATAAGGAATCTTGGAAGAGCTTTAAAGGGACAGAGTGTGGGGACAGGGAGGGGAAATGAGTAACAAACAGGAACCCTGAATAAAAACAACTGACTTTTGCAGGCTGTGATGCCATTTTTTCTCATGCAGCATGGAGAGGCAAGGATGCTTCATTCTTAAACTTTCACCTTTGACGACAGCAGGCAAAGCGTCACTGTTACATAGCAAATGATTGCATTTTACAGGAGTTGTCTCCTGTTATCCATCCTGTTTCTTTCCTATGAACCAATTACTCTCTGTGAACTGATCTTACTGGGAAAGAGATGTTGGTTTTCCTACTAGATATGCATGCATGCATACGTGTGTGTTTGCAGATTATGGGACTCTGTGTTCTTTGGGGTAAGCACAGAACTTTCCTGGTGACACTGGCAGGGAAAAGTCCTTATTGTCCCAGGAGGACAGAAACCCCCAGGAACACGTACTGAATGTGTAGTCCAGCACTGTGATGTAAGATTGTAATGTAAGCTGTGACGTTGTCTCTATCACTGGAATATGATTGGTTGGGATGAAGAAAATATATCTGCTTACCTGGTGAGGGTAGTAAATTGTATGTATGAGCAGAGACGGGAAGGAGAAAACCTGGTTACACCATGTAGTCAGATGGATCAGCACTTTTTAGCAGTTTCTCATCTAATAATGGCATGCCTTGATTAAAAATATGACAATTGGTTGGAATGAGGTGTTGTAGTGGGCTAGGGATGTACACGTGGAGTACTGGTCTGAGGAACCAGAGAGACAGCTAAAGTTTCCCTTGGCTGTAACTCCATGCCATGCACCAGGCCCAATCACAAAACCTATGCTTAGTCCTGAAGCTGAAGCCTTAGGAAAGTCCATCTTTGAAAGATGTTTGAAAGAATGTCTAAAAATACATGGAAGTAATGAGTTTACATGGTACAGTTAAGTGCTGTGCATGCCTCTGGTCAGAAATTAGAAAAAACCACAGGTATTATTGTCTGTTTCATCACGCATCAGTTTAAGCAGTTTAACATGAAGTCTCTCAGCAACTGAAGCTGCAGAGCATGGGCAGCAGAGCTTGCACAGGAAAACATGGGGGTTCAATCAACAGGAACTCCATAATTTTTCCAGGCTAAGACTTTGAAACAATACTTACCCAAACTACCCGCCTCTTTCCAATGGAAGAAAACAACAATTCCACCTTACAGTTTCTCTTATGGCCAGTATAAATCAGCATCTTTCCCTGATTGCATTAAGAGACAATACTTTATGCCAGCTAGTCACTTAGATTTCCAGAATGGCTGTTGTGGGGTCACGAATTGTCATTTCTTAGCATTGATGAATGTTTTGTAGCCACAAGAGCATTTCCTAATTAAATAAGTGACTAAAGAGTGAATGAATGGAAGCAGCTTGGGTCACATGAATCCTTCCTTAGCATGTCAGAGGAGACCCTGTCGTTTTCGGACCTCAGAGCAGCAGATGATGGGATGTCTGTGTTTACTGCTCAGCAAACTGTCAATGCAGCACACTAACAAATTCATAAGAGCTGCCCTTACAAGAACTATTAGGAGACCAAGTGATTAATGGGTTGATCTGTTGAAACTGTTAGTTTCCTAAAAGCATGACTGAGTGGACTCATTGCTTACGGTACAAGAAGCTGTTATTAACATTCCAGAAGCTGGTTTTCGTTAAAGACATCTGTGACTTCGAACTGTGAAAGACTGTTTGGTTTTGCATTTGTGTCATAGATAAATTAAACACTGCATTTGTACACCCAGCACATATTTCCTTTAAGGGGTTTGCTTTCAAAGCAGGCCAAGAGAAATATATTGCCTAGTTGAGGGAACTGATGGGGTACCACTTTGCAGCTCATGGACTTTCATATCCTACAAGGACAATGTGACCTGGGGAGATTTTGGGTTCCTTCATGTGATGTTCCTTTTTCCACGCCAAGATGCTACCCTGCTTTTACACAACATGTGGACCCCAGACACTTGGAAACTTGCTTTTTGGCAGCCATATTTCTCATTTACAAATACTGCAGAAGAATTTCTCCCTCCTCATCCACAATGCCGCATATGTACTTCATGCTTGTAACTCCTTCTCCAGCTGTTGGAGAAAGCAAATCAGAACTCTAATTACCAGTAAATTTTGCCTCAACAAAAGAATTGATTTTTTGAAACTGTCAGCAGGAAGGATTATGAAATAACAAATGGGGCAAGGACACAGGACAGCGCAGTGCTTAAAGACCCAGTTACCCTAGGCAACCTGATTTTGGCAAACTGATGACTTGCCTAGGCTTGGGTCTAAAAAAGGACTTGGGCTCTCAAGGCTGAATCATGTACTGTAGAAATCCCATTCCGGTGATGTTGTAGTCATGCCACTGATGTTCTCTGGGCACTGTGCATTCTCTTGTATTTGTAAAATATGCAGTTGTCATACAAGGAGCACAAACTGCTCAAGTATCAGAGTCTGAAATCATCCACCCCTCTTTCTACCCAAGCACACTACCCACTGGACTACAGCCAAGGGCCTCTGTCGCCCACCCTCTCTGGTGGTTAGAGCTTTGGTCCACAGGACCAACTGGAGGACATTATCTCTCTCCTGAACCTGCATCTCTCAGGCAAATGCCCCACCTCCTGAGTGACAGAGTTTGGAGAGAAAGGGCACTGTTACACTGTTAGGCTGAAGCTGTTCCCCTTGTGAGTCTAGCCAGGGATAGTGACAAATAGCTCATCACATAGTAATTTAGGTCCTTCTTATTCAGAGGAATGGGGCTTGGAAGAGTTTGGCTGCTGAACCCCCTTCTCCCAGGAATCTGCAATCTTAGGCTGGAAATGCATGTGATAGAGCAAGAAACAACCCAAAAAAACAGCAACAACACAACCTGGAACTCCTCCAAAAGGGATGCCCTCAGGACCACTGTGATCATAGGAGCTGGGAGATACTCACAGAGGTCTTTGGACAGGAAAACTGTCTCCTGCTTGGGCTGAAGGAGTGAAACCCACTCAGTGTGCTCACAGAAAAGTCCTTGCAGCCTCATTCTGGGTGGGGGGAAGTAGGAGAGCTTTGGGGAGACTATTTGTTGTTGAGAAAGGATTGGCATTTTACAAGAAATTGTGTCCCACTCCCCTGTGTTCAGAAAAACTCTTGGTTAGGTTAGGAGGTTGGGACTCTGCAGGCTTTGTTGTATCAGGGCCTCTATGTACCTACCTTGAGCATATGAAAACTGCACAGAAGAATGTTGATCCATTGCTTGGGTCAAAAAGGGGAGCAGTAGCAGACCAAATAAATTTCTTGCAACACTGGGCAGGACATGGGTGGGAAACGATTCTCCTGCTATAGGAAGATGTTGTTACTGAAATAGGTGAGACTGCTTTGAACTTTCAGTTACCAGAAAACTGGATGGTTTCCTCAGCAGATGGGATGTCTTACTTCATACTCACTTTTATTATGTCAGTATTCAGACCCCACTCAGTCCTCTTTCTGTGAATCATGTTTGTAAACTACGGTGCAGCTATTCAGATATTGGGCAAGGTCCTGCCAGTTTCTGTATACTGAAAGTCTGGAATTTATTAAAACAATGTCTAGGAAGAGAGTATTTTATAACCTGCAAATCCTGCCGGTATTTTCCAGGTTCATCTGCAATACTTCCTCCTTCCCCAGGGGCAGTTTTAAATCGTGGACTAAAATGTTCCCAGTGATCAGCACAATGTTCAAGAATGACCTCCAGACTGGAGGTACCATGTGGGCTAGCTAGAAGGTGCTGCAGCATATTTTCATTACTGTTGTTCTGAGTCAGGAGATGTCTTTTCAGCTGACATAGCTTCTGTGCTTCTGGCTGACTGAAAACTGAGTAAATGTGAAGAACATGACAGCAGGGCTTCCAGAGAGGAGGTTCCAGAGTTCAGATTTGACAATCCCGTTCCATGCTCATTGCTGCCTAGTCAGATTTCCGCTCTTAACAGCCACACCAGAGAGTGAATAAAGAGTCTGTGGCTGCTCACAAAGGACCACCTCATAATGCTCTCATCCGACATCCTTCCCATGGATCGACTCTGGCTCACAGGCTAGTGATGAGGCATGCACTCCACAAACTAAGCAGCCACTGTTTAAAGTGCAAGGGCCTGATTCTTTTCTTACTCTCAGCAGATGGAGGAGAAAACACACCAGTCAAGGACTCAATGTAAACGGAGCTGGCAGAGCTTTCCTGAGATGGCAGACAGCTTGAAACAATGGCTCTGAGAAGTGCGTCCTGCCTTCATTCATCGCACTAGGAGACTTGCCACTGAGTCCCATGGAAACAATGTGAACAGCCATATTCAGGGTTTCACTGCTGATTATTTTAGCAGACAGGATGGGGACAGGGTAGGAATGAAACCCATATGGGAAGTGGGAATTGCATGGTAGGAAGTAGGGAGACAACACAGAAAAAAATCAGGGAAGGGGGAAAGAAACAAAGCCAGGAGGGGGTGAAAGAATAAACCCTCAAGGGCAGACATGATGGTGATAATAAGGCACTTGCTCTTTATCTCTGAGTGACACTGGACACAGTGTGGCAGGAACAGAGCTAACAGGATGAAGATAACTGGGCCATTTCTTCCTCACTGCATGTTTCACTTGTCTTCTGTGTCCATTATCATTTGGGGAGAATTGTCCTCTGGCTGGAGGACACAAACTGCCCTTTCAGCATACCATAGCCCATGAGCCGTGAGAAAACATCTTTCAGCCAGGCTGAGATTAGGCCCCTAGCGTGGGCCAGGATGGGAGGAACCGTCTTCTGGAGGTGTCTGTCCTTCTCCATTCCTCTCTGCAGGGAGACAGAGCTGTTCTCAGGGGAGGTGAATTCCACCCCAAGGATGGGTAGAAAGGAGTGAATGTGTGTGTGTGTGTGTGTGTATGTGTGTTGGGTGTGCCTGCACTGCTCAGTGGTGTGTCACTGCTAAACTGCTAAACTCTGCACTGCTAAACTTAGCAGTGAGCCACCTTCCTTCCAGGTGCCAAATGCTTAGGACAGGTAACAGGTCTGTGTTTCTTTCTTCCAAGAAACAGCATATTATACCTCTGGGAAAGACATACGGTACATCTCTACTAGTAAACTAAATGAACCCAGGGCTTTCCTCAGGCATTGAAGCCTGCTTGCATTGAG
Source organism: Pseudotriccus pelzelni (assembly GCA_035584735.1). Taxonomy (NCBI): domain Eukaryota; kingdom Metazoa; phylum Chordata; class Aves; order Passeriformes; family Tyrannidae; genus Pseudotriccus; species Pseudotriccus pelzelni. The sequence continues at coordinate 25,327,537 of JAWMRA010000161.1, forward strand.
CCCATACTGGTTGTGCTAATTCTTTCACCATGCCTGGAGCCATGTGCTGCTGCACAGGACACTTCTATTTGACAGAGTAGACAACATACCCAGTGCCTGGCAATATTCAATTTACCACTATAGAGGAGCCTAGATCCTAGATTACAACTTACCAGCTTGGCCCCCAGTCTCCCATACCAGAGTCTTAGATATCTGGATCTTTAAACAATTTAATCATGGTGAAACAGCAAAATAACAACTCGAGCTGGGTGCCTCAAGGAAAGACCCTGAAAAAAAGAAACCCATGGCTTTTATATCCTTATAAGTCTAAGCATGTAAAAGTTTGTAGTCATCAGCTCCTGCTATGTCTCTGACTGTCTGGTCACCTGGCTGGGCCACAGGTCCCTGTTCTTTTTGTTATGCAAAGGGTTGATGCCAGGTCACAGCCTCTTGCCTTGGGCTCTTGCCGCCCAGAGCTCCATCTGCAGCTCCACTGCAGCTGCACACCAACCTACCAGCACCCACTGTATTCCTGAACAAGTGGAAGCATCTTGACACAGTCCAAGGGAATTCATCCAGGTCTCTTCACCCAGCCCTTGCTTAACTCATGAGCTCTGAAAGAAGAGATTGCTAAGCTCTGCAGGATGAATGACTCTGGTTGTTCCTGTCAACAGAAAGGAGAACTTCAGGTTTGTGTCAGAAGTGGTTGGGATTGACAGCTGCCTGCTGCCACACAATGGGGAAGCATCCTTAGCACTGTAAGCAGGATGTTTACTACCAGGGTTTCACAGAAACTATCAGAAACGGTTGTGATAAGTGGATCTGATACATTTTACAACCCTTGAGGGCCTTTTCCTAATTTGCCATGTGATTTATCAACCTGTTATTGTCCTCTAGTGCTTTCCACATATTGATGGCACTGACCTTGAAAAGCCCATGGCCTAATATGTTGAACAATATTATCATGTGTGGAAAGACAACAGAATTCTAGGTCAGAGACTGGAGGAGGACGTGTGATTGTGGAGACTGAACAGAATGGAGACTATTTACAAGTGCCAGTTTGTGCAGGGCACATTCTCAGAAGGACTCATGAAGCAATATCCACACCCTGGTGCTGTTGTCACTGCAAGCCAAGAGAAGCAACTGACTTGCCTTCTCTTCTGAGCCACGCACAGCCAAGCTGCTGACAAATGCTACAGTGCAATGCAAGCTCCACCTAGTTAAGTCACACTGGGGTCTGGCAAAACATGGTGCTATTGCCCCTGTTTTACAGAAAGGGAAATGGGAAGGATGCTTAATAAAGTTGTGTAGGATTATAGAGCGTACCAATGGCAGAAGGAAACACATCAATCCCCCAAGCCACCGCTTGTGCCATTTCAGGGGGGAGGTTCTCCAAACTGGGAAATTTGAGAGAGGCTTCCACCGGAGCCTGGGATCATGTCTCACCTTATGGAGTCACCCCTTGGTTTCTTATAACTAATGCAATAAGTTATAACTGACTGACCCAAGAGATCACTTCCCCTCCTGCTCACTGCCAATGCAACTGAGGATATTTCCTTATAAAGCAGAATGGGACTTGAAAGTGTTTCATGTGCCAGTTGGGTTGCAGCTGCTGGGTGAAATGCAAGCAAGGGTCAGGTCAGCAGGCAGTTCTCCGTGCGCTTCCAACAGGACATCCAGTCTACACATCCTCCAAATTAAGGCTAAATATAGACTGGGTTCATCAAATCCAGAGGCTGCTAGTTAGAGAGGAACACGCCCTGGACTCCTGCAACTAGGAAAATCCCCTTCGGATCTGAGGAGCCTATAGCTGGTTTATGTTGCCTAAGCATGGGGGATGTTTAAGCTGAGATGCCTAACAGGTCAGGAATTAGAATAAGAGACTCAGTTCTGGTCTTTTTTCTAAACAAAATGCAAAGTAAACTCTGTCCCAATCCCAGTTTCAGACAAGTCCTGTTCCACCACAGCTGTACAGACCTACTTTTGCCTTAGAGAGGCTCCCCGACTGCATTTCTGATCTGTTTTCAATCACAGAAAAAGAGACAGGGAAAATCTGGTTTTCTAGTTTATTAGTTGAAGGTTTGCTGAAAAAGCAAGCACTAATAAGAGTCAAGGGGTGGTAAATGAGTTTTAATGTGGAACTTGACCTGGGAACCAGCCTTGAAGAGAAAGATGTATTCTCCCTTGCAGAAAACAGAGCAGGAATGCCAGCAGCTTGCAGTTGCAGCGCAGCAGAATGACCAAGGAGAAGGGGATGAATAAACTTCTCTGTGTGGTGAGGTCAGTGGCTGGCACATTTGGGAGAGCAGGTGACATAAACCAGGTTGGAACAGTCATTGGTGTTCTCTTAGCAAGAGGCACCCGAGAGACACAGCAGTTTGTTTCTGCTTGGGAAGCAGGAGGATGCTATAACATCTGAGGAGCTTGTTGGGTGTCGGGGAAGTTGTCTATGTAGTCCCTGAGCTGGGGTTAGCAGTGGGTATGTGGCTGTCAGCACACGCTGCAGGAAAAGCCAGAGCCCTGCCATAGATGCTGGTGCAACTGGAGAAGGTCTCTGTGATCTAAATACAGCCTTTACCCCTAGTCTGCAGTTCTTGTGGGGGCACCATAGATCTCCCCACCCACACCAAGGCAGCAGCTTGTGGTGGGGGCTGGCCTGCCACGAATTTAAGGACACTCAGGGTGACCAGCCTAACCAGCCGCGGGGCACCGTGCCTGGGCTAACGCTCCTTTATCCAGTCATGGGGTTGTTGTCTTGGGCTCCTGCGGCCACGGGCGAGGAATCTCCTGTGCTTCTCCCAGCGGGGTTATCGTGTTTCCAGTGGCTGGCACATGGCAGGGGCCGGGTGGGGCGGAGGCAGCCGCTGCTGCGGCGGCAGCCCGAGGGCGGCGGGGTGGCCGCTAGGTGGGTACCGCGGGCCGGGCCGGCGGTGCCGGGGGGCGGGCGCGGCCCCGCCCCGCTGCCCCCGCACACGGCTCAGGTGCGCGGCGGCTCCCGCAGCTGTGCCCGGCCCGAGCCCCGGCGGGTGGGCCCCGCGTGTTTCCCACCAGGTGTCCCGGTCCTGAGGAAGAACGGGACTAAGCGCGGCGGAGCGGTGCCATCAGCCTTCGTTTCCTCAGGAAACGGCTGGGACCTGTGAGCAGCCCGCAGGCAAAACCTGCTTCGGATTTAAACCCTGCCCTAGGAAACGGAGCCTGGGATTCCCTGGCGCCTCCGTAGGGAGCTGGGAACTCATACAGGCAGCCGGTGGATGGTGGAGCCTGGCGGAGATGCCGCTCTGTGCGGGGGTGGCGGTGTGAGTCCCGCGGGACGGGCCGGGCTCCGCTCTGCATCCCCAGTGCTCTCTGCGCTGCCGTGAGCTGCAGCCCTCGGCGTCTGCAAGAGGATGAAAACACCCGAGCACACTGGGTTTGCCTGGAAGTCCCTAGCAGCTGGAGTGGAAACGGCCCTGTTTGTTCCCTCCTGAACTCTCCGGGCACTTCTGACTGACTTTTGGGGAGCAGAGTACAGAATCCCTCACAAAATTAAAATGTAGGGGATGTCATCAGAAACCAGTGTAGTTTGGGCTTTCTTGCAAAACCACTGAAATGCTTGTCTGCCAAAGAGATCAAAGCTGGTAGGTCAGGAAGCTTTCAGTCTGGCAAAGGCAACTTGGCTGAAGCCACGTCCAGCCTAATACTTCAGATCTGCTCTGTAGACAACGCATGTGCCCCATATAGCATCCAGTTGTACACACTTTGTGGGGGTTGGTTTAAGGCAAGTGAACCAGAACCCAGGCAGAACCCCCAAATGTACCTTTCCACAAGATTTAGAGCCAGCACAAGGTCCCCGAGCCTGCTTTACCTAGTGACTAACTAATCCCATCTCTGTCAGGAGGCCACAAGCTTCTAGAAATCAATCTGAAGCAATTCCCAAAGAGAAGGGTCTATTTTTGCAGTGGTGATGTGGAGATGGTGATCCTGCTTTTTCTGGCACGACTGGAGAAATTCCTCTCACCGGCATTGTCCACCTGCGTGCGACAATAATAGCTGATGACTCAGGATGACGGGCTTTGTGACACTTCCATCTCTCTCACAGTTGAGTCACTGGCTGGGATGGGATGGGCCCAGCTGGGAAAGCAGTGTGCAGGATGTGTCTCAAGTATGCAGCCAAAGCCGACAGGTCCATTTCATAAGCCTGCCTGCCAGACCATAGGCAAATAAGGACGGCTAATGCAGGCCAGACTAAGTGCATGGCCTCAGAAGGGCTGTGTTTCCTCCCTTGGCCCTTTATACCCGTGGCTGCAGGGAGGTGCAGCAGTATCTTCTGGCTCCTTGGGGAGAAGAAGGGCCAGGGCATGTCAGCCAAGGAATGAAGCACAGCTGTGAGGCACCAGGTCTCCCTGTCCTTCTCCATTTTTCAGGAAAAGTCCTAGAGCAAATTTTTACTTGTTCACTTCTTTCATACTCTTCCCTGTTTCAGGCATTATTTTAGGGCAGCACTGTCGTGTATACGTGTCCTAAGGGCATTTCTTTATCATAATGCATTTGGAGTTTTTTTATGTTTTTTTAACTTCAAATTTTTGGTATTTCTAATGTGTTATGAGGGCATATTCTGCAGTTCTCTTATATCTTTTCTCTTTGGGATTATATAGTGTAACTTCACTCTAACCTTGCCTTTTCATCTAGAAATCATGCAGTGGAAAAATGCACTACATTATAATGTTATGCAAGTGTAACAATTAATTCAAACAGTTCTTCCATGAAGGAAAACAGAAATTCTTCTAAGCATGTAGAAACTGAAGCCCCAAGTCTGCTTTTACTTATTCTGGCATCAGTCAGGAATGACACCAACAAGTTTCATCTGGGTGGAGTTAGCAGCGGAGAACAAGTTCTGGATTTTCACATGTGTAAATGTGCACTTTTCAAAGTATTGATCCTTCATAATATGTCCTCAGATGACCCTACCTCTAGAATAGCACTCACAAAGTCAGCAGTGGGGACAATGAAGAGCTGGGAGAGGGATGAACCTGTGGGATGAACACCCCAAGTACTATAAGTCCATGGCAAGGCAAGTATCTAGGAGTAGTAGCACACTGGAGCAACCCCAGTAGCACCACCAGGTGATGCAGATCTGCTGGCAACAGTGATGGGCTGGCTTAGGCAGTGGTAGCAGGTGAGCAGGAGCAGTGTGGAGCTCAGCATAAGTTAAGATCCTGTGGGCTTTTCCAGCTTTTCAGCCAGCTGTGTCAGCCCGTGCCAAGCTCCACATTGTTGCAGCTTGCTTGCTCTGGGTACCACACTCCTACAACCAACTCAAGTGGAGCTGCTACCCTCACGACTGCAGCCTTGTTGCAGCCATACCAATACGCAGCCTCCTGCAACCCAAAGCAGCCCCAGCTCATAGTAAATTATACTGACATGAGCCCTGGGAAGGATTTCAGTTAGGTAAAGCTTCTCTGACTTATCTCAGTTCTCACACTGAGGGATTTAGGGTTCAAATTTTGGAACTGCTGTCTTGCTCATTCAGCCTCTTGGAAAAGGCATCAGTCATTAAGGCTGGAAACAGGAACAGATGAGACAGCTGAGCTGAAGGCACTATGAGCTGGGCCAACATGGAGCCAACTCTACCTTGCTTTGCAGAGAGTAAAAACCATCTCAATTTTTTAGATACACCAAATGATAGGGAACCTCTAAAGGTTATTTTTCTGCCTTTTTTTGGTCCTTTTTAGTGTGATTATTCTTTTAAACAACTGGTTTCCATTCTGGTTTAATTTGCATTTTAGGCTGCATTTGGGCATTGATTTTTTATTTTATTTGGATCTGACACAAATGTCTGGTTCCAAGTGCCTCTGAAGGTTAACAACATGAGGCAGCAGTCATTTTTTCTGAATGGATTGGGCTGAACTGAAATGTAAACTTTGGACAGACCAGTTTTCTTCCCAGCTGTTTCTGTTCATGGTTTTTCAGATTGTCCCACTTCCCAAAAGTAACTGGGGGATGGTCTCAGTGTGGTAACATAGCCAGGAATTTTGATGTAATCCCTTGCATATGAAAAAGGCAGAAGATGCCCTTCCAGCATTTTTTTATCACTCAAAACTCAGTCTCTGTGCAGTATCTATCCTAATTGCTCGTAACTAGCATAGCACAAGCAAGGATCAACTCTGTTTATAGGATCAACATGTTTATATTTGGTTTTGTGGCTATGGCAGGAGAGAGCTGCCTACGCTATAACATTTCCTATCTCCACACTGCCACATAACTGCCTTTGCTTCTGAGGGCAATCCAAGAAAAAAAAAAAAAGGCCCTTTTTCTGTTTCTCACAGAATTTTCCTTGAAATTAAAAGGGGCATATGTTGAGTTGTCCTTCTGGCAAGGTTGTGCTTCAGCAATGTGGGACCCCAAGTAATAGTTTGAGGTAAGCTTTAAAATACCTTTTCTAAAGCAAGTTTCTTGTCTCTTTCCCAGTGCCTTGGCCCCAGTTTTGGATAGTCTTGCAGATGCTTGTGCTCAGGGCCAGCTCAGCCCTCCATGCTCTTTCCAGGAGCAACTTACAGCCCAGGTCTCTGCAAGTGGAGAAGGACTCACCAGCTGTCCCACAATTATGAACAGAAGGGAAGATAGATTTGGGGAAGAAGTTCCTCGGGGCATTTTGAACAAACAGCAAGTAAACTTGGTGGCTTTCCTTTGCCAAGGCGTAGTTTCGCTGGTCTTGAGGAAGGACTGAGCAGGAATGCAAGCAGAATCAGAAAGGTTCAGGTGTTGCAAGCAAAACAAAGGTCACAAATCCAAAGCAAAGGTTGAGACATGAGTACATCTTTGAAACTCCAGCATAACATCAGCTGATTTCATGATGATGAGCACAAAGGTCCCCAGAAAATGTTTGCGCCGCCTTTTGGAGGATGACACAGCTCCTGCCCTTTCCCGCTGGCAGCCGTACCTGAGGATAAAATACTCTGGTGACATGCAGGCAGCAGAGGTACAATCTACACTGGCTGAACCTCCTTACAGGAAACAAGTGTTTTTCCTTCAAATGCTCAAGCCATTTTTTCCTTCCTTTTTTACAGGAATGGTGTTAAAGTGCAGTTGTCCTCTGCAAAGTGGTTTTGCATAAATAGGGCTTGTCCAATCTGATTCTTGTGTGAATTTAGAGTAATTTATGATGACTTCAGTAGCCAAAACACAATCAAACTGCTTTTTTGCTCCTTTGGTCTTTGCACAAATAACCAAGTGAAGCTTGGGCTCTCTTTTTTTTCCCCCTGGATCCTGTCAACAGACTCAGGCATAACATGAACTTTGGACAGATGGTATCTAACATGAGAACTGGCCAGTCAGTGCTTCCCTCAAGGCAACTTGCTCAGTTTCTTTAGGTGTGGTAACAAGTTGGACTTTGTCTGGATCCCAGCTCTGCTGCCGGGCCCAGCGAACACTGTAATTCTGCCTGGCAAACTGAGGAAGAGCACCATTCAAATTGTCAGCTACTTAGACTGGGGAGCCAATTATTGAAAACCTGGGAGTGAGAAGATGAAACGGGATATTTGTACTGCCGGCCCCAAGCCATAACACAGGTACCAAATTTAGCAGCATGGTTGCCTATGCTTTTTCCTGGGCTCAGCAGAGGTGCATGTATATACAACACAGAACCCAGGAGTGCTCCCCATGGAGATGGGCATGTTTGTGTTTGTCACCTCCGTGTCAGGATGAGCCGGAGGCATGCTCACTCCCCTCCCCCTCCGCTTGTATCCTGTTTTCCCTGCGAAGGAAATCTGGGCAAGCGGGGCGGAAGAGCAGTGGGGGGTCCCGGCAGCCGTGGCGGGGCTGGGTCAGCGAAGGCAGGGTGTGCTGCTGCACACCTGCCCCACAAGGCAGGTGCGACCCAGGGGCTGGCTGCTGCCCGTGCCCCTGCCACCTCAGAGCAGGAGCCCCCAGCCAGGGAACACCCACGCTCAGACACCGTCCTCCCCAGAGAAGCAGTGTTCAAGGGACTGTGGGGACACCAGTGAGGACTGTGGGAAGTGACACAGGCAGGAGAAGATCAAAGAGCAGGCACTGCTCCAGCCAGGTGAACTTTTCTCGACCCAGTACCTTGTCTTCCAACCAGGTAATCTCTTCCTAACACTGTGTGACCATAAAGTGATAAATGCTGCTGCAGTGAGGTCAACAGCTCCTGTACGGAAAAAAGAATTTGCAGAAATTAACATGGTTGAGATGAGGGAAAAGGTAACAGATTAATCATCTGTGTGCTACTCAGACATGGGATTGATGTGGCAGAACATGCTGGTTAGGTGGTGACAGCAAATGTTGACTTCCAGCATGGAATACTGCAAGGAGGACCTATCCAAGAGGAAAAGGAAAGCAGTACAAGTGAGCCTGTGAGAAGCTATATCAGACACCATGCTACACAATCATCAAAGGACTTGGAAGGCAGCGAAGCAGAGAAAGTCTTTCAAGAGGGAAAGGGAGGTGATAAAACCACGGGGGAAAGGTGAGATGGCGACTGGGACCTTTCATAGACTGGTTACTGAAGAAGTCTGTCTGATGATCCCTGAAGTCTCACAGGGTCTCAGGCTGCCATTGGGAGTCCTGGTAGATGGAAATAGATGTGATCCTGTCACCATTAAGCTCTTGATCTGCATGAGAGAAGAGGCCACCTGAGGGGAGAGTGGGTTAATACATCCAACTTGAATATCTCAACCAGGTCCTTTCAGAAGTTACAGGAAAACCTATAGTGAATGATATTAATAGAAACATCCAGCTCACCACCTCTTGAGATTTGATTTTAATTTATCAGTTTATGTACACAGCTCAAATCCTCAGCTGCTGTGAACGTGTGAGCCATGAGCCACGACCAAATCACAAGAGGCGGATACACTGTGTATAAGTGAGCTAAATAAGTTCATGGCAGTGAGACACTGCCTCCGGAAATGGTCACAGATAGATTTAGCTGTAAGCCAAAGAGATAAAGCCCTTCATTTCAAAAGGGTGGGATCTTGACCACAGATTGGAGTCACTTGGGGTTGTGTTTGATTTCCAGAGGTGGTACAACCAATACATTAATCTATTTAGTATTTCAGTCTGATGGAATATTCATAATAGCTGCATCCCCCTGCCCCCAGTGACTCTGCCTGTGTCCACATGGAAACAGGTCTGGGATGCTGTATGCAGATGAGTGTTTGCAGGAAGAGGGCTCTTCCACACAGGAAGGATATTTTTATAAACGGGAAGTGTATTCTCCTACCAGATTTACTTCAGTGTCCAGTCCTGGTTTAGGTGGAACTGTCTCATCAAGGAGAAGAAAACAAGAAGTTCATTCACAGGATGACAGAACAAGTTAGCACATCGGCCTGTTTCTATTTGCAGTACTGATTTCAGAGGCGTAGTTGTTCCACCAAGTTTAGTGAATTGATTTGAGCTACATTTGGTAATAAAAAATCCAAAGGATGACAAAGTTTTTAAAAGATATTACAATAATAGTAGTGACATAGTAGTAGACTCATTTTGAGTAGTAGCATAATACTCACTGGCTTCCATGACACAGTGGTGCTATGTGGTGCTATGGTGCATGAATTTGCCAGAGTGAGGCCAAAAAAGGTAACAACCAATCCATGAGTGTGTCCATCCCTGGCCATGATGTTTTTCTCTTCTGTTCTGTCATCCCCTCAAAAACTTCTGCCTTACTCAGCTGATAGATAAGTTAACCTGATTTTTTTACTTTGGAGAACTGGAGATGAGTGCAGGGAGGGTTAGAAAGGACCAGAGTGTCAGGCCATCCATGAGAGCATAGGAGAGAAGCATGCAAGATGTACAGGGAAATACAAGGAATACAACTGCTTTTCTCGTGGGCTGACTTTGTCACTGTTTCCAAGCTTTGATGTGCATGAGAAGGGAGGATAGTGGCAATCACACCCTCCTCAACACGTCTATAGCCTGACAGACAACAGTGGCTAATGCAAATGCCACCCAGATAGGGACATTATCTGTCATGGCTCCTGTCCTTGATGATGCTGCATGCAAGTTGAGGAACTTGAGTTGAAACATCACTGTGTGTTGCAAGTAAGTATTACAAGAAGTCCTGCAGCAATTCTGAGATGTGCCTGACTACCTCCACCCTCCCACTGCACAGGGCAGGTTTAAAAGTGTGAAGTATCAATCCCAGGGACAGTTTGGTAAGGTGAAAAGCTCAGGAGAAGACACTACAGATATAAATAGGTGGGGCTGCAGTCTCAGGATGTCCATCCCCCTGGTACTGCTTTAAACTAGCTTTCCTGGGTGCTGCCAGCAGTGAGGCAGGAGCTCAACCCAAATATCTCCTACTACAGAGGAAGCTCAATCTGGACCCTGATTTGAAATCACTCAAGACTTTTTCTGTAAACTGGACCCAATCAGGTGAGCAGATATAAATCATCATCTTCCCTTTGGCTTCAAAGATGACCGGGGTAAATGGGGGTTACACTTTGTCACTCCTTCCCTATCTTCCAGCCTAACAAACCTGGTCTATATAATAATGTAGGAATGTGCAGGAATGTAACACAATGTTTGTTGGCACATGTGTCTCTGCAAGTACGCAGGAATCATACATGCATGGCTTTACTGCCTGGCAATGTCAGAAGTGCACTGTCAATGTTTTTTAAAATAGAAATCCCTGAGAAAGGTTGATCATTTTGCTGATGGAACATGTCTTTCCAGTGAAATGGCAAGGGAAATCCAGGTGTGACTGGAATGTGAAACAGCTCTAACCCATGCCATAATGATGGCACCTTCCTTGAGCCACTTATCAGGGCTGCTGATGCCCTCTTCCTTGCCCACTCTGCCCAGCCACTTCCAGCCCTACGAGAGGAACATGCGGTCTCTGGGCCATGAACCTTGCCAAGGATGTCTAGGCTGCTCTTCCAAAGCAGTTGGAAGTTTCAGCCTGCTTTGTCAGGCTATTTTCTTTTTATCTGTTTATGTCTAGACCAGTTTATGACTAGATGACTTTGGTGGGAAGAACTACACATTTCTTACATAGTTCTCCTGATTTCTCAGAATTTGAAGCCATTTTCCAGAGACCTAATGGCATTAGAACGCAAAGCATATCTTCTACATTCAGATCAAAACAGCAAATTATTTTCTTCAGCTTAGGTCTCATGATTAAATCCTGTCTGGTTTGTCAGTGTACTTCCAAGCCATATGCTAGAGAAAATTCTCCATGTGTTTGGGTCATATCTTCTTCAGGCATCTCAAAATCAGCAACGTCTGTGTGGCTGTGCTGGGTTATACTCGTCAGAAATATAGGGATTTCTGTCTGCTTCTGTCAGCAGAGCTGCAGAGAAGTCTGGGATTTGTGGATTTTGAAAAGCATCAAAATACTCTAAAAATTAAAAAAATTAAAGCAGAAAGATTACTCACTGAGATTTTAGTCACATATCCCCACCAAAGATTTAAAAAAGCACATAAATTAATTCTGGGATAAATTCTGCCCTTATTTGTACCTGTGCAGTCTAATGACTTTCTGCTGAAGTGGACTATGCAACAGATGTTGATTTGTGTTGTAGCAGAGTGCAGCAAGAGTTGTTCTGATTTTATAGTGATGTGACAGAGCTGAAAGTGGATCTTCAGGACTCCAGGTGTTGCTCAAGTAATGCACAGAATGCCTGAGGGAGCTCTTTGGAGGAACAGACAACTCAAGGTAGATTTAGGGAGGACCACATCAGTGCAGTGCTCTCACTGCCTGCATCTGATTCCAGGGTTTTTGATTTAGCAAGTGTATGTACACACATGTCATGCTCAACAGGACAGTTCTTAATACAGCAATGGTGTCCTGCTTGTGCCAAACAACAAACCTAAGGGCCTGACATCAAAGACAGATGGTACCACCAAGCATTCCAACATCCAGGAGGGGAGCAGTGTTAAGAAATTAAAGGAGCAGCTGAGAACACTGTTTATCAAGGGTGCTCAGCCACAGAGCTCTTCATTCCTCAGCATGCAATGTGCCATCCAAGAACTGAAGGTGCTGAGCAGCCAGGCTGACAGCCTGAGGCCCAAAAGCTCAGGAAACAACACTCTGATGCCACAGTTTGCCCCAACCAAGCTGGTCTTTCCCCAGACTAGACCTCACAGAAAACACAAACCTGCTCCCTCCAGCACCTGGACTTTCCTCTCCCCACTTCACCTCTGTGTCATAACAACATTCAGTGGCTCCCAGTCCCACGCCTGGGGCAGAAACCAGTCGTAACAGCCACATCTCTCTCCTCTTTCACTTTCCTATTGCTAGCAATGTCAAATCCTTCACTCACCATACCAGAGTCAATCTGCATGGAGCTTGATATCCCAGTATCACACAAGTGGACTTGGGAAGAGATAACTGCAAGTGCATACGCCAGGATATGCCTCAGGTACCAGCTGTTTCAATAAAGAGACAGATTAGGTTTAAAGGTACTACGCCCTCTCCTTGTATGCAACATGCATAATGCATAGCCCAGACTGTGTCAGCCATTACCAGGAGGTGATATAGGGCATTTGCAGCTCTGCTTCTGCTCTGAAATGCTCTTCTAGAGGGGTGTTTTCCATGTCCAAGGCTTTTATCTCTGCAGTCCTCAAAACATAGTGGACTGTGGGTCTAGACACTGAAATCTTATCTGTAAAAGTTGGTGGTTACTGATAATTCAACCTCCTCTTCTTTAGCTGGCACTTGTCATTAAATAAACAGTGTGCTTCCTCTTTCTCTCAATTAAATTGTGCAAATCAAGAGTAATTCCGGCTCAGTGTCAGCCTAAAACAGAAACCAAAGGCCAGGAGTAATTTTTATTTGTAAGGAGAAGTTCATGGAGGAGAAAGGTGCCAGATAAGCAGCCCAGGAGACTGCAGGGTTTACTAAAAAATGGCCTAATTCCCAGCAAAGTCCCTGTGCCTTGTGTTTCCTATTGAATGGCCCTGTGCCTCCTGAAGGCTCCCTGCCAATAGGAAATGCTAATCTCCTGCACGTAGGTAGGATTTCAGCACAAGTGGTGCTGCAAAGCTTTCCAGAGCAGGTGCATAGGGAGCTTAACCCATGGCTTTGACTGGGGGAGAGGTCAGTCCACCCAAGCCCACCAGGTAACCAGGCTCTCCACCACCATGGCCATGGCCACCCCTCTGGCAGAAACTGGACCAAAGTCACCGAGTCCCTTCCACAGCTCCTCCCAGAAAGGGAAATGAAAAGAGAAAATAACAACAAAGGATGTAGCTGATTCTTTGCGCTTATTATTAGAGGAGGAAGGGCTGGGATTAATCACCCCCACAGAAGCAGCTGTAAAGGATGGAAGTAGTTGATCAAAGTGGACTTTGTTATTCCTGATGTATCATTCTGCTGAGCAATGAGAACTAGTGTGAGGCACTAGAGCTTCAAAAAGGCTTTAATGACTCCAAGGCTTGAACCAAGGACACTGCTGGAACTAATCGAGAAGGAAATCCAGGGCAAGGTGGAAATGGTGGAAATGAGTGCTTTGGTCCGAGGAATTTTTCCACATCTTTCATTTCCTAATTCCATACATTTGAGGTAATAAAATTTGTAGTGGTGGAAAAAAAATAGTGAGACAATGGGAAATGTTCCTCTGTGGGACAGGGCTACGTGTGGATTGGCTACACCTGGTCACTGCACTGTTGTGTGAGGGGAACAGAGGGCACAAGGATCCATGCCATTTAGCGCTCCCGTGGTACGATCAAACTGTGGTCCCTCTGTCTCGTCCCGTCCTATAATAAGCCCTCCTACTGCTGGACAGTCACTGAGCGCCTCTGAGATCTGGGCATGCTCCTTTTCCTCCTCACTGGACAAATAGATGCACAACAAAAGCATTCTGCATCCTTGGTCCCTCTGTTAGCTGTGGGGACAACAAGCCACCCTGTGCTGCTGCTGGAAACTGTAATAGGAAGCCAAGAGTGAGTATGGAGAATTTCTGCATTCTCCATGGGAATGAGTCTTGGGAAGCCTGCTTTGTCCACACTGAAATGGCACTGACTTGGTGAAGCTCTGCCAAATATAAGCATAGCCCCATGTCTGCAAGGCAGCTATCACCCTAGGTTGGTAAAAAAAAATATATGCTCTAAGGGGAAGCTTTGTTCCTGACACATCCACCATACCCTTCTTCCTTCCTTCCTTTCTTCCTTCCTCGTTTCTGTTCATAAAGCAAATGGGTCCAAAAGACCATTTCCTACTGAGTAGTGCTACCTTGTCTGAGACAATCAAGAACATGTTGCCTGGAAGTAGCCTTTTCTTCTGCTAACAAAGTATTGATCCTCTCTTGAAACCAAGTTCGCAAGTGCATTCATATCCACAGACTCTATCAGAGCTCATCTTAGTGCCCTCACTGGGTAAATGACTCACTATTTTCCATAAGCCCTATGTTTCAACCCTACTCAGGAATAGTGTGGTCCATCTGCCTTCAAATGGCACATGACTTTCCTGAGTGAGGAAAGAGCAAAAAGTGTGTCAGACTCTCAGTAAGCGGAACAGTGGGTGTCAGTGGATCCTGAACCAGAAATTTTGTGGGGTGTGTCATTCTGGCAAAGACCATAGCATGAGAGGCAGGCACCTCTCCCTTCAGAAGTTCTGAATATTAAAACTGAGAATGCTGGGTAGAACTGGAGCTGTTAAGGTAATGCCCTTCTTGAGCATTAGTAACTAGGAAACATCAGACCTGATGCTGAGCTGTTAACTTTCCACCAGCTTGGTCTTGCAGCAGAAAGCTCAGATCTTCCGAGGTATGGTATAGATACTTGGCAACAGCCAAGGAGATGGATGAAAGCAGACCTAAGGGTGCAGTTGACTTCAGTCCACTTTTAAGTCTGCTGCTCTGCTCATTGTGTGGACTTAGTTGCATCCCTCTTCTGCTCGTCTGAGTGGAGGGCAGCAGTACCTTCCCCTGCCTGATCCATTGCCTTTCCTTGCTGCTATTACCAGAAACACCACAGAGACTCAAGCATAAGGGAATATCTTCTCCGTTATTTTCTCCCTCCTGTTTCCGGCAAAGACCTATGGCTCTGTTTCTTGTCACTTTTGGCAGGAAGAATCCAGTGTGCATTTTGTATTTAAAAGTCAAATCTGAACGCATATCCCTCCCTTCCCCAAATCCCACAGCTGTTGAGTCAGCTATTTTACTTTCTCAGCTTAAACATGCAGCAGCATATTCTGGTGAGGGGCAAAACAAACAAGCCTCTGGAGGAGACAGATATGATGAGTAATGGAGAACCAGGGCCACATGCCTCAAGAGGGAATCTGACACCCCAGGTGCTGGCCGGGGAGCTTGCATCTTGACTGTCACAGCATGCTCAGTGCTGCATGGACTTGGGGACCCAGTGGACTTGTCTAAGTCATATTGTGCTGGGTGTGTTACAAGCAGGCAGGAGCTGCTTGGTAGAAGAGGAGTATGTGCGTTTTTGGTGGAGAAGGAGTACTGCAGGG
This sequence comes from Pseudotriccus pelzelni, assembly GCA_035584735.1. Lineage (NCBI taxonomy): Eukaryota > Metazoa > Chordata > Aves > Passeriformes > Tyrannidae > Pseudotriccus > Pseudotriccus pelzelni. The sequence goes on from JAWMRA010000161.1 coordinate 25,342,913, forward strand.
AAATACTCTGTTGTACTTGATGCAGATGGCATGAACAACCTCCTCTGAAGTAATTGTTCTTGTTTTTGGCTTTCATGAAGGAATGGGATCTTGTCCTGCTTATGACCCAGAGTGCTCCAGTAGCAGCCGTGGACTGTGACTCAGTGTGTGCACAGCCCTGCTTCCTCCCTCCCAGCCTGCTGTTGCACTCGTCTACAATGAGCAAGGTGGACCTGTTGCACTCGTCTACAATGAGCAGCTGTCTGTGTCCCTGGGGATGTGACATTAGCTGAGGTGAGGAACGGCTACAGCTGCATCCCCTTCCTTCTGATGTGGAGATATTTCCTGGGGGAACACCTGATAGGTGTTGTAAGAGCATCAGGACATGCTGAGCTTCTCCTCTGCTCCTGTGTTCTGCAAAGGGCTGAGAAAGGCAGGTGTCTCCAGCAACAGTGAGCAAAGAAACGTGGTGCTCCCCTCCTACTTCCAGGGAGAAATGGGACTCCAGGGATGGGTGGGAAGAAGCATAGCCTCGTAGCCTCAGCAAGCACATCTGAGTGGGTGGAGTGTGCCATGCTGAGAGGCAATTGCCTTTGTTATTTCAACACAAATGAAATCAGAAAATTCAGTTTCTGGTGATGTCCTGAACTCTTACCCCAGGATCACCAGCATCCTAGTTCTGCCAAAACAAATATAGAAACCTAGACAAAGCAAAAAAAAAGCAAAGCCCTCCCCAGCAGCAACAACAGGTACCACCAGCACCATCCTGCTTCAGACCTTGGTATCCAGGTATCTGCCCTATTTGGATATGCAATTTGCTTAAACAGTTCCACTGCACAGTCACCAGCATCACACTGGAAACACCACAGTCCCAGCTTTGCCCTCCACAGGCACCCCATCAGAGGTGGGCAAAAGTGAAGGCAGTGAAGCACAGGCATTCATCAAGACTGGCATTGGTTCCCAAACAAACATCCGAACATTTAAAATATTCATCCTGGTTGGAAGCTGCATCAAGGAAGGCAGAAGCATCTCTGTCTCTCAGAGCTGGGGGGCTAAGGGCCATCCTGAGGCCAGCAGCTTTCATACATGCCTAAGGATTTTCTGTCTGGCATCCATTCACCTGGATTCCTATGAATTTGGAAGATGTATAGATCTGATAGGGCTGATTTCTTCCCAAAATTACTCTTATGAACAGTGGAGCTGCATGAAAAGGAAAGATGTCTGCATTTTGAAAACATCTTCCTGTGAGGTCTTCTTATTTTCTCTTCCTTTTTTCTTTTTGTTTTCACATTCACGGTGGTGAGGGCACAGCATGAAGCACATGAAAAAGCCAGCAGATCCCAGACAGAAGCTGATGAAAAGGGGGAGTATGGGCAGTGAGGTAGATTTTATAGATTGGGAGAGAAAAGCAAATATGGCCGAGAAAGGTAATGCTGGTGATAAATTAAGGCAAGACCAGATGGATAAGCTTAGCTGTGTGTCCTAGGCTGAGAGTAAAGGGAAATATTCATTTGGGATGAAAATCCCTCAGTACAAAGGGAACTGCAGCCCCTTCCCATGCCTGATCAGTGCATACTCACAAGCTACAATCTAAAATCATAGCTGTTTCACAGTCTGCTGGCTGCCCACCCAGCAGGCAGCCTCCCTAGTACAAAGGAACTTTTCCCAGGGGAGTTCCTGGTCTCACAGAACAGCACAAACACCCAGGACTGAGAAAAAAAAATGTGCTAATTTCAGCTGGCCTGGTGAAACCTTCCTGCTGCTGCTTGGGAAGTCACAGTGCACACAGCACTGCGAGCAGGTCCTGCGACAGTCTGGGGTAGAAACGCTATGAGTCTGGGTGTCTGTGCTGTGCTGCCCTTTCTCAAGAGGCAGAGTGAGGAGTGGTCGCATGCATGATCACAGAGAAGAAAAAGGGGCTATAGCCTGCAGGAGCTGGTGTTTCTGTTTCTCCCCAGAGAGGGATGCTCAGAGTTTGGGGCTCAGAAGGAGCACAGCTTCTTTGAGTGCAGCTGCAGATCAAGCCAGCAGGGCTTGGTTTTGCAGTTTCCTCTCACACCTAAGGCCTATTCTGGATTGCCAGGAGAGAAGCAAGAGGGTTGGACATGGTACCTTGGTGCCAGCAGTCATACAGACACCCAGAGTGAGCTGTGGCACTGGACACTCTCTCCTCGGGGCTGGCAGAAGGCACGTGCCCCCACCGAGGCCACCAACGCAGCCCACCTCTTCCCAACTTGACCTTCGCTCTGGCCCGCCCTGAGCAACCCTGCGGGGCGTGCTGCTGCAGTGACCCTGCAGCCTTTCCAGCCATACTTAGCAAGGTTAATATTCATCTTCCACAGTGTAGTTGCTGAGTGACTCCTACAACATGCCATACGATAAAAGCCTAGGTCAGGGCAGCTCTGACCCTGCCACCGGCCACTCAGAGCTCAGCTGTCAGAGAAAGACCAAGGCTCCCATGACTGTGCCAGTGACAGACCTTGAGTTTCCAGCGCTGGGGGCTGAGGTGATACAGCACTGTATGGACATCTCCAAGACCTGCAAGATTGTGTCTGTGCTATTCTTTGAGAAGTCTCTTCTTTGCCCGAAGAGAATGAAACCAATCTCGCACCCACCTGAGTACTGCCTCATCATAGCAAAGGGGACTTGGGCTCCTCATTCTCAGTGTGAGTATCCCCCAGCCTAGGCAACAAGGCCACACAGCACCCCCGGCCATCAGGTTGCTGATGAAAGAGGCATCCCAGAGCTGCTTGGACACAACACACCCGGTTCAGGTATATCTAAGACAGGATCCTACTGGAGAGAGAGGGAGGAAGCGGGTCAGCTGCCGGGTTGTATTTCAGCACTGCACACTGGTTTACTCCCTTATCCCTTGCTCTGCGGCACACTCCCAGCACAAAGGACTTGACACCAGGTGATTATCTGAAACTGGAGACACACAATGTTAGTGCATCTCTGGTTACAGACATTATACCCAAGCCTTTGCTCTTACTGATCATGAGCAGCTTGCCTTGTGGTTTGTTTTTTTTTTGTTTGCTTACATAATTAATACAGTGAAATGAAAATACTGTCCACATAACTATGAGGATGTCTCATGACCAAACATAACTACTATTCTGTTTTAAGGTGACAGTTGCATGAGGTAGTCTTCACTTTTAATTATTCATGTCTTGGACACGGCGTAGTTGCACACATCTGCTTAGGGCTTCTCCGATTATTGGCTATTGTCTGTTTCTGGACCTGAGGCTTCCCCCAAGGTTGGAGTAGAAATATTCACCAGCTGCCTGAACTACACAGATGTTGCACATCTGTTTGATGGTGTTTACTATTTGCAGGATTCTTTTAAATAAATAATGCTTTAAATCTGAACATTTGTCATCCCGGTCAAGATGGCTTCCCCGAGCTCTGCTTGTAGGATAGGAGGAAAAGGGAAGAAGCAAAAAAGAAGCAAGGAGAAGAGAAGCAAGCAGGCAAGAAAGGAAGAAAGATGGAAATGGGGAGCCAAACTGAGCTGCACGCTATCCCATGGTTTATTAACATTTGATCAGCATAATGAATATTCATCCTCATTATTATCTTATTGTTCCTCTTTGCATAGTATGTTAAGCATAAAAAGTTTCTTCTGTGGGTTTTTTCATTGCAAATTTTGCCCCTGGAGAGATTATTTGTCCTTATCAGAAGAGTCTAAGACTAAGAATTCATTTAAAAAAAAAAAAAAAAAAAGAAGAGGAAAATATGTTGCAAGACTGTTCCTTGCATGTCTCATAAAAGCCAAAGCCAAACAACTTCTATCATACAGCTATGATTTACAGGGCTCTGTTGACCAGGGTACAGTTTTAAAGTATGTGCGTGCTGCAAGTCAGCTCTTATCATTACATGGCAGAAGTGCTACATTTCAGTGCGCCAATATCTAACCCACCAGTTAAATTTATTTTGAAGGTTATTTAAGAGGTGGATGTCAAACTGAAATGGCACCGTCTTGGAGTCTGGCCAACTTCTGTGGCTGAAATGCAGATCAGCAGGAGCACCCGTGCCTCTCTCAGCCTCATGATTTGCCTCTGGGGCAGAGATGGAAAGAGATGTGGGGAATTGCTCCTGAAAGCTCCTGGCTCCAAGGATGGTGGCAGGATGCCATGCAGCACCTCAGCACAGCCAGGTGGGCTCTCCCCTGGTGCTGCCTGGGGGAGGCCCCTGGCATGGCTGCCCTGCTGCTGGGACCAGCCGTTGCTCAGTAAATTATCCAGACCAAGGGAGGGATGGAGCGGGGGGAGGAAGAGGAACCTCAAGCACTGATTTATTTTTTTAAAGCCCTGGCACTCTGGCTTGAGGTGGGCATGGCCCAACCTGGCAACCCTTGGTCTGAGGAAAGCTGTGCCACACTCCCACTGCCCACAATGGGGCCAGCAGTTTCCCACCATTCCCAACTGCTAAACAGTGGGCTTCATCCTCTGGTTTCTTCATAGAGGAGAGGAACCTGCACTGTGTGATGGTGGCCAAGCATGTGGGCAGCTTTAGTGTGGGATTGAGGGCAGTGCATCCCATGTCTCTGTCGTCATCCCTGCTCCCCACTGTTGCCCCAGATGGGGGAAGCAGGGGCTGGAGCTATACGCTGGGAAGGTCTCTGGGCATTTTTCTCTTCAGACCAATGGGTACATTTTTTCTGGAGTAAAGAAAAAAAAGAAGTGGAGAAGCAGCTCACCAGTGGCAGCTGGAGGGGGCCATAAGGGCCTGCCGCCAAGGCAAACAAGGAAGCCACCTGATGTGACTGGGGTCAGATAAGAGAGCCGTCACTTCAGTAGCAGGTGCTTCCTGCGCCGCGCGCCCGTCCCAGCCCGCTGCCCACTGCCTGCCTGCTGCCCCTGCCTGCCACAGGCAGGCACCTGTGTTTGCTGGGCTCCATCCTGTGTCATCCCCTGGGATCTCACAGGGATGGGACAGCCACATAACACCATCAGTAGTCATGGGGAGCTAGTGAAGAAGCTGGTTTTCCTCTTCTTTATACAGCTGAGGGAAGCCTGGACCCCATTGCGAGGGAGGACCTTGCCTGGAGGTGCCTTAGAGAGATCCAGGTGCATAAGGGGACACCTATGCCACTCAGAGCCAGCCCCCACCAGCCTGGGACAGCCCATCTCACCCCCTGGCCAAAGGCAAGGCAAGAGTCTGACTGCCAAGGGCCCTACAGCTTGCAGGAGGATCTGCAGCAGGGTTGGGTAGTGCTCTGTTTCCTGACAGTAGCCTCCTCGGTATGCAGCAATATAGTTCATATTCATAAGGAAGGATGAGGTCAGCTTCTTTTGGGGTCCATACGTCAGCTGTACTCCAGCAACTGTGCTCTTTGTTTACTGCTGTCTCTCTCTTTTCCCTTCTGGTAAAGCTACATTTACTGGGGAACATGGATCCCCCATCCCTTTAAAAACTTACTGTTTCCATACCTGCATGATGATGAAAGGAGGGATTAAATAGGAAACCCAGAATGTGTTTTTCCATCGCCTGTACACAGCCAAGATGGGAACATCAGCATTCAGGGAAGAAGCTAAGGCCAAGTCTGGTTTGAAGGTTGTGCAGCTGTATTGTCACCCCATGCCATGGTCTGTAGCATGTCTCACAAGGCAGTGACAGACCAGGGGCTGCATTTCCCAGCAGCCATGTCCTCAGTCTCCCCTCTAGGAAATCCACAGCTGATAGAAAATGTATGGACAGAGAGGAATATGCTTGGGAGTGTATGCAGTGCAGCTCCCCCACGTCGTAGGTATGTGATATTATCCTCCCAGATATGGAAGAGAAGCAGGCCACAAAGAACAGCAGGTGGCAGCTACTAATGAGTTTTCTTAACTGGGCATAAACTGACTGAACTGACTGATGACAGCCTTTTGTTTAACAAGTTAGCATTTTACCATGCCACTTTCTAGTAGTGAGAGAAGGTCCGTAGTCTCCTAGAAATGGGCAGAAGGGCCCTCAGGAGGTAAATCTGGTCCAACCCATGACTATAGGTGGTCTCCCAAATGCTGAGGTTTTGCTTGAAATAATGAGAATACATTTTCATGAAGAATGCTTACCAGTAGCTACAGGAGAACTCCAGGCTTGAACACCATGTCTATTCCTCATCTCTGTCACTGCCTTGCCTTGTGAATTTGGATAAATCAGCTTTCAAAAGAATGGTGATAAAATAATTGCCCACCACAATGTGATAGTTTCAGACCACTGATTACTTAGTCCCTAACAGATAAATATGCAACTCGTTGTGAATGGGAGAGGGAAGTTTTTCAGAGGTTAATGGGTTAATGCTATAAAGCTCTCTGAGAGCCCTGGGTGATTAATTAGCACAAGATGAAATAGTGCAATGGGGCAGAGCTAAGAGGAGATTTGTACCTGAGGGCTCTCTACTGGCTGATGAGCAAGCAGATCAGAAAGGCCAGATGTAACCATTACAAATACGATTGTACTTAGAATGTCAGAAATTTCCAAAACAGGCAGAAAGGCCATTGTATTCCAAATAGTGCTCAAATGCCATGTCACTCGGGAAGCCCTGCATGTATTCCTCTGATCATGCAGGCACATCAATGGCATCTCTGCTGGGTCATGTTTCCTAAGGGATCTACTTCAGCTCTAGAGCATGCTATTTGCCTTGGAGAGCCTGGGGGGGGCCAGGCTCTTTGCTCTATCAACCCATCAGCTGTATCTGCTGTGTACATCACTTCCTTGGGGTGGGATAGCTAGTGCTGTGGCTGAATATACTTTTTGGTATCAAGTTCTGGTTGAAGGCCTTCTCTCTGAAGGCTGCAAGTTCAAAGTCCTGTCGGCATCCAGCTTTAGGAGCATAAAAGCACACACTGCACAGAAGAAAACTTTCAGAGGGCATATTGTATAACACAGCATAGAGGAGAGACACCTAAGCAAGCTCCAAATGTATAAACTTCGGTCTAAATTCAGCCTAATGGAAAGAGCTTGAGGTTGACTCTGGGCAAATGCACTGACCTGAGATGAAAGCCCCAGCTCTTTCACCCTAGGTCTGAGGAGAGCCTTTGCCTCAGCCTTTTCCAGTCTAACTTCCCATGCCTGTGCCTTGCTCTAAACCTCTGATATTTAGGTACCTGATACCCCTGGCTGTGCTATCTTCCCCTCACAGTCTCTCCTTTAAAGCGTTGCTCCTTGTATTATCTGTGGTCGCTTCCTTTTTGCTCCGTTCCCAAACACCAGGTCTATTCTTGGAACTTCCGGCTAGAGTGCTTGTATTGACGTCAAAATTACTCAACAGTTATTGTCAGGAAGGACTTGATTTGCATTTGAATAGAGTGGCTTTTTAATGTCTCAGAAATAAGATGCTGTTGGGGACAATGTTTGGAAAGATTCCCCAAGGTAAATGTAAGGAGGCAAATTGCTTGCACATCTCTTCTTCTAAGGACTTCTCCAGTGGGGAAAAAATAGCCTGTGTGGAGTGGAAGAATATGGCTGCTTTCTCCTGACATCCCCTTCCTGTACTCTGTCCTCCAGACCTGTCAGGCAGGCCACAGTGCTGCTCTGGCTTCCTAACAGGGAGGAACTACAGAGCTCACAGGCTCCTCTTGGAAATACTGAGGCAAATGTGAACCAATCCCTCATGGATGCTCTTGAGGAGGAGAGGTAACAGAGGTTTACTGGGGACTTTTCTGCAAAATAAGTGACTAATATCGTTCTCTCTTTTGGCACCAAAAACCTGCTTTTGGATGCACCTTGGTCAGTTTGCCTCCCAGAATGGCCCCCCAGGTAAAGGGCAGGATGGGGATCTGGAGCTTTCAGCAACAGGATCACTATTTCAGGGTTCAAATATGGGACTGGGAAGTCTCCTCAGCATTTCACATGCCTGAGGAGGTGGTGTTATGTCCCTTGCTGTTTGCTGTGTGGCTAATGCCTCAGACAAAACCTTAACACCATGATCTTGTCTATGCATGAGTGTTAAGACAGCCAATTATCAGCACTTGGTGAATCTAATGAATGCAAGTCATAACTTAAAGCTTGCTAGCTAAAAGAAATTGCTACAGGAAAAACAGCAACTCAACCCATGGGACGAGACTGCAAGCTTTATCAAATCAGACTTTTTTTATTATTCTCATGCCTAGGATTTAGTGTATTCATATAGCTGGATGTTCAGTGCTTTTGTCTGTGTCTGTGAAAGTTTCTCATCAGGTAGAAACTGAAATGCACCTTTTTCCATCAGCAGTAGGGAACTTGGTGCTGTTCTGCTAATGGCAATTCCCTGTGAAGTAGACTGTGCCTTAATTACAGAATATTCTAAGGGACCCACAAGGATCATCCAGTCCAAGCGAATGGCCCATTCAGGGATCAAATGCACAACTTTGGCACTATTAGCACCATGCTCCAACCAATTGAGCTAATCTCAGGGCATGCAGATGTGCTCTCATCTGGTGAAAGGGAGCATGGGCACACATAGGGTTGCATGAACTAATATCACCTAACTAATAGCCCGGGCTCCAGTCTCACTAGTATTAGAAGTTTCTGACATGTAGAACTCGAACGGATACTGCTTTTCTGTAGGAGCAGATACATCCTGGGACTCTCCCAGACAGCTCTGGTGCATGGCGTGCTTGTTTTTAAGCAGCTGTGCCAGTAGTAGAGGTTGGGTCTTTGGCTCTTGCATGATCAGTCAGTTCTGCTGTGCCTCATTTTCCCATCCCTGAGATGCGGACGACACTTCTGCCTGACTTCTTTAGAAGAACCTGTGAGGATTCTTGGATCCAAGTGTATTAGGTGCCTTGTAAGTACCTATGGCAAGCAGAAAGCACCTTCGTGTAGTACCTCTGTGCAGCCTGAGATGTTACAGGCAGCTTTTTCCAGAAAGCAAGCAGGGTGCTGAGAAGATCTTCAGAGCTGTCCTAGGGCTCTATATCCTCCCCAGACATACAGCTCCAAGGGTCTCTTGCTGGGTCTGCCCAGCTCACATTGTTGAGGTAACCAGACTCAGCTTTTCTATTCCAGCTCTTCCTTGCTCCTCGCCCAGCCCACTTCAGCAATGTACTCAGGGCAATGAGCCAAGGTCTTATTTTCTATCATGCTGTTACCAAGAAGGATGTGAAGCTTCCCAAGCTCAGGCTGATTGCATGTTTGTTCTGAACAGTGCCCTTGTTTACAGATAAACAGACCACAGTCCCATCCGTGTGCTGTGTGCAGAGCAGCGTGGGCTGGGCTGACCTTCTACTGCACCTCCCAGGTCTTCCGCTCACCCGCCTTTCCACCGGTGGAGGTATTGCTATGTCTGTTTTCCTTTCTGAGAGTCTCTGGGGAGGTGAACTTTAAGTCCTGCCTAAATTGTGCAGAATTTGCTGGCAGAGACACTGCCTTGGCCTGTTGTCCAGCCAGACCCTCCAGGCAGTGTCCCCAGTCACCACTGCCCATGAGAGCAGTGCAAAGGTGCCCCTGGAAGAGCGAGGACCAGTGCACTCACAGGATCACAGGACCTCACACTGCAGATGCCAGGGCAGATCTATGAGGGACACCAAAATCAATTCCACTATTCCATTAGTAGGCTCACAGCAGTTTCTCCTCTGGAAGTCCCTCTGGCCTGGACAGCAGGGACACGTGCCAGGGACACGCGTGATAGGCAGCATCTGTGCTCAAAGAAAGGACCCTTCCTCTGGTGCCAGGAAGCTGCTAATGACTAATATGTGACTGAGGACACTGCTGTGCCCTGGGAGTGAGGTATCTCCAGCATACCATGTCACCCAAGTGTCTTTGCTAGCCTTCCTTGCCTAGGGGAAACTACTTCCCTGCCCTAGGTTAACTACTGCTCAACTAGATGCCTTCAAAGCAGCTTGGTGAGGAAAAGCCGTGTGGCAGGGGAAGAAGAGCATGTTCCCAGATAAAACCTCCATGCTTAACCCAGCTTGCAGGGGAATGATCCCAGAATGCTCATGGAGAACACATCTGACTGGCGAGACTCAGCTCCCACTTGCAATATCTCTATGATCCTGTGCAAAATGCACACAGCTCCCTGACCCATCCCATCCCTAATGCCTGTTTTGCTAATCCATACTGTGTCAGCAGCCGCAGACGCTGGTTGATGAGACATCACACAGCCCAGCATATGCTGTGTAGCTGGGAAACATTTACTGCTTGCTAAACCAGAGCCTCTTGTCTTATTGAAGGCCAGAGAGATTCTCATCCCTAACCTCTTCCTGTACTTTTCCTTGGTAGCTGTGTGTCATGTACAGTGCAGTGCAGTGCTATCAGACTAACCACACACAACATGTCAAGGGGAGGTTTTGTTTTGATTTACCCCCTGTAATGGCAAGATGTAGCTCCAGCTCAGTTTTAGTTGTAGGAAGCAGATGTGCCCCATCTCAAAGGCAGAACGAGACATGTGTCACCCCTCCACTGTGATGGAGCAGGCGGATGGCATTTGCACCCTGACTCATAGTTTGGAGATGAGCATAAGAACTGAGCTTAAATTCGGTTTAGCTCACCCAGCTGGACCTTGTCAGGGCTGACATGACACTGCTGTAATGAAGCTGACACTGCTGGGGCCTGCACCCCGGACACAGCAGGCTTGAGGGCAAGGTTACATTTCTGAGCCCCCAGTGAGGTCCAAAGGGGCATCACTGGGGGAAGTCTTGCTGCAGCCTGCACTGGCACTGGTGCTGGTGGCAGGCAGGGAAGTCCAGGCAGCCAGTTTCCTCTGGTACGGGTGGTGTTTTGCACGCTGGGACAGCTGAGAAGCCTGACTGGGTGAATACCAGCAGGATGGCACTGGAGGAGGGGAAGGCAACAGAAGCAAGCATCCAAGGAGGACCATAAGTAGGGGAGGGATGTTCACTATTTCCCATGCCTGTGGAGAAACCAGGACATGCTCCAATTCCACTGCAGCTGGCAATCCCCCACGCGTTTCTCAAACCTTTCCAACTAGTATTGCAAATGTGAGTTTGGGAATTGAGGGGTTTAATGTAATGTGCCAAAACAAGCAAATTCAGCAAATCCCAGAAAATATGTTGCATCGTTTTGCTTAGGAACATGAAACTGGAACCCAAGGGAGACTTCAGAACACTGCAAGATTTTGCAAGTTTCTGATGAAAACTAGTTAAAAAACCTACATCTGTTTTACCTCACTGGGAGGTGCTTTTGAAGGTCCTGAGTCTGTGCAGGTCAGGTGCTCTGGACTGTTCCGACCTGCTCCCCTCTACCATGGTCTGCTTTCATCAGGACAGACAAGCTGGGCTGTGTCCAGCTCTGCTCCTAGTTGCTCTGTGAAGCTGAGAGATGAGGAGTCCAGAGCATACTTTGACCCACTCAAACCCTTCAGACTCTCCTGTTGCATCTAGACATTTTTCAGAATAGTAAATGGGGTAGTATTTTGGAGATCAATTCATTCACCTCATGCACAGACCTGAACCCGAATCTCAGTCCCACATGCATACTTGTTCTCATTTTTGTGATGAGGCAAGAGGCCCCACCAGGGGCCTCAGTCTCCAGGAGGCAACACCATCAGAAGTTAAGCGAGAGCACACCGTCCTCAAAAATTCAGGTGGGAAAAGAAAGCCCACTCCTGTTGCTGCAAATGCAGTGCTTTGGAGAATTCAGCACCTCGACAGTTAACACTGCATGTACAGTTCACAACCTCCTGGTACCTTCCAAGCGTGGCTAATCACTCACAGCCCTCCCCAGACCTCCTGCCATTGACATGGCCTTTCTCTTTATAGCTCTGCTAGAGCGTGTTCTAGTTTCTGTCAGAACCAGAAACATGCCACACGCTGCTCTAATCCCTTTAGCAGTGCACAGGCACAAGCAGCTCTCCAATAAAAGGGTGAGTGCCACCCCTGAACTTCGCTAATTCGTCACAGTCAACAAGATTTTTTCCCTCTCTTTCACAGCAGAGCAGTAACTTAACAAGCCTTTGATGTGCAGGCTGGTCCCTGTCGAATCTACAGGCTGATGAAAGTGCTGAGGGCAGCAACAGACAGGGGATGCTCGGCTATGGAGTGAAAACAAGCTTCCCTCTTAGCTATCCCAGTCATCCCACAGCAGAGGAAGGAAAGGAAGAAAGAAAAAAAGAAAAGGAAGGGTGAGAGGAGGTCTTTCCCAAACCACCTCATATCATCCCTCCGGGCTCCCCCTAAATGCAGTTTGGGTGCTTCTGTATCCTACAAGGCAAGAGACCACCCATTTCCCTCCATCTCCATCCTCTGGCAGCATGGCAGGGAGTAAAGCATCCTCAGTCTGGTTCTGTCCTCCTGGCAAAGCAGCAGGGCTTGGGACTCCCCAGGTCATCCCTGTTAGGCTTACAATTTGTAAACGCTTAGACAGATGGGCCTGGCTAGTTCCACAGAAATGCTGTACAGGATACAGCAGGGGCCCTGCTGAGCAACATATTTTTTCCTCTGCGCCTTGCAAATTGCAGCCAGCAGTGAGTATGAGCAGGTTTTTTTAACTCCTGTGTTTAGGAAATCTCTCTGCCATGGCTGGTGAAGAAGGAAGAGCTGAGTGTGCTTTGGGTGTCAGTGTGAAGGTGCATGCTCAGCTTGGAGCCACTTCTCAGGCACATGAAATAACATGCCTCACAGATTGAGACATTGAGTCACTCGTGTTCAGTGATCCCGTAAAACTTTCTGAAAGCAGAAGGGGGCTGTGGGCTCACTCTGCCTGAAGTCCTACAATAGGTCCCATGATTTGTATGTGTGTTTGTGGAAACACATGTTTATCAGCTCTGAGTAGTGAATAGGATATTTGGGAGGCCAAGAGTAGCTTTTATGAGGCCGTGCGTGAAGCCCCATCTGTGCTACTCACACCAGTCCTGCTGACCCTCATTAGCTGCCAGTCTTTGCCATCTCCTTTCTGCTTGGAAAATCCTTCAGGCAAACTTGTCTCAGTTGCCCATGAGCCTCAGTGGCTTTAGGAAGAAGACAAAAGGTGAAACTCAAGAGCAAATTTCCCTGTGGATTAGGGGGAGAGAGCACAAAAAAGTGAGAACAAAAACCTCCTTGGATGAAATTGCTACTCCCACAGCAGGTCTCAGCTTGCCAGGGTGTCCCTCCTGGGGTGTTTGCTGCTCCTCACAAATGACAGTGACAGTGGGTGCTGTTAATTGCTCGGTAAATGCCATGGCCCTGCGGTGCGTGTGTGCATAGGTGTGCCACAGAAGTGGCTGCAAGCCTGTTGGGGTGTGCACTGAGATTCTGTGTAGCACCCAGGAACCAGTGGCAAGGGTTGCTTAGATGACGCATGCTGGTTTCTCAGAAACAGCAATGCAAGTTCCACTTTCAAGCACTGTCAAGTCCATTTTAAGGGTCTAGAAAGGATTGTGCATACACGCTATGTTTATTCAATACACATACAGTTAAACACAAGTCAGGATGGCTCTTTTCCTTTCAGGATGGTGACCCTGCTCTAGGGAAACTGATGAAACCCTACAGGAGGGAGATCTGAGTCATGAGAGCTTCTCATGGAAACTTACTTCCTGGCCTCCTTTTTGCTGTGTGCTGAGAATAGGAGATGAACTAAGGCATGGTGGAGGGAAGCTGCAATAGCATGAGCTCTCTGAAGCACGATAAGCAATTTTCATTCCTATTAAACATGTGGTCTTCCAGTATCTACAGTGCTTCCTGCTTCTTCTTTATCCCCTTTGTCCTCCTTACTCCCAGCCCTGCTCAGAGAGCAGCCTGTGGTCTTTGGTGACACATCCATTCAGTAACTTGCAAAGTCCCATCATTTATAATTCTTAGACACACAAGCTGCCACTTTCACATACGGAAATTCCCAAAGGTCAGAGAAGGGAAATGGTTAATTCCTTTTATTCAATGCCTAACCTCCCCCCTCATCCCCCACTTCCCACCCCCACCCTGTGTGAACAGGAAGCTTGAAAAGGAAAAGCTTTTTGAATCCAGCAGCTGGGGATGGAGGAATCCTGGAACTTTATGCTTCAGAAGCTCAGAGACAACAATAAAGGTTTCCCCACTATCCAAAGAGTGTGTGTATATATATATATATATGTATTTATAAAATGTAGAAAGAGTTATCTCTTCAAACAAACACATAGGGGATAGGAGGAGTCAAAATCCCAGCAGGCAAGTACTAAATTGGCTAAAGCTCCAGCAAGCACCAGGAGACCTGAGTGCATCAGAAGTCCAGTAAGTTGGAGAAAGTTTATGTCTTGCTCATGTCTTGTTTGCACTGCTGAAAGACAGGATTCCAAAAAGAACCCTATTTCAAATGATAAGTGACATGGGAAATGGTCCTCAAGGTAGTGGGCAGGGATGTTCCTCTCTTTGTAAGACCAGCCCCAGACACCAACATCTTACGTCCCTTTCAGATGGGGAATTTGAGGTGGCTGAAATCTGAGCTACCTTTGGACTTGTGCCAATGTGAGTAGGAAGATGAGAATGAGGATGATTTGCTTAGAAAGTACCAGAGTGCCTGCCAGGACTGATGGGAAGCCAGACTCGTGCCCCAAGGAGTTTACTTGCTAATTGAAAGCAGAAGCCTGTTAAAACAACTTTCCAAGAGTCTGGCACTGCAGAGCACATGCCTATGCTTTTGACACTGTGGTAGGGATTCTTAGAGGTCCTTATGGAGGGTGTTAGGATGCCACAAAGTTTCAATGAGTAATGTGAACAAATAATCATCTGAGAGGCAAAGATAACAAGCTCAGTCACGTATGCAGCACTGAGGGTGAAAGAAGAATGAATTTGGCATGAATAACTTGGAATATATTCTCCCACTTTCAGAGAATGTAGCCCCAGATCAAGGGTCTTTGAGCCTGATGGTCAAAAGGAGCTACTAAAGTTACTTCTGTGCCCTCTCTGTGAGTGTCCATATGCAATTGCCCTATGCAAGCAGCAGCAACCTGCAAGAGAGGTCTGAGACCAACCTACAGCTTTACAGGAATGCTTTAGGTAGAGCTTCACTCTGCAAAGATGGAGTCTGCTGCTGTGACTCAGACCTGCTGCAGCATGCTGCAAAGCTTGGCACCACAACCCTTAAACTAACTCAAACATGATCCATTGTATGTTTTATTTGAGTCTAGATTAAAGTGCTTACATATTCTGTGGACTGCCACCAGAGTGATGCAAGCAGGGGCAACATAGCCTGGAAGCTTTACCAAAATTAATTACTGCTTCAAAAGCCTTCTCTAGGCTAGCTAGGGTGAGCACTGGCAGTTATTTGGCAACAGGAGAGGCAGGGACCTTGCCTTTTACTTTCCTGCTGATCCCTTGAACAATCTGTGTCACTGTTCCATGGGGTTGTGAAGAGCTTGGGGCTCCATGCAGGAAGGAGGTACCTGGAAAGATGCTATTCCACAAACTGGAGGGCACAGCCCGTTCGAGGGTTGCCCCGTTTTCCACAGCGCCTTTCACCTTTCAAGATCTCAGAAAAAGGAGGGGTATGAAAACTACCTTTCTTCAGCCTTCATGAAGTGTACAGTAACAAGTAGATGCATGCAACCACTGCCATCAGCAGTACTTACATATAATGACCACCTTGTCCTGTGAAACACAGGGTCCTGCTGCTCCCATGTTTCTGAAGGGCTCCCACAACTGCAGGAGGCAATGGTAAATAAAAGAATGATCCAATGGCCCAGTTATACCATCCCTCTTCATTTGTTACCCTAAATCTCCTCAATACACAAAGTCATGTTTGTACTTTGCTCACAATGAAATTCATCACAGTCGTCAGATATTTCCCCTTTGGAAACTTTGGATATTCTCTTATGTTTACAAATCTGCATTACTTGAATGCTGCCACTGCTAGGATGCGATATAAAATGATCAGACTCTCAGGCCTGCTGTGTCTCAGGGGACTCCACCCTGGACTCCCTTATGGGCCATGCCAGACAACCCTAATGCAGTCTCTCCCACCACTGACAGGGGGCATTGGCAGTGCCTGCTCCCCTCCAGCGTGCCCTGGTTGGGGTGGCCCCAGGGACTGTGGGCAGATGGCATAGCTTAAAGCGATCCCACCCCAGCCCCAAGGCACTGCTGGCACTGCACCAGCCCGGATCAGACCACAATGAGTCCCCTGCTCTGAAAGAGCTGTCAGGCTGGGAACCCGGAGCACATTTTACCTCACTGCAGACCCCCTCAGTGCAGAAATGTCTCAAGGTTTTCTCCCCACCAGAGCTATTACACCATTTACTCGTTTCCCTCGCACTAAGCACTGACGTGAACCTGTGATTACTGGTCTGCATGCTCTCCATCCCCTTGCCCAGTGCATTGTTTTGCCATCCATCCATCCATCTGCAGGGTTAGGATCCACAATCTCTGAGGACAGGCAGTGTCCCGCTGTGTTTAAAGGGGAAATAGTAAGTGCTGCTTGAGTCACTGTTGATGTAAATACCACATCATAATTTACAATTGCTCTAAGGCAAGTCTTCATTAGTAGTATTTTGCGATCTGACTTTGGGGACTGCTTTCTGAAGTTTTCCTCTTTTTTCTTTTCATTTTTTTTCCCCCCACTGTCTTGTTTGTAACATCCCCTTTGAACTCGTGACAATAAAATTTCCTTCCCCACTGATTTAGTCCTTTTCCACTTGGCACACATGGACATTTTCCCTGCTGTTTCTATGGAACCAAAGTCCCCATGAGTCCCTTTTGTTTACTTCCTTGCAAGTAGCCGAGCATCGTCGGTGAGGTCAGAGGGAAGGTGCGTGGCTCTGGGAATAACAAGGGCAATGCTGCCAACATCAGTAGGCTGTTAAATTAACCTGCCTTGACACCTTTCCCATTTTCAGACTCTCATTTTAAAGATAACAGGGTTTATATATTTCTATCCACCAACATACTTCCCGATTTCAGCTGGCACCCAAAATGAAAGTACCAAAATACTATAAGAAAGTCGTAATGTTTGTGCAGCACCTGCGCCAGTGAAGACAGGGATGAAAAAATGTCTGACATCAGGAACAGGTCTGATTAGCTTTGGGATACAGGACTCCTGTTGAGCCCTCTCTGGCACAGCATTGTGGCACTAGCTGGGTCAGCCTGTTCCACCAACACCACCAATCTGCAGAGGCTTACCAAGCCTTGGGACCAGAAGAGCAATTCATACCATGTTCAGATACAGACAGTTATTTTGTTTGTGGGAAGGGGGATGATTACATGGAAATGTTTTCCTGAAGAATCACTGGTCATTGCTGGAAAGAACATATCAAATTTTTGGGGCAAGTGATTTGATCCTGTGTTGCAGACATTTTGCTTCAAAATTATTTTCGCTCTGCAGACAGAAGGTGCTGCACAGCCAGGTGGCCCCTCGGGCAGGAGCCCCCCAACTCAGCACAGAACAATGCTGCGGGCTGAGCCACACCAGACACTACACTCCTGGGTCAAGCTTGATCAGTTCTGTCCTCAGATTCGTCCTGGAGAGATTCCTGACTAGAAATAGTCCAAACAGGATGAATGTGAGGAAATATGTAATTTCAAATTACTTCTGCTATCCGAAATGATCTGTAATGCTGTCTCAAACTGGACATTGAGAAAGTGTTAAATAGTCAAGTGGGTTGCAGTGAAACAGGTGAAGTGAAATTGGTTGGTAGCAGCCTGCAGGGACGATGGTTTCTCCACTGCTGAAGCAGGTGGCTGCACAATACCCCATGATTAGCACCCACAGACCTTTCCCAGGCCTGCTGGCTGCAGGGACAGGTGACGGGCTAGCAGGGGACCCCTCACATCAGCTTGACTCTTCTTACACAGCAAAGTCTTTATTAAACTTCCAGGGGGGGTTTGTGTGGTGTTTCATTGTCTCCCTGTTTGCAGTGCCGAGCAACAGAGTGGTGCCTGGTTTGCAAATCTTTAAGCAGAGGCAGCTGTTGTACCTGGCTAGTTTTAATCACTGCTATAAATTTGACAATGTCCTTTTACCTTATAGCCCAACTGCCCTTATTCTTCTCCTCACACACATTTCAGACCTCATCCCAGATTGCCTTGAATGCAACTAAGATGAGCCTATGCCCACGGGAGTCTGGTCCCATATATTTGGAACATCTTTCCCCTCTTAGATCATCATAAATGAGAAGCAGATTGGTTGAAATTAATGACCTAGATACGGAGATGCTTTAAGGAAGACAGTGACCATTGTAAAGGTCCCTGTGCTACCTTTCCTCCACAGACCAAACCAGCCTGAGATGTGCTGTCTCCCAGGAGGGGCATGGGTGTGGGAGCAGATGTGCTAACACTGCCAGGTTGGGTCCCTGTCTATGGAGACAGTCTCCACTGAGGACATTACTTGGTCTTTTTGATTCATGTTTCCATATGAAATATGGAAATGTTTTGCAAAATGCAGTGAAGAAATCTAAATAGAAAATTTCCCTTTGAAAACATTTTTGTTCATGTTCTTCCTCACCTCCAGCTCCAGCTCTCCTGTTCTTCCTCTCATTCTCATTTTTTAAAGTGAAGGGAAAGAGAAATAACATGACAGAAAGCAGAATATCCTCCACCCTTCAGACTGTAATGTTGATAAACACTTTTCATTAAAAATCACTTTAGAAATAGACAGTTGTTTTGACAATAAAGAAAACCCTTATTGTCATGTGTTGCACTGTTGCAGCTGAACCCCTGCTCACCAGGGAAGAAATAAGCGCGTATGAAATGCTGGTGATTGTTCTTGAACTCTGCTCCAGGGACTTTTTGGCTGCAGCCACCCATCCCAGGCAAACTTGGCTTCCCACCACCCACGGACAGCCATACCAGTGTCATTTTGTTTACAGTAGCTTGTAGTGAAATGTCCAGCCTACGTCTACGGTGAAGTGGAAGCAGAGACGTGTATGTATACTAATAGAGCAGGAAGCCCAAGGTAACTTTGGTCCTTCTGAACCCAGATGTATAGAGGATGAAGCCCCACGCCACCATGCACAGTGGCTGAAGGTTTCCCTGCTCCTCAGTGAAGACCTGACTGAACCACTGTCTCCAGCATGCTAAGAGCAGGGTGGGCTGGCAGGGCACTGCCACACACTGGCCTCTTCTACCCAGCAGGGTTCAGTGTCATGGAGAGAGATCTCCAGCCTACCACAATGCTTCCCTGGGTTAGTATATGCAGCTGAGGCCATAAGGCTCCTTAGCTTTCAGGGAGCGGCACACCTGCCAGGGCTGCAAAATTGAATTTCTTCAGGTGTGGGTGGGGAAGAAGCCTCTGAAACCTAATCTCCACGAGATCTTCCATACTACACCTATGCACAGAGACTCAGTTGGACACAAACTGTGAGGCATCGAGTTCATCCAGATCAACTTCAGAAAAACACAGTGTTCAGTACCTTGAAGATTAAAGTGGTCTGGTGATAGAAATAGGAAGCTGCTGAAGAAGAGACTAATCATGTTGCTTTGCATTAGCTCTTGCAATACAAAGAATATAGCAATGAAAAACTTTTCACTTCCCGAGTTCCTCAATATACTTCCTCTTACCTAATTTCTTTGTTATGCGAATACAATTTCTGTTCCCATGAACAAAGAGGATGCTTTGTTTTGGTTTCCAAACATTATTGGGAAGGTGAGTTTACAGTTTATTCAGTAATTACATTCAGGTCTGGCTGCTGTGAGATGGAAATTATTTCTATTTTTCTCCTCATAGTCCCAAAATTCCTACCTTCTGGATAGAGTGGGACAAGAGGGACAATGTTGGCATTCTCTGGGTGCCTTTGGAGTATAAGGCTTATTTTTAGAAATGACATCAACATTAACAGACCTAAATCCAAGAGACTTTCTCAAATAATTAAGACCAGATTCTTCAAGACAGTCAGATGTTTCATTTTGGATGAAATCAAGGGGATTATGTATTTACATATCCTTTCATATGGTTGGACATAAGTCCCTCTTGAGAATAGAGCACAAACTCTAAATCACAGAGGCACTTTTGCAAGCAGAAGTTGAGAAGCCTGATGCCGATCTCCGTTATGTCAGTGTGAAGCCAGAGTAAGTGCAGCAAGGAGTTGGACCAGAGTTAAAGAAGGGAGGAAGTCCAAAAGCTTGTTTGTGTTCTCCGGAAGGCAAGCATAACTCACTAAACAAATGTCAGGAGGGGTCACATCCCGCTCTCCTAGAAGCCAGACAGGAATTAACCTGAGAAGAAACCCATGTCAGAGGTGAAACACAGGAGGCTGAATTTTAAGAATATAAGTGGACGACCGAGTGCATAAAAACAACACAGGAAAACATCCAGGAGCTGTTGCATTGGGGTTTGCCCCTCTTTGCAGAACATGCATACATACATCTCAAAGGGTTGTAGTTGCCAGCCTGTCTTTGCAAATGAGCTTCCCCCACAGGGCTCCTTGGAAAATACACTGTCTAAATCCCTACAGCAAACAGCTGCTGGAATTACAGCATTTGTGTCTGAACCGCTCTGTCTTCTGCTCAGAGCCCCTTCCAATGCTTTGGCTCTCCTGCGTGTGCGCACCTGCCTGGCCATTACCCTTTCATAAAGCCACTGCACCTGCAGTGTCTTTCTTGCAGCTATTAGCCCTTTGCACTGCCTCAAGGAGAGCAAGGTAGCAGCCAGCCATGAGCATGGCTGATGCTGTAGGGCTGCTGTGCAAGTGCAGCACTCAGAAGGGGAGGCAGCAGCAGGGCTGAGGGAGAAATCCACTTCCATACCACATCACAAGCAGAAGCATTCCAGCCTGGAGAATAAGGAGGCCACTGTCAGCCCTACAGCCATCCCCACTGCCAGGGACCTGCAGAGGACAGAATCAAAACTATTGCACTTATTTGTTTTCTCCATTTTTTTTCCACTGAAGGAGAAATAGCTAGTGGAAGTGTCTCAGGTCCCCTCAAGAGCATGTCTGGTTGGTGCTGCGTGCTGGGTGGAACTGTAGCTGGAGTGTGGGAAATTCAGACAAGATGACTACTGTGGGCAGCACAGGTGAGGGCAGAGACACAGGACTGATTTTGAACCCTTGCTCTCATGCTGACTACTCTGCAGAACGCATTTTGTTACACTGATGGTTTCAAACAAATGCATGTGTTGGAGTGATGCTGTAGTGTAAAGGGTGAGTATATAAGACAGATGATCTATTTTCTTAGTATCTTTAATCCAGTCTAACTCTAGGTTGCCAGGTGACCTGGTGATCTCCTGCATTGTACATAGGAATAGAGGGAGCCCCTGGTGGCCTAGTGGTTAGATCGCAGGACCTTCACCGCTGAGGCCTGGGTTCCATCCCAGCCAGGGATACTCCCTGG
>JAWMRA010000161.1:25366443-25419840 GCA_035584735.1 Pseudotriccus pelzelni
AGGTCACCCCTGAGCCTTCTCTTCTCCAGGCTAAACAACCCCAGCTCCCTCAGCCTCTCCTCATAGGACTTGTGCTCTAATCCCTTCAGCAGCCTCGTTGTTCTTCTCTGGACATGCTCCAGCACCTCAGTAATTTCTCCTGTTTGAAAGTGCATGAGAACGGAGCACAATTCCTTTCTTCTGTAAATGGGTCATTATCTGTGGCAAAGCACTGCCAGGTGCTCTGAAATCTCCTTTCCTACAGCGAAGGACCCAAATCCAAGAGAATAGACATTGGCTTCTGTCACACCAAGCATTTCATCTATACCTAGAGTGGGAATTTCCAGTTGTCCTGCATATGATTTCCATGTGTGTGCTGTGAGTGTGTTTCATCTGCCAGATCCACAGGTAAGAGGACACTCACTTGTGACCGTGTCACCTTTGTACAGTGCCCACAGGATATGTGTCTCATCAAGAAATACCTGGGGCCAAAATTCTGGCTCCTCTACTGCCTTTCAGCTACCTGATGAGTCTGCCAAGGGGGCTGGGGAGGCAGCTGGAGGAAAGGGAAGCAGCCCAGATTCCTCCAGCCCAGACTCCTCTTAACTCAGGAACAGGAAGATACCAGTAGCAGGAGCTTAACCAGAGCTACTGTGGAGCCCAGTTAGGCCATGATGGCAGGTAGGACTGTGGCAGCTGCAGCTAGATGTGGGGAGTGTCATGCTGCCCACACAGCTTGTTAAGACAAGCCTGTGAGCCACTGGCAACACCAGCCTGTGGTGGGACCTTTCCACCTGCTCCCTATCCAGGCTGATGCATACTCCCCCAGAGCTCATTCCTGCTGGTTCCACAGGGTCTGCATTACCTGCAGCTTGCAGATTTGACATGCCCAGCCCAAGGGAGTCACAGAAATAAGATGGGAAAGCATTACAGCCTGACCTCTCCCCAGCAGGGAAATCCCGGGTGTTTCGAAAAGAGCAAGAAGAAATCCTCTGTCATCTCGTGAGTTCTCTCCTCCCTCATAAATTCTTTGCTTGTTGACTTCTCCAAAACTGTGCAAATCTGTGAGATTGTCCTCTGATAGAGCAGTAAAGGAAACTTGGGGGAATTTCCCCTGGCATGCTGAAACTCATGGACCATTTAGTGTGTTACAATTTGGGAAATGTGACCATAAGAAAAATATTCCTTCTCTTTGCAGATGAGTGTCAAGTCACTGCAATTTCACCACAGCCAGGACTCTCTGAAAGAAATTGAAATGTGAGGCAGGCCAAAATTTTCCTACAGATGGATCACCAAGATCATTGGACAGTATCTTTTATTTGCACTAGTATAAATTTATTGCAGATAGCATGAAGAGCTGATATGAAGGAAGATCAAAGCCTGGATATAACTAACAACAGAAGCTGCATTTATGTCAGCCAGAAAAGGGTGTCTTTGCCTGGATATTGTGTTCAGGGTTTTCTGTATCTCTGAGATTTTATTTTCCTTTTCCTAACCATAAAACTTATAAAATGAGATTGACATAAAGATAAGAGGCAAGTAAAGTAGTACTCTGACTGAGCTGAGAGGGTTGGCACTGACTATCTGCCAGCTCTGAAACTCCTTCCCCTTCCTCCTCCACAACAGAGGATCTTTAGGGCAGCAATGGAAGGCAGTGCTGTTAAGTGTTGCCCCAGGCCCTGTACTTCACCTACCCGAGACACAGCAGAAAAAAGGACTTTTCTTTGAGACCCAGCTGCTTTATGAGCCTTGTTTTGCTCTTGAACACTGCTGTGGATACTTGAAGCAGTCCAGTTAAAGGCAGCTGAGCTAAACCTGCACTGGATCCCTGACAGCAAGGGTTGAACCCTTTGCCATCGCGGGGGAGGCAGCATTTCAGCACTGCTGCAGCAGCACTGCTGCTCTGCACAGCCAGGGGATGGGGCAGCTTTTGCTAACTGAAGCAAGAAGAGGGCTCTGAGGTGCAGCAACCCTGCTTGGAACTGGCAGAAGGCTGAGCACAGGACACAGTGTATGTGGCTGCATCCAGCTCAGGACCAGTGAGAGCACAGGTGAAAAATGAGTCCAAGAGAGTCCACCACATCTGATGGTATAAGACCATACAGCGTACTCACAGCTCGGAAGGCAGTGCTGACCTTGGGTACAGCACGGGGCAGCAGCCAACAGTGTCCAGGAATACCACTCCAGAGCAGCACATCGTAACCTCCAAGAAGTAATGACTGCATTGATCACCCATAGTAAAAAAACTGCTTTCAGGAAAACAGAAGACCAGAGAAGCAGCCAGTTGAAATAGCATATCACAAAATGTTCTGAGTTGGAAGGGACTCAAGGATCATCAAGTCCAGCTCATAAGTGAACAGCACATGCAGGGATTGAACCCACAACCTCAGCCTTCTTAGCACCATGTTTAACCTACTGAGCTAACACTATATCTCCTCATGAGAGGCTGACTCAGTTCTATAGAAGCACAGCTATGTTATTTTACTGCCATAGCAAGAAGATTATTTATATGTGCACAGTACAATTTTTAACTCACATTTCAGGCATGTGTGTTTGCTCTGCTGGAAACGGGTCAAGCTAGAAAGTGTTCATGCTGACACGTACAGAAAGCTGTTCCCTGCTTCTGCTGAGAGCCTCTGAAAAGAAACTGCAAGAGCTTGGAAACAACTTGAAGTGACAACTCCTTCTTGTTTCTTCATGTTAGAAAAGAGGGAGGAGCTCAGGAAAAGGTAAGTTATGTGGGCACATAGAATTTGGATTGTCTGGAGGTAAATGGTGGTGAATGGAGGCACCACATAAAGGAATTGCAATGTGTCCTTCGCAGAAATATTTCAGCCTTTTGCATGTTCAGACAGCTTTCTTTCTTTTTTGCCCTCGTTCTTGTGGTCAAAAGCAGTGTAAAGGAAACAGTTCCTTTCTGTGGAACTTGGTATGTGCATTTCCATATCCATTCCAGGACAGCAACACCTTGAGTTAAAAATCACCTCCCATGTGGGAGGCAATTCCCTCCAGCTTCATCACAAGTGATGAAAAAAGAGATGGTGTCATGACATCATACTGCACAGCCCCAGGATGGAAGCAATGTGAATGCAAACCCAGAGCAGCCCAGAATGGGAAATGAGCAGAGTGAGTGCAGGACTCAGCCAGAGCTTCATGGGATGCTGATACTAACATCTGCAATAAAACACATCTATCTGTATCTACATCACCCTGAATTCCAAGGTACCAAAGACAGCCGTTGCTGCATGGACATTAGTGTATTTCTATCAGCCACTGCAAGCCCTGTAGATACAAGGCAAGGATACCTCTGGCACTCCATGGTCTGGTTCTCAAAACACATGCTTGAAAAACAAGGCAGTTTTCTGGGGAATTTGGCACTGAGCAGCCTGCAGGTAAACATTCCCCAGAGGGGCCTGGACCCCTTTGCTAGGACCCTCTGGGCAGTGCTGGCACTCAGCAAATGACCGGCATGGTCTTCCCAATGGGCTCGGCATGGTGCTTGCAGAGCCAGAGGTGGTTGGGACATGAAGCTGCAGAAGCCTTCCTATGAAAACTTGTTTCTAGGCTACGTCTCCCTGAACTCCTTCCACCGAACTAATTAAATGCTGATTTGCAGGAATGGTATTTGTTTACACATTGTTATTGTTGTTAGCAATTGGACGGGATGACAAAAGGTCTCTGCAGGAGCTCAGTCACACAAATGATTTAAGGACTCAAAGATAATGGCACCACAAAAAAGCGTTCTCATGTCTGGGGTCCTGGTATCAGCCAACGAGAAATGACAGCAATATATCCACCTCAGCAGAACTGCTATGTGCTGCTCTGGAGATAAGAGTTCTTGCCAGCCTTTTACCCATCCACATATATTACACTTCGCTGTGGTTTTCACTGTGGAAAATAGCCACATGGAATACTACTCTTCATCCCAGGCAAACTGCCTTGTTTCAGAGATTTCTGAAGTCCACAACAGATTAGGACTGGGGCTATCCCCTGATGTTAATAATTCACACACCTCTGTGTGCATCTGTCTGTGCTGAGGATAGTCATGAACAACCAGGCAGTTAGATTAGAACTGAAGTAACCAGGAATATCTCCCTAATGACACTCTTGTAAAATATTCCCTAGGGGCTAACCCTGGGAAACCAGTGCACCACAGTGCATCATGTAACAGAATCACATTTAGGTTGAAAAAGACCTCTGAGATTATCAAGTCCAGCCTTTGACTGATCACCACCTTGGCAACTAGACCATGGCACTAAGTGCCATGTCCAGTCATTTCTTGAACATTTGAACACCACTCCTTTCCTGGATCCTAATCTGTGGTCATGAATATGATCATACAAGTTGTCGTAATTGTGATAGTCATCATATTGAAGCTGCAAGAGATGCTCCACCTCACCTTACAGATTTAAACTTTTTAGTTAGCAGGCTCATAGGTTGTTCAATACAGCACTAAGTAAAGAAAATCTGGTTCAGACACTGATTTGAACAGAGCACCCAAGGAGAGAAAAGGCATCCTTTTGGATAGCCAGAAGCAAACATGGTTGAGGCTATTGCACAGTCTTATCTACAGCCAAAGCGATCCCTTCACAGACAACGAGAGAAGACACATCATAGAAGAACAGGTAATATTACTTTTATGTTATAACAGTATTTCTGAGTGATGCACATGAATTTAATACTGATCTATTTTGCCTGGAACTAAACAATACTAAATGATTTTACTGAGCTTCTTAAAAGCATGTAAACCAAATGTGAAATTGACATGTACTGCCTGCTGCAAATGCCCCTCAGCTTTAAGGTTTAGTGCTAAGGAGTCTGAAAATGCTGCTGTGGAGCAGCTTCCCTGGTAATGACAGTTGTGTGAGGAAGCTGTTGTGAGGGACAGCAGCCATTCCCCATCCTAACTCAGGCAATGCCTGTTCCATTTCTACATCAGAGCCCGTCTCCTGCTCCATTGTGACCATTAGCTTGTCCACTTGATTGGTGGTGGAAAACATCTGTCAGGCCAGCTGAAAATTTCACTCCACCCTCTGAAATAGCAGCTGCGCTGCTCATAACATCAAACAACTGTATTAAAACCCATGAGGCTCTCAAGGAAAATATGAAGGGTAGATGGATCATCTTGTGATGTCCAATAAAGTTTGAAAGTCTACAGTCTATAGAGTGTGGCCATGCTTCACTGGATCCTGCATCCTGAGGCTGCCAGGCTCCACATTAAAGGAACAGTAGGGAAAAGCAATTCATAGAGTCCTCTGATATACCCCAGCCTTCCCAGGGACAGCCTTTATCTACTGTGTGCTTTCCTGACGGTTTGCCTCTGAAAGATGATTTACTCTGCCAGGCGCCTGCTGCCTGCCCTCAGCCTGCAGTGCAGCGCTGCCGTTTGAAAGTGCAGTACCCCACTGAGACCCTTCTCTTGTGGGCACAGAGCTGGCAGAACTCTGCTCATAAGGCTCCCTCCTGGGGCTTTTTGGAGAGTGCTTTCCCAGGCTGTGAACCAGTGCACTCAGCAGCAGTCATTTGTATCTGGTAGTCTTTAAATGTCTCAAAAAGAGCAAATTATATGCAGAAAACAACCTGGGAAACTGCTGGCGGGAGGAGGATGGGGAGGAGGGCACAGTTTCTGGGTTTGAACCATTTTCTCAGCAGGTGCCTGGTTTCTTTCCTTATAATCTTCACTGATATTTCTAGGAAAAGAAAAAAGCCTGTTCTCTATCCTCTGGTCACACAACTCTGAAGATGTGAAGAGAGAGCAGTACCAGAGAAGCTTTGGGGCATGTCTTCTCCAAGCTCCTTTCTATATGGAGCTCTATTCTTTCTTAATAAATTGCATGTGCTTCCTCTCAGAGAAGGTAAAACCATTAAAAAACACAGTCCTGACAACGTACCTAATAATGACCAAGTTTGTAACATAATAGCAAGAAAATGATGAAGCTGTTTTAATTGAATGTGTCCAATCCGGCAAAGTCAGGATGGATGCAACTCCAGGCAAGGCTGGAAAGCAGGTACAGCAGCTGTTTGGACACTTCTAGTGGACAGAAACCACTATTAGCATGCAGGGATAATATTAGTAGTTAATTTGCACAGTAGTAGCTATTCTAATAGTAAATTACAGCACAATTTCCTTAGCTGAGTAGCTCTCCTGTAGACACATGCCTCCATCTACTCAGCTCCACGATTTCATCCTCACAAGGGAAAACCTTGCTTTCCCAATTCAGTGTCTACATCACATATTTTATCCCAAAAGGTGTCAGCCCTACATATAAACTTCTTTGCAGAGTGAAGAAAGACACTAGAAAGTCTATCGTTGGTTTGAAGTACTTATGGGTCAGACTGCAAATAAATGTCTTCCATATCCTCTTTTTTGGATTTGGCTAGCCCATTAGCTTTGCAACATTGTCTATGCATGCAAGGATTTTCACTGCCCAAGTAAAGTTCCTCTGTCTCTTGGTCTGCCGCTTTAAATCCGTCAATCCCCTCTGTAATTTAATGCCCAGGGTACAGGATAAAAAGAATTTTTCCGCAAGCCAGCACAACAACTGACTCCAGCAGATAACCTTGCTTTACACCTGAATGTCCTGACTGTGCCTGTCCACTCCATTCATGTATCGCAAAAATCACAAATAAGAATATGCAGGATGAGGAGGCAGTTAACTGCGGGGGACTACAGTATTGAAATGAGTGACAAACACTGGATTCTAGGTCAGACAAAAGTCTCTCCTTTGCCTCATCACCTAATTGAAAATACTTTCTACAAACAGCATGGAGTGTTGTCCGCTGTGTGGAAGTCAACTGCACTGAAGGTGATTTCTCAGCTTCATAAAATGCTGATATCGCATAACACATCGAACAAACTATAAAGGAATGTGCAGAGAAGGGGACCAGAAAGGCTGCTAGGTTCTGATTACATTTCCTTGGCTGCTCCTTGGTTGCTCAAAATGTTCCAACTCTTCTTCCAAGCTTAATTTAGCTGCACAATATTAGGTAAAGAGCTAACTAGTGACTGTTCACAAGCCTTCACAACATTACTCTCCTGGATTTGAAAACTCCATCAGGGATCAAGCCATAGAAAACTTTTCCAACAATCTGTTCTACCTGGCAACGGACCTTTGCCATAGCTTTTCTGTATGGCACACTGACCTAACTACCAGCTCCCTTTCAAAACAAAGCGTAAAAACACCCTACATCTTCTTCACTGAGGACAGCAGAAGATACCACTTAGCCCTTGTCACTGCATGTGACATGCTTGCATATATCTTGCAGCAGCTACTAACCTTTGGAATTATTTCTTTTTTTAGCAGGTACTGCGGAAAACAATTGCAATCTCCTGCAGAAAGCAGTTGGCAAGATGTCAGCTAGAAATAACTTTTATAGGAAGTTCTTTCTTTTGCTTTTGATACTGTGGACCCTAGACAGTGGGACAAGAGTAACTCACATCCAGCTAAAAGAAAGCAAGTGATAACTCCCTTCCCAGCTGCAGCACAGAAGAGCAGCCCCTATGCTTTGCTGGCACTGCCAGGCCCAGTGGTCCAAAACCACAGACCTCCAGAGCACACCCAGTCGTTGTGTCTAAAATACAGTCTTCATCATTGCACCCTTCTCAGGTCTGAATCCAGTTCTGTGTAAACTGTTCCTACCTGGATCCTGTTTTGATGCCTTGGCAAATCTGCATTGTACATGTAGCTATCTGGCTTGCCCCTATGAGGCACCCAAATTTCTCCCATCCTCCTTTTCACCTGTTGAGTGGGGCACCTGTCCAAGTGATCTGCTTCCATCTCCTGTGTTTCCCCCGAAAACATATCTAGTGTGGATCAATTACTTGCCATTGTCCTTCCCATGTGCCTGTTTGAGATACGCCAAATTTCTCCTCTCACTCAAGGCAGTGCCTCCTTTAGGAAGCATCATGTCTTAGAAATGTATTGTTGCTCAGGCAGCTCAAAGGCAGGTTCTTGGTCATAGAAGTAACCCTGGCAGCTCATTCAGCTACTCTCCTTTTTCCATTTTGAGGAGTGTCTCTTGTCTCCACTTTGCATCCCTCCCAACCACGCCGTATGTATAACCCCCTTTCCAGGCACACAGCTGAGATTCCTGCTCGATGAGTGTCTGTAAATGTTCCTCCTCATTTCTCTTTGCTCTGTCTTATTTGTTCTCAATCCACCAGTCTCACTACTTTATCCTGTAGTCTATTGCATACCAAATTTCATCGCTTATCATTCCCTGACTTTGAGTCACTCCCATTCCTGGATAAGCGAGGAATGAGACTTGCCCTTACACTGAAAGGTGGAAAGCTGATCTCACTCAAAAGTGAGCCCTCTTCAGCCCTTCAGGCTGCTTGAAACCCATTTTGATTCAGTGAGGGAGAAAATCCCATTGAGAGGCAAGAGACGAAACCTTTCTGCACTGGCAGAGCATTATCTAGGGGTGTTACCACTACTTATTAAGTATTTAATTTTATCAAAAAGAAGTATTTTTCATCCTCAGGAGCTTTGGATTCTTTACTGGGCTCAGAACTGAGATTGTGACTATTTATGATGAGGTAATCTTTAGCACCTAGACAAAATATGTATTTTCCATAGAAGTCGCACATCTTCAGTTAAATGTGAAAACTAGCAAATAATTTATGGTTTACTTTGGAAAACCAAATAAATTACTAACTTAACTGAGGTCTAAATTTAAAAATTTCTAATGCTGTCGTCCCAGTGCTGGGCTTTCTGCTGGTGACAGACCAGTCAGAGAGAAATTCCGTCCCAAAACTGCCAATTCATTATTTCCCATCCAGAAGGCGAATCACTGTGTTCAGTTGTAGAGGAAAAATTCCTAAGAATTTTCATAGGAGGACAGTAGGTGAAAAATCCTGAGAAGCACATTTGTGCACATTTGCCTTTTCCAGCTGATTTACACAGGAAGCAATTTCTCTCAAAGAATCCCTTCTCCATCTCAGACAACCAGGACAAATGGGAATGGAACTGTCTGTCCAGGCAGCCAGCTGGAAGCTTAGCTCAGATTTTGATGTGGTTCTTCCAACAAACATTTTGCACCTGGAAAAAGCACAGGAAAACTTGAGGACTTTGGCTTAAAAATTCAAAGGTAGATTTCGGGAAAAGACCCAGAAGAACATGCTGGAATTTTGATGTAGGACAAATCTGGATGCTTCTCTGCACCTTCGCATTAGCCCAGGTACAGTGCTTCACTTCTATATTTACCTATTTATAAATGTGTATGCTTTATCTTTTACTTTTACTTTCAGTACCTTGGATTCCATTTCATCATGAACCTGTGATGTTTGGCATGCACATCACCAGAAACATAGCAGATTGAAATGCTCATCTCTCAGCCTTGAAACTCGACAGCTGGTTTCTGAAAGTGAAACTGGCACAGAGGTAAAATGTCAGTGGTTTTAGGCACAGTTCAAATGACTGTTCATCCTTTCCACACACAGTCCAGTTAATTTTCACAAAAAGAGACGTGCTTTCTCTTAACAGCTACTTCTTCCCTAGAGTAAAGACATATGGTCAGTAGAACAACTGCTTTATCAAACGCAAACAAATTCAGCTCTTGGTCTCCATCTAATCATTAATACAGTGTTTATCCATCCCATGTTGCAAGAGCGTAATATGTTCCAAATGGGAGTTCTTGAGAAAAAAAAGGCCTTCATTGCCAACCGTTTCCCCTCCTCATGGTGAATATTTCTGTTAAGAGCTTCAGGAACTGGAATTTTTCTAAGCAATATCCTATCAACACAATCTAACTCTCCCCCCACCAACACCCACTGCCACACACACATTTCGATTAAAGTTACAGAAATTATGTGTTGCACAATTCAACGACACTTGACTTCTCTCCTTTATAGTATGTGTGCAGGAAAACCCCTCTCTTGCTTTCTCTCATTCCAGTTTGAGTCTTAGACATTCCAGTAAATAAATCCAGCATTCACACTGGAGAGGAACATAAAACGTCTTCAAATCATATACACTCTTTTCTTAATTATATTGTACCAAAAAGGTCAACGAACGCGTTTTTTCTTCTATGGCTGGAGGGGGTGTTTGTTACTTAATACGTATTGAGTAATACCACATTTGCTATTCCTGGAATCTTCCCATTCTTGCAATGCTTTTCTTACTGTGAGGGTATGTGCCACGTTTCCTTGCATCTCTATCAGGCAGTCAGGCTGGACAGACACTGCAGGGTAAAAAACAGTGGGTGACAGTGAAAAATGAAGCTTCAAGGTTGTAGCACCTGAGTGAGACAGAAATAAGACGTTAGACCTCAGTTTTTCCCCTTCTAGTGGAAGATCTCATTTGGTTAGAAAAAAATTGACTTTTTGCTATTCTTTTTCATTGCCTCATTACATGGTGCCACATACATGCTCCAAGCAATGTTTAACCTACAAACTGCTGAAAGGTTCAACCCCATGCTTTGGTTCAAGAGGGAATGAAACAAAATGTAGAGAAACACAAGAGAGTCACACAGTCTCATCCTCTGCAGTAGGAACACCAAGCACAGAATGATTTTCAAAACATACATAAACCATCTGCTTTTGCTTGGAAGGGAGATCAGAATTACTACAATGTTACTCCTAAAAAAAAAAAGAAAATATTAATGATCCTTTTTCTGTTGCAGAGAAAAATGTAATCTATGAATAACACTGCAGTTCCTAAGATTGCTTGAATGAAGTGGATTGTTTTACTTATTCTTTAAAATGTAACCTTTATTCCAGATTTAGATTCCTAAACCTCCAGCCAGCAGAGTGTATTAGTCTAGATATATATATCTATATCTATATATATATCTATATATATAGATCTTCCTTTTGATCTAGATTTTTATAGGCAAAGACAAAATCACTTTTTAACATTCTTCAAGGAGTATAACATTTATTAAACTGAAAAGTGGATTTTTCATATTTTTTATTTTAGATCTTATCCAGCACATCTATAATTTCTCAGTCTCCTTCAACCTCTCCAAGCATGGCTATCAGAAAGAGACCCAGTAAGTCATTGAGGTTTCCACCACTGAAGTGTGTCCTCTCTGTGACCTGATGCATCCTGATTTCCCTTTTTGCACACTGCAAGGCCTGTACAGGTCTTTTTTTTTTTTCTGTGCCAAATTATCACATTAGGTCATCATACCCAAAAGTTAACCTTCCCACTTCTTTCCCAGATTACCATGTTTGATCTCAGTCACTGAAGCAATCCACTGACTAAAGCGAAGAGTTACAGAATGAACAAAGAAAATAGCCAGTGAATCCCTACTTCCACCCATCTTGTCCATCAGCAGCAGTCAAGAATATTCCAGGAGTCTCATCTTAACCTCAGATTTGTCATGCTGTTGCAGGAATTAAAATTACTGTGATCTATCAGATCACCTTAAAACTTATGCACTTCATCTAGCATTTGGGAAAACAACTCGGTTGAACTCGAAGGATTCAGCAGGCAAGGGAACAGACAAATCCAAGCCATCCTCTTAATATGCTTAGAAGAATAGGGGGAGTTGGGTGAAGCATGGCTTGCCAAAAGGTGAACCATGAGTACCAGTAGTGGAAAAGGAAAGACGGTCACCTCTGGACAGAATAAAAGCACCTCTTTCCCCCAGGGAATGGGGCAACTCTGTACAGTGGTGATACACGTTGTGCCCACTGTAAAAAGGACCAGGACTTTGTTCAATCTATGAGGACCTAAAGAGACTCATACTAAAGCACAGTCTTTCTCTTGCAGATGATGCAGACTTAGGTTCATTGCACTCATCTCTCCGTCCTCAATAGTTAGTCCAGGGAAAGGATGAACTTGTTAGAGGTGGCATCGATGTCTGACATCGACAGATGTGATGCTGATGATCACAGAATCACGATGCCAAGAAGCATTAGAACATTTCCAGTTTAAAGCAGGTCCATGAAAAGACCAGTCTCACTCTGCATCCACACTGTAAATTCACTGTCCTGGGAGAAGAGCACTCTGGACCCCAGAGCACCACGAGATGCTTCAGCTCATTCTTCACTCAGAGAGGAAATCATGGACACCATGGAGCCAATACACCGTGCCTTGTCCTGCTCCCACACCTCTCCACCTCCTGTTGCAGCCACATCCCCACTGGTGCTCTGCCCATGGATTTTTAGCCACCCTGACATCCTCCAGTGCAACCGACCTGGGGTTTAGAAGAAGCCAGAGATGATCCTGCCAGGGGCCCGGGAAAGTCTGGCCTGGCCCGGCGTCCCTAAGCCGATGGATGCCGCAGTAGCCTTTTCACTAGATGGAGCTAGCGGATGGGTGCTAGCAAGTCTGCCCTCCCTCGTGGAGGTGCCCCACGGCCGGCACCACTTGGAGAGGGGATGTTATCCCATGCAGACCCCTGGTTCCTCAAGTCCCATACATGGGAAGGAGAGCTTTTGTTAAGTGTGGAGAGGAGGTCTCGATGACTAACTTTTTGGCTGATGCAAATTCAGAAGAATATGTGAATGAATTGTTCACAGAAGTACTGGAGGCAATAGATTCAAATGAAATTGGGGAAAAAACAACACTGCTGCAAAGCCAGCTGCCTCTGGTACAGGAGGAGCCAGACAGAGAAAGAACCAAAACAGTGCTGGAAACGGTGCTGCCCACAAATGTCCCAGCAGTGATGAGGTGAAGCTCTGGAGTAAATTTCCATTGTCTTCCTAAAGCAAAGTAAACATCTGGGAGATTGCTCAACATGAGTTCTGCACGGATAGGGAGAGTGCAGAGGTGCAGATGTGTCCAGAGATTGTACCCAAGTTCAGCCACATTTACACCTGCTGCTCTAGAAGGTGGAGAGGTGATGGACTGATAGCCCTTCTCCATTCCTGGTTCGCTACATCAACTTGTGAGGCAGCCTAGTTAAAAATGCCAGTGCCACCCAGAGTACACATCCCACACCATCTCCCCTTAGTGCTTCATGTCCCAGCCATCCCTGCTCAACACCCCACAGCCAAGCGTCCCTCCCCAGGTGCCTGTTCCCTCCACTCCATGTTCCTGGTCACCACTGACCTCTTTTCCATTCTGGTGCTGAAGCTGCTGCTCCAAATCCCTCACCAGCTAGGACACTTCCATATTGCCATGCCCAATACTGATGTAGATCCAAACCTCTGGGTCATGCTGAGGGTCAGCCCTTCTGCTTTTGTAGTACTTTGATGGGTGTCTGACTTTGCACACATTTTCACATCTTCTGTTCATTATCTCATAACCTCACTAACGCAGCTATGGTCTGCTTTGAAAATTGATATCTGATCTTTGTTACAGTCTGTTTGCAGAGGTAAAAATGAGAGCCAATAGGTATCAATTCGCAAAAAAACAGGTGAAAATTTACAACATTAATCAGCAAGGTGAAACTGGTAATCAGCTTGAATAAAGCCCACTTCCTATCCAAGAAATCTGTTCTGAACACTTTCTGACTCATTTGTTTCTGTGACCTCTGTATATATTATTTCATGATTTATGAGGAAATGTTAAAATTGGTCAGGGAGCATAAATCGGTGACTAGTAATAAATTTAATCCATTGCTGAGCATGAAAGACTGGTGAGTACTCCTGTTCTTTCTCAGACATTCAAACACCATTGTGAAGTTTCTGAAACAAGACGTCATTTTATCAAGGACGTGTGATACGTTGTGTGTATTCAGTGAAATGCACATTCAGCTTCAATCCTTTTTTAACAGATTTTTTTGTGTGTTTGTTTTGTTTGCAAGTATATGCCTCAAAAAGGCTAAGTGGGTGGGTGACTGCAGGCAGAAGGGTGCTGTCCCTGCGCAACACTGCAATAGCAGCTTCATTCTCAGGTTTGGCTTCCCTCCCTCCAGGGACATTCAAGCATTTTCTGCCTTACAGGTCCACAGAGGAAAACCAGGTCATCCTTCGCGAGGTCATCTTGGAAGCAGTGGATTTTGGCTGTAGAAGCCAGTGGCTTTTACCCAGGTACATCCTGCAAATATTTACCTTGATCATCACTGCTGGTGGGTCTCTGCCTTATGTGCAAAGCAAACTCAGGTCTGGAAGCATCTAAGTGAGGTGAAGGTATCTACCTTCACCAAGGGGTCTAAATACAAAATGCTGCTCAGCTGTTGATAAGCTCAGCTTGCTAAGCCTGCACAGCCCTGCTGGCCTTATCATCCCTGGTATCCATAACAGAGGCATTCCCACATTCCCACACCACTAAGCATGATGCAGTGCTAATGTGTTCCTAGAAAGCATTTCCTCAAGGTTTGAGTCCAGAGCATTAGATCTCCAGCCTGTCTGATGCTTCTATGCATCCCTCTCCTCCCTCACAGAGAGGAGACAGTAGCGCAGCAACAGGGCATCAGGGAGCACGATGCCCTGTCATGGGGTGATGATTGCTTCTACATGCCTCTTATATTTCCCTAACCCCCCCAAAGCTGTAACATGAGAGCAAATACTTTTCCAAGTGGTCATCAGCACAGTAGGTGCAGTCCAGCAGCCAGAAGCACCCGTGGCAGTGCTGGGTGTCCACCACCCACTCTAGCACTGCATGCCCAGCGTCCTGCTGGGATACAACAATAGCCAAGCCTCTTGTGCCTGCTGAGGGAAGGCAGGGGCTGAAGCAGGTGACACGCTTCACGCTCCACTGACAGATGCTGGCAGACCCACTTCAGGCTGTCCCTTTCCAAGTGTCCCCTCTCCCTTTCTTGCCTGTGGGACAGCGTGATGGCATTGTCCCCTGAGCCCAGGCCTGTCGCTATTAGTCCCCTGGCATATGGAAGCTGCAATGTCCCAGGGCGCCACTGCCTGCATGAGGGGCTTCCCTTCTGACACTCCTGCATTCAGCCTGGCCCACGCCAACGTCGCAGGGGGATTTTTACAAAGGGGAGAATGCTTCCTTTCAGCAGTCCAGGGTCAGTGCAGGGCTGCTTCACTCACAGAGGTCAATCACTAGGATGCTCAGAGATGGCTGGGATGCTTGGGAAGGGCACAGTACTCTCCACCCCTCTGCTTCTCCCAGCACTGTGCATTGTCACGATGATAAATGAGAGACTGAGGTGGGGAAGCTCTTGACTGCGCGTGGCCTGAACCCCTGGGGGTTCACAAACTACTGCAAAGCGGCAGCTGATAAAATGGTAACTAATTCAATTAGTGAAATTTAATTTAGGTGGGGAGCGGATGGTGGCTTTGCCAAGACCATATGGGAAACCAGTGGTGTTTCCATATAGAAGAACTTAATTTAAACAATGAACTCATGGGTCTTCATAACCCAGCGGCCAAAGAGCCCCCAGGAAGCCCTGGAAGGAGTTGTACTGATTAATCAGACAAAAGACTGGCGGGTCCAGGCCAGAAAGGAGGAGGCAAGCGGGAGCAAGTAGCAAAAATGATCCATGTTCAGGTCATGAACGTGGCTGAGTTGAAAGAAAACCCTCCCAGCATCAGAAAATAGTGTTTATCTCCTCACATATCCCCTGCCTGCTTCCTCCAAGCAACGTGATCCACGACTAAACCCCTGTAGCGCAGCGGGAGACAGCGGGAGGCTCAGACGTGCGAGGTGAGAAGGAAGAGCTGGATACGTGCTCCTCATCAGTGGGGAAACAGTTACAAGGAGAATTGCCAAACTTCTGCAAAGGCTAATTAGAGTAAAAGGCTTCCTGTCTGTCAAGGCCCCACGCTGCTGTGCTCCCTCCAAACACCTGCCTTCAGAGCGCCTGACCTTTCAGAGTGGGAGGGCTGGCCAGTGCAGTGAGAGGAAAAGGGGGAGACAGACATTCTGGGGGGGAGCAGGGAATGCCAGAGCCAGGGTTGAAGAATCGGCAGTCAGGAAAGCTGGGGTGGGGAGACACTCCCTGCCTGCTCCAGAGGAATCACACTGCAAAATCCATAGGTCACAGCAAACCTCACCTTTTCTAACTGGGAAAGGATGGAGAAAAAAAAAAAAAAAAAAAGAAAGGATTTTTGGTTTGATTTGGCATTGAGCCCCTGCAGAGTTTGGAAAGAGTTCTGTGATAGAGTCCTGCTAGTGAGGGCCTTCCTGGCACTGGAACTGTGGGTGTAAAGCTTCGTGGAAACCAATTCTACGTTTGAAAACCTGGGAACTCCTGCTCGAAAGGCTGGTTTGTTTCTCTGGTTAGTTTCTCTGTTTCTGATTTGTTTCTCTGTTTCTCTGTCATTACCACGTGATGACAGAAGCCAAGCACCACAAAGAGACAATTTAAGTAGCAAATATCAGACATTTTGGGAGAAAATACTTGCAAAGAAAGGCACAAGTAGTTGCTCATGACTGTATCTCCAAGGTATCAATGTCTGTTGGGAGCAATTAGGGCTCAGCAGCAGGCTGAGAAAACTCTGGGAGAAATGTGAGCCCAAGAAGGAAGCTTTCCACAGCTAAAAAGAGGGATGTGGAATTTTAAATCTTTTTTGTCCAGTTTTGTCTGTGAAAAGTTAAGAAGCAATGACATCTGTGTTAGCCTGGTAAGCTGTGAGACAATGTAAGTATGCTTGGGTAATAACCACAAATCATGCATTCAGCAGTAATCCTGGCCCTCTGCACTCACTCACTAGCACTGAACTATTCTCTTGTGGGTTGCTGTTTTGGACGCTAGTCAAAGGCAATATTTAACAAAAACATTAAAATTGAGAAGGTTTTCATAGGTTTGGAAGGGTTTTTTCTGAAGAGGAGAGCTAGAAAACATAGAAACTTCTGCAAATTTTAAATACTTTGCTATTTACTCCCAAAAAATCCAAAGTGAAAAGCTCTTCAACTCTGCTCTGTACCGCAGGGAGCTTGACAGACAGGAAAGGACAAGACATCCTTGGTGTTCACAGTATGCTTTGCCTCCAGAGGCTCCACCATGTGCAAGCAGCATCTGTCTTTTGTACTGTTTGAGCACTTCCCTCTGTCACACCATGTGGCTTCCTGGGGATATTTTCTTCCACCCAGCACCGAGCTGCAATGAGCCAGTGCCCAGAGGAAGCCAGTTACACATCTCACACACCATTACAGCAGCCCAAGTGGGGCAGAGTGCCACTGCCCAGGCTGAGCTACTCCTGCAGAAGAAGGTCAGGCTCCGCAGAAAGGTGAGGAAAGAGATCAGAGAGAGGTGTAAAGGGCGAAGAAGGGACTTGTTTTGTTCTCCACTCCCCATCTCCTCATTTGCAGAGAAGTCAAGTCATTAGTGATATTGAAAGCTGTGGCAAGGTCTGACCTTGTAAGGAGGATGAGGTGGCAGCAAAGTTGTACTGGCCGGTGACTTAACCCTCTCTGGGCTTCAGGCTGGGCTGTTCCAACTTCTTCATCCCCCTGTTAGGTCTCAAGAGTTATTGGTGCCAGCCAGGTAGGGACATAGTGAGCAAGGTCCTCATTCATCCCACCTAACTTCACATATGCCATGGAGGACCTTCTTTGGACCCCTTCTGCTAGAGGGCCCACAGAACAAAATGCACCACAAGAGACATGAGAACTGAAGTTATGGAGAAGGATGTGAAGATGCAAAGGAAGAAGAAGATAAGGCTAAAGATGTGGCACTAATGCTTAAAAGACGTTAGTGGCTGAATTATATTACATGAACCCACATACAAGTGGGCACACAGCAGAACTGCAGGATGTATGCTCTTTCACACTTTGGGCTCTTAGGTAACTCACTGGTCACTATTTGAGCTGGCTACTCACACTTACAAGGGCTAATCTGGGTACTCAAAGCCATCAGGACATAAAGATGTAGCTATCAGCTACATGCCAGAGAAGGGGTGGAAGCTTACATAGAGATTACATCCCCAATGCATCTGTTGTAAAGGAGTCTCCTTTTAGTGAGCTCGTTGGCAACAGAGGTGTTTTATGCAGGCAGACATATGCAATATACCTGCAAAGGCACAGAATGGGGAAAAGGATAAGAGCTGTCCTTCTTCAATGTAAAACTGATGAAGAAGCACCACAGGTGCCGTCCCAGTTGAATTGGGACAAATTCTAATGTGATCAACTCCTGCCATGTACAGACAAGGCGGGGGGGGGGGGAAGAAATATGTTGCTGTAATGGAATCCATGCAGAGGAAGCACATTGCAGTTTGCCTTCAGCTACTCCCTCCTGGACTTTGAGTACATCAGCAATTGGAAGGTGGGCAGCTCTTCTGGGACTCCCAACAGAACCTCTGTGATAGCATGGGCACTACTAACAATAACATGATGGATTTAAGATTCACAAGAGAGCAAGGGAAAATCCAGAGCGGGGCTTTCTGGAGTTTGTTTCTTTTATGCACCACTGGAACCAGGAAATATATCAATATGGAAGTTTAGAAATGGGCTGTGGCTTCACGGAACTTGCAACAGAGTGGCCCAGTGTCTTACTACGGTAACCCGCAAAGGTCACACACTGAAGTGCTGGTTTCAGACAGTGCCTCTGGGAATTTCAGAGAGCTGTTTAAAGGAACATTCCAGGGGTTGGCCATGGTACTGATCAGGCTGAGCGGGAATCTCACTTCACCCCACAGATGCATAAAAACCAGTTTTGTTATTTGTGAACTATCTCCAACAAACAGAATTTTTGTCTATGCTCATGAACGCTTTTTTCAGAGCAAGCTATAAACTTCCTTAGCCTGCGTGGAGAAGCATAAATTTTTTGAGATGGCTGTTGATGGAAACATTTCAAGTTTTAACTGGATTCACTAAGTGAGATATGGGAAAAGTGAACTGGCCCTTCTCTAGTGTGCAACATTGACCAGTCACCCACATCCACACCAAGAGGTTTTCAACAGTGATGCCCCAAGACAGTGCCTATTCTCGGCTTTTCTGGAGCACTGTGCACCACAGCATGAAAAGCTACAGCCAAGAGACCTCAAGCTTCCTGCATCAGAATGCTGTATTTTAATTGCATTATCACATTAAGCCTGGCTCTTAAGAAAAGAGATGTCAGGCTGCAAAGCTGCTGGTGGGCAGCCTACAGCACCACTGGTGCCTTTGGTATCAGAGTGAACTTAAGTTGTGGAAGTGCAGAGAAAGCCAGTGCATTCACAGAGAAAAGAATAAATTAAGCTACAACAGGATTTGGCAACAAATGCAAAGCATTGTTTGCTTTGCTGTTGCTGGAAGTGCAGAGGAAGGCACAGTTTCTCATAAAGAGGCAACATTTCAGCTCGTTTCTCTGATCCAAGTGAAAAACCCAGAGGAAAACAAGGCTGTATCTTTGTCACTAGGTTTCTCCAAATTGGGTTGACTTGTTTTGCTTTTAGCTGCATTAGAAGTCAGCTTTTTTGCTGTTTAACTTCATCATAATATATTTATTTTATCTACACCTGAAAGTGATGGGTTCTGCTGGTCAAAACCCTGCATTAGACATCACTGGCAGCTTTGTCCTATCCTATATAGCCACAGCCCTTGAGATGGCTTCGTGGGATGCATTTCTGCCTGTCTGAACTGCAGATTCAGGTAGATGGGCTCAGATAAAGACTATGGGCCAAATTTTGTAAAGTATGCACAACTGCAGATGTAATGTTTTGGACTGCTAAAACAAGGAAAATTCTGCATGCCTCAGTTAATAATGTGTTACTCTCTAGCAAGTCCCATTAAATGCACCATTCAGTCTAGTCAAGGCTTAATATACATGTTCACATACCTCCAGTTTGATCCATCCACATGTCTGTCTTGTTCATGACCGGGAAAACCTTATTTTTAATCAGGATCTCCACTCAGTCTGGAAGGTTGATCACTCTTCCATGGTGCCTTGCAGGACAAGCACCAGTTTGATAAAACACTTCCTTTCATGGAAAGATAACCTTTCTGAATGCAGAAGACAAGCTCCTTGCAGTCATATTCATGGATTCAATGCACACACCCTTGCCTTTACTGGTTTTAAAGAACAAGGATATTGCCAAGTCATTTTGTTGTTTAAATGGCCACTGATGACAGAAGGTAAGAATCAAACTCGGATGTATCTGAAGAAAACTTACCTCGATCCTTGTACTTCACTGAGACAATTGTTTCCAAGTGGACACAAGCTGCAGGAGCTCTGTGCTGTGTGCTTTCCAGGTAATCTGGTTTTTAACTTACTACATGCTCCTGGGAAATGCATGGACTCCATCTCCTCCTTGAAGGACTCTGCTCACTCTTCTTACTGAGGAGACTTCAGTACCACACAGGTTTCATCAGGATTTCCCTGTGTGCCCTGTCCAGCTGGAGTTCCCAGACCTGGTCGTCTGTCTCCAGGCAAAACAAATCTTGCACGTGTTGCAAAACCTTTCTCTTGAAATGACCTCACCACTGAACAGCAACTGCTCTAGTGTGATGTTCAGAGCACTTCCTGAAACAAAAGAACATTGTCATAGCCAGGGACTTGTACAATGCACTCCACAAAAGGAGGGGAAAAAAGTATATATAGAAAATTGAGGGGATATTCAGAGTTGTAAGAGACACAACAAAAGGAAAACTTCCAGGAAATGACTCTACAGTGGGGCCAAATCCAGACTCCTTGGTCCAGAACAGTTATTCAGGCAACCTCCCCTACTAGTGACTGAGTGTGAGAGCACAGCACCCCTGGAAATGGGGGCAATCCCAACCAGAAATCAGTGAGAACCTTTCCAGCGAGTTCAAAAGCCAGGCTCTTACTTTAATATCTAAATAAAGCCTTTAGGTTGCTAGCCTATAGGCTTTCAGTCTTGACAGTCTGAGCCCAGTTGGGTCCCTTTAAAGCATCCTTCTCTGCAGATATTAACAGTCATATTTTGTATTCACGTGTTCGTATTTATTGCACGCATAACCAGTGGGGATGTCAATGCAGCCCAAGCCTGTTTACCATTTTGTCATCTGGTCCAGAGCAGTCATCTTTGCACTGTCTAAAGTCAATTGAGGGAGAAAGAGAGGTATTTCCAAAGGATGATTCATTCCATCCCAAGACAAATGGTGTTAGCAGGGAGAAGATAGGTCGAAACGCTGTTTGAAGATGCCGCCATGGTCTACCAGGAAACACAG
Organism: Pseudotriccus pelzelni; assembly: GCA_035584735.1. Classification (NCBI taxonomy): domain Eukaryota; kingdom Metazoa; phylum Chordata; class Aves; order Passeriformes; family Tyrannidae; genus Pseudotriccus; species Pseudotriccus pelzelni. Next base: position 25,387,329 of record JAWMRA010000161.1, read on the forward strand.
ACAACTGACTTAGACTAAACACCTATCTGCTAAATAAAAAAGGGATGAGTCCTACCATCGTGGTCTAAACCAATAACACAATCCAGATGCACAGAGTGGTAAGTGACCAGGTGGTGAATTTATCATACTACAGGGCAGTTTCTTGTAATATAACAGGCTGATGAAGTAGTTGATTTGCTCAACGCCTCAGCTTCATTACAAGAGCTAGTCTGGAGCCATCACAATTTGTCATAGGGCCCTGCATATATTTTTAGAAAATATGATGGTCTGGAAATGAAAGATTATGTGCCAGCAATAATTTTTGGTGAATTAATCTAAGGTTCTCTGTTCTGAAAAGGAATACCATTTTTTCCACACTAAGTGCAGAAATTATATTTAATGCCAAATTATATTTAAATTAACAAAACCACTACAAGACTACAGTACATTAAGACTACTAAAAATAGCCTCTCCCATCTATTCCCTTGTGCTTCAGTAGCAATGGTTTTATTTTGAACTAGCAAGGAAGATTTTGCTACAAGCCTCTTTGGGTTTGAGAGGTACCAAAATGCTTCAACAAACCGACTTCTGGTACTGTGGGGACTCTGAAAATAAAGAGGATGAAAATGTAAACAAAAAAAAAAAGGCTCTGTGTGAATCATTCTACCTGGTGGGGACAGTTCTTTACTGCTTAAGCGTGGGCAGACCAAAGCCAACATGTCCCAGGGGGACACAGTTTAGATGCAGACTCATGACATTTGATTTCCCTTGTTACCCAAGGCAGAGGCAGATTCCATTGTCTCCCAGTCCTTCAGTGCACATGTGTCCCATTGCCCCAGCTGCCTCACAGCTTGAGGCAGGCACGGTGACCCCAAGACCTGCTCACCTCCTCATGATGCGTACAGCAAGCACATGTCTTTGATACCTCCTGCCCATACAGATATGGGACAGTGAGCAGGGCCAAGCCTGCTGGAGAGCAAAGTCCCAGCATGGATGGTCCCACACAGCTGCAGGGAGCCCTGGCATGTTGCCTCTCAAGCACCAAAAGAAACGTGCTTCAAGAGAAGGTGTACCTTCTGTGGAAGATTCTTTTTGAACAAGATGCCTGGTCACTTGTAAGCAGCAAATGTCAGCCCAGTTCTGTCCCACCATTTGCTGAGGATGTCTGGGCAAGCACTGCAGATCCAAGGCCCTCATAAAGGCACCTGTCTCAGGTCGATCCTGCTTCTGGGAAAAGCTCTGAAGATGTGCATGTTCACAAATGTCCACAGAGAATCTTTTTTGATATATGCTGTCTGCCCAGGGACTTTTCCACTCAAGGAATTTTTTCCAGCTGTGTGGAAAACCAGTAAAAGCAGGCATTTATGCAATATTTTCAGAAGAAGTTGTCCTTGCGTTAATAGCTGGCATTGCTTCATTAAAGAAACATTGTGTTGAAAATGATGTAAAAATTCTTTGGTCTATTAATCATTTAGTTTACATAACTTTGTAGCTTTTAAAGGTTTTATGCAATGCCATAGCTCAGAAAAATTACTCTTCATATGGAAATGCAAATTAGTAATTCAGGTAACTGATGACTGCATCTCCTGAGTCATGCCTTTCCATCAGCAGTGAATCCACCATCCCCAACAGTGGCCTACTGCCCTTGCTTTGTATCTGCTCATGAAATAGTCTATCCATTCAAATCTGGCCATTCTTTCATCCCTTTCCCTGTGGAGCTTTTCTTCCTAATAGCCCAAAGGGGAAGAGCCTAAAGGACTGTCACAGGGGTAATAATGAAGATGTGTTGAAGATTTCAAAGATAACGTTTGAGAATCAGGGGACATCTGGGCTACATAACATGGCTGTCAAGAGTAATGCCCTCCAAAAGCCATTCTAGTCCTGAGGGCAGCTGCCACTGCTACTTCTGTTCACACCATCTCTCTGCTAGTGCTGATGTTCCATCTCTAACAGACCTGGGACTCAGAGAAAAACTCCCTCACAAAGTACTTCACGGACTTAGTTGCTGTGTGATGGCTAGTTTAGGGAAACAATATTCTTCTGTCCAGAGGATGCCATGAAGCGTGAGATGTCATTGTCCCCAAGCCATAGCATTACCAAAACAATAAGAGGACCTGGTTTTAGTGGGTTTCTGTGTCTGTGTGTGTTTTATCTTGACCTGCAAGTTTCTATGTGGCAGGAAGGCTGATGAGGGATACTCTAAAGGGTGGAATTTGGATGGTGGGATGTGAAGAAATACAAAAAGATGGATAGTGAAGAGCCAGAATCTCCTCTTAAAAACACAAAAGAGACATAAATGGCTGGTCTGAATATTGCTCTCAATTCCTCTCTGATCTTGATCTGTTTTAGGTACATTTAAATGAATGTCTACTCTTCTAATTATCTCCTGTTATGAAGAATTTGATAAATTAGAGACAGAAAATATCTTCAGAAAAAGTGACTTAGTCTCAACCCAGTAATACTCTTTTGGACACTAGTTTTTAATATTTCCAGCAGAGCAGTTTTAAATGACACCAACACCTTTTTCCTCCTGAAATTGTCCTATATGTTGCATATCAGGTATCAGGAGGAACTGTTAACCTCCATCACCCATGTCAACAAATCCTCTTTGCAGTCTAGCAAACAGCCCAGTCTATACTTACACATCATTTAGCCAAGCTAAGTGCAAAATATACAAATTATAATTAATTGATGTAATTGTCTTTCTCATGGCTTCACTCCTCTTTTGGTGGATGAGAAAGGAGAGTCAGGCAGTGTCTGTCCCTGCAGCTCCCTTTTAATTTTTACTCCTTTTTCTTCCATATACTTTGCTTTTCTTTACACCCTTATAAGCAGCAGCCAGTGTGCAAGGCCAGGCACAAGGCTGCAGATGTTTAGACATGCCACAGCAGAGAAATACTTCAGATGCGACTGTTTAACCTCACACAACCTGCTGACACCACACTGCTTCCTGCTGGGAATATGGGAAAGGGGAAATGACTCCTGCCCTGGTCAGCCAGTTTCACCACCCAGCCAGCTGCTCCTTTGGCTTTCACATACCCATGTGACAAGAGTGTGCTCTCCTGCACCATGTGCCCAGGAGAAAAGCAAGCAAGGACTGACACCACAGAGGTGGTCTCCACTAGCAATGTACCCTGATGGGGGCCAGGAGCCCTTGGGGCTCCCTTTTATGGAAACCAATAATCACTGAAATGGTTAAAAAACATATCCTGACAGGACATGCTTCTTCCCTCTACTTACAGAGACAGAGACCAATGACATCTTCAATGTGAAGCAATGCCACCTTTCCTCAAGGCTGTCTTCCTGGGCTTGCTGTGTTATTCCCAAGAGACCCCAGAGCACAGCAGTGCTGGATGAGTCCATCTTAAGGCTGCTCAGGAAACCTTTCTCTCCAGCCTACTCCCCCTTCTTTCTTGTTGACCCCTCCCAAACCCCAAAGTGTGGTCTGTGCATTTCCCTTTTGAGACAGATCACTTTTTTATTAATTTTACAGTAAATCACTTCCCCATTTCCTTTGTTTATGGTTAGGTGGATTCGGTGGTTTCCATCTCCATGTGACACAGCACTTGGCACAGGAGCACAGACCATACCATCATTTCATCGTATTCTGCATTGCAGACTCTCCTGAAAAGAAGGTAAAAGGGCTGGCTCCACACTGTCATTTCCCTTCATCCTCCTGCACCAGTTCAAATGGAAACTGCAGCCTTGCATACTCAGTTCCTTCCTCCTTCAAGCAGGACAATTGCAAATGCAGCAAAGCTCAGATGCACACCCTGCTTCTAATGGCATGAATCTTGCATTCTGTTTTGGAGAGTACTGTGGCTTGGAGAGGAGGAGTAGCTGGTTGTGTCCCCCAGTTTCCTCAGGAAAAGTGAGAATATCTGAATTCAAAGATGAAGGGTATACCTGCAGCCCGATGGCTGTGAGTAAGCTTGGGATCATGAGTCTGGTCTTCTCACTATGCAGACACCCTCTGAGGCCCCAAAGGGAGCAGCCCGAGTCTCATCCTTGAGCACTCACAGTCTCAGACCCCTCTCTCCCTCACAGAGCACCATGGCTATAGGGTGGTCAGGCAGAATAGTGACAGAGGATGTATCCAGACTGTGAACAGGTGAAATGCACATCAGGGCAGACAACCTCACTTTCCCCAGGGCTGGAAAGGGAGAGAGGAAGGAATTTTGACTTCAGTGTCATAAAGTAAAGCAGTCAGAGCTCAGATGCAGATATTAGTCCAGGCCTTCCCAAGGGGCTGGAACAGGCAGCAAGCAGGCAGTGAAATTGCCAATGTTCCCAGGCAGAGGAACAGGTGCTGTCCTCCCCTCTGGGTGAATCAGAAAATTACCATCTAGTCCTTTATCCTCCAGTAAAGACTCTCAGTTCTCACCTCTCTCACATTCTTAAGTACTGCTCCAAAACAATAAGAGAATAATAACAAATGCAGAGGATAATAATTGCTCCAAACAAAGGATACTTGTTGCCACCTTCAGAGACAAGTCACCAGACTGTCACCCCAGTAAAGGCGGCATCTTCTCCCTGCCCTCCCTCTCCTCTGCCCATTCCCCTGCTCCCAGGGCTTCAGGCCCCTTGCTGAGAGCAAACAGCTGGCTGTCACTTTTTCAGTTTCTTGGCTTTCTATGGGTTGGGTCCCAACCTTAACGTCATTTCAACACCATTTTTCTTCTGTGCTAAACAGCAGGTCTGAAAATCTCCACCTTGCTGCAAGCGGCGCATGTGGCAAGGATCCTGCCATGCCCATGTGCTTGTCTTTCTAGGGACCTGGTCAGTGCCAGTTCCCGAGGGCACACATTCAAACAGGTTAGTGTCTCTATGGAGATCTCCCAGCTCCCTTTTAGCAGTCCCTCCCTCCTCTTACAGATTTCTGTTCATTGTAAACAGCATCCCCATCTTGGCTGGAGATGGTAGCTCTCTGCTTTGCCCCAGTCACCTGCCCACCCAAGTTGCTTTGCAGCCTGCTGTTGCCTGGGAAAACAGCAATACCATCCTTTGAAAATAACCTGCACATGGCAGAGGGCTCTTTTCATTACTGGATTGCTTTTTCTTTCCACACCCCTATTATGGGATTTGCCTGGATCTCTCATGGCAGCTGCAGCATTACGCTGCCAACAAGGCAACTGTGTTTTTGTGCAGGAGGAGAGTGTTCAGAGAGAGTTTGTAGGAGGAAGGCTGGGGGCTGCAACCTCTAAACCCCGCTCCTTCCTCCAGCTGCATCATCCCGTCACAGGAAAGGCAGTGGTGTGCCCAAGCCTGGACTATTGAGTAGCTGTACAGCCCTTCCCCTCACTCACATCCACAACATGCCTTGATCCCACCTGAGCAATTGGGAAAGGGGTCTGAAATTTTCCCAGGTTTCCAGGATTCACCTGCTTCTTCAAGCTCCATATAGTCCAAAGGTTCTGTCTCCCATCCAGTATCTTCCGTCCATCTTCCAATGCCCACCACAGATGAGGGAGCCCCATAGCTAACAGCATTTTTGTCATGGTTCCCCAGTAGCAGTACAACTCCACCTTGCCTTTAGTGTGGTCATGAAGACCACCCATGGCTGGGAAACACTGCCCTCTCCTTCAGGATTTTTTAAAAGAGATTTGGGGAAAAATGTGGAGAACTAAATGCACCCTTCCTAATAATCTATCACCCTACTCTCCAATGCAGACAGCTGGCACATTCCCTTTGTATCACTACAGTTCCTTTTCTCCTGACAGTATTTTGAGGATGTACATTCATACCAGTGAACTGCCCCAAAACAATTTCAGGTCAGTTCAGGTCCCTGTCCCCCTCTCTGAGAAGAGGAGAAGCACTGGGCTTTTCTGCCAGGCTACGTGTAGCTTGTATGTGAGAAAGTGATGGGAAGAGTATGTGCATGTAATGTTCAAGTCACACCTGGTCTTCAGAAAGCCTTCAAACCATCACTTTATCACTTGGTGCCTCAGTTTCCCTCACTGGAACATGAAAATGACACTTTTCTCCTTTCAGAAGTATTTTGATGCCTTTACAAAACACACTTTACAAAAGTCTCTGTGAACAGATGAAAAGTTGCATCTATAACTTTCCTGTAACAGGAAAGGCACTATGTCTTTGGAGCCTGCCACTGCTATAGCAGAAGGCAAAAATCCTTCTAAAATTGTCCCGGGACAGAGTTTTGTCACCCAACTTCTCTTAAAATAGACAAACCAGTAATGCCAGCATGACTTACCGTGCTTCCAGCTCACCCTGCTTTGCTTCATGCAGACAGCTCCCAGAGGTGCGTGTGCTGCTTCTGACCCACGGGTGTACGTGCCTGACCTGCACACAGGCCACAGAAGTGCAGATTCACAAAACACAGCAGGAGGGAGACCTATGCAAATTCCTGTCCAGCAGCTGGCAGGAGGGGGACCCCTCCCAGCTCCTGGCACACACCACGTGTCACCTGGACATTGAGCATCACAGTTGTGTAGGAAGCACTGCATAAAACATGATTGCCATAAAATGAAATCTGTGTGACAGGAATTAAATTATTCTGGCTGTTTCTGAACTGGGATTTGCAGAGAAACTGATGCTGACAGACAGAAATTGAGATGAAGAATGGAAATCCTAGTGGCAAGCAAAGTTCTTCCTATCAAACAGTTTTAGAAGGGCTGGAAGAGCCCCTCCACCTTCAACAGTTGCCTCCAATTAAGTCAAACAGAAACACTCCTAATTGTTTTGGTTTTTTTGTGACCAAAATGTTCAGGGGTAAGTTTATGTGAACCAAGTTCTGCAGGTCCCACCAAGGAGGTGGGTGCAGATCACAGTATCTCATATCACCATAACAGGCAGGTGATCAGAGTTGCTCACACCACTGACAAACCTGGGGTTGTTCTCCCATCCTGCAGCTTGATCAGTCTTTGGGTACATACAAAGAGCTCAGGCAGTCAGATAGTAATTCCACACCGTTTGCTCCATGAACGTGTAACCCTCTTTCCCCAGGACCACTGGTGCCTGTCAGCCCCTCTGCAACATCTGCCCTACAAGAGCTGCAGATGCCCCCACTCAATGCAAAAAAGACCACTAAGAGGACACAACACCAGCAACAATTCATGTGGAGATCTTTGGCAGAAACAACCACTGCTTTCAGAAGAGCGATGGTGGAAGGTCCCTCTTCCATTCTCACATTCTTGCTCCTAGAATACTCTCACCATTAAGGTTAGGATGCATTTTCAGGGAGGGGGGAAAAAAAAAAAAGAGAGAGATCTTTCAGTTCCTTTCACCTCCAAGTCAGAAATAAACTTCCCTACTTTTACTGTTCAAGACAGATTCTTCCTGTCCTTTGACCAAGTCTTTTTGCCTGATCTGTACTCAGATCTATAGCACACAGTCAAACTGTTCAGCGAAAGCTACATTTTACTGTTAACAAATGAAGGCTTTTAAAGGGGAGTGCTTGGAAGTCAGGAACAAAGAAAGCAAGACCTAGAGTTTCGTAGTGTCAGAAACTGACTTTCTTTGACATTAGCTGTCCAAACACTTTCCTTAGACTGGAGAAGTCCTTTTTCTCCAGGGAAGTTCAAGTCCATAGTGATAGTGCTACATTTACGCTCCTAGGGCAGCTCATACAGCATAAGCTCGACTCAGAAGACACTCACGTGGACCTCAGTGAGCCTGAATGATGCAGTCCTTCAAGTTCTGGATGACAGTCAGGACAGTCAGAGTTCTTTCTGCACTGGTGCACTGCAACTTTTCCCACAACCTCCCTCAGGAGAACAGCACTCTGTGGAGGCAGTGGGAAGCAGGAGAGTCAGTGCTGACAAGTACGAACATTGATGGCTGGGCAAATCATGTCCTTCACTGATGTAAAGTAGGCCTGCCCATAGTTTAGTGCCTGACTGGGTAAGTGTCTCTCCCAGCCAATATTAATGGAGGGCAAGTCGTTCTGCCAAATGCACTAGTCTGGTTGAGCCAAACTCCATGGTTTCATGAAGCAATCCCATCACTGAATGTGGAGAATTATCACCTTCAGGCAGAGAAAAAGGTTATAAGAATGGACAAACAAGTGAAACATAGATACCAAAAATGGTGAAAATTTATGAGATCACCTTGTCCTTCCCCCACACTTAGTCAATACAGGATTGTTCCCTGCTGGACTCCAGAACAATGCCACTTAACCTAGATGCAATCATGCTGCAGGAACTGCCAAACACAATGCAATGAAGACCAGAGAATGAGCTCATATGAGTTAATTCAATTCCTGCAATAAAAAAATTCAGGGCTCTCGCCTCCATCCTGCAACGTTCTGTTCTACAACCTTCTACATGTGTGCTAACAGTCAAACACAAGCTGGAGCCACTGGTGGGCTGCTGAAATAACCTCAGTCTGGGAAAATGCAGCACAACAGCATCCACAGACACACTTGCGACTAAAACTGTTGCTTAGTTTAGGTAGAATCCATAAACCTTGTTATTCACAAACATTCAGAGAGCACAGCTTTATTTCCAAGAATGTTCATGGAAAGGAAATCCATTGTGTAGGCCAACATGAATAGACCCTCAGTGCGCAGTTTGTGTGGGAAGCATCCAGGTGGCCAGTGAGAAAATAGCTTCTTATCAAGCAAAGTAATGCATTGAAACTACCCATGATTCCCAAGCAGTTAGAAGGCATCCCCATCTGTGGGGCATACGTCACCCCAAGAGGGATCCAAAACAATGCTGCACAGCACACACACAGCAGGAACAGCCAGCCACACCACGGCAAGTCCTCTCCACAAAATTCACCATCAACCAGAGTGCTCACACTCTCTATTTGCAAGTCATGTCCAGAGCCACAAAAACGCACTTACAGTGTAAAAAGGAGCATCCCAAATAATCATTGGACTGCTATCTTACAGTGCCTTATATATAACAGACCTTAAAACAAAGGGTTAAAATCCATTGTAGAGTCCACTGAAACACTTTCCTGGAACTGGCTCGAGCAGCAAACCCATCTCCTCCTCCTTAAAATCATGCAGCTGATAGAAAGCAGAGTCTTTCATCACTATTTTGTATGCATAATTAGGTTTAATTTGCAGAGCAATGAGTCCTTAGCTTGTAAGTAAGTGCACACACACACAGACACACACACAGAGTATGTTCATTTTTGTGACTGATACTCAGAGACACAATTCCTCAGCCAGAGTTTCAGCAGCAAATACAAAAATGCATTTTGATAATACGGGTCCTGGAATGACAGAGCATGCACAAGAAAATATGCACTGAGTGCAACACATTGTAAACAGGAGAATAAGTAAAATAAACAAATACATGTAATTTCATCTGGGTCACAAGTTGACTCAATGTGACATTTCCTTTCGTAGTGAAGAACATTGGAGAAAAGAGAGCCTATTTATACATACTGGAATATATTTGGGTAAGTTTTTTCCTAACTCTCTTGGCTATTTTTGCAGTTAGCCTGTCTGAGAGTTTAGAGGCTTTTCTCCATTTCAAGATCCAGATTTTCTTTCTACTTTAACTCACAGGATCATAACTCGTAGTCCTGAATCCTTAAAAATGACATTGCTGTATGGCTGTGAGCAATAACCTCACCACGTGATCTTGCCCCAAAATCAAGTGAGAGGTTAGGCTGCAAACAGTAGCTCTAACTTCAGTACTACCGGCTTTTTAAAACATATGGGACAATGTCCATGTTTCCCATGTTTGCTTTCTTTTCCTGAGTGATGCTTTGCAGCTGTGTCTCTTCTAGCAGCAAGGCAGCCAGGGCTCCCTGGGGAGCTCATTTACACTGTTGCTCTTGAATGGCTAAAGTGGGAACACGCGTCCTGTGTCTCTGGACACACAACGCTCACACACAGAGCTCTGTGAGGCCCTGTGGGTGGTTTTCATGGAAGAGAAAATGTTAGCTAAAGCTCCTCTTGCTCTGCCTGCCTCATACAGAGCGAACATAGTCCTGATCTCGGACATGTCCCTCACAGAATCATAGAATCAACCAGGTTGGAAAGACCCCCAAGATCATCAAGTCCAATCCTCAATCCAACACTGCCATGATTACCAGACCAAGTGCCACATCCAGTCTCATCTTAAAAACCTCCAGGGATGGTGAATCCACCACCTCCCTGGGCAGCCGATTCCAATGTCTGATAACTCTCTCTGTAAAAAATTGCTTCCTAATATTCAGTCTAAACCTCCCCTGGCACAGCTTAAGATCGTGCCCCTGAGCTGAGTTCCCCGGGCTGGGCATGGTGCTGTGGTCAGGACTGAATGTACACGTGGGGGTCACTGTGCTGGAGGTTACCTACACCAGAGCAGAAGGGAAACGGTGATAGCTGCTAAACTCCTTGTGCAGGTTTCCATCCAGAGCATTCAAAGCACCTTGCACAGCAAACACAAATCACAGGGAGGGATAGGGAAGAAAAGAGGTTGACTTAGTCATCCAGTGAGACAGCAGGCTGCAGAGTATGTGTTTGGAGGGCCACATCAGGCTAGAAGCATCATAGGATCTTACACAGAGTCACTCATTTACCATGCACAGCAGCAGAGTATGGCAAGAGCAAACAACATGTGAAAACCTACAGAGAAAGCCTTGCTCTGGGCTAGGCACCCCTCTGTGGCCCTTTGGGAAGGTGGCAACGCAAAACCGAGGCTCATCGTGAAATATAATGTATGTCTGTGTTGAGGAAGTTGGAGAAACACAGAAATAGGCTTTTCTTTTAACAAGCAGTTGAGGGAACACTGGCCAAAGCAAGCAAATGCCCAGAGCTCCCTATCCACAGAGTGATAGCTGCAGTACTGAGCAAATGAGATTATAGTCATCAACAGCTCATCAGCCCTGTGACAAGGGCAAGAGTAATCACCTCTGCTTAACCCAGGATCTGAGACAGGCCAAGGGCAACTACATGGGTGCTGGGAACAGCACAGCAAGCCTCTGCCCCGGGTCTCCAGGGTTCTCACTAAACAGGGCCAAGTGTGGGCAAGACTATCCATCTGAGCCAGGCAGCAACACTCACCCAGTAGAGGTGACAGGAAGAGGATCTGCACCTCAAGGCTGTTGGCTGTGCGTTACCAACTCAGCTGCTGTCCACATGATTCCCAGCATCACCCTGGTGTTTCCCCTTGGGCCCCTGGCAAGGGGGTCCTTGGGCTCACAACTCACCGTGGCTGCAAGGTTGGCAGGAAAAGCTGACCTAACCCTGCACCAAGCAGGCCCTCAGACCTATTGTCTTGAAATCAGGGTAATGATGGATGCCTAGGATGTTTCATCATTTCCCAGCACTGTTACAAGGCCCACATTTAAACCTCATCAGAAACTTTTTGGTTTCCTTTCTGATTTATATGTGCCTGGGCCATACCTCCCCCAGCCTTTGTTCCCCTGTTATTAAAAAGTGGTCCTTTTTGCAGAAAATTGGTAGTAATATAGAACAAAACTGTTAATGAACCTCTTGCATTAGCAACAAGACCCCAGTGAGGTGTTTGCCATTTGGGTTATGTCCTCCACATCCTCTTCATCCCTCTCCCCCAACCACCCAGGCTCCATCGCTCCCATCTCAGCTTTTTCCCACACTTGCCATGATGAATGAAAGGCTGAATGAGTCAGCAGTAGAGAACAGGGAACAAGCTTCTGAATGCACTTAGACAAAGAGGTTGAGACAAGAAGGTGAAGAGGTGAAGAGGCTAAGAGGCTAAGGGCCCTAGACTGAGCTTAAATAGTGCACCAGGCCCATGGGTGTGGGGAAGCCCCAGGTGAGGCTTATTAGGGCCATCATTGCTCTGTGGTGCCCTCGAGGCCCGGCATGGTCACTGGTTGCATCCACCTTCAGACAGAGGTGGTGTATCCTCCTTGTGCAAGGGCAGCACGTGTCTGCACACACTAGCACAACACGATTTTGACATTTGCCCCTCTTGATTATCCATAATTCCCTTATGTTAATGTTTTTCCACACATTTGTGCAGAATTTAATACCCTAGGGTTCCAGGCTCAAACTGGGCTTTTCTTTCATTGCCATAATAAGAGCTTATAGAAACAGTGGTAGCTATACCACTATCATTTGGAAAAGAGATTATGTGCAACAACTTGCATGTTTCAGTGGCTAACATAATAATGTGGCAACTGGGTCTGGTCCAGCTGTTTCTCCAAGACGTCTCAAGGTGCAGCTGTTCTCATCACCAGACCCAGATCCTTTCAGTTACTGTTGAAATTGTGCCGTATACCTGTTTAGGGATTTTTTAACGGTTTTTCTTCCTTGAAAGCACCTGCTTGAGATGCATGGCTGGTTTTGTTATTAGATAGTCAGGAAAGGCAAAAGTGGAATTCTGCTTTCAGGCATTCTGTGGAGTGAGGTGAGTTCTCATGTTGGAAGCACCTCTCTTGTGAGCTCTGCTGATAAATTCACCTATCTCTGCTCTCCAAACTTGCCTTCTACCTACAGGATGCTTGAAATAGGCAGTATGAATTAACCTGCTTCTTGCAAGTAGCCTGGCTTAGGAAAATGCAGATCACTGTGGTGATAAGTACAATGCAAGTGTCTATAGAGCTTTAGCAAATAACTCTGATAAACCAGAGAGGGAGAGGATGTCCTCTCAGAAGATGAGATTTTCTCATCTTCTCTGTGATTTTGATCCTTAGTATGAGTTATTTATGAGCTGTTATTTGCACAGGTAGTTAAAAATGTGGGAAGCAGTTAGAAATTGGTGACTCCTGCAGGGACAGGACCAGTGCAATTTGGGAAGAATAATGCTGTTATTCAACTGAAAAAGACCCACATGCATATGATCCCAATGCCATCATTGGCATACAGGGGCAGCAGGGTCTTCCCTATGGAACAGGAGGAAACAATTTGCAGTCACTGGAGGAGGCAGCTTGCTGGGGTCAGGTAGCATGTGCAAGCCTGTTACGCTGGAGGTCCCTGTGCCAAGAGAAATAACTTGTCCATACTTCCTCTGTGCTGTTGGTAGGCAGGACAGCCCCAGTGGTTTCCTCAGACCAGTGAGCAAGTGGACGAACAGGGACGTGTGTTGTGCTTGGAGTCAGCTGCCTGCCCACCTACACCCATCTGCTGGTGCAGAGATCTGTCGTCTTTTGCTGAGCAGTGCCACTGGTGCCTGAATTACCTGGGGCTGGCAGACCCCCGTGCAAGTCCAGGCTGCCCTTAGCCCTTGCAGCTGGCCTGGCCTGAGGCCAGGGGAGGTGGTGGGTTCATGGCTGAGAAGACATCCTTATGGGGCTCCTCGGGTACCCGCTCACCAGGGGTGCTCAGAACACCTAGGGGTTTTGCTCACAAAATATAATTAAGACTTTCCCCCCCTTCTCCTATCCCCTTCTTAGTTTTGGCCTTTCTCCTTTAAAGTCTAGCAGCATGATTTCCTCTTGCCTTGTTTACATCTATGTCAATGTAAAATAGACCCCCAGCCTGAAGGCATCGAAGTATTGCTGCTTTTCCAAAGCATGGAATTGCAACCTCAGATGCAAAGGAGAAGGGGACAGGGTACCTGGGATCCTCATTCCCAAAAATGAGCTTGGTTGACTATACCTCATCTGCCCTTTTGCAGATGTGCATCTCATTCACAGAGCCCATTTCCTTCTTATTCTTTCTTTAAAATAACTGAGATCACATCTAACAGTCCCCCTGACAATGGGGCTGGATGGACCTACCTTATTTAAACTAATTAATTTAGAATAAACAGATTCCAAACCACCAAAGAAAGTCGCCCTTCTTGCAAAGTGGTTGTTGTTGTCAGCGGACATCGACGTGCTGTGAAGAAAATTCTGTCACGTGCCTCGACTTCAGAAAGGCATGAGAAAACAGTAGCAGCCTTCCCTTAGATAAGAAGCCAGAAACAAATCAGAAACAAGAAGCTAAAACTCAATTCAAGGTTTACTCCAGGATGGACGTCTTAGTACGATAAATTAAGGTGTTTTTCATTATTAAAAATAAACAAAGCAATGAAAGTGAACCATGTCACCATTCATATGCTTAAAAAACATCTTTAATCTGCTTGGGAAAATCTTTTTCCCCCTAACAGGAAAAAATATTAGTTGTCCAGATAACAAGCAAAACAAAATCAACCAAAGGGCATCAAGAGACTTCCTGAAATTGAAAAAACAATGTTTTGTGTAACAAGTTTAAAAAAAAAAAAAAAACACACAACAAAAACAACCACACGCAGCAAGGAGAATGATTCCTCCAGCTTCTTCAGGTCGTCAGTGGTTTCAGGAACATGAGGAAGAGCTACACAAGCAGTCAAAAGTTTTATTTAACCTTGCAGCACTTTACAGCTGTCCTAAGCCTCTTCCCTTCTCCCTTCCCCCCTATGCTTCCCCCCCACGGAAACCATTTGTCTTTCTAGTGCCTTATTTTTAACAGCTCAGCTCAGCCCCAAAGGGACATGTGTAAAAACAACGAAAGAACTTAATCCAGCAACTTTGGAGTTCCCAGGACTGAAATAGCAAGCCTGATGCAAATCAGGATTGAGGCTGCTTTGGAAGAGGGAGCAATACCTCCTCCTCTTGCAAGAGAAGAGGGCACAGCTACATTGACAGGCAGCTCAGACACTCACCTACCCTGAGACTGGGAGATACCAACAATATTGGGCTGGGTTAGTACGGTGGCCGGGGGACCCCATTCATCCTGCAGTAAATCAGCCCCTGGAGATGCACAGGGAAGTTCGCACAATGTCTGCCCAAACTCAGCCTGGAGCCTAGCCAGTGCTGGGAAACTTTCATTCTCTTGAGTTCACAAATTTCACCTACAAGAGCCTGATTTAAACAGTACAGGAGGTGGTGTGGCATTCCTCCCCTCATCCCTCTTGACCACTGTGAAACCAGAGGAAATCATTAGCTGTGCCTGCTAAGAACTTTTAGATCCAAACAAATTACTCACATTTGATGTATTCAGAGATTTTTTTGTTTGTTTAAAGATTTTCATGGGTTTTTTTGTGATGCTGGTCTATGCAGTTTCTGTTGTTTGGCTATGTAGTTTAAGCATAGCAATGTGGGGTTCAAAGGCCTCCTGTGTGGCAGTTATGCTGGTTTTAAATAGCGCTGTTGCTTACAATTGGGTAATTAAGCCATGAAATTATATCTGCTCCCTAATAAATACACACAGTAGCAGGTCCAACCCTCACACATTCATGAGCTGGTTTGAAATGTGGTCTCTGAAATGCTGAAAGACCCTTCCTGTGAATATTTACAGCAGAAGTCAGTCCATTGAATGTTTGCAAAGACTAATCCCTAGACAGGTGTAGTAGTAGTCAAAGCAAATTGGTTTAGAAATGTCAACATATATTCATGGATTATTTGCCCAGCTTAAGTACTTACAGTAAATGTCAACAGATCTAGGAATAAGGTTCAACTTGCTAGTAAGGAAACCCCCTAGCCTGGCAGCAAATGCATGCATCACAACAGGAAAGCAACACAAACCTGCTGACCAAAGGAAACTCACTGAGGAGGGCGATGGGAGAGAAAAGCATAGTCAAATCTGCATCCACTTTTCTAGGGCTATTCCACCACGGGAAGGTTGGCAATCTATGGTGCTTTCAGCATATCTGATCTTCCAAGCCAGCACAAGGTCCCTTTGTTCAGCAGGGTGGTTTCCAGCTGCCCAGAGCTGTTCTCCGAGGCAGCCACCGGGCGCAGGGTGAAAGGAGCGCATTTCCCATATGGGCGCACAGCACGTAAGCATCTGGGTATGTTCCTAATGCTCACCTGCACCCTTTGGCAAGGTGACACTCGCACACCTTTCCTTCTCCACCAGACAAAGGACTTGCCTGTGTTCCACCAACAGACCGATTCATCACACCACTCTGCTGGCTAGGAGCAAGAAACCTTTTAATCGATAAATCAAGCGATATATGGCATGTTTGTGCTGCATTAAGTACACCAGGGCCTCCACTCTTGCAAATGGAAGGCTTTGCCACCACCACCTTCTACAAGACAGAGGTCTCTCCCACAGCAGAGTATGGGCAGCAACGTGCAGCCCAGGGCAGCTCCGGGCTGGCTGTGCACCACTCCACCCCTTGCTAACCTTGGCCTCTCTAAGCAGCCTGTCCAGAGCAGGGAGAATGTTCCAGAATGGAGAGCTCGTGTGTGGAAACACTCACTGATGACAGCAGAGCAGCAAGCTATGGGCAGCTCCTTTCATAACTGCAGAGGGTCAGCCAAGTCCCCTCCTAGATGCTGAAAGTTCTTTCCATGAACGAATAAGTGCTTTAAGGAGTCATCTTTAACAACAATTGATAGAATTTCTTTTGATTTTTATTTGATGACTTTTGTAGACCTGTGACACCTGTCCTGCCCATGGGCACCACTCCTGGAGCATAAAGATGCCATGCTCACACTGTCCCTGTGGGTAGTGGGCTGGCAGCTGCTCCCAGGTAAACCTGAACACCCAACAGACACTTCCATCTTTGTCCACCTGAGTTTTGTTACCGGATAAGAAATGTGCCAGAGACCACAAACCTCTGCAGCAGCCACAGTCCTTCCTGCAGTACCACACTTGGCACAAATCAGCCTAGTGCCGATTGCAGCTCTTCCCCGGCTCTGTGGCTTGGCTCAGATGCAGGAAGGCTGACTCTTAATCTTACTGACACCCTGTTTACACCAGGGAATCTGCTTTGATTGCAGCTGGCTGTCAGCTTCCCTTCACCAGACTTGCCTTGCACCATGCCCAACCCCTGCAGACACTGTGGGAAGCACAGGCCTGTGCCCCAACCACAGTCTTTGGCTGCCCAAAGGGGCAGGTCACCACCATGATGTACCCATCCAGCAAGGGGAAAAACTGCACAGCTCTGCTACCTCCATTTGCCCAGCATTCCTGATCAAGGGCTTCATCCTGCAAAGTCACCAGGCCCATCTTGAGCCAAAGTGCACTCACTCAGCCACACCATATCCTGACAGGATGTCAGCAGTAAACAGTAGGTAAATACTCATGCTTTATCATTGGTTAGTATTTGTTGTTTTTAGAGACCTGGACTAAAATTCCCACTGAAAAAAAATGTGTACAACAAAAGTAGCTTCTATTTTCTGCCCACAAGAGAACCATGTGAAGAGAGCCATTTCCTTCATCATTATTCACCACACAAAAAAGTTTGATGACGTTTGGATCACCTTTTTAGATCTTTTGCATCTGTCTACTTAGCTGTTGGGAAAACACTTGATTTATTAACAAACATATTGTGGATCAATAGGGAACTATCCCTGTTCCCCACAAGTGTTTACCCTTTGCAATATATACCTTCCCCAGGTCAGTAAAATGAGTCAGAAAGCCCTGCTGCAACCCATGAGGGGCAGAACAAGCACTCCCAAAGGGTAACTATTGCTCACACCACTCAAATTCGGTTTGGGCAAATTATTTGGAGGTGGTATTTGGAAGCGAGCTCTCTGCAAAAAGCACATTCCTTCAAAAATGAAGAAGTAAGCGAGCGCAGCAAGCAAAGCCTTATTTTGCCATGACTAAAACATAAACAGATATTTGCTGGAAATCACTGGCAGCATTTGCTCAACAAAGGTTATTGTGAGATGATATAATTGATATTAATGTCTAGGGTTATCTCATCTGATTGTATCAGCAAAATATGGGATCACTTGGTAATTACTTTTAACATGATTTTCGCAGGAGAACAGTCGATGCTGGAGAACAGAGTTATCTTTTTAAATGCAGCAAAATACTGCCTAATTATGAATTAAACCCAAGGCTGAGCCAAGTTAGCAGCCTCTGGGTTGATTTTGAGCAAGCAGTGCTTTCCTATTAAACTTTGGATGATTCTCAGTCATTTCTCCATGGAAGTAACACTTTTCTGAAAAAAATAACATTGTTAGCCTGCAGAACACTGAAATTATACAATAGCTGCCTGCTTGGAGCTCACTCGCCACCTGCTTTTCCTTGTTTTGTTTTCCAGCCTCTAATTACTGAGCAGAGTCAATTCCTAATGAGGCAGTTTGATTTCCTGTTTTTCATACTTCTTGAGCTGCTTAAAGAGCCTGTCCAACATAAAAGGAACCGTTTTCTAAACAGATTTTAAATTAATTATAATAACCTTGGTGGTTGTTGTTATTGTTGCTCTCTGTGTGTGCATGTGTGTATGTGTGTGCGCACATCTGAGTTTTCCATGGCTGCATTTCTCATTTAACATTTCCACACGAAACAACCTTTTTTTTCCCCTCCTGTTTCCCCCCCCAACAATGCAAACTGGAAACTCTTGTGCAGGAAATTGTAGCCACAGAAACACTGTGTCTGGGGCTGAGGAGGAAAAGGTGGTGATGTCATGAATAATTGGGCTGTGAGAAAAAACGGAGCATGAATAAGGAGGGAAACATTCTGACGTCTGTCTTTAAAGCTGGAAGATAAACACTTGCTGTGAATGGTACATGCTGCCTTCCAAAAGGGCTGGTAGGAAGAAGAGCGGTACTAAATGACTGCTCAGAAATATATGAATGATGCTAATGAGGTCTCTCAGCCCTCTCCTAGCCCCACCAAACACATGTAACGCCTCTCAGCTTGTGTCTCAGTGCTTCCCCTGTGAATGACAGTGGCACTGAAGAACTGCTGCGTTCCTGGGATTTACAGAAGTCTTAGTCCTCCTGCTGCCTCTGCTCCCTGCTCGCTCCGTCCGTGCCTGCTCCCTAGGACCCTGTGGCACAGTAAGAGACTCCTGCAGGCTGGGGCTGCACAGGCTGTACGTGCGGGGTGGCTGCAAGCTCGGACCTTGCCAAGATGTTCCACCAGATGCTACTTCTCTCTGGCTGGCCACAGGAATACGGCAGATGAGTTGCCTTGGTGCTTGGATGGTACAAACACTGCCCCTCAGAGCCTCCTGGCACAGCAGCACCCCTGGCATCATACACCTGCATACTCCCAGCACACCAACACCCCTTGCCCCAGTTCCAGGATGGCATTTGCTGAGGCCACTCACAGAAGCACCTAAGAACTTTGCTACAGTGTCAGTTCCCACATCACCTTGCTCCTTCCATTCTCCAGCCGGGGGCTTCACATGGGATTCTCCCATGGGATCCTTCATGTGGAGCAGAGCCCGCTGTCAGGCACTGCAGCATTGAGAAGGTGGCTGAGGATTGCTGTGGATTTGAACAACAGCAGCAGGACTGTTGTGTTGGGCCGCTTGACAAGCACACAGAAGAAAGGCACTCCCTGTCCCAGAAGGTTTGGAGAAAAAAAGCAACAGGCTTGCACCAGTCAGCCCCTGGACATGCTACATGGACCTGCTACATTTAGGAGTGAATGAAGTTTCTCTGTGGAAACTACATACGAAGATCATTGAAAAAAACAGAGTCCACTGCTAGAAATTTAGGGAAAGGCAATCCACGCATGCTATAGCTCTAAAAATTCGAGTGAGCCTTGGCTGGGGAGGGCCGCATTCCAACTCCACCCAAATCATAAAGCTGAGAAAACTTCAATGGGCCCTAGCTTCTGGATTATTATTATTATTATGACAGGGTTTTCCTCTCAGGATTCAGACTCTCTGTAAATGGTGGGAAAAAGGGTTTTATACAACCTCCAGTCTCCACATGACAAAGTGACTGCCTATTCCTACAGTCATCTGAACAGAATAGACGGAATAAGCTATTGTCTGTGCTCAGAAGTCAGCGACTGCACCAGCACTTGATTGGTCCAGGATGTAGAGGAACAAAAAGGTCATTGAATAAAAGAAGAACAATACTTTTCATGAAACAAATGAGCTTTTGCTAATTTATAACATGTTTGGATTGGGTATCATATACATCAAAATGATGTAATTAGTAAATGTCATTTTCTGGAGAGAGAGAGTTCAGCAAACCCTTAATGATGGGAATTTCCTGCCCTGGACTGGAGTCTCTGGACTACTAGGGCATCATAAAGATGCTGTATTTCACTAATAATTAGAATGGGCACGAAGTGGGACCTAGATGTGTGACAAGGGGAAAAAAGAAAAAGTTCACCTACTGTGAAGGTTAACTGCATTGAAGGATTAATGATAGAAATACAATGGGCTGCAGGGTGATTAAAAACTGTCTTTCACAGTTTCAGTGTTTGAAACCTGTAATCTGAATTGTTCCTACCTCCAAATATCAACATCCATCAAACCCGTTGCCACTTAGGTGATGATCTTCCTGCAGTGGGCACACTCATGGGCTTAAGTCCCAAAGCACCTCAGTCAGAGGGACAGAAGCTTCACAGTTTGCACAGCACTCTGCTGAACACATTAAATTGCAAGGGTGATTTTCAATGAGACCTCCGTATGTTCAACACCAACTTCAGAAGTTTTGAGTGTGTTGCTCCCCTGCATACTTGCAGACACACACAGTCACAGTGCAAGGCAGGATCACACCAGGGGTTACACTTTCCAGGTCTGAGGGAAAAACGGCTCTCAGGCTGCTCTTCACTCAAATGGGAGTCAGGAGTACTGGAAACTTTGTGTAGGAGACATTTCTCAAGTAGTGTCATTTTAGGTTGCTTTAGGCCGTGTCTCAAGACTCATGATACTAGCAAAGCCAGACCCCCTGCAAGACATGAGGAAGTTAGGAACATGCAGAATCTACTTATTAAGGAAAACAGTAAGGGTTGTGCTCTTTCTTTGCAAGTTAGACTTGAAACTAAGCTGAGGGTAGACTTGCACAAGCCAACCAGAAAGAGCAGCTGGCTGCAGCAGTGAAAACCAAAAGATCTAAATCTCCTCTTCAGATATATGTCTACCATCTTTAGATAAACATATCAGCTACATCAGAATCTCCTTGCATCTCTTCCTTCATGTCCCAAAGCCAGTTCTAAGCTGAATATTGCTATAATGACTGCAAAACATTGTTTCTGCTTGCAATATAAAATCATAGAATATCTTGGGTACAAAGGGACCTTAAGATCATGTAGTCCAACCCCCCTGCAATGAGCAAGGACATCTTCAACCAGATCAGACTGTAAGGGATGAAGAGACAGCAAACAGCTAGGGGTCTACCAGACTCAATGAGGCTATGCCCTGACCTAGTTGCTCAGACTTGGAGATCACAGAAATCCACCAATTTATTTTAATTTCACAAGCTTCTGACCCTTTGCCTCCAGTAATTTTGCATCAGTTTTTGGTCCCAAAGCTCCTGCTGCAGCATGAAGATCCTCAGAATTCTTCAAGAGCAGTGCAGTGCGCTCTGTTCTTTAGGGCTCATGAAGCTCAGCTGCTCTCAAAGTGACACCAACAGGGAAGGGCACTGAATTGAGTTGCCACCTAGAATATCTTTTCTCTGTGGTTTATGAACAGAATCTCCTCTGGCAATGACCACAGCACTCTCTGAGCTATGCAATAAATACGCTATATTGGTTCATGTTTCCTTCTTTGCAGGAACTGCTCAGGCACAAATGAAACAATAACACAATTTGGAAAAATTCCTTAATCATTGGTACTGTAACTTTATTCTTCATGGCAAATTAAATGCATGTGTGAACTAAACCAAAGGCCCAAAGGGCCAGTAAACACTAATCACAGAACCTCTTCTGCCTGTAATGGGCATGTTTGAGCAGGAAATGTTTAACTGTTAAGGGATTTTCACCTCACTATTAGCAAAGGAAGGACACCTCTAAATGTGACATTCTTGTCCCCAGGAAATACCCTTACATTCTCTGCTAGCTCAGAAAGGAAAACACTCCACTCCAAATAATTTACTTCACACCCGCTTCTTTCCTTAATTTTAATTTGTTTTTTCAAAAATTCCTTCTGCTGCCAATTTTTCTATCTTCTATGAAGATTAACCCAGCAAGTCCCACGTTTGTGAGCATCTCCAACAGAAATCTGCTAAATGAATAATCTTCAGTCAACAAAACCATTTTCTGATGGGCCCTGGCTGAGCCAGCTGCTTTTCTGTGAATCTGAAAAAAAAAAAAAAAAAAAAAAAAAAGAAAAGCAGGAATTTCTTCCTTGGAGGGAGAGCTAAATACAGAAAATGTTATTGTTATGACACATTCGTTGATCCCCTGTACACACCTACCACTTCTGTGCTCCCAGCAAAGCAAACATCAGCATGACCCTCTGTGTATAGCTGATGTGCAATAGCTCATAACCCTCCAAAGCTCCACCATGGGTCTGGGCTGAGGATGCATCAGGCAGCAGCATTCAGCCTTTCCATCTGGGGGAGTGCATTCTATGTTACCTGAGACTGGAGAAAACTGTACACTGTGGCTTTTCTCTGGCCATGGGACCATGTTACAGGGCACACAGTGTACAATCCTGCTGATGCACTGGGCTATTTCACAAGGTTATTTTCAGGCAAGTGGCTCCAGGTTAACACCCCTGATCTCAGGCGAAACAGGAAAGCCCAAGACACCAAAGCATATGGACTCCAGTGGCCTCCAGGCAGGGCCACAGAGAGTGGGGAGCAGCATGACACTCATCTAGCTCCTGCAACCTGTCCACATGCAGTCACACAGGTGAGGACCACAGCCAAGTAAGGTACCTATTTTGGTACTACCCTACCTGCCATTTTAATCATAAGAGGAACAAGATGCAGCTCTTCCTGCACAGTCTGGCAAATACCATGGTATGACACACCAGGAAAGCAGGTAAAGGTGTTGACTCATAGACAATCCACCTTTCTTCAGCAAACTTCTTATTTACAATAAATGAGTGCATACAACCTACTTTCAGTTCTTCTAAGTTGCACTTCAGTTAAACTCTGACTTGCGTTCACCAGATGATAAGATCAGGAGAACAATCTCAATGTAATAGCAGTTCTCTACATCCACAGCTATTATTAAAATAGTTGTATCAAGCCACAACTGGGATTCAAAGAAATCACGTTAATCAGCTGAGTGACGGACTTGTAGGTGGGGAGTGAAAGAGAACTTGCTGTAAAGATTTATAGTTCATGACTGTGTGTGGGTGGCAATGCACCAAAGAAATGGGTGGCTCTTGTTTATTCCAGTGGTTTCCTATAATTTTGATTTCTGGATGGACAGAAGAAATAAAGATATAATGTCAGTTAAACAGTCATTTGCTGTCTACTTAGCCACTGAACTAACCAATCAGTCTCTTCTCATTGTATCAGTTCAAGGCCGTATATATTGCCACTAACTGCATTGTTCAAGTCTTGTCTTTGGACAGTCCCTCACTCCACTGCTGGTAGATGTGGGTGGAGGCATCACTCCATACCCTCAAATATTTTATGGACATTTCCTGTCCCTTTACTGCCATGGAAAGACCAGAGCCCTGTGCAGAGCTCCAAAGATGACAATATTACAGATCAGAAATCACAGGCAGTTTAGTTTCAACCCCAAGTCCTGTCCTAAGATCTTCTGAGATTCTACCTGCCTGTTGCCAAAGGAAGGTGTGAAAATGACAGCAAGCATGGGACAGGTTGGTCTATTGAGAGCTTCACAGATTCAGTGGCAGAAGTGATCACCTTCTGCATAACACAGGGCCACCAAATGTCACCTGGGATTCAGGCCCTGCCTGTGCACAGAGCAAGAAAAGGACTTTCATAACCACGCAGTATCCAGTAGTGTCCTAGTAAAGCAGGGAGTTTTCAGCCTGGATATATACATGGTGTCGATGTGGTGAGGTTCTCTGCATTCTTTTGGAGTGAAAGTTCATCAAAGCAGACAGATACCCAGTGTTAAGTGTTACCAGCAAGCTCACAACCAAATTTCACAGAATTCATCACGTATCTATAAATCTCTGACAAATTACACTCCCACATTTCCACACACGTGATTTCCAGGGAGATGGCCAGAGCAAAGCAGTCAGTGCTCCCAGAGTTTTCGTACTTTGGTGTACTCTGATTTGTGAGCTGTTTTAATGATAAAGTGCTGGCACAAGTCATTAGCTGTTATCTCATCTCCACAGAAATAGCTTCCTTTGCCAGACTACCTTTCAGCACTTACAGCCACTGGAGACCTGGGTCTTTCAAAGAAAACCCTCTCTGATCAGTGCAAAACCTTGGTCCTGATTTGCCTGTTTGAATTAGGCTTACAGCTTGCTCAGTGCTGCTCTGCTCCCTATTACCCAAATGCTCTCTGTCTGCAGATGTCCCAGCAGGAGGCATTGGCAGTCCAGAGACACAAACGCTGTAAGGTCTCCCCCAGAGGGAGGAAAGAAAAGTAATAGTATCTAAATTCTGGTGGATGACACTGCCCTGAGTTCAGCTAAGGGAAGTCTTCCCATTACTGTGGCACTACATTAAGACAGGAGAGACACAACTCTGGAGAGCCAGGTACCTTCTGACCACTCCCACACAACTTTACCAAATATAGATACAAACCTTGCACTTCAAATTTCAAGGACTTGAAATTGCAAAGGACTCGAAATTGCAAAGGACTCATAGACAGCAATGACTTCTGTTACTTACTAACCTTTAGGTCAAAGCACTGTAAATTCACTTCCATCTCTTAGCAACTGAGAGCTCAGGCAACCCTGACACTTTTTGGAATACAACACTCAAACATAACCACTAATGAAAATCAGCAACTCAGCAGTCTCTGTCAAAATCACCAGCAGGACCTGCTGGCTCAGGAACTTGTGGCTTCCCTCCAAGTCACCACCCACCATGTTAGTGACCAAAAGACACTGTCACCTCTGCACACTACGTGGTTTGCATACAATGAATTGGATGACTTCTGTTTTACTGCCAGTGGGTACCAATCCACATACAAAGCGTGCAAGCATCTTTTCTGACGGGTGTAGTACAAACTTTCTAATGCTACTGATTATCCTTCCATGCTGGCATGAAGGAAAACTAGATGATCTGCTGGTTTTGGCTGGGATAAAGTTAATTTTCTTCATAGTAACCAGTATGGGGATGTTTTTTGGATTTGTGCTGAAAACAGTATTGATAACACAGGAATGTTTTAGCTACGGTTGAGAAGTGCTTATACAGCATCAAGATCTTCTTTGCCTCTCACCCCACCCCACTAGCCAGTGGGCTTGGGGTGCACAAGATGTTGGGATGAGAGACAGCCGGAAGAGCTGATGATAAATGACCAAAGGGATATCCCATACCTTAGGGCATCATGCTCGGCATATAAAGCAGGGGAGGGAGGAAGAAAGAAGAAAAGAAGACATTTGGAATTATGGCATATGTCTTCCCAAGTCACTGTTATGCGTGATGGAGCCCTGCATTCCTGAAGATGGCTGAACACCTGCTTGCCCATGGGAAGTAGTGAATTAATTCCTTGTTTTCTTTGCTTGCACCCCTTGTTTTTTACTTTGCCTGTTAAACTGTCTTCATCTCAGCCCATCAGTTTACTCTCATTTGCCCTTCTGATTCTCTCCCTCATCCCACTGCAGTGGAGCGAGCAAGTGGCTGGAGTTAAACCACAACAGATGAACAGCACAGAATATCTTGCATTTTTGCTGCTTGTGCTGTAGTGGATCAAGAGAGAGTATCAACCTATAATGTTGCCTGTCCAAAATCTCCCAGAGGCACTAAATCCAAGAAAAATTGGTTTGGGGCACAGGAACCTGGTCTTAACTGTGACCCACTGACAGAGAATGTGGTGACTGCTTTCATTGGTTTAACAGTGTCTGATAGGATTATGGGCAGCACATTTTCAGGCTATCTAAGCTCTACACAAAGCACTTCTACAAATATGGCAGTACTGAGTCTGTTGTTAGAGGTGCTTTGGGATCCACAGCAATACAAGGCTTTGACTCTCCAGCAGATTTATGAGCAATAATACTTGACAATCTCTGTTGTTTTAGAAGTGAACTGAAACCACTTTCATGTTGATACACCACAAAACTCAACCATACTGTGATCATTGCTGTGTTTCGCTAAGAAAAGTCCTATTCCTTAAGGACTGTACTTGTACAGCACCTTTTGTGGGTATTTCCTCATCCAGGCTGCAGTCACTCACTCTGGTGATTTCTGTGAATTTTCTGATCACTCTTGCTGGGTGCCTCTGAATGACTGTGCAGATAGAAGTAACATGAATGAAAGTAAAGTGAACAGCAATTTTAGAATCAAGCTTGATTTCATCAACTTGCCAGGCTGGTTAATAAGAAGAGAATGAGTCAGAACTAAGAACCTGTTCTGAGAACTGATGCCAATCAATGCGCAGTAGAGGCACGCAGTTGTTGATTATTTTTTCCCAAATGGTTGTCTTCAGAAGGGCAGATACACCCATGTCTAGAATATCATAGGTTTGTGAGCTAAAGCAGACTTCCTGGACAACTCCTGAAATCCTGCCCTCTGTCCCACCTCCTTCTCCACATCATACAAAGAAGTTACCTCCATACGTTTTCTCCTTTTCCTATTTTCTTATGTCCTTTCTCAGCTTTCCTTCATTCTTTATGCTGAGATCTTTGCAAGCAACATCACCTTACCTATCCAGTGCTTATTCTCTCTTTAAACATCCAGAACATCCTACAGCCTCTGGCCTCAGCTGCAAACTCCTAGCAAAACTGTACCAGCAACAGACCAAGGATAAGCATCTTTCCTGTCACACAGCCTGTCTCTCTGCAATTCACCCCTATTATCCTGCTATAGTGCTGGCTAACAACAGAGTTCAGGTCAGTATGTTGTTTTCCACCCCATGGAACACCCGCCTCTGGGTTAAGGAAGAGCTTCCTGGCAGGGCTGCTTTGCCTCAGGTAAGAATAGTGAAGCCACCTTCATTAAGAGCCTCATGAGAACCACAGAAGTACATTAGCAGGCAAATATATTTCCTGTCTTTAACCATTTTTCCACCCTATGCAGGAAGAAGAGATACTTTGAAACAGGTCCATCACAAAGGATATTTTCTGGGATTATATGGCTCCTGTGCCACCCACCCTAAGTGTACAGTGAACTGGGTTCCCCCCAGGCAAGAAGAGCAGGCAGGAGGGAGCAAGCAGAATTTGGACTAGCAGTCGTATCCCTGCCAGACTTTTATCTTCAGCATCTTCTGTCATTGCTTCTCTGCTAGATCTCCACTGGCGGCAGTCACTGCTGGAGAGCTAATGTAAGGAAAGTTGTGCCTGGTGATTTTTCTGCCCTTGTCATATAGACTTGGTCTGAGAAAAAACAGATTCCATGGTGGTTAAAATTCAAGGCAACCGGAGATAGACTATCCTCCTGTTCCAGATATCATTTTTGATGGAAGAAGAAGTAGGAAATGACCGGGAAAAAGACTCATAAATAAAAAAGCTACATTTAGGAATACTTTGAGGCTGGAACTAGTCCTTGTAAATGAATGCTTGCTGTTTTCATGAATTTGAAGAGTTAGCAGAAATTAATCAGCTGTGAATTGTTTCTAAAATGAGACAAGAAGCAGCACTCATCCACAGGGGGTCTGCAGCAAGAATGAAATGATGCAAACATGAAAATGTGGCCAAAACTCTTAAATGGGAAAACAAGCAGGCACCAAAATAAGCAAAATTGTACAATAGGCTGTGTACAGTGCCCTCACTGGACAATTCATCATGAACAGAATAAAATGTTTCTCAGTATACAAGCTAAAGAATCCCAGTTTGGTGATGTTATCCAAAGACTTGAGCTGCCTTTCAATGATTCAAGACTGATGGCTAAAGCCTCTGCTAGATACTAGATAATAAACATACTGGAAATCTAAATTGTTATATATCT
Organism: Pseudotriccus pelzelni; assembly: GCA_035584735.1. Classification (NCBI taxonomy): domain Eukaryota; kingdom Metazoa; phylum Chordata; class Aves; order Passeriformes; family Tyrannidae; genus Pseudotriccus; species Pseudotriccus pelzelni. The sequence continues at coordinate 25,414,797 of JAWMRA010000161.1, forward strand.
TGGCATTTGACCAGGAAAACATCCATGTGAAACCGTATGCCAGTAAATCTGCCTTCTGCTTTTAAGCTGATTATTCAAGGGTTAACTATGAGATCCCCTAATGAAGTAATAACACCCAGATATATTTTAAAAGCTATTGATTCATTGTGCTACCTGTTCCGGAGTACTCCCAATGTATAAACAATAAGATGGAAATGTTTTGTAACTTACAAAGAGTTCCTTAGTTGTACTATATGTCATTTCAGACATTCCTTCCCCCACTTTTACTGCAGTGCTTCAGATTTTGTTAGGAATGGGCCTAAAACAGAATCCTGTATCAGACTCCTCTGACCCCAAAGTTGAAAGGGTGCTCAAAATCTAATCCACAGTGCACAACCTGATTTTACCAATTAATCCATTCAGCATCATGACTGTGGTACAGATCCCTCACTTAATCCAGATATCCCAGCTTGCACCCTTTCCAGGTTGCAACAATGCCTTTTACTCAGGTGCCCTACTGTCGCATAAGGCAAGTTTCAATGGAAGTGGTGCCAACATGCAAACAGTTCATGAAACTGTATTTATTTACACCTTACACCTAGTTCTGCAAGCTTTGTCGTAAGGATTGTGCTGTTGCCAGAGCTGAGACAACCCTGATCCTTATCTCAGCCAGACATTCCAAGCACTGGCCAGTGGCTGATGCTCAGATGCCACCTGAGCCATTGTGTGTCAGGGCAGACGGCATCATCCCTGCTCTACTCACGCACTAAGGAAGGGATCAATCTCACCTTTCTATTGCTTTCTAAAAAGCACCTGATTAAGTCATTCAGGTTCCTCTAAAAGCAGTGGAGAGAGCAGGGTTTCTGCAGATGATGATCCATCTTTTCTAGCTCAGAGTCCTCTCCCAATGAGTGATATGATCCCATCTCTCAGTGTTGACTCAGGAGGAAATGTGGATAATTAACATAGCCTATACCTATTGAAAGGCTAAAGTAAGATGAGACAAATCCCATCCTGACTTCTGAGAAGGGTTTTCCTCACAGCATTTGTGTGTGTACGAACAAGAAGAACCACACAGAATGGACCCATGCCTCACCCCAGGCTTTTCAACAAAACAGTGTGTCAGTCTTACCCACCTGTTTAATTGCTCCATCGTGACAGCTTCATTCCCTCAGGATGGGATGGATGCTGCTGTCTGCCTTCTCACAGATGATCTTGTCACCTAGAGAGACTTCAGTGATTGCCACCCTTAAGCAGCCTCTGACAAAGGGCATCTGGTGACAGAAGACTTCTTGATCCCTTCCAGCTGGCTAAGGGTGGCAGCATAGCCCCATATAAGAGCACTAAATAGCCTCACGGAAAGTCCTCATAGTTGCTCAGCTGAAGAAATGTTCATGTGTAGGCTGCAGAGAAGCATCTCTGACCATCCACGGGCACAGAGCGGGAGGAAGGAGTTGGTACCCCTGCACTCAGTGTACCACTGGTCTACATCATTTAACACTCACAAATAAATTGTTTATTGCTCATCCATTTGGGGCTCACTATGTGGTCAAGTACCAGCTTTTTTCAGTCTGCTAAATTACCTGATGAAACTTTTGATTTAAAGAATACATCTGGGATCCCAGGCAAGCTGGGATCTTACCAGCCAACTAGATCTGCTGTCAAATATGACTGACAAGATATTTATGCTGATGGGTCAACAGACAAACAGAGAGATTCATTAATTTTCTTCTCTCTTGTCCCATTATCTAAGCCCCTGTGCCATCCCCAGCCACTGGAGCAAATGTTCATTTCTATTCCATTGTCATACTAACTACTGCTCTGGCTTAAGTATTCTTTTGAACCCCAAGAACAATGTGCGCAAGGCGCAAATCCATCCCACTCCTCCATGGCTAACTAGGGCCATTAGACAGGAGAAACAATAGAAACTCAGCGGGTGCTCTGTGTTTGCTCCCTGCATGGTCGCACACAAAGACAAAAAGTGAGGAGGGCTGGATGGTCCAGGGATGGGTATTGGATACCCTGATGCACTCATTTTCCCAGCATCCCCAGATCACAAAGGAATAGAGGTTTTGCATGGGCCTGCAGAGGCTACATCAGTCACTGGGCACAGGACCTCATTGTCTGGTTTGTTTTGTTTCCCTGAACAATATGTCACATATTTACTTTCCTCTTGGAGGGCTGATGCTAACATAAAATCATCACCACGTTATGCCAAAATGTCAGCATGCCACATCGCCACATCTCCACATGAGGCTGCCTCATGGGCTCCCACTAGGATTTCTGCACCCAATCATTTCCCACAAGCAGTGTTTGCAGGATGTGAGATCTTCTTAAAATAGGACAAACCCAGAAATCCTGGAGCCGGTGGCAGCCCTTGTTCATGTCTCTGTCTTGAGTGACTCCATCTGGACAATCTAGGATTGCTTTTGGTTGGCTGTGGAAGCAGCTGGTCCTGTTTAAAATCTTTCTTTACTAGAAATAAATATAAATGCTATTTATAAGAAGTCAGAATGGTCTTTCTCTCCAGTCATTAGCAAATTTTACCTTCAGTGAAGGGATTTTAAAGCAGATTTTCTTACGTAAGTGGCCAGCTGTAGTTTAAATATGTTTAACCTTCACCAGTGTGAAGCTCTGAGAAGTTTGCTGCTGCTGCTGCCTTGCTGCAGCTTATTGTGGTGCATGAGCAGGTGCAACTCCACTGAGTCCCACAGAACTTCTCCTGCCAGTGCTGGCTTCCACACCTCTCCAGAAATTCAGTCCAGGGCATTTAACAGCTTCTGCCCAATGCCAGGCTACCAAAAGAGTAAGGAAAGTAGAAGAGCTCAGCGAGAACCCAGTGCAGCCACCACGCCTGATGGCAGGACAAACCTGCTACGACAGACCAGCCCCAAGCAGGTAGATATCACTGGGGTGAGGGCATTTCATCAACCTCTGTAGCGTGCAGGATTGGAAGCCATGCACCTCTGGCCACTCCAGAAGTGCTTCCCAACTCTGTTCCACCCTCCTCTCTGTCCTCTGGGACAAGATGCACAGTGACTGCACGGAGGCTGTACTCCGGGATTTGCTCTGCCAACTCTCACATGCCAGAGGTCTGAGGCTTCTTCCTCTGACTGTCTAAAGTGAGCGCCACAATGCTGGGCCCCGACCAAACATCCCGTGGGCTCAGTATGGGGGACGGGAGAGGAGGGACTGGTAACACAGGCGGAGCGTGGATTCATGCCACTCCCCAGGGGAAGGGTTAAAACTGCCTTTTACGGTTTTTCTGTGACAGATCTCTTTACTCAGTGCTATATAATATAGACCCAAACACATTCTAAGTAGCCAAGGGCTGCCCAACCATCTGTTTGAAGACACAGACCTTCTGATGCAGGAGTTCCCAAAGCCTGGCCCATGGGACGCTTACTATGAAGCCTGCAAAGGGAATTTTTCCCCTTTAAGAAGCCAGCCTGTACTTGTTTTGTTATGCTGCTTCAGGCCAGTGTCCCATTTGTGAATGTTGATCCATACATGACTTGTATATGAAACAAAATGTGGGAACCTCTGCTCCAAGTAAGAAAACCCCATCCCCTCCAACTCTCCCCTGACAATCACACCCACAACTCTCAGACTTAAAGAGAAAGATTCAGCTATCTCCCAGGTAACTACTCTCAGTTCCAACCATAGCTTCCAGGGGTGCTTTTTATAAGAAATCCCATTTTTATCCAGCTCTCTCAGGTAAAAGTGCCAAATGACTGCATGACTTTCTCTCTGACTTTCAAAGCAAATTAGGCTTTTACAGTCAAGTGCATTTACAAACGGTTTCCATGGCCTGCATTGAACTAAATAAGAAAGAAACAGACCCACGTAGCTGAAATATGTGCATATCTATAACTATTTTTGTATTACATTTCATCCTATGTATTTATTCAAATTTAAAGCAAAGGCACCTTTCAAAGGCTCTAGGCACAATAAATTATACAACAAAATCCTGGCAGTACTGAAATTGCCTTCTCTGGAGGAACTCAGCCAGCCCAGAGCTCTCCATGAGGAGATAGCCCCATAACTTCCCCATGTATTGAATCACTTTCTCATATCCCCAGTGATGCTGTTCTCCCATCCCTGAGACCTAAGAGGTGACATCTAGAGAGATCTACTTTTGCTCAGCTTAGCACAGAGCGTATTTTGGGGCAGACGAAAGGAAAAACAGTATTTGCCACGGCATGGGGCAGAGCAGCACACAGGTGAGCCCTCAACTCCCCTTGATCTTCCTGCAGGGGACTGCAGCATTGCTGCAGCTCAGAGACTGGGGGGACTCAGCCCTGATGCCCGTCAAAGTGGCCTCTCAGAGATGGCTGCCACGCCGAAAAAAGTGGAATGTTGGGGCCTCCGATCCCACAATTCCCTATAAGGTAGCTTGCCCCATCCCATGGGCTGATAAACTGCAGGTAAAGTGCCTTTGTGTCTTTAAAACACGAAATCCCCCTCACACACGTGAAGTGTCTGTTGGTGAGTAAAATAAAAGGGAGCCAAAAATGTCAGAAACCTCCCTGATGCCTCTGACCCACAGGAATTGTAGCACCACCTGTACACCTGCCACGGGCAGCCGGGGCCAGACACCACTTCCCAGGCATACAGAAACCAGAGCGTTAAAGAAGAAAGTGAAATCGGTGGAGTTAGTGCTCAAAATATTTTTCTTAAAACAAGTCACTTTTAATGTTTTCTTTACTTTTCAGCTGTGCTCCACACCCCAGCAGCAGGTTTCTGCCAAGGCCCAGCCCCGGGCTGGGCGGCTGTGCTGGTGGGGCGCTGGGCTAGGGTAGAGGTTTGGAGCTGCTGTGGCATCTGGCATGAAAAAATGTCCCGGGAAGCTGTTACATTAAATGGCCAAATCGATTTATTGAATGGCAGGTGTTAGCTACAAACAGATGGAGAACATAAAGGCATAAGCAGGCATTTGTATGGAAAAGAAGCCATCGATTTGTAGCGAGAGACTCAATAGTGATCGTTACAGCTTTTAACAGAAATGTGCTTTTTTTTTTTTTTTTTTTTTTTTTTTTTCACTCGCTGGGCGCGGGACGGCTCG
>JAWMRA010000161.1:25419885-25545823 GCA_035584735.1 Pseudotriccus pelzelni
GCCCCGGCCCCGGCGCCGGCCCCGCGCGGTGCGGGCGCTGCGTGGCGGTGCCGCCCGCCCCAGTTGCGGCGCGGCGTGTCCGGGCGGCCCGTGGCAGCGCCCCGCGGCAGATGAGGCACGCGCCGGCCTCATTACAATGAGAATGGGCAGGCTGGAGGGGCCATGTGGCAGCAACAGTTTGCAAATCCCCCCTCCTTCTGTGCGAATCGGGAAACATTTCCAAACATTTGTACCCCAAATCGACCACATTAACACCCCTCGGAGCGGCGCTCCCTGGAGGGATGCTCCACGCTACGGGCATTTAGGCAGAAACAAAACAAGCAAGGAGAATTTTTTTCCCCTCTTCTTTTCTCTCTTTTTTTCTCTTTCTCTTTTTTCTTAGAGGCTCTCGGTGTGTGCCAGCGCTGAATCGATGCGCAACTTTCTAGCTAAGGGGTTTTAAAGTCTTCGGGGAATCCAACTTAAAAAGTGGGGCTGTGCACATGGAAGGGCTAGCGAGCACTGAATAAATGGGCGAATCTCTGACTGAGGGATCAAAAAGGCGACCAGCGAGGCCAGTCCCGAAACAAACGGCAGAGCCAGAAAGCAGGAACGCTCCCAAGAAAGGCGCACAAACTGCATAATAAAATATCGCACTCGTACAGGCGTTTGGGGATGCTGCACTGACCGACAAAAACGCTACGATAAATTTGACCAAGCGCGGGGCAGCCCACAGGGCTCTGGAATTTCGAAGGATTTCTGGGTGCCCCGCAGCCTACGGCCTTGGAGGGAAAAGGGTTCGGCTCCCCGGGAAAGGCGACTGCAGGGCTCGAAGGCGCTAGTGCGCTGCTCCCCCCTCTCCGCGCCCCGCGATCCCCTTCCAAATCAGTGTGAAGAAGGAGAGGCGGGTGAGCAGCGGCTGGCGCTGAGGGCAGGGGAAGGGCGTCAGCAGCCGTGCCCCCCGGGCATCTGCACCGCTCCCGGGCACAAGGAATGGCCAGGGGTTCGTCTCCCAGGTTAGGGGAAGCGGAAGACGCAGGACGCCCCCAGCCAAGCTTGACCCGGCTGCCTTAGGGGACAGCCTGGGACACCTGGGACACAAGGAAGGCTAGGACAACTCGGGCATGTCCCCTTCCGAAAACCCCGGGTAGCATGACGGTGCAGCCGTAGCATCAGACAGGTCCTGCCCCAGTCGCAGGTACGGATGCTCCGTAACTGTAGGACCTTAAAAGCAGCCCATCAAAAGCCACGTAGAAAGCTCACCGTGGCTGCGACATTACCGGGAGCCGCTTACGGGTGTGGGTCGGGCGGGCAGGTTCTTAAAAAGCACAGAGCCTTCAGAAAGAGAAAAACGTGGGACTGATGGCGGGAGGCGCGATGCAGTTGCTCCTGGCTGGGACTGTGCGGGCGATACCGAGCCCTTCGCAGTCCCCTTTCCTGGCGTCTGGCAACCTGAGAGCAGCAGGACACCGGCGGCCGTGGGGGGGCTTGGGCACATCCCGGCAACAGAGAAGGGCAGCCTGGCAAGAGGGCTCGGGGGGAGGGATGGCTTGGGCAGGCTGGCAACTTTCACCCGCCCGGAATTAATTAACGTTGTCTCGTTAGCGAGATGCGTTTGGCCCGGCCACGCGTATGCTGAGCCGGGCCAGCCTGGAAATAAACCGGCAGCAAATGAGGCGCGAAAGAGGGGGGGAAAGCGCCCTGACCTCGAGTAAGTGTGCTGGAGAGATAGGGAGCAGCGTGGAAAGGACGGGGAGACGGCGACCACTGGGCAGGTCCGGTCCGATCAGTGCCCACATCCCGACGGGGACTGCGAGCACCCCGCTGCCGTCCCTTGGCAAAGCAGGGGGCTCTGCGGGCTTTCCCCCTGTCCCGAGGACAAGCGCCCCTCAAACTGAGCCGAGGATCTCGGGCAAGGTGGATGCGTTGTGCCTCTCCAAGAGACCCAGCATGGCGTGTTGGCCACAGGAAAAAGTTTGCAGGACTTGCACTTCTAATCTGCTCTCGGCCGACTTTCAGGCTCAGCTGTTTGATACTATTAATGCAACTTTTTTTTTTTTTTTTTCTGAACTCCCTGTGCGTGTATGTCAACATGCAGCAGGTGGTTTATTATATTCCCTGGTTATTATTTTATTGTTTTATTATGGACTCTTTTTATAGCTGCAATCAAAATAATGGTCTGGACTATCGAGGAGGATTTTATGTCTGTTTTGCCCCACTCTCTCGAGCTTCTGAAAATATTTGGTTTGCTGGAGGACAGCACGTGGGGAGCTGGAGCAACTTCTACTCCTGCCGGGGACAAGCAAAGGTGGTGCAAAGCTTGACTCGGAAAACAGTGGCCACCCAAGGGCAGTTGAAGGGGCTGGGGCGTGCTTGGGGGGTTTACAGCCTTCTTGTCGGGTTTGGGGGAAGGCAGAGGTGGGAGTTCTTCTCTGGCTGCCAAGGTGCACACCACCAGGATGGCAGAGAGGTTTGGCGGAGCTGTGAAAAGCAGAGATCAGCTTCTCTTGCTTTAACCTACATTAGCTCCGGGTCCATATGGTAGATGCTGCCTGTGGATCTTCAGCACCAAAGCAAGGCCCTATTCTTGCACGCCGCCCTGCTTGTGCCAGATGGTGCCTGGACCAAGTGGCCATGCGTGGGGTGGCTCTGGTTAGCCTAATAAACGTCCAATACAAGTCAAAAATCAAAACACACACATACTAACATCTGCTAGAGCCTGCAGTACCCAGCTAGCCTTTCAATACTGAATTAAAGAGCCCCACAGCCCTTCTGTTCCCCTAGGTTAGACACTCATTACCATTTATCAAGCACTGATGTTATCTGGCCTCTCATTTTATTTAGTACCGAAGCTATTAGCATCAGATTTGATTTTGACAGTTGACGCTGCTGCTGGTGAAGCCGGGATCTGGCCGGGTGGATCGCTGCAAAATTCCGAGTTCATCAGCGGCGACACATTCCTCCTTCCCACTTGTTTACGAGGCCGAGACAAAAGAGCTCCTCGCCTGTGCCTCTGCCTTGCGGTTTATCTTCACCACGGACACGGCTCCCGTCCGCACAAACATGTACCCGAGGCGGCAGCCCAGCTACTCCGGACGGAGCCAAGCCAATGATGCCCGGCCCCGAGTGCAGCCCCCCGACATTCCCAGAGTATGTGCCCCCCGGCTCTGGCTTTTACAGGCGCAGTGGGGACCTGGAGAAGTTTTAATCCCCTTTTGGCGGCTAACCCGATTCCTAGCCTGGTCCCCTCCCCATACCAGTCCACGGCGGCGGTGCCCGTGGCTTTCCCCCTCAGAAAGCTTGGCTCCTGGTGATACCCCGGGCTTTTGGGCACTGACCACATCCTGGGACGAAGCAGGTTTCCAGAGAGAGCGGCCGCTTTAAATGCACCCGGGAGCAGGACGGCCTGGGAAGTTTGGCTGGGGTGTGCTCTCCCCATGATGCCTCCCCTCCAAACGAGCCAGATCCCTGGCTTTCTTAATCCCCCCCAAAAGAGCTCGAAGTGGAGAGGTAACGCTACGAGAACAGACCCTTTGGGAGAGCAGAGGGGCGGATGGGGAGCGGCAGCGCGCTGCGCCCCGCGTTGCTCCCCAGGTGACCCACGCCGCGGAGGCCCGCAGCCTGGCGCGCCGGGCGCTGGCAGAAAGGTGGCAAGACCTCATTACCATACAGCTGAGGGTTTATCTCTCCCTCCCCCCTCCGGCCTCCCATCCATTTAACAAGCTGAAATAAAAAGCCACATGAAAGGCCTTCTCTGTGCTTGGCTTTAATGAGGGACACGCGACCCAACAATAAGCGCACGCTGCAATCAGGCCAAGGGCTTTATGGCACACGCCAGACCGCAACCCGGCCGCGGCCAGGCGGCCAGACACAGCCCGCGGCCCCGCTCCCGCTCCCGCCCCGCTTGCCTGCAGGCGCCCGAGTCTTCCCCTTGCCCATGTTTTTGGGAGCCAGGGCAGCCCCGGGAAAACTCAGCTCGGTCCCTGCTTGTCAACACCGGCCACCTCGCTGCAGCGCTCGTTCGCCACCGATTTCGGAAGAGCGACCGAGCGCCGGCCGATCCCCGCCGTGCCTGCCTCCCTACCGTCACTCGCCCCGCTCGCCCCCTTCCTCGGTGGCCTCCGTTATCCGGGGACAGGAATGGGGCCGGGCCGGCCTGCCGCACGGGCGCCCCCGGAGCCGGGGGCTGCGCCCCGGGGGCGGCGGCGAGGCCGTGCCGGTGCCCGCCTGCCCGGCAAGCACCGTTTTACTTTTGCTTTCTAGCCGGGGCCAGCCCTCGGCGGGCAGGGCAGCTCTTGCCCGCCAGCCCGGCCGCGGCTGCAGGGCGCCGCGCCGCCCCGTCCCGCCGCCGCGGGGAACGGCCGGGGGAGGGGGACACGCGTGGGAGATGGGGGCAACAAACAAACAAACTAACAAACTAACAAGCGTGATTTTAAAACATTTCATTCTCTATTGTTCGACCGCCGTAGAGAGCTGCCCTGTGGAGAGGCGTCTGATTTTCGAGGGAACTCTTTCTCCCAGTGTGAGCGCCGTAAATATCTCAACAGATGCTCGGCTTGTTCGTAATCAGCTCGGCTCCTCGGCGGGCAGCGCGGCAGCGGCGGCGGCGGCGGCAGCAGCAGGGTATTAATTCGGGATATGAGGGCTCTCCGCAACATTTGGTTCTTTTTTCCAGAAAGGAAAGATGGAAAAGGGGAGGGATCGCCCGTGAGTCTGACTGACAGTTTACATAATGAGCTTGTGAGGATGCAAGGCAACTATATAAACAGCTCGAAGCCAAGCAAGTTTTCCATTTACTGAGCGCTGTTAGCACCGGTTAAAGGAGGAGCGGTTCCACACTAAGCACTCCCCTCCGCGTCTCTCACCAAACCCACCCGGGTCTGGAGTTTATAAAGGCGACGACAGCGATCAGAGGTCGGTCGGCTGGCTGCAGGATTAATTCCCAGAAGGGGACAGATCGACACCTGGATTTTACCTTCCGATTTCTGCTCGTGCTCGGGGAATATTTGGAAGAGCAGGTTGCTCCAGGAGAATCGCCGTGACGCCTCTCTTTTCTCCGAGAAGCGCTTGCTTGGACCATTTGAGGAATACAGAAGGGAAAACTAAACCCACTAAGAACTGAAACCTCGAATAATACAAGGATGACAGCCTTGCGCATCTTTGGCTTGACGTTTCTGTTAACGATTTTGCAGCAGGTAATCGCACATCAAAAAAAAAAAAAAAAGGGTTCGCGAAATGTAAAGTGGGTGATGGAAGCAAGTTTGCATGGCAAAGCCGGGTAAGGTCTGATTTGGCTATATTGTGTGTCTCCTCTTTGTGCAGAGGGTGTCCGGCTCTGGCGTCTTCCAGCTGGAGCTGCACGAATTTGTGAATAGCCACGGGTCTCTGGCCAGCGGGAAGCCCTGCTCCCCCCACTGCAGGACCTTCTTTCGCGTTTGTTTGAAGCATTTTCAGGCAGTGGTCTCCCCGGGCTCCTGCACTTTCGGCAGCATCATCACGCCAGTTCTGGGAATAAACTCCTTCAGCATCAAGGATACAGAGAGATTTGACAGCCCCATTAAGCTGCCCTTTAACTTCACGTGGCCGGTGAGATTCCGCTTTAAACCCGATTGCGATGGTGGGGCAGGAGGGTGGCAAGAGCAGGCTAACCGCGGCGCGCTCATAACCTGTAATGTAAACAAACTGCTTTCGCCTTTATACTTACTTCCAGAACTTCCTTACCAAAAAAAAAAAAAAAAAAAGGGGGGGGAAATGCCCGATGAAAAAACTCATCCAGTCCAGAAACACTTGGGATAATCAATGTTATTAGGTGAAATAAAGCAAGGGCTGGGGGGGGGGGGTGGTTTGAAGGTGGGAGTGTGTATCCGTGGTCTACAGGAGGGTAGCGTGTAGTCGCGTGGAGAGAGCACAAGTGAGGGACCCCACAAATGCGAGGCAGGGCAGGGTTGAGGTGCGGTGCGGTGCGGTTCGGTTCGGCTCGGCTGTGGTGCGGTGGGGTGCGGGGCTGACGCTGGTTTCTTTCCCGCAGGGAACCTTCTCCCTGATCATCCAGGCCTGGCACGCGCCTGCCAACTACCTGCCGGAAGGTGAATATTGCCGCGCGCCGCCGGCAGGGGGAGCTCGCGCGGCGGGAGCGCCCCCGGGCCCCGTCCCGAGTGCCCGTCCCCCCCACCCCCCATCCCGAAACGGCCCCCCCGGCTCAGCTGTTTATACTATAACTCCACGGCCGGCTTTATCCCACCATCAGGAGCCGGTCCCCCAACGATATCCATCAGGGGCCGCTTTGATTCTGCCCCAGCCTAATCTCCAACACAATTGCGTTTCCTCCGGTTTATTTTTGGCGTGGGAAAGCGAGGCGGGCTGCGGTGAGAAAGCCGGGAGCTTGCCAGCGAGCCCCGGTCGCCTTTTCCTGTATTTTACACCTTGCTCGAATTCCGCCCTTTGGAAAGGAATAATGGCTTTGGGATGTTTTTCTGAGCGGAGAGGAAAAGGATATTTCACAGCAGCCCTCGCTTTCACAGGCCCCTCGGCCGAGCCCCCTCGGCTGGAGTTTGCACAGCCCGGTGCCCACCTTTTCGTCCCCTTCCATGCATTCATGCCCAACACGCGTGCCTTTGCAATATGTATGTATGAATATATATATATATATATATGTGTGTGTGTGTGTGCGAGCGGAGTACCCCGCTCCGCTCGCCCCGGCGGGGTGTTTCGGGGCGGTCTCCGCGGCGCGGGGCACTGCGGGCGGCCGCAGCCACTGACCCGCGCCCGCTCTCCCGCAGGCTCCCGGCCGCCCCCGGAGGAGTGGCTCATCAGCCAGGTGTCGATCCAGCGGTCGCTGTCGGTGGGCGAGGACTGGTCGCAGGACGTGCACCAGGGCCCCCTGACCCAGCTGCGCTACTCCTACCGCGTGGTCTGCAGCGAGAACTACTACGGCGAGAGCTGCTCCCGCCTCTGCAAGCGCCGCGACGACCGGTTCGGGCACTACGTGTGCGCGGCGGACGGCAGCCTGGCCTGCCTGCCCGGCTGGGCCGGCGAGTACTGCACCGACCGTGAGTACCCGCCGCGGGGAGCGGGGCGGGACGGGCAGCACCGCGGGCGTCCGGCGGGGCTGGAAGGCTCACAGAGGCCTCCCGTCTCCCGGGTCGTGTTTTCACGCCGACCTCTCCACTCCCTGCCTGGAGAGACAAAGTTGTGCGCTGAGGACTTTGGCCTCTTTGGCTGCAGCCACCAAGTCTGTGCTGCACCTCTGCAAGCCTTAGCAGCAAAGAGCGAGCTAGCAGGGAGGCAATCTTGGCTGATAGCTCTAATAGCAATAGCTATTCCAAGGTAAAAGGCTAGCAGCTTGCTCACACGAATGCTTCCACAATTCCTGCTACCAGAGTATATGAGGCAGGTGTTGTGGTGTAGTAGTGGGAATCTTTACTCTGAGCTCAGGGTCTTATTTGGTTTAATCAGTCTTTCATTAGCACTAGCCAAAGCCGCCTTCTCTTGCTCCTTTTCTTGCAAGAGTTGCAGGAGTTCATGTTTGTTGCATAAACAGAAAAACTAAAGGACAATTTGTTAAGTGTTGGCTCTCCTTTTTCACTTCCTTCTGCTCCAGAACTCCGCGTACCAAGAAGTTTTAAAACAAAGCTTTGAAAGTGCCAAACTGTTTTTTCAAAGTGTTGCTTTAAAGCTGGCATTTATCCTTTAGAAGTGTGTTCTGTAGTGCCATGTGTATTTACCTAAACATTTATGCTTTTTTATGTTCTCTTTACAGCCATCTGTCTGGCCGGATGTACTGAACAGAATGGATATTGCAACAAGCCTGGAGAGTGCATGTGAGTAGATGGCAATTGCAATGTGAACATCAGTTAAAATGTCACCTTGCAAAAGAAACTTAAACTCTTCTCCATGTCATTAATGTTTTAATTTGACTTTTCTTTTAGCTGCCGTCCTGGTTGGCAAGGCCGCTACTGTGATGAATGCATACCCCATATAGGCTGCCGTCACGGGACTTGTAAAACACAATGGCAGTGCATATGTGATGAAGGATGGGGTGGCCTCTTCTGTGATCAAGGTTAGTTCTGAAGCTCTGGACTGGGTACTCCTCAGTACTGTACTCAGGAATCTGACCCGTTGGATCTAGAATTAAATTTCCACAAGGTACATGTTCACAGGCATCCTTTTGTGCCACTGCCGCCCAGATACAATTCTTATAGTTGTAGTCATTTTGTTTGAAAACAAGGAAACCTTTTTGGTAGGTGCAGTTTTTCTGTTGCAAAGGAAGTCTTTGTCTTGGAAAAATACCTAACAATCTGGATGAGTGTTGAACAGGCGAGTTTTCTGCCTGCTTAAGCTAAGTTTAACTTATTCCCTGCACAACTGTAAAAATTTACTAAACAGTTTCCAGCAGCAGTAAACACCGTCATTTGGGCCTTCCTTATTTTGCATACAAGGAAGTTAACTCGTGTGATAAGTCTGGAGCATGAGAGAAAAATCATGTAAGCAAGAATGAAAAGTACAGGTTCCATTTTAAGGTACACCAGACCACTTCCACCTATTCAACCCACTGAATCACTGAACCATAGCCAGCTGAGCAGTCATGTCCTCAAGGCCATATATGCACTGCTGGCACTGAGATCATTAAGTGCTCAAAGCAGGCCAAGTGTTTTCAGGACAGTTACAGGATTAAGATGGCAAAGTCTGAATTAAGCAGGAAAAGTAAAGTTGCAGACTTTTTTTTTTTTCTGCTTGTAGTTATCTATTAACCAGTTGTCTTCCAATTACTCTATGGTATTTATAGAGATAATAAAGTTTTTCTACTTATGTCCTATGAACTTGTGTGCTTAACCTCTGTCTCAAATTTAAAGAAGAAAAAAAAAAACAAAAAGAAAACCGTCGAGTTTGGCAGGGCATTTGACAGTTTAATCTACTAACATCCATAAAAGGAGAATATGGTAAATAAACAATAAAAGTTTTCTAGTGTTTGTTTAAATCTCCAAGCCAAAACATCTTTTTTTTTTTTCCCTCTGTGCCTCTCCAGAATGTGCATCAGTGCACACACCTTTTAAAAGGTGGGGCTCGCTGTTTTAGTATGGGACGTGTTCTGCACAAAGTATCTGTAGTGCTGTGGTATATCTTCCAGAGAACACACATTTATGAAGTAACTTTTCCAATTTGGCCCCTAAATCCCATTGCGGCTAATGGTTTTAAGTCCCCCAAAAAGAGAGGGTATAGCAAAGCACTAGGAAAGTTAAATTTTTGCCAGCTTTCTCAAAATTCAGAGCTTGAGTATTACAGTGATGGATATGGAGAAATATTTACGGTCAGTGATAATCTGAGACATCTGATTATTACTGATAATAACCTGGATAATAATCTCCAGTATTCCTGTCGATAGCAAAATGACATGCTTTATTGGAAATTGTGCCTTTTTTGCTGATTACGGTGGGGTTTTTTGTGTATCTTTTCCCAGCTGTCAAAGCTGCGTTCTCTAACCCCTGGTATCTTTGCAGATCTGAACTACTGCACTCACCACAGACCATGCAAAAACGGAGCAACTTGCATGAACACCGGCCAGGGCAGCTACACGTGCGCGTGCAAACCCGGCTTCACTGGTGTTGACTGCGAACACGAGATCAGCGAGTGTGACAGCAACCCCTGTAGGAATGGCGGTAGTTGCACGGTAGGGGCATTTTAAATGTAAAGTCTTTGTGTGAAGCAAACCCCAGTATACCTTTTCAGAAATGGTTCTGTGACAACATAATGGGAATTCGATAGGACACAGGTTCATTACTGACGCTCACAACTATCATACTGAACCCTTTCCGAGAGGTGTCACGGGAGGAAGTCTGTTACAGGAGGAGATGTATCATCTAGATTAGAACTAGTCAACTGATCCTTAGGTTTCTGTGGCAGCCATTATGAGAACTTGGCAAGATCCAAGGTTGGTGAGAGAGCAGATCTATTAAAAATAAGCTTCTCAAACCACAGTTCATAGAGAAATGCACTAAGTCTGTATCTTAGTAGCAAATAAAAGAAAACTTTGCTTTCTGCTGTAGGAAGGTAGTGTTAGACCGTATGGGGGCAAGCATGTGAAACTTTCTGTGAAGTAGGATCCCACACTTTTAGATTCCTGCAGTTCTGTATTTCAGCATGTTTTCAGACCCAGTCAGTGATAGATTCTTTACCAATGATGGAATGGTAAAGACTGATCGATTATAGATATCAAATGTATTCTGATGCATGTTTAGATTAAAGGTAATGGCACAAGACCCCACCTCCCTTCTCCCAAGGCCTTGGACATACAGTATTTGGGAAGAAGAAACAGTTTAGTTATGACCTAAGTGGTGGGATTTACCCAAGCCAGAGCAACTTAAACCCTTGTAAAAGAAAAAAGGGCTCTCAACGCTGAGGATAAATGGCCTGATCACAGCTGTATAGGTCAACACCACATACCATTCTGCTCTGGGAGGACCTCAGGGATCCCATTAGACAGTAGTAGTGTTAGCAATGTTTTTGTCTAGCTGCCTGTAGGCTCCCTACAACTACATCTGCTCTGCGTGTGTAGCTGCATGATTACTCCTGTACACTGAGTAGAGATGATTCACAGCTCTGGCCCTCACAGTCCAGCCTGCAGTTGTTTACTTTCCAAATGTCACTTTTGCCACATCAGGCTGTGCATGAGAAGGGACTGAACAGCACTTGCTGCCAACCAAAAATGAGCATGCGAGCAGCTATCATTTGGTGTCATTAAATAACAGTGGTGTAACATTGTGTTTTGCAGGATATGGAGAATGGTTATCGCTGCCTGTGCCCCCCTGGCTACTATGGCACTCACTGTGAGCACAGCGCTTTGACGTGTATAGATTCTCCCTGCTTTAACGGTGGCACATGCTTGGAAAAAGAACAAGGGGCCAGCTACAGTTGCGTTTGCCCTTTTGGCTTCACGGGGTCAAATTGTGAAAAAAAAGTAGACAGGTGCACAAGCAACCCCTGTGCAAATGGTGAGTCTTTTCATCAAAAAATCTCATGTCCCTGGCTCATTTGTGCTTTTCAGTGCAGAAGTGATAGAAATCCAATCTGACCTCTACTCTTCCTCTAGTACATTAGTCCCTCTCCCCCACTGTATTCCACATCTACCCTAATTTTAGTTTCTTGCTGGTTTGGGGGGGGGGGGGGGCAGGGAGGGCAGCTTTCACTGGCATTTTCTATACAACAGAACAATGCACAAGCTTTATCATGTGATAGGAAAGATGGCAGAATTAAATTATTACATATGTAGAAGGGGCATAATTTTAGGGCATCGTGATACAATTAGAGAAAATAGAATGGACTTTTAGATGTGCAGTTGTTCTGTAAAATAACTTGTCTGTTCTTGAGGTGGTACAAAATGCTGTGAAGACATTTAGATTTCCAAATGAAGTCCATGTAGACTAATTTTTATTTTACTGTTTTTTCCTCAGATGGTAGTTGCTTTTACCTTGGGCAGATTCGTGTGTGTCGTTGTCGGGCTGGTTTCTCTGGTCAGAAATGTGAGATAAACATCAACGATTGTGCCAGAAACCCATGTTCCAATGGGGGGACTTGTCATGACCTGATCAACGATTACACCTGCACATGTTTGCCAGGCTACAGTGGCAGGAACTGTGACATCAAAACCCGAGACGAATGTGCTTCTGGGCCATGTGAGAATGGAGGCACATGCTACAGTGGACTTTATAGTGCCAACTTTGTCTGCTACTGTCCTTCTGGCTTCATGGGCAACCGCTGCGAATTACCAGTTTATTCAGTGCCCGTTACACTTCCTCCTAAACCAGTCCCCTGGATTGCTATATCCATGGGGGTGGGTCTGGTGGCTTTGCTCATACTGTTCTGCATGATAGCAATGGTCATCAGGCAGATGAGGATGCACCCAGAGCAGGAGTTGGAGACAATGAACAACCTTTCTGACTTCCAGAAGGACAATCTCATTCCAGCTTCCCAGCTGAAAAACACCAATAAAAATAAAGACCTTGAAGTGGACTGTGGGCTGGAGAAATCAAACTACAAGCCCAAGAATCATAAACTGGACTACAATCTGGTAAAAGACCTGACGAGTAGAGGGACACCAGAAGACAAATATTACAAAAGTGAAAAGTGTTTAGGAGAGAAGTCTCCTCTCCGACTACACAGGTGAGAATGCGGTCTTTCTTCTACTCTTTCTTAAAGCCACTCATCTTCATAGCAGTAGGAGCAGATGAGAACAGGGGGAAAGTCAAACCTCAAGCAGATGATACACAGAGTAAAACCAGGAATCTTCATACTGGATTATGTGTGTCACAGCCAAGTGGTATCCTTAGCTAAGTCAGTTAAATGGAGTGTTTGTGCAAGGTGCTGCTACTGTGAGTACTGTAAATGGACCAGGAGTGGCTAGGTCAGTGGTGAAATTAAGTGTCTTTCCTTCCTCAATAGATCTTGGAAGAACAACAGTTAAGGCATACAGTGATTAAAAATAAGAAGGCAAGGTGGTCTGCTTACTGAGAAGAATTATAGAATTAAAATAATAACTCCTTTTCAAAAAGAGATAAGGCCTAGTATTCACTGGCTTATCGGTCTTTTGATTCATGTACTGAAGGTCTTATCTAGGATCTGCATGTGGCTGTTACCCTGAGGGCTCTGAGGAGCTCTGTTAGGTTGGACATGGTAGAAGCACAGGAAGACAGTAACTGTTCCTTACTTCCACTTCTCTAGTATAATGTCCTGACAGCATACAGAAAGCGTGAAACTTGATCCTCCGCACTTCCCTCCCGTGCCTTCATGGCTATCTCATTCCACCACTCCATATTCATGGTAGATTTTTAGAGTCAGACTTGTTACTAGTCAACTAACATTCTTTTCTCTCTGCCCTGCCTTAGTGAAAAACCGGAATGCAGGATATCGGCGATATGCTCTCCGAGGGATTCAATGTACCAGTCTGTCTTTGTGATAACAGAAGAAAGGAATGAGTGCATCATAGCCACAGAGGTAAGTAAGTTCAGAGGTGGAAAGGCATAAATTTACAAAGTAAAGGGGTAAATTATTCTCTAGTATTGTGCCTGAGAAAGTTACTTTATTTCCAGGGATCGTGATGTTCCCAGCGTTCGCATCTCATCTTCTGTGGCCCATACAGAGCGTACATAAGGAAAAATAAAGAAATTAGCATCTCTGATTTTACTGAACCAGAGATTTTGAGTTTAGGTTGGTCAGTGGTAGATGAAAACACAGAACATCAGCCCATAAAAATTCAGCACATTGTAGGATTGCTTCCTGTTAAATAGTTGGTCAAAATAAATGAAAATAATAATCGCTCTTAGCCCCATTGATGTAAAGCCATGCTTTTTCCTGTAACTACAGTGGATAATCTGTGGTCTGTGGCAACAGTCAAAGGTACGGATTTCCAGCAGAAGATGGAAGGTAGCTGAATATATTAGTGGATAGGCATAACAGTAATTTAGGAGGTCTCTAATGAGGTAATTTCAATCTCTCAACATTTAAGCTCCAGCTAAATATTCTCTAACAGAAGTTGATGCTGTTATTGATAAACACATCTAGATCTTTATGTTTTATTAAAAAGTTGGATGCACAAAAAAAGGAAGTGCCTAACACTGAACTTAAAGACTTTAAAAAGCTACCGAGGAACCAACTAGTTCCTTAAGAATTACAGACCCTTTGGAAAAAGCCTCAGTGGAAGTTAATGACAATTTGACGTTTACAAATACCTGCCTTCTTCAGTGTAGCTTTCTTTGGAACTAGTTTCAGACCATAGGAAAGAGTAGCTTGCTGTGCCATACAGCAGTGATCTGTGAAGTCAGATCTGCAGGATTCTGTCTCCCTTTCCAGGCTGGATATCAGATTTCCCCTTGAAAGCAAGCTGGAACACAAGTCAACCAACAATATTAAAAGTTTAAGACTAAGTGAAAGGATTTTCAAAGATACAAATGACAGCTAGACGCTTCATTCCCATTAACTGACCTAAATACTGTATCTTCCTTTAAAGATCCTTCTGACTGAAGCTAGGCTCCTAAATTTACATCAGGCATCTCCAGAAAGCGCTTTTGTTTTCCAAATGACAGCCTCGGAAACCTCTCTCCACGTCTTTCAGGCTTAATGCTTCCAAACACAAGCTATTTAACTATAGCGTGTACTTTTTACAGAGCCCTAATGTCAAGCACCTATATTTGTAAGCATTCTTCCCTTGGTCCAGGTAGAGAGGTCACTCATCACACAGGTGACTATTTTTTTTGTGCTGGTGATTCTTTGTTTCTGGACCCAGCTGAAAACATTGACCACTGAGAGTTAAACTTCAGTAACGTCTGATTTAAATTGCTTTGGTTTGACGTACTTGAATTACAGTTTGTTAGCTCTGTACTACTCTGTATGCTGTGATTCCTTCTCATTCATTCCTGGTGTTATTTTATATCCTGACAGGTATAAGACTGAAGATCAGTTCATTTGCACCTCAGATTTGGTAATGCCAGTAGATGGATGTTCCTGCTGCATTGTTTACAATTCAGAACTGGATTGGACTGTTTTTAATTACATGCAACTTGCTGCTCTCAGGCGGAGGATGGAACTGGGTGAACTGGACAGACTGTGAATTTCCTGAAAGATGCAATACACCTTTTTGTTCTTACTGCCCTTGTTTGAAGTTTGATACCAGATATCTCACTGGCTTTAGAAAAGGGGAGGCAGAGGGAAGAGAGAGGTTAAAAAAGTTGGTGTTTCAAAAGATGCTGAGGCCAGTTCCTCATGGACAGACCCCTGGCCTTCCAGAACTCTGATTATGGGAGGTGCTGGTAGATGAGGAGACACAAAACAGTCACAGATGTTGCCATGGAAGGTGCGAAGCAAGACACATTGCTATGGAGATAATGGATACAATATAAACGAGGGCTCCATTTTTTTCTGGGTTTAAAAGTGCCTAAAATGTGTCCAGAGAATCTAACAAACCCAAACAGACACTTGACTGCTCTTTTCTGCAGTTACCTGGACAGTGCTGGGCAGGGGTGGCTGATACTTCCTGCGACACATCTATTTGCATCTCCTTTCTCCTGCTGCATGTACTGGAAACTGTGTAAGGAGCAAGAGGAGGAAGAAAAGAAGAATACTGAATTTACATGTCATCTCATTTGGTGATGCTTTGGAGAACTGTTTGACTCAAGCCACAGTGTGGGACATGATCTTTGTGAAGTTGTGATAAGGAATGTGTACTGCCTCTTCCCCATTGATGAGGAGGAGACATGATCCCAGCTCTATAAAAAGCCTTACAACTGCGTTTAAAATCAATCAGCTCCTAGAACCTTTATGTGCTGAGCTGTTTCAGCTGTATTCATGCCCTTTGCACTACCAGTGATTGTGAATAGACATTACTTCTCTTCTCCTTCCTCATTCTCTCCCCCTCAGCCTTATTTTGACACAAATTTGGGGGTTTATGTCGTGTTTCTGAATTAGGTGCCACATTTTACTGCAAATAGTCTCAAAATCGCAGCTGTTACTTTCTGAAGAAGCAGCAGCAGTGTGACACCACCCCCCCCCCCCCATTTCTCCATCTGGTTGCAAAACTCCAACTCCTGTCCTTTGTCCCAGTTCTAAATGCCCAGTAGCGAAGCACCCACTGAGATGCCCTCTGCCAAGACAGGTGGAGATTAGAGTCAGAAGGTTCTAGGCTCATCCTGTTTCTCTCATACCCACCCACAGCTACGTGGAAAAGGGGAAGCCTGTCCCAGGCACCCCAGAGGTGTGCAGAAGCTTCTTTCTTATATACATATTTACAGCAACACTACCAGACACTCCAGGGGAAAGTGCTGTGACACTAGTGAATGACACCAAGGCATGGGGCAGAATGAGGAGGGAGAAACACCATCTCTTCAAAGGAACCTGGACTGTGCTATCTCTCGGACAGTGATATTCCTGCCCTTGTAAAGCCTGTTGTTGGACTAGCCCATCTACTCCCTTGAACTGTGCAGACAAGACCCCTTCATATTGTCCACTACTGACCTTCTGCTCTGACCACATAGGACCACTTTGAAGATGACCTTCAGAAATCAATAATATGGGTTTTAGTTTGTCTGTTTGTAGTTTATTTTGAAGACTAGTATTTCGGTAATTTAAAGAAAATCAGAAGCACTGAACTTTCTACGTTTTATAACATTATTTTGTATATAATGTATATTTATAATCAAAACAGAAGTGTAAATATGTTTATTACTTCTCATGTAATGTTTTTAATATGATGACAAAGTTTGAATTTTATTTTTTTTTCAAGCAATGAAAATACTTTCCTGTTACTACAAAGTTTATTGTGGTTTGTCCTTTTACACCTGTTGTTCTGTGATGGCCAAAGTTAGTGGTGCCCCCCCAGAGCTCGCTTGCCTGCTCCCTGTACTCAGGCCTACATTTACATCTTCCACACTAGCCGATCTCAGCTGCTTTTTATACAATGGTTACACTGTTAACTGATGTCAGCGAAGTTGTTCATCTGAGTGGCGTTCATCGGACATTTTGAAATGTTATACATATTTATATTGTGATAGATAATATTTAAATTGCACATATACATACATATATTCTTTTGCTATAGCGTGGGATTGAACTGTCAGGAAAGTTATTTTTGTTAATGCTTCACTCTTCCTATCTCATGACAACTCATGGCACAGAAGATAAAGATTTAATACCATTTCAAAGTGGCTTAATAAATGTGCTGGCTTGGGGTTCACTTACAGAACAAAATACAATCACTATCTTTTCCAATCTCATTTCTTTAAATACTTTCAGTAAGATCCAAATCTTGTCCTCAGGTTACTCTAGCACAGCATCTTCGTCTACACCTGTAAGATTTTATCCTTGTTTGTCTGATTGCAAGGGGTAAGATTTGTCTTTCACTTGTGGGATTAGGGGGAATTTCAAGCTTTCTCTTCCTGAGTTCCCCGTGCTACACCAGCAGCTGTGTCCTGCCAGGGCATCACAAAGTCATTACCTGCCACTGCCCTTTTGGAGGACATTTCCACCAAAAAAAGTGTAAAAAGCACACTTGTGTAAACAGTCCTAGCAGGTTCAGTAGCCTTTGAAATGTACACGTTTATATACAATTAAATCTCTCACTAGATCAGCTAGGTGCAATACAGCCAACATCTGAGTGCACAAAAGGAAAACTATAAGAACAGGAAACTACTGCTGCTCTATTTTAAAACCAGACTTTTTGTTGTTGTTGACAAAATGCCAAAAAAGCATATGAATATTGGATGCCTTTTCTATCTTTGCCCTGCATAAAATCTAATCAAAATTTGCTTTTTTTACTTTTTTTAATACAAAATTAAAACTGCACTGGCATTAAAAAGCGCCATAAATTATTTTCACTTTGTCATTAAAATATTGCAAATAATGATTCGTAAGGGTCCTTCTAAGCATATTATTAAGGTTACTATTAAATACTATTTACTTTGGATGTTTTTGTTTCTCTCTCTTTAGTCCTTTCCACAACAAAATTAAATATCCCAGCCGATTTCCCCAGTTACCATAAAAAATAAATTTAAGATGAAACTCAGAAATAAAAAGCCACCTCCCCCTCCCCAAACATTCACCCTGTAGAGCAAATTATGAAAAACAAGCCATTGACAAAAAGCCGAGCAGATGCTCCCTGCTTGCAGTCCTTCCTCGGCAATGTGAAATAAACCCAACAGATGCCTCTCTTAATTGAGCACATGGATTACATACACACATGCACTCTGTCCTGCTTAAAACAAAACACACACAAAAATCAAACAGGAAAATAGACAGAGAACTCTTCCCAAAGCCCAGGCAAGCAGGAATGCTAAGACCAAAAAAGACTCGGCTTTTCCTGCTCAAAACATGACAGGAAACTGTATCCATAGACAGAAGGGAGTTGAAATCCACTAAAACCTGTGGACCTGATTATGTAGATCCCATGGGGTAAAACAGGTACAACACATGCTTTTGTGTATCCACACAGGAGAGGGGGAAAAAAAAAAGCATCATCTTACAAGGAAATCTGTGAATATTTACTGGAGGCAGTACTGTGAGATGCAGCTACGGGAATAGATCACAGATCCTACACAGGAAAAACAGGAGCAGTGCCTACTTCCGCACAGGAGGAGATGGAAAGCATATGTGAATCTGTGCACGTGAGCACATCCCCAAGTCCTTGCCAAAGAAACTACAGGCAAATTAGCTGAACACATAATATGACCTGGATTCAACCTACATCTTTGGCCAGAAACTTTCTTACTAAGGGCCACTGTGCACTGACTGCTCACCAGCCTGGCTCTCCTCAGTTAAGCCCATCCCTGAGCCGCAGTGTATGAATCACTAGGAGGAGCTGAGGTCCTTCTGGCTTTAAAGACTCAACCTGAATTTCAGAGATTTCTCTTGAGGACCACAGATTATGTCAGGACCATAAATGTACTAACAAACAGTGCCTTTTCTATTAACAAGCTTACGGAGTTCTCAGACCTGACTGTACCATTCATTTCTTTCATCAAAGTTTGCAGTAACTATGGCAAGATTATGGATTCGGCTCCAGGACTGCACCTAAGCTTGGCTTTCAGTTTTAAAAGAGTGCACAAATTCATTTTAAAGCCATGTGACAAAACAACGGCCAAACATGACAAACTCCTGCTTCCAAGCAGGAGTTCATGTTTCCTTGTATGGATCCTGATAAAAACTATTCCAAAGCCACGCAGAGCCCCTCAGTCTAAGTGATTTCAAAGCTGGAGTGAGTGAGAAGGGTGCTGCTTAGTGCAGTGCTTCACCTGAGTTGTTCCATGTTTGGCTCCAGCCCTACATCACTTGCTCTTTAACGACTGCTGATGAGGGGAGACAGATGCCGGGATATACCCGTAGCTATAGCACCCACTGGTGCTGAGACAACATGCAGCAAGACACAGCACAGGGCACAGAGTTCACGTAGGTTAGTGTAGATGAGAGCTGCTTGGAGAAGTTAAGGTTGATACAGGATGTGCCTAAAGTGGGCTAAAATGCAAAATGCATTTATTATGCACAATATTTGTCCAGCAACAGCTTTCAGCCTTGAAAGAGCTGCTGAGAAAGCCTACGTTAGCCATTGTGCAATTGCAACCAGCTAGTCCAACTGACAAAACCATCTCTGTGAAAACACATATCAAATATTTTCATTGCTCCTCAGGTTTTTTCCATTAATTCATGCTAAAATGAGAAAGGTACAGTAGGTCACTAACAAACCTGCACTACAGTGGCTTAAAGTGACAGTTACATATCTGTGTTTGCCTGTCATTCCCTTATCTCACATACCTGACCCATAAATACACATCGGTTTTATGCAGCAGATATGACACTCCCAGCACATTTTGCTCTCACTCCAAACTCCAGTAGTGGAGAATTGACATAACTCAGTGGCCCTCTGCCACACTTCACTATTTTCACAACTTCCATTTTATGGCCTCTCCAATCAGCTTCCCTGTCCCCGCTGTGCCTTCCCCTCCTCCCTCTGCCTTCTCCTCTTAAGTTTTGCCAGCTCAGTTCCCAGAGCTTGAAGGTAATGACCCTGCTAGCTGTTGATATCCAAAGCAGTGAGATTTCTTCTTGATCACTCCTGCACCTTCTCTAATCCATCCTATTCTGCTCTCAGTGTGGGCAACAGTGTGACTCACCACCATAAAACTACCCTTTCTCTTTCTCCTCCTTGTGCCAGTCATCACCATCACCATCCTTGCTCCTCTTCCCCTGTGCAGTTTTGGGGCATATTTCTGCACAGGGGTCTATCATGCTGCAGGGTTAGGATGGAACTCTCTGATTTATCAGGATTGTATACAGAGCAATAATTTCAGGTGTCATCAGCAATTGTCCCAGTGCCAGCATTTGATTCTGGGGACCAGCATGTACCTTTGCCTCCTCCCTTTCATATCTTGACGACAAACCATTACTTTCCCAGAGGTGCTCCTTTCTCCCAAATCTGCTGCATCCTCCAAGAAGCTGTTCAGCCCCTGGGGGATGCGAGGGGGAGGTAACACAACATAGATCTGCTTACAAAGCTCATCCAGCAGTCAGTTCCACTCAGAGGTCTTCACTGCCCTGCAGCAACACTCCACACATGTCCCCAAGGGAGCATGTCACTCAGTAGTGACAGTCTCAGGTGTGCAGTTCCCTGCACTTGCACTCCCTTCTTGCACCCCTGGGCAAGAAGAAGAGCAGGTGAAGTTTAAAAGTGCAGGGCATAGATAAACCTCCTGCTGCCCAAGTCTCCATCTCATTGTCCTCCCCTCTGACTGGGTCACTCAGGGAGTCTGACTGACATGTCATGTGAGAGGGGAGACTTAACAGCTAAGGCAAATTGAGCAGTCCACATTTGAGGATAACACAGCCCTGGATGTTATATTATCTGCATAACAAAGAGGATCCCATAATTACTTTATCTCTTCCATGTACTGTAGAATAGTGATGGGCTTGCCTGTCACATGGGTCACAGTGTAGTTCATAACTACAGTAGAAGGGCTTAGTCCTTCATTTCCTCTGCAAACACTGTGTCTTTCCTCTTGCCAACCAAGTCGGAAACAGCGTTCAGACTCCATCTACCCCTGCAGCCAACCCACCCCACAAGCTGCTCTGTGTGAAGGCCAGGTCATTCCCAGGGAAAGTCCCAAAGTGCAAAACAACATCTTGTTTATAGTCATATTTTGCAAATACAGAGTTAAATGAGGAAAACATGCAGTTTCAGGAGAAGCTGTTTGGTGATGACATCTTTTAGCTGTTCTTTATGACTTATTTGTTGAGCTGTTGCTGGCTTCACAGTAATTTTGTTGATTACATTTTTAACTAACTACAGTAACTAACTAACTGCCTAGAAGGTCACAGAGGCACCGTGTTTGTTTTTATAAATTAAATTGAACCAACCCATATTTAACATCTAAACAGATCTGCTGAGAGTTAGGTTTATAGCTGGAGAGGCCATCACCAGTCAGAACAAGATTAGGGCATTCCTGGCACCATGAAAGAGCTATGATGATCCCTGTACTGGGGCACACAGCTCCCACAATGGTTTCTAAACAGGATTGAAAATCCTGGTACAAATATGAATCACTGTGCATTTGAAATTCTTTTTCTATTAGCACTGTTTAATAGTTGCCTTACATTTTCTGCCTTGGCAGAAAACACCAAAGCATTGCCAAAGCATTTTGTTCCTGATTATAAACTCATTTGTTCTCTGGAAGACTGTCAGCAAAGAAACACAAGACAATTTGAACAAAATGTATCTGGGGGGTAAAAAACCCACACGAGATAGAAGCGTGGTAATCAAAAAAGAAATGGCCCTGTTCTAATCCTCTCCTTTGCTTCAGCCCACCAGGTCCTGGTGTTAGCTTCTTCATCAATAGTTTCCCATCCTCTCACATCTCCATATAGCACAGATTACATTGATTCCACTCTATTACTGGTATCTGTATTTGTTATAAGTTGCTTAGGAGAAGGTTTTTGAAGTTCTTCAAAACTCTAGATACAGTCATGGCCAGGTTTCTGGAGACAGAGGTCACTTACATCCCAGGAACAGGTTGAAATGCCTGTGTGCTTATAATTACAAAAATATCCATTTTTCCAGAGACAGCAATGTTAAGGAACCCGTACATCAGATACACATTTTTCAAACGTGAGGAGGAAGAATTCCCTTGCCGTTTTGGCAGTTGCTCCACAATCTGCTCTCAGTCATCTTCAGCAGATGCCGATTCATCTCACCTCACCATAGCTATCCAAGCATGAAGAGTCTAGTTTAAGCCAACCGTGTGGCTTGGCTAGGGTTCATGGAGAAAGGTAGACCCTTCCAGCGTTTGCCTCTGCAGAAGCATCTGAAATAACTGAGAGCGAAGGGTGATGCTTGGAAGGGTCAATGCCATTAATTGAAACCTGACAACTACCTCTGATTTAGTTCGGGCTGCACAAGAGGCATCCTTAGGCATGAATTTGAGAAGCAAGCAGTGTTTCTCTGAAGGGATTGGGATGCAGACACTTAACCTCTACATGTCCCTGAGGAAGTTTCCCTTTTGACGGCTGCCTGTTTCTCTATCCTGACATGCAAGACGGAATTCTTAATGCTAACATGACTCAGAAGGATTTTGTGAGGGCTCATTCATATCCTTCAGACTCCTCATGGCTGCAGAAGCGCAAATAAGCCTTTACTAGTTTCATCTTATTGTTTAATTAGGCTCTCAGTGTAAACAGCATCTGGGCAAACCAAACAGCGCTACGTGAGTGCGCGGAGGCAGACACTGCTCCCGCCGCCTCCCCTCGCTGCGGAGGAGCGCTTTCCTTTAGGTTTGAGCCCAAACCAGGCCGTGCTGTGCTGCCATCATCGCTTCCTGTTTGTTACCTCACAACACCATTTCCTGTTTCCTGCCCAATTATGACCATGCCAACTGTTTTTCCCAAGCCTGAACCAGCTTCCCAGCACCCCCTTTTCAACTCACACAAAAACATCACTGGCCTGGTGGGGGGTGCTGCTTTCTGCCATGTGAAACGCAGCCCTATCCCCATGCTGTCACCTTCCATCTCCCTGCCCACTTGGTGCCCAGTCCCAAGCTAAAGAAGTGAGTCTCACAAATCCAATAAACTGGGACAGAGCAAAATGAAGTGCTTGTGACTCTTGGGGGTTTATTGTAAACAAGCAGAAGGCAGCAAATCATCTGAGTCAGCTGGAAGGGTGATGTGAAGGACTCATGGGGCCCATTTCTTCAGACACCCTGGATGTCACTGGGCTTTCTCCTTACTCAGCAACCTGGCACTGAGATGCCTAAAGAAAATGCTGTGGGAAATCACAGTAAGGCATCAAAGTACAGGGGATTAATGTGGTTTCCAGTAACTAGTCGCAGTGCCTCACCATGCTCATGGTAGAAACTCTTCCACTTTTGTAGCTAAATTTGCTTTCAATATCCAGCCACTTCTGGTTATGCCTTTATCCACTCTATTTAGGGCTTATTAGCCCTATATCTGGTATTTTCTCTTTAGGTGTTATAAAGTGATGTCCTCAGTCTTGTTTTGGTACCTGAGGCAGCTAAACCCTTTCAGTCTCCTCCTGAATATCTCCAATGCTGAGGTGAGGCCCATGGCTAAGGTGGGAAGACCACCTTCCTCCTACTGCTCTCTACACCCTTATTTAAGCACTCAAGGACCTCATGGCCTCCAGAAAGTGTCCTTTTCCCAACTCCCTGGAGGACTCCTGTTTTCTGACCAGTTGCCTGATGGTGTATCAGAAGTCCTTACAGGATCCTGGAGATCTCTCAGAGACAGGGAGCTGGCTACAGGCCAGCAGAAAGCAAACACTCCGCAGTTCTGATTTCTAAGGGATCTGGGGGCAGGGGAACATGTGAGAACAACCTGCATTTATTACAGCTAACATTAAAGCACACAGGAGCCTCTTAGGAGCTTTTACATAGCTCAGGTCTGTGTCTTTACCCGCTCTCCTGCATTCACAGCAGCAATGACTTGCCACAGTTAGATTAAGTGAACCCTCTTTAACATCCAGCACCCAATTCAGGGTCTGACCCAGCTAATACATATTGCCAGTTACTTACTGTGCTGTGTCACCACCTTTCAAATATGAAGAAAAATAAATAGCCAGAGGCACATGCCCATTTAAGCTTAGCAGAATGCAAGTGAAACCACGAGCTGATACTTTCATTTCTGCACGTCTCACCTAAGTAGGCAATAAAACAAAACCAAAATCAATGTGCCTGTTCCTTCACCTTTTGCCTACCCTGTCTATTTAAACTGTAAAGTATTTGAGGAAGGAACTGTCCTTTGCTGCAACTTTCATAATATTCAGGTGCTTCAAAGATGCAACACAGGAATGCAACCCTGGGCATTCTAAACTGCAGAATGAAGACGTGAAAGTGGCAATAACTGACCTATGACATAAAAACCAAAAGCTGATTTCCCTAGCTGACCCTGAGCGAACACAACATGCATATTTGAACCAGGTGTTTTCTTACTAAAACACGTGGCAATAAGACTGTACCTCTATGAGTGCCACCACCCCTTGCAGTGTGAAGCTTTA
Organism: Pseudotriccus pelzelni; assembly: GCA_035584735.1. Classification (NCBI taxonomy): domain Eukaryota; kingdom Metazoa; phylum Chordata; class Aves; order Passeriformes; family Tyrannidae; genus Pseudotriccus; species Pseudotriccus pelzelni. Next base: position 25,443,899 of record JAWMRA010000161.1, read on the forward strand.
TGGCTATTCTGTTTGACTGTGCTTAGGAGAAATCTGAGTGGGCAGTGGTAGCAAGGCATTTTCTGTACACTACGTTTATGACAGAGCGTCCCACCATGAGTAACTGTGGGGCATGCTGCTGGGAACAGGCTGGAGAGGAGCAGATCATACCGGGTGAATCCAAACTGGCAGCATGTGGGAGTGCTGAGAATGCTGGTGTGGAAAAAGCTCTTCACCATGTACCAGCTATTGCACTCACATTTTGCCTTTGGAAAGCCAAGTACATTCATCTCTACTGGAGAACAGGGAGAGCACCAGGAAAAGGGAGTAAGTCTTTGCACCAGTTCCAAAGCCTCACACACGTGTGTGTGCAGACAGTCTCACAGTCCCTCAGGAGCCAGCAGTACAGCATCTCTGACCAGCGCTGTTCAGCCAGTAGAGGTCTGCAGAGTCATCACAGCCTGAGGCTGCAGATCTGAGGCTGTGAAGGCTCAGGGTAGGTGGCAGACTATGTCTGCCTGTCACAAGTCACCTTAACTGAGCAGAGCTGTGGGGGTCTCTTGGAATTGAAGACAGAGCACTGCTCTGTCCCTGAACACTTTGGTTAATGGGGAATAGAGTAGTGGGGCTAACAGAGCATAAAATGCCCTGTGCTGCAAGCAGCAATGTACTGCTACTGTGAGCAAGATTTGTGGCTTCAGGGAGTGGTTACTAATGTTGGGAGTACAGGTGCATCATTGCATGATCAGAGTTTGGAGGCAACTGACCAAAGTGGGTTTTTTAATGTAATTAGAAGGTTTTGCACAGCTCTGGGACCACAGCGGCAAGAGAAAAAAGTGACCCTGTAATAAATAAGGAGTCCACATAACCATGGGAAGTGCACTGAGGTCTTGCAAAATGCTGCCTTCAAGGGTCAGGTTGAAGTCACAGGAAGCGGGTGTGTGGCACGAAAACCCACATTACAGTACAGACAAAGTATCAGAACGGACCCTAGCTGCCAAGAAGGCAACCTGGGCATTTTCAATGGCACTCAAAGGTAACACCTTTCTTCCTAAGCTATAAGAGACAAAACAAATTCTACCCTTTGAGAAACCCACAAGATCAGGGAATTTATATCCTGGCCTTCATTTCTGCAGCACATCAGTTAACACACATTAATTTAGTGCCAGTGTGCAGACCAAGGAAGGGCATCTCTCTGACCGTCACTGCTCATGTTTCAGTTTCAGACTGCTGCTCAACACAAGGAGCATTACTGCAGAACAGCAGGCATGGGGAGAAAACAAACAGCATCATTTCCCCTCAGTATCAGATTCCCACCCCAAGACCCTTTTCTGGTGTGTTCCCTGGCCATGAGCAGGATTGGTGGGCTGCAGCTGTAGCACCAGAAGGTGTTCTTCAGTAACAACAGACAAGCTAACATTGCGTGGGAGACAGCAAGTTGCATCTCTCACCAGCCTACTATCACAAAACTGCCTGAAAATAGCTGAATCAGAAGGCTGAAGAACAGCCACCCTCCAGTCTGCACTTTAAAGGTGCAGAAAGCTTTCTGGTTTTCTAAGTTGCCTCTTTGCTTTAGGGGACAGCTGTACATCTGGTTCAACAGCAGCTGGAGGGTCCCTGGTGCCACTAGAGCACTCAGGGAGGCAGGGATCAGGTCCAGCCCCTGAACAGCAGCCTGTGCATGCTGCATTGTGTTTCTTGTCAGAGGCTCACTAACATAACGATATTTAATCACTGCCACTAGGGCAAAAAGGAAGAGGGGAAGTGGAGCGCAGGGTTTCCAAAGGTTTGGAGGAGAGGCAGCACACCTGACAGTGGGACTGCAGGCTCAAAAATTCTGACTCCCATGGCAGCCTGGAGGCAGGTGGGGAGAGCAGACCATGTGCTTCTTTAAGTGTGGTTAAAGATGTGACCATGGTCCCTCAGGACCAGCACAGTTAGTCAGTTCTGCAGCACTGATGTTTTGGAGTATAGCTGGTCGGCTTTTAATTTCATTTTCTCAGGCTCACCCACATACTGAAATTACAGTATTGAAGAGACAGTTAGAGCAGTTTAAGGGGTATTTGTAAGCCTACACCAGTAGTAGATAACAATACCTGATGGGTAATGTGAGAGACAGAGAAAGAGGGTGAATTCTGCAGATGGCAGCTGCAGAGCCTGGAAGTGTTCAAGGCCAGGCTGGATGGGACTTTGACCAACCTGGGCTAGTAGCATGTGTGCCTGTCCATGGCAGAAGGGTTGGAAATAGATGATCTTAAGACCCCTTCCAACCCAAACCATTCTAAGATTCTATAAAAAGGCATGTCACGGAAAGTAGCTGCACTTACTTTGAAAAGGATTCCTCACTGCCCACCTCTGCTTCTATTTCACTTCTGTTTTATTTCTTCAGGCCCTGTTACCTTCTTCCAGAGAATAACTAACTGCAGCTCTCCAACCTTTTTAAGTCACTTTCCAGAGAGGCAGAGGCAGTCAAGGCACTGCTGGGCATCCACACAAGATACCACAGGAGAAGACACCACAGCAGACCTGCAGAGATCAGCCATTTCCCAGGAGGGTGGATGCCATTCTTTACATCTTTCTAAATTTAATTGTTTACTTCCATAAACACCACCTTTGTTTTAATGCTGTTAGTCCAGCCATCCCGCTGTGTCCGATGGCAGTTAATGCCATGGGGTTGCAGTTGTCAAATGAAAGGGAATGCCTCTTCGTGCAGGCACACGGCTGCCTTGAGGGTGCTGAATAGCCCCAGCTGTAATTGTCTAGAGCTGAGTGATTAGGTACAAAATGCCTTTGCATTAACCTGTGCAGTATTTGTTGCACACATCTTGTTTTCTCCTCTTGTCCTCTGCTTTATTTATATGCAAGAAACATTGCTGAAGAGTTACAACATGCAATTTCCTGTAACCTGGACAGAGTGTGTTCTGTAGCATGAAGAAAGCTTGTGCTAGTAGTACAAATAACAACTGGTGAACAGACATGGAGCCATTTTTTATATTTCTCAGCTAGCTTTCCTACTAATGTAATTGCACTGACTCCAACAGTTACATGGGTGAAAATCAGGATCACAGGATTTCAGAGTGAGAGATCTATATTCCCTCTCCTCTTTCCCAACTCCTACTTTTCAGGCTCTGCAGCTGCCCTCTGCAGAATTCACCCTCTTTCTCTGTCCATCATGTTCTCCATCAGGCATTGTTATCCACCGTAGGTTACAGGAGGTGGAGGCTGTGTTGTCATTAAAGACAAACACCTCTCTTCAGTCCTGCCCTCCACCTTGCTGTCACTAGCACCCTGTGGGATGTGTCCAAGTGAACGGCAGTTCCTACACTGACACAAACTGAAGCCATACTGAAGAGGCTGCCTTCGGCTCCAACACCAGACTGCTGGAGCCAACTGCTTGTCCAAACAGAGGTGTTACCACACCATGGCGCTGTGGGTCCTGTGGGCAGGGTCTGTGTGAACTTCAGTTCCTCCACTCTGAGCTGGACAACATTTATACCGAGGAGACAGAAGAATTAAAAGAAAATGAGAAGTGTTGGTCTTCACCTGGTGTTTCACTGGGTTCAAAAGCTTTTAGTGTGAGTTCATTCTTTGCCCCTTCATCCCACTTTCAACAAAATGACTCAAGATCCTCACACTGATATTTTCACATGTAACACCGACATCTTCCTAAAATGGAGACACAGCTGTGCCACGAAGAACTGTTTCAGTGCACTGTCTGTTATGCCTACCTGGCATGTGAGACACAGACATTTCCTATTCTCAACTACCTCCTTTAGGGAACAGTTAATGTATGCTTTTCATGATATTCTCCTCTGGGACCGTGAAGATTGCTCGGGGGATGAGAGAACGTACACCCTAGTGTTGTTAAGCAGTCACATGAGTCTTTTGAATAAGCCTGTAAGGAATTCACCCTTCAGGACATAATTAAGTGCATTATATCTTTATTACTGGTGTACTGTGGGGTTTCCAGCAGGCCACTGTCACTGACACAGGGCTCACTCTCCAAATCATTATGAATGCTACACAGGGAAGGTCTTCTGCATGGCTTCTACTGGAATTCTCCAAGCATAAATAACTGCACAGTACTCACTATTTCTGATGCTCAGAGGATGTTCACAAAGTAAAGGGAGACACAATCTTTCCCAGCTATTATTTACCATATACGCAGTGCAATAAACAGGTACTTCTCGGCATGCACACCAAGGCTGGAGCAAGAAAAGTAGATGCGATGTGCAGCAGAAGGGATGGGGGTTTTGGTTTTGTTTTGATTGGTTGGTTTGGGATTTTTTGTTGTTTGTGGGTTTTTGTATTTTTTGTTTTTGATGAATACCCCATCACTTTGCCTTCAAATTCTTGGTCAGCAGCTTATAGTGAAGTTTGAGAACAACTGTGAAGGATAAACCTTTACGCTCTTTGGACCACAGAGGAGCTCACTTCTGATCTCTTTAAACCTACTCACTCACACTTTCTTGCAGAAAAATTCCTACTAGCTCCAGGATGACATTCCTGCCAGACTCTGAATGTCATCATATGGAGATCTGCTCCCACACAGAAGGGTGCAGAAAAGATGATGTGCTAATGAGCTACCTTCTTATCCCTGCTGTCAATTCAGTGACTCTCCCTCCTCCTCTTCCCTTCCTCTGAACTGCAAATGTAATTGCTTTCCAGCAGCACTGCAAAGAGCCCAGTCCATCTGCAACCCTGGAATCCCTCCAGAGGGCAAAGTCTTGGCTTTTTGCTTCAAATTATCTTGTCTCTTCTCCATGGGAGAAGGAAAGAAATACCAACCAGGGCACCGGTGCAGCCAGACTGAGCAGTTGAATGAGGCCAGCATCCCTTTTGCCATCGGACTACCCAGGCTGTCCTGCCGGTGCTCAGCAGGCCAGTGCAAGCCTGTTGCCACCATGTCACTAGTACTGTTATTCTGCTTGGCAATGCAGCTTGTGCCTCTGAGCCTCCTCTCCTCATGCCTTCCTCAATATATTACCTAGCACCCAGCAACCAATATAATATCTAACACAGTATGGGTAGCCCAAACACTTAACTCCTCTCCCATGTTCCATATGGAACTTCAAAATCTCTGCATGCACAGGACTCGGGTACAGGCAAGCAGGGTACTCTGACATCGTTCACACTGGTTGCCACTTAAACTTGGGTCAAGCCACTTTCCCCTCCCACTCTTCCTAGGTGTAAAGTGGGGCTAATACTTACTCATCTGCCTCCAAGAGGAATAGTTAGACTCAATTACCTAGTGTAAAAAGAGCTCTGCACATTACTAGAGGACACTGATGCAATGTCTGAGCCTGTTCAGGCAAGAGGTATGTTCAAGCTACAGGCAGCTAATACAGCAAGGTCAACACAAGGTTTGATGGTACTTGTGGTCTACTAAAGGCATAAAATAATTTCAGGTGTCATCGTTATCAGCATCCTTCTTTCACATCATCTTTCCATATGCATATTTGGGCTTGCTAAGAGGCACATGATGTGATTCTTGGGGCTGTCCTGTGCAGGGTCAGGAGCTGGACTTGGATGATCCCAGGGGGTTCCTTCCAACTCAGAATATTCTGTGAGTGATTCTGTGAGTAATTCTGCTTAGGGCCCTTGGAAATGAGGAGAATGAGAAATCAGCTGAGGATAAAAAAACCTGACAATCAAGAACCCTGCTCAGTTTTCTTAGAGGATCCACAGGTACAATATTTGTCAGTATCTAAGCAGTTGCTTTAGTTTCTCTCATACAGAGGCAACATAACAGGAAAAAGATGCGTCAATAAAGATTTGACAAAAAACAATTATGCTTTTAAACGGTGTTTTTCCCCAGCTCCCTTTTTAATGAAATCTATGCCAGCCTTTTATAACTTCTTCAATTTAAAGGGTCATATTGAGAGCTCAGCATTGTTTCCTGCCCTGCCTTTGTTTCTCAGTTTCCTATTTGTAGCTGCTTTTTGACTAGCCTAGTCACAGAGCGTGAAAGCAATTGTTTTCAAATCCAGTGCACTATGTTCTCAACAAACACACAGAAAAACTGGGGGATTCAGCCTGTAAATATTTTTATCTGATGTCTTCTGTGAAAAAACACATGTAGCCACCAGTTGGCCTTCCCACATGGATTTCTTCTACTTAAGGACTCTTTAGATTTTCTTTAATGTTAACACTCAACCATATGATGCAATCTTTGCTACATATATTACCAATGCTGTAACATGCCACAGTGACCCTTCCACTCAGGTACTGAGTCCTCTCATGGCACGTTCCACCATGAGCAATATGTAAAAGATGATATGGTTGTGCAATAGCTTCATGACACCTTTCTTCCATTACCTCCAGCACAGCATCTTGCAATTCCTCTTTAATTGCTCTCATTTTCTTCCTCTACCACATATATGTATACATATATATATATATATATATCTCTAAAGAACAGACCAAAATAGCTCATAGAAAATAGGCCAATTCTCTTACAGGAAAGTGGCTGAAATTTGATGGAGGGGTACCTCTCAGGCTGAAGGTTTCACAGGGGATGCTGTGGAGTCTAGTTCTGACTTTTCTTTGGTGCATAACTCAATGACCTGACAGAACTAAAAGTCCTCACACCTGCTGATGTTTGAAAGAAGACACCTGGCAAGACTATATTTCTGTTCAACATACACTAAGTCACGTTGGCTTACAAAGAGGAAGATAAGAGAGTTCTTGGCTTAGATTTGCTCTCTCATTTGTACTACTTGACTGCAAAGAAGTGCAGTACATAGGCTTTGGTAGATGAATGGAGCCCTCTTCAACTACATCTATCACTGTTTTGTGCCACTCTAACACCTTGCAGCAAAACTTAAATTCTTTCTGCTGTCGCATTTAACCTGCCTACCCATCCACAATTACTCTTTCATAGCCAAGCCCTCTACAAGCAACAGCTGTCTGCTGCCCTCCACTCTGTCTGCTTATCCATGGAAGTCCAAGGGCTAAGAAATCCTAGGGTTCTACTGTGCTGCTTTGCAGTACAAGGCAGGGAAAATTTGGAAACCCAGTTTACAAAGGCAGCTTAGGGAAAAGAGGAATGCTTGGAGGTGGGTGTGCACTCTAAGCTACTGTTTCAGCAAATATTACCTTAACCTACTGGACAGCAGTTTGTTTGTCCTGTTCATTTAGGCTAAAGCATATACACACAACCCTGCCAGCAGGGCTAGAGAAGCAGCAAGAAAAAGCTGGGACATTCCCACCAGCCGGATCTAGAAGAGAACAGCTATCCACAGCCTTTGTTTGCAGAAAATTCATATTACAGGCTCCCACTTCAGCACAGAAGGTAACAGAGTGGGGGATAGGAGAGGAATAAGTGGCCAATGATTCAACTAAAGATGCAGCATGAAACAGTCCCTGGACAATAGTTTGATCACCATAGTCATCTTAAGAACTGAAGAGAAGAGGCATTGGCAGATTTGGAGAGATTCTTCATACCTCTGACTTTGAAAACATCTGTTATGCATAGACTCAGACTCAAATTAAAGGAATCACTAACCGCTTAATCTTAAACGCATGATTAAATTCAGCATCAAGTGATTTAAACATGTTCTTATCAGTCTTTAACTAGGAACCTCTGATCCTTATTTTTTTGTTTAAGCTTTAAAACAATAACAGGGTCTGATCATAACATTATACATGCTGTCAGTCTGTGAGAGGGCAGCAGTGTGACTGCCCATTCCAGTTTGAGGCAGTGTAATACGGAATAAAGCTAAAGCCTTTGGTCTTAGCCTGCAGTGACAGACTTCAGAAATAAGCTTCTGCCAACTGAGACTCTAGAGGGAAAAGCACTACCGTCCTTTCATCTTGCATCCAGCCTCTCTCTTCCAGACAGTGCCCGAGTGCTCCAGCTGACACTGCAAGCTACCTGCTGCTAGAGGCTGGGGCCTTGGCAGGTTGTAGCCAAGCACTGTGGGATTGGAGGCTGTGAGATTAGAGGGTGGTTTTAAAAAGAGAAAATTATTATCCTAAAGAATCATTAACCCCTTAAAGGGCCATAAGACAACAGCCTTTCTATCTTAGCTGGCACCAATTTCCTAAAATAGGACTTCTACTAGAGAAGATGAAAATATATTGGAAACACTGCACTGTTCCACAATATGACGTGTACGTATAAATCACAAAATTAAGAATGGGCTGTACATGTCCCAGCACTGCTGATAGCAATTTCACATTCCTCAGAAACTGGAACGCAAGCAGCTGTACAACTACTTTGTTATAATTATCTGGAGGCTCTGGGTTAAGAGCTGATTTATTTTCTTACAGAAAAAAATGGACTCAAGGAACTGTTTTCTATCCAATACACACAGATAGCAGGACAGAATGTCTTTCCTCAAGAGTGCAATCTGTACCAAAGTGGGGTTCACACATCTTTGATGATTTGAAATACATGTGTTAGTGGAGAGTCGTGAAATTTTATACCAAGGACAGCATTAAGAGAACATTTCGAGGTTTTTCCTTGAAATGAGAGGAGGGAATACCAACCAAAAAAAGCTGACACTGTCAGCTGTTCTCCTGGCACCAGCCTAGTGTTTCTACCTCACGAGAATCTGGCTGTGTGCTCTTTAGCCTGAGGTAACCTCAGGCTATGTGTAACATCAGACTTTGTAAACAGGTGGTGACGATGCCTCTGCTTGTGTACAGCATTCCAGTCCAGTCATTACATAACATACCAATCACCCAGGTTATGATTTTGATATTCCACTGACACACGAGTCATCAGCCTCCAGAATCCATCCAACCAGAGTGTCTGCAGATTTAGACTGCCTCAAGAGATTTCCCACTGTCAGCACTGTACAGCTCACTGCCAGAACTCACACTGGCCATTAAACAGGGAGGGTGCCCTGGTAAAATTTGGATCCAGATACAACCAAAATACATCACCCTTCACTTTGTGTTGTTATGACTGGCTTTGGAGGAATGAGTGCTACAAACGCTGTACAGGGATACAGGTAGAATTCAGATTGGATTAAATTAAGTAGATTAATTTTAAAAAGCATGTTGACCACATCAATCTCACTTCTCCCTCTTTTCCACCTCCCCTCAAAAAAGTCCCACTGTTTTTCAAGAGCCAAATAGGCTCAGATGCTTTTAGCCCTGCACCTACACTACCCTTTACTCCAGCCAAGGCAGATAAACTGAACTTACATTCTGCTTTGGTGACATTGTCACCACATACAGACAGACATAACTAGGTGAGATATCTGGCACTGGGAAGATACCACAGTACCTCAAACTGTCAAAGAGCTGCTGAGAGCTGACATTAGAAAGGGAAGAGTGAGAAGGAAATCTTTGGCCTTGGCATAAATAGATGAAGTTACTACGGTTAGGAACATGAAAAGAACTAAAATCTGCAACGGAGGTGTGTCCTGACAGAGTTGGAAAAGGTTAGTGCCAGAACAGGATCAATAGCAGAATCAGAGCAGATGGAGAAAAGGAATCTCATAGGAAATATTGACAGGTCAAAGTCAGCCAAGAGAGGAGCAATATCAGGACATGGTGAGTGCAGAAAAAAGTTCAAGCTGACACCACAGTTACATGCATGCAGGAGTTACGCAAGCAGAAATGAGAACACGTTAACAGTAAATACCTTGTTCTCTCAACACTGGATGCTGTTTTCGGCCACAGGAATTAAAACACTGGCAACGTATGACAGCTCTTGATGGAGCAGAACTCTATTTGCTGGTGCCTACAGGTCATTGATAGCTGAGGAACTCCTAAGAGAAGCTCAGATGCCTTCAGTAGTGATCTTAACCAGACAAGAGCTTGGTCACTGCCAGCCTATATCATTTTGCTGTCAATCTCACAGCTACTGTGCAGTCCAGTGCCTTGTTCTTCAAGTCACCATGTTCCCTGCACAGAAAAGGATGCAATGTCTCATGAGTCACTTTCCTGTTGCCTCCCAATTAGGAGCACGGATCACAGAACTGCACTGTCAACACTTCCTACATGGTGAGAAGGTGCAGCAGAAACATCTCTGCACCTAGAAAAGCTGTTGAGTTACTCTTCCTTGCTGTGCATTCCATCAAAAAGCTGGCAGAAGCCTTCTCACACATGCACTGCAAGCAGGGAAGATATAGTTGATTAACGGACAGGCTGCTCAGGGCTGCAGGAGTCCTGCTTGCTTGGGCATTCGGACACAGCACGGCAGCACAACTACCATTTCACAAAGTGCACCTGTGACTTTTGCCCAGGGAACAAAAGCAAAAACACAGCCTCTGGGTAATGACTTCTTGTTTGTGCCTGGAGAAGGGAGGTGAAGTCAGTGCCTCCAGGCATAGGCATGCCTAGATGACACAAAGCCAGGGCAGAAACACCAGCTGTCACAGCAAGCCCAGCTGGTACAGCCACGCAGTCCAAGGCTCTCTCCACTGACAGTGCCGTGCGTCACAAGTAGTAGGGGTGAACCAGCCCAGTGGCTCTCAGCGTTCCTACGTGCCTGGAGTCAGCTTCCCCAAAACACACCCCCTTACACAGTGCTGCCCCAGGGAATTCACTCCAATTTATGCTAATGCTCTGACTCACCCTGTTGATCACCTCTCTCTTTGCAGCCACTACAACAGCAGTCTTGGCTGGGCCTGAAGCTTGGCCACTGGTGTTTCTCCCACCTACCTTCTGACACCACCACAGCCTGTGACTTGATGCAATATGTCCTCACAAGTCTTATGTTTCTATCTTAGTATGGGACAGCATAACCATTCTGCCACAAGGCCCTGGTGTTTCATTCAGGGCAGAAAGGAAACTTTCCTTCCCCAAGAAGAGCACAATAAAGTAGCATAAAATCATGAAATATCCTGAGTTGGAAGGGACACAAAAGGATCATTAAGTCCAACCCCTGGCCCTGCCCAGGACATCCCAACAATCCCACCATATGCCTGAGAGTGTTTGTCCAAATGCTCCTTGAGCTCTGTCAGATTTAGGGGGGGCTGTGACCACTCCCCTGGGGAGCCTCTTCCAGTGCCCAACCACCTCTGGGGGAAAAACCTTTTCCTGATATCCAGCCTAACCCTCCTCTGACACAGCTTCAGCTGTTCCCTCAGTTACTAAGGAACTGTTCTGTGTAAGAACATCACCAGATCATGTTCATCAAGGGAAGTTACTGGTGACTTTAACAAAAAGGCAAAAGAAAGAAGGAAAGACAGTGTGTAATTAACACTCTCCAGAGTCATCAATACCCAAAATACACAGTTTGGCCTTTCGATTTAAGAAAATACATCCACTCCGAGCTGGACTCCAAATTTTTGTTAATTTACACAGCTATTGCCTTAAATATATATTGCCATACAAGCTCTGAACAAACAACACCTTAGAGCTGGACAGTGGGAAGATGTAGATGAGAAGACTATGTTTCTTGTTTTCATGAGGACCAGCTATCCCACCTGGAATGCTGCTTGGTTTACTAACTTTATTTACTATACAATACTCTCTGGTGATCCATGGAAACGTGGCTGGATTTTTTTTAAAGACAAATCAGACTTCAAAGAGGCAACGACCAGAGCCATTGCCAGTCTGGTAACAGATCACAAAATCATGACGTCTCTTAGAAACAGGACCCCTTTTATTTCACTGGAAAAATTCTGTGCTGCACTTTCTGACTTCTCATTCCACAGTTCTTGAAAGTATCATATCTCCTAAACTGAACTGAAAGAGGGTTAATGTTGAAATTATTTTATCTTCATATTCGATAATAGTTTTAAAGTATTTGACAGTTGTGATATCCCCACTGTGGAAATGATAACACCAAGCTTTCAAATACTGCTATAGTGAATTGCCACGAAGGTTAAGAAGCACGGAATGCACCAGGACAACCCAGGATTGGTCACAACCACCAGCACAACAGCTCTATCCAGGCAGACTCTTTTCCTGTTTTGGTCTTGCATCTGATTAAGCGTAGGAGGACAATGCCTATCATTTGCCATACAAAAGAAAGAAAGAAAAAAAAGATAATCTAACAGCTACTGATTACTTTTGAGTATTCTCAGCTGTCCAGTCATGCAAGTTCTTGCTGTCCCCACATGGAAGAAGGTACTTGACTTCACAGAGCAGCATGACTGACACTGAGGTTACAGGCAGGAGTCTATCCAGCCTGGGAGAGATGTTGAAGAACTGACCGCTGTCCCACAACATGGGAAGGATGGTCTGGACCAACTGCTGGGCAGCACATGTCATTTATGCATTTGTGCTCCAGGCTGAATGAGAATTGATTCTATGGAACCTGCGTGTAGTCATGCAAGTCCTTGTGCCTGTTATGCTGGCACCCATCTTTGTCTTCTGGGGCAGAAAGCCCAATCTGATACACAGATGCTCTCTCTGAATTAAAGAGCTGGCAGATCTTGCTTACCATATTTGCCAGGGCACCACAAGGAAGACAGGCAACGCTTAGCAGGTGTGTGAGTCATTTCTTGGCTTATTAAGTGTTTTTTTTTCCATAACATTTTGTTCTAAATAAACAGCATTGGGCTTTAAGGAAGGTGGTGATCAATGGCACATTCTGCTCCTTATCTTGGGGAAGAACACCTGTAATTACGAAGGACAGATCTTTGGATCTGCTGGGCTAATTGCAAAAAGATTCTGCAAAGGAAACTGCAGACTAAATTACCAAATTAAAGGGAGAAGAAAGCAGGGTTTGATTTTGAGACAGCTGAGAACTAAGGACCCAAAATCTAAGTGGACATGATTTAGGAAATCACAAAAGAAGTAGAGTTATGTTGAGACAAAATCTGTCCTATTAATACTACAAAAGTAAACATGTTAGCTCACATACAACACACAGCAATCTTTCAAATCACAAACAGTTTTCCATGCATGTGCCAGAGGTATTAAAATACAAATATTTTTAGCAGGACTGCAAATTTCCTTCAGACACAGACACAGTCTCAACATCAGAATACAAAATTCTGCCCAGTGTAGCCATGTTTAAAGCAAAGTCTTTCAGTATTTGTCACTAACAATAAACAGCTTGATATGAGCCATAATCTCAGGACTATTTGGATTTTTTGTCACAACGGTGAGACTTTTAGTCATTCTAGAAATAAGCAAATCTCATTTGCTGATACAACAGCAGAAAACATCTGTCTTCCTCTACATCAAGCATCACATTAGGTAGATCATTTGCTTGCAGCAACCCTCAAATGTTCAAGAGTGAAATACAACATAAGTGAAGCATACTTACACATTAGAAACTGTAAAGATGAAGCAATGCAGTGAAGGAGCAACTTTTTATCGAGGTAGCTACTTAGTCTTTCTCCACACTGAACCGTAAGTCCCACACATTGAGTAGTTGGTTTATTGTTTTGATTGGACAGTCAACACACACATCTTCCTGCCCTAGAGCAATCAAGAGTCTAAACAGAAGCACTGGTGCTACTCTCCTTTTTGCCTTGATAAGGATTTGGTTGAATGGGCAGCAGGTGGGTTTCCTTTCTTTCTCAGACTAAGACTATTCGTGACTGCTGCAGGTGTAAATCCTTCCCTCCTGCCATGGCAAAGAGAGGTGAAGCTGCTAGGAGGCTGGCTGCTCTCCTTATGGTGGGGCGTGCTGGGTTCTACTGAATGGCTGGTAGAGGGAGAACTTTGTTCCACTTTGTATCGATTAGTCTCATTGTAGACTTGGCTCTTACTCTTTCTTTATAGGTCTTTCTCACATACCTTTAGCTGTGTGGTTTGTGGGCTTTGTTTCTAAGGAGAAATCTCTTCTGCTGTTATTACACTTGGGAACTTGGTGTCTAGTTGGTCCTTTCTGGAAGCTTTGAGACAGACCTTGTAGCTCACTTCTCTTTTGGTAAGTAGAGCGTGAATTTCAACTTCCTTCCACCTTCAAAATTCCAGATGATACTGTAATGTCACTTTGTCAAGGGTTTCTCAGTAGTCAAGGGATGAGATGGTGATTCAGGGTTTGCTTTTGTTCTGCAGTTCTTGTTTTGCCATTAGTATATCAATTACATGCTTCAGAACTCTCAGCTTGTGCCTGTTTGGGGCTTTGTGGCCATCCTCTAGCTAGCTGTATGATAGAAAATGAATCCATTACATCTATACCACACAGAAGCAGCACTTATTATGAAGACACTGTGAAAATGTGGGCAAGAACAGCTCCATGCATGTCAGGACCAAAGTTTATCACTGCAAACTGATGAAGCCTTTCTAGCACCACAAACCTTTGGAAACAACTGCGTCTATGCTCCAGCTATTTCCTGCAATACTTGTGAAATGGGAACTTTCTGCTCTTCAAACAAGAGCACTGGGTAGAAAGGCATTGTAGGTAACAGATATAATAACATCACATAATCTCTGTTGCAGTTAAATCTACATAAAGTAGTTATTTTCCTGTTATTGGCTCTTAATACGGAGGAGTGGAGGGTGCAATTTTAAAAACTTGCTGCTCTGCAGCTTAGGATATTCTTTCAATCTCTAGGCTAAGCCACTCATGTCCAGTTAATCCCTTTGTATGAATTCAGTTTGCTACGTTGCAGTTTATTTCTCATGTCTCAAATGCAGGCACCACTTGTTATTTCCCAGTCGCATGGTACATGTCCCACTTACATATTTACATTCTTTGCTAATAAGTTCTTGGTTTGTGTCTGTTCTTTTACCTCCCTTGACACCAGCACCAGGAGTTTTTGTCACGGTGCTTTTGCTTTGGACATGGTAATTTTTTTTAAAGGCCTCATAACAATCACCATCCTGTCTTTTATTGGTTTGCATCTGAGATATCTTTGGTCTTGATGATCATAACCCTGCCTGTAATCTCACTTCTTTCTTGATCCTCTTTTTATTTGACTATAAATCTTCTTACTGAGTTTTAAACTCTTTGCAATGTGCAAATTGCCCCTAACTTCTGCAGCTCTTGCTTCATTGCATAGCAAAGTATCAAACAAGACATTTCTCTGTGGGCTTTTTCCTATTCCATTATGTATGAGTTCCCTATTATTTCTTAAACCCTATTTGAAAAAAAGCTGGTTACTTCCCTAAACAGTTATCCTTCCCTTCTTAGGATGCAAATCATAGATTTGCTTTCTACCTTTGAATTAAAATTCTATGTCTCTTCCACATTTCTGTCTTTGGACTACTCAGTATACCTTCTTGTATCAACTGTTACTTCAGGTTTTTCTCAATCCTGCTTAAAACTTTAGCTATAAACCCATTTTTCTTCTCTTTACATTGGAACTGAATCTAAATCACCTCCTGAAGTGAAACTGAATGACAACACTAAATCAGCCCAGATAAGATGCTGACTTCTACATCAAGGCTGAGGTTCCCAACCCAAGCCTTGTGAGCCCGTACCTCCTCCATTGGTGTCTCACCTTAAAGTTGCCAACATGGACATCTGCATGCCTCCTCAAAATGCCCTTCTACATATCAGCATAGTGTCTGGGCAGAAGAGTGAAGCCATGGGAAGCAAAGAGCAGGAGGTTACACTGTACCAAAAGATGAGCCAGTCTAGTTCATGGCTCACAGCCTGGCACTCAGATGAGCTCCTAGGTTTGGGATGCTGTGGCCTCAAGCAAAAGTGCTTTTCAGCAGGTCTGTACTCAGCTTTTATGTTCAGTGTACAATTTGTTCATTCCTCAGGCTATGATGGTAGAAAGTGTTTGAGTTTCTTTTTTATCCTAAAGGGAGAAAAGACAAAATTCCCTAAGCTTCTGCTACAACACTTCACAACCCTCTCCTCAGTCTTTGCTCACTATGTCTGCCTTTAAGCAAGAAAAAAACCCAGTCTGAAATTCAAGTTCTGATTCTTTATGGAGCAATCGAGGCCGGCTTCTGCCAGGTGGATTAAAACTGCCCACCAGCTGTAAGGGAAAACAAGAGGAGAAGTCAACAAAAAGCATTGTGCAGCAGATCATGCTGGTGTACAAGACTCGGAAGCCAAAATGTGAATGCTGGGTTTTCTTCAGAGGAGCCAACAACCAGACTACTGGGAGGGTATTGATGTCATGTTAAAATGCTCTTTGGACCTATGGATTCCCTCTCCTCCCCCCCCCCCAATAACTAATTCAAATACAAACCAAGTTTGTCCTTGTTCCATCAATTTTGTCATTCCCATCTGTGAACAGGGCACACAGCAAAAACTACCAACACAGCTGACAACAGTCAGAGCCGTAGCAATCATAAGGGTGAACAGCCTGAATGTGGAGTAGGTCAGCATCAGTTTAAGTTCTGTCCTGCAGAAGAATCCCCCAAACTATCCCTTTGTCCTAGATATGAGGACTTGCTTTTCAGTCTGGTGTCCTTACAGTACTTTATTCCCTGGAGTTTCAGGTGGGGATGAACCTACTGGTATGTCCTTCACCACTTTCAGTTCTCTTTGCTGAGAGATTTATATATTTAACCCCATGAGTTAAAGAATTTAACAATAGAGGTGCGTTCTCTTCAGATGTAGCAAACAAATCTAAAACCACCCATTTCCAGCTGTTCTCTACCTCATTCCTAATCCTCAAGCTTTAATATGGAAGCTTTGACAATGCTGCTCATGTATTTCCATGTTTGAAACAAAGCTGACTGCATGTTTTTATGGTAAGTGTTCACATCTGGAGAGGATTTGTAAATGCCATAAGAATTGGCTTCATCAAACAGAAGTTAATAAGACCCCTGGTGATGCACACATATGTGGCATTGTGAATATCAGGTGAATAGTACTGATTTACACTGCTTTAAAAAGTCTGTGGCTTTGTTTGAGCCTCACCTCCAATTGCAATAACTGTAATCTTTGCTGAAGCCTTCAGGAAAAAAGGAGATTTTAGTTTTTTGATTCTCCTGTCTGCTCATTGTAGGGAGAGGAAAGCAGTGCCAAGCTGTTGGAGGAAGTTGTGGTACCTGGAAATAATCTGGCAATCCTCCTGTCCCCAGCTGATATTTTCTGAACAGAACAACTTTTGATAAAATCCAGTGTTTGCCCTCGGCTTACAGAAGCAAATAAGAGGCTGAAACACAAGCCACTGCTGTGTGTCATGCCAGTCCTGTTGGTGGTTTTTCTGGCTCTAGGGTGATTCACCACTATCCTGAAAAACAGGCAGCCCTAGCACTGCTAGTCACCCGGCACCACCATGGGAATGCTCACTCTGGGTAAGCCCAGCATATGCTGCTAAAGAGAAGCTACCTTCGGCTTTTCCTGAAATCTGGAAAAACTACTTTCAGGATGTAACAATAAAGCTACAATTGCCTTTTTCATAAAGGTTTCCAGGCCAAAATAAACATTCTTACTGCTGTTAAGCTATTATTATTATTGTAATTAAGAGAGTATGACAATTATCTTCCATTTTTCCCCCTTCAGTCACTTGTTGAAATCCTGGGTTTTTTCCATCTCCTTTTGTTGTACTCTCAAATCTACACCATGTTCCTCAACATTTAATTCCACTGCTGTTCCACATCCTCTCTCACACCTATTTGAGCATTCCTGTGGTTCAGTTTGGCAGGCTGTTCTCTTTGCCTTGTGAACACAAGCTCCAACAACATGGACAGGCATTAAACCCTCTCCTTAGTATCCACCTGCTTCACTTCCACAGCTGCAGCTGTAGTGTCTGTAAGACACCTTTTCTGCTCAGCCCTTCACCCTTAGTGGTGCTCATGCCCTTGGTTCATTTAACCAAAGTACAGTGAAGGTGCAGTCAATATGAGGAATGAACGAATGAAAGCTTAAAACAAACAAAAACCAATTCTTAACCTCTTGCTGTATATGCCACAACTTCAGTAACAGTCTTCCCCCAGGCTGTGCTCCTAATGATGGAGCAATATCCCAATGTCTTTACACAAGAAAATCAGAGACTTGACTTCAAAAGGAGTTTCTAACCTCACACGTAATTGATCTGGTTGTACAGCACTGCAGGGAGCAGAGATCCGTAGTGTTTAACTGGTGTGGCATCTGAAGCTGGGCCCCCAAGGCTTTAGCTTTAGGCATTGGCTCTCCATTGCAAATCCGGCTTAGCTCTGCAGCAGAGCCTTTTGGCAAAGGCAGACATACAAATGAGATGGCTCTGCCCCGGAAAGGAGCAATTTTTGTCCCCCATCAGCAAGCACGCAGTCACTTCCCAATGGTATATTTTTTATTTCTGGGTCCAATTTTCCCTAGCTTGTACCAGCAGATAAGATATCTAGTGCTTTGTTTGTGAGATGTGTGTAATCCAGCGCATTTCTCAGACGGATAAAATTCAAGTCCTAGGGAATCTGAAGAAAGAGGCTAGATTTTTTTGATTTTTTTTTTACTAGCTTGGGCAAGAGCTTCTTCAGCTTATCTTTTAGACATTGGTGTGTCTGTCACTGTTTGTGCTCTTGATAATGATGATGCACCTACATATTAATGTTTTAATGTCTTTATGTTTTTATTAACTACATATTGGAGTTTTACTCAAATTTCCTTGATTTTTAGCAGGAAAAAATAACTAAATATGAAAAATATACACGTTCTACAATGGGATACAGGACTGGTTTAATTCCCAGATGAAATTGGTTTCATTTGATTGAAAGGCCACATCATTTTAGCACTGACACACTGCATCACTAAGGCAGGAGTCTTTGTATCTTAGGTGGCAGGATCCACGAGATTAAAAATATAAGACTAGAGATTTATTTCTTGTTTTGCCAAGCAGAGCTTTGATACAGATAAGCGATAAATACACTTTCTGGAGCGCTTTCTGGTCTGTGACTAAGGCCTCCAAGTACAGCAGCTGTACAAACAGGTGACAGAGTCACACTGTGCCTATGGAAAGGGACAACTGGAGAAAAGAGTAGGAGGCTGCAGGCCTGTAGCAGCATGGGTGTGTGGTGTGAAGTGCTGGGAGGATGCCATGCCAACCCCATACCTTTGAGCCTGAGTAAGACAGAGAAGGTGACTGCGAAAAGCGCAAGTGGAGAGGAAAATTAAGAAGCTTTGGGCCCTGCTAAGGCTGACCTTGTGAAGGGTCATCCAAGGTGACAAATCAGAGAGTCAGTCATACAGAGCAGGAGAGGAGGGCATTCTGCGTAAGGCACGGACCAGTGGGGTAGATGTGAGAGCTGTGCAGACTGTTGTCACCCACAGTGAATGTACCAAGGCAGAGGGAGCACTCACCAGCGTCTTTGTGTGTTGTAGCTGCAACACCCTGTTAAGTGGAATGGAAAGGTGGGTGCTGGTTGGATGGGAACCAACAGGAAACTAAATAAAAGACTGTAAACAGACTGTTTGGAATGATTAAATGCAAATGACAAGAACAATGATGAAAAATACTTCCATAAAATATCTCAGCGGTTTTGCTTCTAATTCTTTCTCCTTCCTCTCTCTCCTGCTACCAAAACGAACAACTTTGTAATGTAAAGAGCCTACCTCTTTAATTGTCACAACCTGTCTAAAGCTGGTTTACAGCTGGGTCTCTATTCCATACACAGGTGGCACTTGGACCCCTCCACATAACAAATATTACGTATTACAAGCCGACGCTCCAGCCTGGATTTGGTACAAAGGAAAAAAGCGCTCAGCTGGCCGGATTCTGTACCACGTTCTTGCATTTGTGTGGATGTTACTGTTCTGTTTGGCCCGTGCGTCTTTCGCCTCGGCCGTGCTGACGTCCGGAGCTGCCGCTTCACCCAGTTAAATATTAACTGCTCGGTTTTCCAACGCAGCACCTCACGTTCAGGGATGAAGCCAAGGCCGGGAGCGTGGGGCAGGCTCCTGCGGAGGGCGTGCCCGCTCACTGAACCCCAGTTTCTCCCTTTTGGGCACGCTCGGTCCGCTCCAGTCGCCTCTGGGGTCTGGCAGCGGGTCAGACCTGGCATCAGCAGGCGGGAATCTCGCAGGCGGCACAGCGTTCCCCAGGCAGCTTTCCCGGAGCGCTGCCCGGACAGACGGATCCCCCCCCGTCTCCGAGCGGCCCCGCCCGAGCCCCGCCTGATGCAACCCGTGCCCCGCTTTGCCCCACGCGCGGCGCCGCGAAACCTCCCGCCCTCGTTGCATCACCCGGGGCGGGGCGGGGCGGGCGGCCCGGGCCGCCTTTAAAGGGCCGCGGCGGCGTGTGCGGCCCCACGAGTGACCCGCCCGCACCGCCGGACCGGACATGAAGCTCGACCCGCAGCGTCCCGAGGAGCGGCCGGAGCCGCCGCGGCCGCTCCTGTCCTCCTGCTCCTCCTCCTCGCCCTCGGGGCAGGCGGAGGGCGCGGGGCTGACGGCGCCCGTGTGGATCTTCGGGTACGGCTCGCTGGTGTGGAGGCCGGGCTTCGAGTTCACGTCGCGCAAGGTGGGCTTCATCCGCGGGTACAGCCGCCGCTTCTGGCAGGGCGACACCTTCCACCGCGGCAGCGAGAAGATGGTAAGGGCGCGGGGCGGCCGCGGGGGGGCCGCGGGACGCCGGTGTCGCGGGCTCGGCTTCTAATGGCGCTGTCCTTGTCTGTCCCCGCAGCCCGGCCGGGTGGTGACGCTGCTGGAGGACTGCGGGGTGAGTACCGGGGCGGTGGGGGCTGGCCTGGGCCGGGGGGGTGCCCGCATCTGCAGTGGGAAAGTGGTGGCTGCAGCCGAGTGCCCTTGAGGCCCCCCGGGATCGTGGGGGGGTTCTGGGGTGTGTTATCCTCCTCTGCCCTGTTATCAGTTGTGCAGAGACCCCCAAGGTAAGGGGGAGCCTTCATTTAAAGCATTAGTGGACAGTGGACAGGCCACTGCAGTTACAGCATCCTATAACCACCTTGCTCTTTCATCTTTAGGCATGCACATGGGGTGTAGCTTATGAAGTCCGTGGGGAACAAGTTGCTGCATCGCTTCAGTATCTCAACGTGCGAGAAGCTGTCCTGGGAGGCTATGACACTAAGTTTGTGGAGTTCTACCCTCAGGAGAAAGATGCAGAGGAACCCATTCTGGCTCTTGTTTACATTGCAACACCCCAGAACCCTTCTTACCTTGGCCCAGCATCTGAAGAGGACATTGCAGCTCAAATCATCGTCTCAAGTGGTTGTGCTGGTCATAACATTGAGTACTTGCTGAGACTGGCAGATTTTATGCGTTACTTTTGTCCTCAAGCAGAGGATAAACATCTCTTCTCCATTGAAGAGGCTCTTACTTCCATCCTTCCCTGTCTATACTACACAGAGGAGTCTCTAGAAGAAACTGCAAATGTCTCTCAGAAGTCTAAGGGTTGAAATAGGAATTTTTTTTGCAGGTTTCCAGTAGAAGGGATATGAGGGAGAAAGCAGTGGGGACAATCTTGACTCTGTTAAAATATAGTGGACTGAGTGAATAAAGGGCGAATTAGCAAGTAGTAGGGGAGGGAGGAAGTGAAGAGTAAAACACACTTACTGTAAGACTTGCAATTATTACCTGTTCCACACCTTATCTGCAGCATCACATAGCCATCACTGCTTTCCAGGTGGAGAGAAGGGATCTTCACTGGAACTTTGCTCCGTAAGACTTGCTTCCAGGAGCCAAGGCTGAAGCACTCACTTTCTTTAGAGAAGAATGAGGCTCATCTGTTCTGTGCACTTTTTCTTTTTTCTTGGAAGACTAGTTGAGCAGGACTTAACTGAGTTTAAGCAGTATATATGTAATTCTACCTCAGATTGGCAGAAAGCTGCTTGTGTGGTGGTGGAAACTTTGGGAGGTTCTACCAAATACAACGGTTTTTTTCCCTGCCACGTCCCACCTCCAGTACAATGACCTGACACTAAATTTTAGGATTTCTGTGCAATATTAAGTGAACAGGGCTCTTCAGGCTCTTGTGCATCCTACTTACTTATGTTGTGAAGGATCACAGTAATGCACTTATTTTCTAAAATGTCAAACTGTATTTATTATGTGTTATATTTCCCCTTGGGGGGGGGTATCTAAACTGCTCACATGCCACAGTGGTACGCAGCCCATGTTCAGCCTTGCATTTGTGCCTTCTAGTTTTAAATCCATTTTCTGCTTTAATGACAAGCTTTTTTCCAAGCTTCACTGACCCTGTGCTGCTACAGACTTAACTGACTCTGTAAGAAACGGTCCTGCCTGTGTCGGTCGGAAGCCTCTGCTGCCTGCAGGAAGGCTGTCAGGATGCAGGAGTATTTTAACTAGCCCTGTACTGGATAAACCTCTGGTGCTTCAGGATAATGTGGGTTCCTGTAGAAGCATTGGAGGGTTCTAGTTCCATACAGGGGTGTCTGGCACACTTTCATTTGACTGCAAAGGACCGTGACTGAGCATACTTGTAAGCCTGTGAGCTGCTGAAAAGCCTGCCTTGAGCGCGTTAAGCAGAGGCACTGCTGCAAGCTCAGACTTTTCAGCTTCATGTATTAACAGCATGAAAACCCACAGTATTTTGTGAGAAAAACTTTGCTACTGCAACTGCAGCAGAATAGCTCTTGAGAGCTGACCCCTGGGACAGCTGACTCCTCCCAAATACCATGTGTTTTTTTAATTATAAAAAAGGCTAGGGACTGTTTGTATTACTGTGGCTTGTATGTATATGAAGTGGTACGGTGCTGTGCCCAGTAATAAAACAAACTGACAAAGTCAGGCTCATGTACTTTGCTGTTGGTCTTTTTCATTACTGACTTATAGTTCAAACTAATAAGTCTTTTTTTTTTTTTTAAATGGTGATTGTTTTTAAAAACAAAGCCATAATTGCTAATGCTGCTGTAGTTCTGTGGGATTTTTTTTGTGGTTTTTGTTTGTTTGGCTTTGGTTTTTTTAATCATCTTTCTGCTAAGCAGCATGCCTCTGCTAGATCTACTGGAAGATTGACTCTTTCCCTTTGAGAAGAGGGGATTTGGTAACTTTCTCTTCTCAGCTTCCAGCTCTTGTTGATTCCAGAGTGCTGGTGCTGACAGCAGACACAAGCCAGCCCTCCTGACTGCAGGGCAGGCACAGAAACATGATTCTTCCTTTGCAGGTCAAAGGATTTTCGTTCTGAGTGTAACTGGGTGTTGCTGTTTCCAAGAAGTAACAGTGGAAGGACAAGAAACTGCTGCTGCAGCCAGAACTGCTGGCTGCGGGAAGGGAGACAGTTATTTTTTTCTGCCTTGTGCACCATGTGCTGTGTACAGGGGTACATTCCCTCTCCTCCAGTTACCAACTGCCTCAGCACCAGCAGATCACTGTATATACTAGTATCACCTGCCTCAAAACTGGAGTGATGGAATGAAAACAAATTGAAACAACAGAATTTACTACTAATTAAAGGCAGTTGCGTGTTTCAGGGATAACAGACTAGAGCAAAGTACACTTTCACTGCTCTGTGGAGGATCTCACTTCAGCTGAGCAGCTGCACATACCAGGGGTGCTGGGGTCTCCCCCAGTTGGAAAATCAAAGGGTTAAAGATTCAGCTTCGCTGCAGGGAAACACTCCCTTACTAGTACACATTCCAAAATAGCCTCAGACAAAACAAAAACACTTTCACACCTTTCAAATTTTCAAAGACACCATTGAGAGGAATTAATGTCAGGTGAACACTGTGCAACCTGCATTGCCAGTGGTGCAGGAAGAGGTCCTTGCTTTGTTTGTCCTGCCTAGCCTGGGTTGGCCCTGTGATTTTTCACTTCTCTGGCAAAAGACAGGCAAGGAGCGCTGGTGAACAACCCAACAGTGCTAGGAGTGTTCCTTCAGCTGCTGTTTCTTCTTCCCTGAAAAATGTCAGGGTTTTAAGCACAGGTACACCACTGAACTACCACTTTCTCCCACGGAGTTCTTTGCAGGGGACTTCCAAAAATAAAGGAGCCCGTTTTCTTAACCGGAAATGGTGAATATGGCAGGTTGCTGCTGTCAATCTGTCACCGCAACTTCAAGTCAGTAAGACAATGAGGTATCATGGAACTTTTTTCTCCTGAGGCTTTTATTGTGTCCTGCAAATCTGGGAACTGGTCACATTTTGGTCAGTTGATAAGTTTAGAAGGTTAACATCCCAGATTTGAACTTTGGCCGTGTGAACGAGGAGAGACAGCCCCCTGCAACATTTTCTACATTACCTTTGTAATGCTACTTAAAGACAGGGGACCACAGTGGCTTGCCTCTGACAACCCAAATGTGAGGAAGATAACTGTTGATTGGAGGCAGTCTCACAAGCACTGTACTTGGGAGTGCCAGGTCAGTGGTAACATACAAAGATATGTTTCACTACAGTTTTTCTCTCCCCATGCCATGACTAGCCAGCCCTGGCAAAACAGCTGGCTGTGGGTCCAGCTCCAGCGTCTGGCAGCTCTGCCACTGGCCAGACAGCTGGCCTGGGAAAGAGCACTTGTCCTTGTCAGAGGGTGGGACAACTGCCTTCATTTGTAAAGTGCTGCCAGACACTTCTGGAAATGTTTCCCTATCTAGCAGCTTTCTCTTGCACATGCAGTTTTCTCTGACTTCCCTATGACAAGCTTGTGCCTGTCAGGGCACCTCCTATTAGAAACCAATTGCAATAGAAATGTTTACAAGCATTATCAATCATGTACTTCCCAAGTCTCTACACCCAGCACAATTCACATGATTTCAACTCCTTCTTCAGCCTTTTCCATTTTCCTGCCCAGCAGTTCCCACACAGCCTTGGAACATGGGCCTGAGTCACCATTTCCTTGAGTACATTAAGAGAGGACCTAGCCAGCTGCTTTGCAGAGGCACAAGCCAGGTAAATAAAGTAGATGACAACAGATAATCCAGCCTCAGTGCTCATATGTGTAAAGTGCTCCTGAGGGCACACAGTCCTTTATAGGGCAGGAGACAGAATAATGAAACTCAGCAGTGTTAAAAGGATTCAGAGAAGACAAAACCAAGAGAAAAATTCTCTGGTTCTTAGGTGCTGCAGTATCATCTCAGTTTCAAGGTACAGTGTTGAGACTAGAAGAGACCACAGGTAAGCCTCTACCAAAGTGTTTCCAGCTTCAGTAAAAATGTAGTTTAAATATAGCATCACCAAAGTGTGAACTTATCTGTGCTCGGTGTACTTCTCTAGATGTGATGCCTGGTCAGAAAATTAGTGAGACCAAACTCATATTTGTGGTGGATGGCAATAAAGGCATGCAGCTTAGGGAGGGAGGTGGTAGGAGAGGTGTAGGGAACAGACCAGCATTCCTCAGATGGTGCAAAAGCAGCCAGGGGCTTGTTTGAACCTACCTGAGGAGAACACGCATTTGAGCATCCCAGAAGAGGGGCTAGCAGAGACTTTGAAGGCTGCAGAGGAGCCAGTGTGGGATCTCAGTCCAGGAGGAGCTGAAGGGAAGAGGTGCAGCTCTGCAGGCATACCCACAGGCTTGAGAGGGCCCCTGGGGCTCTGCGGTGTGTGGTGGGGAGAGGCTTGCAGGCAGCCTGCGAGTCACAGGGCATGGCACGTGCTGGACTTTAACAGCTGCTGCAGGAGCTGCAGCTGGTTGTACATAGCACGTGTTACTCCACATGTGTCTGCTTGCTGCCCAAGAGACAGGCTGAAATGTGGATTTAATTACCTACAGATGTTTCACAGGCAGAGGAATAGCAAAAGATAAAATCCCAAAGAATGCTCCAGGTCAGCCTCTGCAGCTATACACAGGCTGACCGGATGGTGACAGTGAGAGCAGCCAGTGCTCTTCTGCTACGGAGAGGCTGCGCTCTGGCCAGCATTCCCCTCTGCAGCAGAGGCACTTCAAGCACACTGAATATAGAGTGAATGTGTCCAGAAACCATGGCTGGCTTGGTAACAGCGTGTTCTTCTGCTCCTGTTACCAGGGAAGATTGGAGGGAAAAGAAAGCAGGAGAAAGAAAAAGGATCTACTAGGTGTACAGCTGCACCAGGACAAGTGAGACTGACTTAGCATAAACTATCCAGCACAGAACACGCAGACATGGGCACCTATGCCCTTTGGTGCTTCTCCTTACAACACATTCCAGAATGTCAGCTCAGTGCCAGAATGATGGTCCCAAAACCTGGTAGTCAGTCAAGGCCTGGAAGACCTTTGTGAATGTTTAAATCAGATTATATCACATCCAGCACAATAATTTCATCCCAAAGATAGAGAAGAAAACAAATAAGCAGAATTTGGATGAGAGATTTTCCCCTAGTCAGACTTCTCACTTTGGTGCTGCCAGTTTTCATGACACAGCACATACTTCAGTAGAACCAAATCAAAAGATTTTTTATTTAGAAATCAAGGACAGATGCAATCCAAAAATGTGCAGCCCCAGAGCATGGTTGAGCAGCAATGTGTCACCAGCACTCAGCCTAGCTAAGCACAACATGGGTCCCCATGCATGGGAGGAACAGGAAGGGATTAAAATAAAATAGATTTATATTCAGGCTGTGGAACAACTATACTTGCAGCAAAATCAGCAGCTGCTCAAAGGACTTAGGAATTTCCTACTAACTATCTGCCTTGGCTTAAGTGAAAACTTCCCTAATTTATATGCTGTATTAAAGTTATGAGAGAGAAGCCCCTTGTGGCTTTGAAGGAGCCTCAGGCCCAGGAGGGGAGGGAGGGCGGAAGGAAGTGGGCATTCTGGGCAGCACTGGGGAAGCTCTACATGCTTTGTTTACAAACCCTGTACACTTTTTGTTTGGCTTTTGGATGTGTTTTATCCTTTCTCAACTCCCTTTTCATCTCATGGTAGTGCCAGCCACACTGATGAGTGTTTATGCTTGCAAATTCCTGAAGCACAGCCAGTACCTTGAACTCCAGAGAATGAGACTGAAATAACGTAAAAGGTCAGGGAAGTTCAAAGACAGAGGTACTGTTTTCCTAGCTGGGGACACCACACTGTTCCCAGACCACGCTGGGCTGCTCTGGGGACACAAGAACAAAGACTTCTCTCTTATGTCCTCCTGTTTATGCTGCTCTTTGCCTCACTCACCTCACTGTTTTAACAGGACTCATTTCCATGAAGCTTCAATTAAAACCACCAGGGATCAATTTAGCCTGAGCCTGACAACTGAAGAGACACTTAGCTACTGGCACTTAAAACTCCTGTCACTGAGGAAAGGGGAAGTTTTTATCCCTCTACTCAAGTCTTGCTGGCTCACATAGTAGGAGCAAAGCCCCAGAGTGCTGCTTTGTCCACAAGCAGGTATCAGCTATTGAGACACCTGGAAATCTGTTCCATCCACAGGAAGACAAGTCACTTTTGGAGAGAAGAGGTTTCAGTCACTATTGTCAGTTTAGCAAGCCTGGCTTTCAGAAACATGATGAACATGCACCTGAGCCGGCTGGGCACATGGTGGGCACATGCAGCTCACCTGTGCTGTGTAAGCAAGGAGCGCGCAACGCCCTCCAGCACATTGGGCACACCGCCCACGCTCTGCACAAGGCTGTGCAGCACACCTCCAGCTGCAGATTTCCACAGGCCGGGAGGCTCACTAGCACATGCACGTACACAACACCATGTGCTCACCAGGACAGCACTGCAGCTGCCCCATGTGCCCTCATTCACAGGTGAAGGGAGGCTAGGGAATGGTGCAGGATAGTGTGAGCACTGTGTTTCACTACTCCACGGCCTCAGCTCTCTGCTTTGCCTTGAACTGGGGCTATGGACCAAGAGACACCAACAGCACAGACAGTATGGAAGTCATTTCACAGACACACATCCAGCCCACTTACAGCAATTACAACCTCATCTACAAACAAACTGCCCGGGGAGCAACCACAGCCAGCTTGCTGATATTAAACGCTGCCTACACAAAGCATATGTGACATTTGAAAACATTTAGAAAACAAACTAAAAAAACCCAGCCTTTTATCCCCTCCTTGTCTAGACGGCTCACCAGCCTTTCCAAACTCTGAGTCTGCACTGACAAAGCGCATTATTCCAATGGGAGGGAGGAAGCAGGCGCTGCCCTGGCCCCAGGGGATAGAGAGGAGAGGCAGGGGCTGCCCACCTCTGCTCACATCTTAGGTGGCACCTTAAGCTGGGGCAGTACGATGTGCTTCCACATGTCACAACAACTGCCAGTGCTGCAAGTGACCTCCCAGGACTGCGGCTGACACGTTGTTGATGGGCTGGAGGTGCACAGAAGTGGGAGATCCTGTTACAGACAGCTGGGCTCAGCAGCTGTGTCCTCCGGGTGCTTCTGCTGACATCATGGGCTGAAATTCTCCCACTTATTCTTGTTTTCCAGTGAACTACCCATTTCTTTAAGTAAAATTGAGCCAGAAGTATATTTCAACCAGCTAGAAGGTTCTCAAAATATACATAAATTCATTTTAGATTTTACATACACTCATTTTTCTGGTTTGCTTTATAAGAGTGTGTTTTTCTTCAAGTCGTTCTTCTCCACAGACACACAATCCCATTTTTAGAGAGGGAAAAGGGCAGGAATGCCCAGCTTCCAACAGCTATGGTAGATGCTGCTTTTCGTCTTCCCTTGGACAGCAGCTGTTAAGAGACTCAATTACCTCTGGACATGTTAGGCAGAAGCCAGATGAAACTATCTCTTGTTGCTGCACAGCACAGTCAATTCTGGCACCATTCCTGTCTCTAAACTACATATGTATTGAATCTATTCCTGGAAATACATCCTATAATTTGAGGGCAGATGAGTTCATGACTGAGAATAAAAAGTAACTGTGGGTCTAGCCTCATTCAGAATAAATATCCACTACGTTTTTTCCCCAGAGGATTGCTGCTTCATTTCATTTGGTAGGAAGATGGTAAAAATTAGCAGCAGTTCAGTTCCTTTTTCTCTTTTATTGTCCTATATTTGTTTATGCACACCTTGTTCCAAATGCAGGGGGACTGTTCTCCATTTTCCTTTTATCTGGCAATTCACTACAGCAACATTTGCAAATCACTGTGGCGCCTTTGCAAGCTTCAATTCCTCTTCACAAGACCTTTGTGAAGAGGAGTAATTTCTATTCTACAGATGGGAGCTGAGAAAGCAAGAACATGATTTCAAAAGCGTACCATGACTTTGAATGCGCATTGTGAAATATTGAGGGATGATGTTTTTCAGAGTACTCAGAACTGTATGTTGGGTATTCAGAGATACCATGTTGGAAAAAAAGATAATGTGTGCTCACGTAATCAGCACTAGATCCTGATGCAAATATGCAAGAGTCACCTTGAATTTTCATGGATACTCTTATGTTTGCCATTATTCAGTGAGGATCTGTGTGGTTGCAAGTTCAATAATTTGCTCTCAGTATTCTTAAACCTTCACGTACCTAAGCCTGCATAATATTTGTCAACTAAAAGTTAAGCTCAGCAGAGAAACATTTTTATATAGCTTGGGGTGTTTTTGCTTTATAGGCATCACTCTAATTTCTTGCAGTCCCTCAAGCTCTTTTAGCTCCTAACAGTTCCAAATTTCTCACTTGCGTTAATTCCTGTAACATCTCAAACATGAGATCTGTTTTAAATTAAAAAGTTAAACAAGATTACTTTTCTCATTTGCTATCGATTATATCACTGCAAAGCAGAGCTGGGCTTCTCTAATCTGTCTGTGAATACTCTACCAAACCAGTTCCCACTGTTAATATTTAGTTACTTGATTCCAGACAGACACAATGATACATAACTAAGGACAGCAATCTGCAGCGTAACTGAATTACATTAATTATACAATATATACCTCTGATTGCATATGCTAGCAGCAAGTTATCAAAGCCATGGCAGGGAAGCAAGCCTTCTTCTGCAAAGGTCATGATGGTGTGTTTCAAAATTATATAAAGCACTTGGGCTTACAGCAGCCTGTAAAAGAAATCACCATGACTTTCAGTCCCAAATCAACACCGTGTTTCAAAACCTCCTCATGCATTACAGATTCAACATCACAATCTCAGGAAGTTTTCAGCTAGTCAATAAGAATTGATCTGAGTGTCAAATTACTAAAAAACTAGAATTTTTTTTTTTTGTGCTGACAAGATTGAATAAATATCTCAGTAAAATTATGACTGCAAACTAGATATAGGAACTTCTTCCAAACTCTGAATATGCAGAGAATGATGGTAGACTGCAGTCACCTGAACAAACAGATATCATGAAGCTGAATTACAGTGTTAAGAGCCCTTGAAATCCAGAGACTGGAATATACCATTATGCACCTTTAGAGTTATTTAAAGATCCACTTCAAAAAACAGGTGTCCCTACCTATGGCATGGGGTTTGGAACTACATGATCTTTTAAGGGCCCTTCCAACTGAAACCGTTCCATGATTCTATGAAATGATTCTGTGAATGAGATTAAATCAAAGAAAAATCTGGATTAAATGGCAAGAAAAGAGAGGTTTGCAGGAATGCAGTTGTTCACAAAAGTGTTCATGTGAACTCTATGAAAGGAGTAGCAGCAGCAAGAAGAAACGAGACTCGGAAGGGCCCTTCCATCAGCACCCACTAGGTGCATGGAATGACACAAAAAAATGGGGGGGTTTGGGTACTAGTTTTCAGAATTCTTTGGAAGTTCATAGAGTCTGAACATCTCTTCTGTTTCTTCTGCTTGCAAAGGAAAACCCAGGAGCTTTGTCACAGACAATGAAGTGTTACTCAAGGGTGTGTCGGGCCACGTGCCTTTGCATTACTGGGCAGCAGCACGCTACGCTGATCAGCACGTAGCTAATTGCAGTCACACGCCAAAAGCTTAATGTAGTTTTAAAAAAACCCAAAGCAGCGTTCAGCCAATTACGCGTGAGATTTGCTGACTCTCCCATTCTTAAAAAAAAACCCCAGCAGCCTTCCATAGGCTGAGTGAAATACAGACAAGCACTCTGCACTGCTGCTCCTGACTGACTGGGGAGGACAAGGACTGCCAAAGGTGACTGCTTTGGAAACACTTCTGTGAGGAACTTCGATGGGTTTTAGAGCGATTGTGATACAAATCCAGACTCGTCCATGGAGAAAAGTTACTTGAATTACAGAACGCTGTGAATTAGAGAGCAGTTGTACCCAATTAACGTGAATGTTCTTTCCCAGCCAAGACCCTACCTGGGAGGGGAGTTCTTCAGGAACCTTGCTGCAGAACAAGCATCATAAAACCACTTCTCTACACAGCACCTGCAAAACTCTGAAATGCACTCACTAACCCGAACAGAAACAAGAATTTCTATGTTTGAATTCTACTGAATTCAATTCAGGGGAAACTGTAACACCAGAATTTAAAAGAAACCTGAAAGACAGTCACCTGAAAGACAGATGACATCTTATCATGGTACGGAGGGAGGGCTCCCACATGCAATTTATCCCTTCCTAGAGGAAAACCCGGTTGGGAAGTTAAGGTGTAGGGATACGTCAGAGAAACTACAAGAATAGATAAGAGGTGAGAGTAACAGGATTTGCTTCACCTAGCAGGACAGCATTTCTTAAATATATCTTGAGAAGAAAGCCACTAGTTTTTTGTTTTGAAGAAACTGTGAATAAATTTAACAAATAGTCCAATCTTACAAATCAGTCCTGTGTGACAGTCTAAACCAGTAGTGAATTTCCAAATAGGTTCTAATCTCTAAGCAACAATAACTTTTTCTTGGCTTTGAAAAAGTTGGTGAAGGTTTATTCAGGGTAATTATGCACACAAATCACACAAACTACACGTATGCTTAGGTTTATCTTAATTCACAGTTCTCATAATACTGAGGTAAGGCATGAGGGTCATGCAGTTAAAAATTTACACCTTTAAACAGAAGCATTTTCCCTGCCAACCAAAAGCACCAAAGACAACACTTGGGCCTTAAGAAGAGTTGAGTGAGGTTAAGGAGCAGGGAGATAAAAAAACAAGTGCTTGCAAAAAAATATCACAGAGATGACAAGAGATACTGTAATCCCTGGATGTTTAGGTCTCCTGTTAAGTACAGCAGACTTAGCAGAACCAGCAGTACTGTCAAAGGAGGAAGAGACAGTTCATGGGAAACTCAAGAAGGCACAAAAGTGGCGTTTCAATGTTTTCTTCCTCTACCTCATTCTACCAGTGATGCTCATCAGCTGAGGAAGGAAGGAGTCATTGTTTCATACCTGAGTACTGAAACATTTCCTCATGCCTGGGATGCAAACGAATTCCCTCATATGCCCCTAGAAGAACGTTCTATAAATAGAATTTGATACAAAATGCCTGGAAGACCCATTAGCTTTGGAGTAACTTCACTCTTCTGAGGTAGTAGGGAGGAGCTAAGAAGAGGATGAAGCTGAAGAAACCCAGCTCATCTTATCATGCATTCCTCCGTTTCACAAGGCATTCGTTGGAGGCTTTTCAGAGAAGCACATGCTAATATGAGTGCTACAAGAACAACTTGCTTGCTCTATAGACCCACTGGTTCAATCTGAGAGCTGGGCCATCTGTATCATCCTAATAATGATGCTCCCGCTTCCCCTCTCATTCACTGCTATGCCACTGGTGCAGGCCGCAAATAAAAAATAAATTCTTCAAAATTCTAGGAGTGTAAGATGCAATTGCCTTTATTTTAGTTATACTTCACATGCAAGTAGCATCTCTTTGGGTAATGAGCTACAAATTGTTTTTTCCAGCCACTGCAGGAGAAACTTCCAAAGGACAGCAGGGTGTGCACCGCCATCCCTTCTTGAGCAGGAAGGAGAACGAGACACGCCTGTAGGGCTCCCCGAGAGTTATAATGTGTGTCTCAGACTGAACAGTTAACAAACAAACAAACAAAAACAGACAAAAAAACACAACAAAAAAAGAAAACAACGGAGGGAGAAGTGAGAAGCCGAGGAGCCTGTAAGTATCTGTGAACAGAAGCAGGCCAGCTCGCTCCACTGAGAGGAGACCAGGACAGGCAGGGCAGTAGTCACAGGGCAGCATTTCCCAAATTACACTGATCCACATCCTGCCCCCAAGTGATTTTATCAGTTGTGCTCTTCCTCCTCTCGGCAGCACCTTGGCTGTCCTGAGCTACAGTCCAAGTAGTGCAGATCCCTATTCCTGCTGCATGGAGCTTCTCCCACTGAGCTTCGTGTGCCTCCCCCACTGGGAAATACTGCTAAAGGAAATACTTTGGGAATATGGAAATAAAGCAAGATATAGCTCTAGGCAGACAAGCAGCTTTCTACAAACAGAACGTGAGACAGCAAAGGGCAGATACACTGTGGTGGGGAAAGCATGCAACAGAGAGGGGAGAACGCACGGAAATAACACCGCATTGGGACAGGGCAGCATTAATACCCTGAAGAGAAGAATTAAAGCAGTTTCAGGTGCAAACTCTCCTGTTTATCTTTTTGCAGAACAGGGAAAGGAGATCTAGTGGCTAACTAAATGGACAGGATGACAGACTTGACCTATGACAGAAAGAGAAAATGGCTTGCAGGTTAATTAATCTTCTATTGACTTAGAAAAGTGGATTCAAACTGATCATAAAATACTTAAAAACAGAAGTTAGAAAAATTCTGAATACACCACAAAGCCAAGGAACCAAACCATTTTAAAAAGTGGTAACAGTCTGTGTGGAAGGTACTGCACAGTGACTGTACAGCTAAACAGAACAATTTCTGAGGACAGTGAGATGCAAGTCCCTGTCTGTCTGATCAACATGATTTTGAAAAGGAGTTGAAAGGACAGTTCAGTGCTCTATTTCTATAGAATAATAATATTAGATGCTGACCTTCACAACCTGTCTGTGGTGAGCAAGGACAGGTTATTTTCTTGTTTCTTCCATGCATCTTTTTGCTTGTTCTTTCTTTCCCAGCTTTTTTTGCTTGGTTTTGCCATTCTCTAGGGTGCTGATGGTAACCATATCCAGAGAGAAGATGTAGGGCAAAGTGCACTGGGGCTCATAATTTTGCATTTATCAATGGCCTGGCTGCTATGTCCTGTCTTCATGGGTGAGGGTTAAATTCAACATCAGAGGGTCAGGTAGAAATCCCCTTTTCCTGCCTCCAACTACCCTGCAATATTTTTTGAGAGAAGGTAATGGTTTCAGTCACTCTTGCTGTCTTGCAAAAGAATACTGTAGTTGTTTTTTGGTGCTTTAGATGTAATTGTGTCGTTGCTTGGTAAGACTTTGTTGACCATGTGTGACAGTGGGAAAAATGGATGTTCTGGGGACCCTTCTGACTGGACATCTCTTCCAGACTAAACTACAAAGATTGTGCTGTTGTGTCCTGCACTCACACCCTTTAATCCTAACTTCTCAGGACCTAAGAAAATTATTGCCTTTAAATGTCTTCAATAGCACTGATAAGTGAACTGTGTTTAACAGTTCTGTAGTAATTGTTGAGTAAATTGCTACAATCAAATAGCATGAAGAATACACAGCATTCCCAACATCCCCCAAGCGATACTGACACCTATTTCACCATCCCAGCTTAAAATACAAACTCAGTTCATTAATAATTGTTCCTACCACTAGCAAAGACCTTGATCCCTCAAAGGACAGTGACTTTCCCTGCCATCAATCCACATAACAAGTGCACAACGCACAGTCAGAGTGAAAAGAAGCTCGGAGTGAAACTTTAAAGAACGAAGCTTCGGTGTGCACACCCATTTGCTCATTTCAACAGAAAGGTTCCCCACATATTGATCACAAAGCTACATCTGCCTCCTTAAAAAAAAATCCCATTCTTTGCTTTTCTAGCACTACTTCCTTCCCTGAACCCAGAAATTTGACTAGGACAGCAATCACAGGAATTCTTCCCAATTCCTATATTAATATTGCAGAATCTGTTCTCCTATGATGCACAATACAAATAATGCATTTGTTGAAATTTAACTTCTTGCAGAAATTGAACTGGATATGATCTAACAGTTTGTTTATTTTACAGTCATGTTAGATCTTCCTGAACTTGTTGGCCTGATGCACATTTTGCAAGGAGACAGACTACCACTGCTTTTGCCACAACTTGTGATATCATTTGGTATTTCTTTTGAAGATTAAATTATTTTAAATATGTTTTTACTCTGTATTTTTATTTTAAATTATTTAGCTTAAAGATATTTTGTTTCATTTATATATATCTTATAAATATATCTATACTCTTAGATGTATTTTATTTTTACATTTATCAGCATTAAACATATCAATAATTTAATCTTTCATAAGTATAGCGTGCAACAGTACATATCACATTTTTGAAAATTTTTCAAATTACAAATTATTTTTTTCTCTCCACTTTGGATTACAAATTGATGCAACTGTCTAGCACTTTGGAAATCAAGACTGCACATAAAGTCCTTTCAACTCCCACTGGAAAAAAAAAAAAAGAACTGTAGAGCATGATGTCTCAAAACAATCAACTGTATTGAATTCAAGCATCATAGTTCAGGTACTGTGTAATTATGCATATTATACTTGCTTCTGTTTTCTTGTGATCTGCTGCACACCTACTCCAAAACAGATTATGATATAATCAGTGAATACAGACAAGGGATAAGGGTACAGCTGTAACTGAAGAAGGTTACAAACGTAATACTTGGAAGAGCACAGACGCTCTAGAGCTTTACATTGAGCAGTGCGTGTCTCTAGAAGCACTTCCAGATGCGCACCCTCTATGTTCTCTTCCCTAATCCTCTCATTCATACGGCTATATGCATAAAAACCACAAAGACACTGATTTACATAAAATTATCTCACTCCATTTTATTTAAGATTTTCTCCTCCAGTTAGTAAAAGAAAGATGTGTCTCTCTTTATACATATGTACAAGTTCAGTTACAAAAATAGACAGCACATTCAAAGAGAAAAAAAGGCTTGGCATTTGTCTGATTCCCTCTAAATATCATATATACACGTGAATAAGAGGAGAAGGGGGAAGTCTTCATGAGTTAATTAAACAACACCTCCCCCTCAATTATCCCCTCCAAATCTGTTTAAAAATCAATCTAACTAAGCTCAGTTCTGCTATTTTCAGGTGTGCAAATTAGAGGCAGAGCCAACAGGAAGCACTCGCTCCACACTGTAGGACGCCAGGCAAAGGATTTGGGGTCAGAAAAGATTATAATAATAATAACTAATCTTCCACTGTCACAGCCCAGACCTGCAACTCAACTTGCTTCTGTCTCACAAGGGATGAAAGTGCCCTGGCAGAACAGCCTCTTTACTCAGTGTGTCAGACAGAAGAACTGTCCCACACCTAAATTTCAGTGCAATGCAGACAACGCTTACAGCAAAGCAAGGAGCTACGGGCGGGGTTTGTGCATTGGGAACAGGGAAGGAGCAACCAGGGAACAAGAACATGGATGGGCACTGGCAGCAGCACGGCCTTCTATCAGCCTTATGGGACACAACTACTGGTGCCCACACACTGCAGTGAACTCAACCACGCCAGTATGTGTGATGATCACAGAGATGAAGGGAAAACACACTGCAAGAACAGTCAATGCAACGGCTGGGATATGAGACAATTTTTTTCCCAGGATTTGGCTGCAAGGGGGAATGGCACAGTTCTCTCTCTCTCAGGACTGTTTTTTGTTGCTCCTCTCACAGCACTATAAGCTGCTTTGCTATGGGCACAGTGAGAGGCGCAGCACAAACCCTTCCTCAGCACTTCAGCTTTCCTCCTTCTCGAGATTGTACTAATAGAGCATTTTTTGTTTCTAAGCCTTTAAGAGTTCCGCACACCTCAAAAACGAGAGAAATACTTTTGAACACAGTTGAGTATTTGAGCAGATGAGAACTCTGAAATGCAAACCAATCACTGGCTTGTGGTTTCTTCCACTGCGCGAAGCAGAGGCTGTGCTGCTGCTCTGACTAGGGCTGACAGCGCTCCCTGTATTCTGCAGCTCTGAACATCTTCCCGACAAATGGTGCTGAAAAGAGTCCACTCCCTGGAAACCACTTGAGACACCTTCCTTTGCATTTCAAGCCTTTAAAGAACCCAGAGACCCACACCAGAAGAACCCAAGATTTTTTCTATCACATATCATCTTCAGCATAGTCTCCTATTACTCCCGCATGTTCACTGACCAGCTGCCAGTACAGAAATGTCTTGTGACTCTACAGGATAGTCCTGGGGTTTGGATATTGATTTCATAGGACAAAACTAACGCTGGGCTCCACCTCAGGCTATAAGAGAGAAAGCATAGTGGTGTGACTTGAAGCACACACAGCTGAGGATGTTTAATGGAGTAGCTGGATGCTTTCTTGGGAATCTTTGTCAGATACATCAATAAAACACAGCTGCCACTCTCCTACTTGCCCCAGACTCCCTTCCCTCCTTCTTGCAGTGCCTGCAAATATAGTTTTTTGGAATACACATAATCAAAGTGCTCACATCAACCACCCACTCCCATTGTGCTTTGATTTTCTTTACACACATGTGCTGGACAGCAACAGGGCACTCATTTGCATGCCTTTGACTGGCAGGGTGGTCTACTCTGAAAGCCAACACAGCTCAGATAAACTTTGGGGGTTCAAAATTACTACCGACCACCTGAGGTGTGGGCACCTTTACTTTGCTTCCGAACTGAAGTTTCTGATATGAGGCTGCTGGTCAGGTTTAAACTTTTGGGGGTCCCACAAACACTGTTTCCTTTGCTCAAAGGGGAGCTCAGGGGAGAAGAGGCGCTTGAAGGTCCAAAATCTACAAGTCCGGCAGGCCGAATGATTGCTGTTTGTAGAGGGCTACTTGCAGACATGCCTAGCAATGGAAAAGAGAATCAAATTCCACATAAGCATATTATTCCACTTGTGGTTCTTCAACAGCCAACAATATACTAACAATCAGTCCTAAGAACACTCTGTATTCATGATTTATGAGAGTTTAATGAAGAAGAGTGTCCTTAAGACAAAAAACATCTTATACACAGGGCCACCTTCAACTGGTGTAAAGCTGAAGCTCAATCACCATTAGTTTAGCAAGTTTTGGAATGTGATACTATAACTTCAACACGATGCAATGCAGGAAAGCCGCAGTCATTGCCATGGGACAAACAACACTATCCAATCTGTCTGGACACCAAAAAAAAACCCTCCAAAAAAACAAGACGAAAATATTTGGCATGAGATAATTCAAAGCGCAGATGAAACAAACCCAAGGTCATCTGCAGTGAAACTGGCTCCCCCTCAGACCCTTATCATGTCCCACATGACATATCATGTCCCACTATTGCCTGGATCTCAGAATATAATGGATGAGCAACACCAACAACACAACACTTTTAATCTCTTTTTTGACAGGTGGTAAAGAGCAATCACCCAAACCCATGTGGTTGGTTGTGCTGGCGGTAGTGTGCTGCTGCCCCTTCCCCACATACCTTTAGAGACGTTGTATCCGTAGGCTGCGTACGCCGCTGCAGAGGCAGCTGCTGCCCCTGCTTTGGCACCTGCCATCGCAGCCGCACTTCCCGCTATTGACTTCCGGCTCCTGCCTTTCCCAGTGCTGGCTTTTGATCCACCTTTAGGACGACCCCGGCTTCGACTTGACTGGCCTCTACCAGTGAGAGATGTATCTTGCATTGAAACACCTGAACAAGAAAATAACATTAAATCAGTAACTACTGTAGTTAGTATTTCATGTGACTTGCAAGTGAGAGCAGCATCAAAACTGCCTACCAGTTACATTAATACTGTTCCTATTAACTAATACGTTACATTTACATTAACAGGGGCACTGTTAGCAAGCAGTGATCCCATAAAAAGAAATTATTTATACCAAACTTCACTCTTCAGTAGCAATACCTCATTAACTGCTTGCCATTATTATGATTCTAATCCACAAACAGGTTGAGGATTCTGAGTTCTACTTCAGGATCATGAATTTTCTTAGCTGAAGATAGAGACACAATTTCTTCCATCTGCTGTCTCTGAAGAAACTCATCAAGAACTATGGTTCTACCTATTTTACTGTAGAAAACTATGGTAGTTAAAACCACATGCCATTATTTCAAATAACAATGCATTTAAAAAAACTGCTCCAATCACCCACTGGAGATAGCGAACTGATTATTAACCTAATAGCAAATTCAAGGAAAAGCTTAGAGATTAATAGTTCTGTGGTTGTCTGCAATTTAGTAATATAAACATAACAGAAGGACAGTCCTCTGTAAGACAGACACAAAGGACAAAACTTTTTGAAATAACTAACACAGAAAAGAGGTAAGTGTGGTGAATGACAGGCAACGGACAGATTTTCTATCAAATCAGACGTAATTTCTCAATGAAAAGGCAATTTTTTCCCCCCCAAATTTTGCCAACCATATATTATATTCTGGTTACAGTGCAGAAAACGTATCATTTAGCCGTGCAAAGTCAAGGTTTAATAAATGTTAGTAGCAAATCAAGGCAAGAGTACTGACCATTCACGGTATCTGAAACCGAACCAGTAATGGAAGCGGGAGAGTTTGTTGCCCTTGACTGAGGTGCTGAAGAAGCTGGATCATCCACAATCACAAGCATATCATTACTGCTTTCATCGGGAGGGATAGAGCCCATATGTAATTCACTGCTGATGGATATCTAAACATGAGAGGACAAAGCCGTCAGCTTACAAAGATAGTAAGATCTTCAAGATACACAGTCATGAGTCATTAACTGGTACTTGTTCTTTCCTATTTTCTCTAGAATAGCAGCATGAGAATGAGACATCCTCTGCCTGACCACACCACACTCCATATGCTGAGCAGCAAAGACCTCCAGGAGCCACTTAACATGTATTTTCATGAATTGAAGTTAAGAAGCAAAAGACTAATGGGCTCAGCAGAGATTTAAGTAAATTGTTATTCAACTGTGCGTCTTCAATTGCAAAAGAGAAAATAGGATTCTTAACCCACTACTACTGCTAATAAAAATCTTGATCAGTAAGGGAACAATGCAACACAGAAATCTTAACGGGCAGGGCATAGAACAAAATACATTTGCTGCTAAAACCAGTTTGCAATTTGTTACACAAAAATGAAGGAAAATAAGATGTGTGCCTCTGAGAATTTATAATTTAAATTCCAGAGAAAAAACACCACACTAATTCAGAACCTGAAGCAAGGAAGGAAGCAGAGAAGGAGACGCAGATGGGACTAATGAGGGGTACTTATAAAGAAACTGAATGTCAAGAAGCTATTTGAGGGATACTATTTGGTTCAGAAGCAGTGTCCTTGCTATGGAAAATACTGGTATGGGAGAAGGTACATGGTTATAAACGTGAGCATGACAAAGGCAGGAAAGAGGGACAAGAAAGTAAGTGGGACTGCAGGCAGAAATGGAAAAATTTCAGGGGCTGAATGGGAGGAAGTCAGGCTGTGAACTCACTGTAAAAAAATGAGGCAGAGAGTGAAGGAGTAGGAGAATAATGGAATGTCAAATAACATGAGGACCTGTAAGGCAGCTTATTAGCAGTTGTTACATATTCAACAAAATTATTTTCCTTTCCATGGTTCACCTTTAAGACACAGCACTCCAATAGCTAAAATAACAGAACGTAAGAATCCTACAGGATGTAAGGTCACAAGTAAAACAGTAAACAAGTTAAAGCAGAAGCGAATCTTACCTCACTGAAAGGACTGGGCATGGCAGAGTCTACACTAATGAAAGAGTCATCCCCATCAGCAGACAGATTGGAGTTATCGGCTGAGGGGACAAACGGGATCACAAGGTTCATGCCCTCTTTCTTTCTCTTCCCATCCAACTCATCTTCCTTCTTCTTCTGAAATGAATAAAATAACACCAGGAATGAAACAGATGCTAAAACAGAAGAATGGGAATAAACAACCCAAAACCTTAAAATCCAGTACAGTATTTTAACTTAAGGAATGCCACATCTAGAATTTCCCAAAATAAGTTTCTGAAGGACATGATAACAGATTCCTTAAATGCTTTAGATTTACATAGAGTTTTGTTTGTTTTTCTTCATAAAATAGCTGGAATTACAGAGAATTAGTCATACAGAATTATTTCAATTTCCAGTACCTTTTGAAGTGAGCGTGAAATTCTTTATCATTACACAAAATTTCAATTAATTAATGCACAGTCTCCCTATCTCAAAAATTCAGAATTTTCATAAACTAGTTTTAATAATGCTTTTAAAATAAGCTGATCTGCCTTTGTTCCACAGAAGCCTCATATCTTCATTTGTTGCTTCCTTTACATTGCCTTTTTGTCCTTGTAGGACAAAATCTTGATTAAGCCACCATTTAACACCATAGAATGGCCAGTTGATCATTTTGTTTTTTCAAGCATGAGTCCTAAAATTGTTG
The DNA here is from genome assembly GCA_035584735.1 of Pseudotriccus pelzelni. Lineage (NCBI taxonomy): Eukaryota > Metazoa > Chordata > Aves > Passeriformes > Tyrannidae > Pseudotriccus > Pseudotriccus pelzelni. Next base: position 25,484,817 of record JAWMRA010000161.1, read on the forward strand.
TCTGTAGACTACTGGTGACTGACAGTGTTATTTGGATATGCAGCACTTCCTTATTTTTGAAGTTGCTAATGATCAAAAGACAGGTAAGTATGCATTAGCTATCTTGTAATATCCCTGGTCAGTGTAGGGAACTGCCACAGATGGACTTTCAATGGTGAAGGGAAGAAGGCTTTATTCATTAGACTGCTTTGGCACAAAATGTTTCCCCATCATAGTGATCCTGAAGCTCTTCTGGCTCTATCACCAACACAGGCGACCTCTGCATCAAAGTACCTTTTCAGCATATTTTTCTCTTTTACGTTTACGTTCCTTTACACGGTTTGTTTCTTCCTGCTGTCGCTTCTCTTCTTGACGCTGACGCACTGTTGGAAAAGAAACACAAAACTGCCACCACTGGAAAGATATTTCATATTCTTTCACGAATCTTACAAGAAATTCTAGTTCTAACAGAATTGGGAAGAAAAGTCAGTTGTATTCCAACTAAAACACACTGAAAACACAACTAGATTAAAACTATTTGTTTCCAAATTACTAAAAAGTCTTACAGCAAAATTCTTCCTTCAAGCAACAAAAAAGTACAGCTTCAAAAATATGATGAAATACAGCATTTTACTAATATTTTTCTTGTTGAGACCTACATAACTCTTGTCAAAGCTCTGTCATCCAGGAACAATGTAATGATCCTGAATGAGTGCCAATAAAAACTTTATCACATCATCAGGTCTCATTTTGCACAACTTCATTATTCAGCTCAACAGTGATATAAAACGAGCTTGTACTAACAAGAGTTGGCAATACAAAAAGAGACAGGAAACAGAAGTTGTTATCAGCAAGTAAACGTGTTCGTAGAGATAAAACCAGAGATTTCATAAGGTAATGAAGTGGAATACAGGGAAAATGCTGAAACACCCATTTCACATACATTTCTTTTCTAGCTCCTCATCATCCAGCAGAAGGCTGACCACCTCCTTTGGCTTCAAGGTGTCAGGTTTGAAATTGCCACCTGAAATCACCATTCGTTGGATCTAGAAGGAAAAAAACAAGAGAGAAATAAAAGGAAAAATTACTCAAAGCAGCCATCAAACATTCTCACTACCCATCACTGAAAGCCAGTTCCAAAAAACATGCAAGTGCATCTCTGTAAGTCAGAGATGACCCAATTTCTCTATCATACCTATATCTATCAATGTTAGCACCAAAATTTCAGGGAATATTTATTAAGAATATAATTAAGAGTATAAAAATACGAGGAGCAACTGAGACAGAAAGCAAAAAATTACCATCCCTTATGCAAAGTTGCACTTTTTCTGAAGCAGCATGTAATAAACTACAAATGGTAAAAGTATTAATATACTGCTGAACAAAACCAGTCCCGTCAGGCATAATTTACCCATTCATTTTTCAAGTAAACTGCACAGAGGATCATGCAGATCACATTCTTAAAGAGCACAACATTTTTAATCTCCTTGACTGAAAACTGCATCTCCATACTGAGTCAGTGTCACAGTTTAAACTATTCTCTCAACCTCTTATTACTACAACTGTGCTTAAAAAAACAAACAACAAAAAACAGTTGGAACTTAGCAGAAGAGGACAAGCTTTAGCATAAGGCAATTTCAATTATTTGGATCACCAACAAAAAGACTGCACTTAATTTTCAAGCTGAGATCAGGCAACTCTAGTGCAGCATCCCAGAGAAAAGAATGCATTCAACTATTGCAACACCATGAGCAGCATCTAAGTAACACAAAAGCTAAAAGAAACTCCAAGCACACAAAACATCTGAATGCTGTATACAGTATAACTACAGCTACTGAAAAAAATGAATCTCCTTAGTTTTTTCTTGCCAATGAAATGCCATGAGGTCTCAAGTTCCTAATACACCTACTGCTTGATGCTGCAGGACACAGAGCTCTTCTGGCAACCCTCACACCTCAAATAATTTTCACTTAATTACCTTTCAAATATCTTTTTTTTTTTCTAAAAATCAACTGAGAGGAATCAGTAACTCTGACACAGCAAAGACAGAAGCTCTAGTCTTAATGAAGCCTGACTAGTTTCACTGTAATAATTACCTTCTTTCCAGTTCATATAACATAACTGGAATGCTTCTGTGTTAGGCATTTGTTTATTTGAATAAACACAGATCTGTTTATTTGAACACACTCTCTTCTGCCTCCCTGCAGATACTTTTTCTGTGTCTTTATTCATGTTGATATGTGCTTTCTGATACCATTTCTGTAACTTGTCATTCCAGCTGATTTCTTTATTCCTACCTCGCTCTTTTCCTTTGCCCTTTGTAAGATGCGCTCCTCAATGGTGCCTTTGCATATCAGCCGGTACACAGTGACTTGTTTTGTTTGACCCAGCCTGTGTGCCCGGTCCATGGCTTGTTGGTCTACTGTTGGGTTCCAATCACTGTCGTAGAAAATTACCTGTGAGAGAACACCAGAAAGGATTAAATAGAAACATACATTTAGAGCACCCGGTGATTACATAAACGAAAATCCAATATACTCATAACATAAAAGTTCGTTCATACATTCCACAGAATTACAGCCCCACTGTAGGCTGTATTAACCCAGCTTTGCCCAGTCCTATGAAGACTTTTCCAGTGCGTTTCAGGTGAATTCAAACTAACTGACACTGTGAATGTTTCAACTTCAACAGAATGTCTTTAATATCTTCTTCAATAAACCTGCTTTGGAGGCACAAAATTCCTCAGGTTTTCACCACATTAAATTACTTTCTTGCAATTAATTATAGACTAACCTCATCATGAACCGATTTTAGTGTTACTTACCTTAAGAAGAAAAAGTCCATTACATTAGAATTTTATGCAAAAAGTAATACTCCATTTTTTATATTTCAAACCCAGATAAAGTCTAGTCTAACACTTCTTATTACTTTCACTATAAAAACCAGAAATGCCACATTACATTCATACTGCCCTATCACTCCAACAGTACTTTATGCACAGTAAATATACAAACCAAAAGTATTTGAAAACATTTCAGGCAGAAGAGTATTAAGAAAATTACAAAAAATGCTCATGCAAGGAGCCTGCCTGAGCTTCCATCTGTTTATTTTCTCTGTTCAAGCAACAGCAATCAAGACAACTTTTCCACCCTGAAAATCCTACAAATACTTGCTTTCTTCTGATTTGAGTGTTAGCAAGATATGATGGGATTTTTTTTTTAAAATTATGTAATATTTTTTGATCCAGAGATCTTTGGTTTTGTCTGACTAAGGACTTGGGCTCAAGTCTGCATACACACAAGGTAAGGGTTAGAAGCACAAGACAGCTGTTATTGAAAAGATGAATAGTTCATCAGTATTCTTTCCTAGTGCTTCGTGGCTGCTGCTCCAGAGTGCAAAGCCTTGTAATTCACCTAAATTAGTATGCCTTTACACCTCTGGTGATTCAGGGGGAAGAAATTTATCCTTCCTGAGCAGCCGATATTCAAATACAAATGGCTTCATACTTTTAGAGGCATTGTTTCATTCTTCTGTGCACAGAAAAAAAGGGCAACCAATACCTATTCCACTGGTTCCTTTGCAAGTGAACCTTAGGAGCAAACAGTCATTCATACTCTGAATGCTGTTTCACGTAAGTGTCATTTGCATCTACAGACCCTTTCAGTCATCCATCTCCTTTCTAGACTCTAAGATTAAAGTACGTGGGAAGAAGGAAGAAATTTACAACTGTAATCAAAAACTGTGTACCAAATGTCCAATTCTACAACTATATCATCAAGATAACACTATGTTGTAAAGAATAGCAAAGTAATCAAGGCTATGTAATTTCATGCTATTAATGGCACTACTATAAATATTGATCAGGATGGGCAAGAGAGCGCCAACTTTCACAGAGAAAAGACTGACTTTTCTACATAAATTGTCACCAAATTTCACCTACCGTATCTGCAGCTGTAAGGTTAATGCCCAAGCCTCCAGCTCTTGTACTTAACAGGAACACAAAAATATCATTCCTGCAGAGGAAAGAGATTGAACCTCATTATTTTGTGCAATAAGTAACCATGGAAGTAATTTTTTTGACCAGTGTGAAATGGTCAGGGCTATTTTACTACTTCAACACTTCGGAACATTTTGTGCTGTTCATTTATGGTCAAGGAAAAAAACATATGAAACAGTGAAAGAAGTTAATCTACAAACGAGGACTGTCTGAACATGCAAACATTCAATTTGCAATAGCAGTTTATTAATCTGTATCAAAACAAACCAGGGCTTGTTTATCTTGCCCACACTGGTAATTAAGATTTCATATGGACAAAGAACAATTTATTGTTTCACAGAACTGACTCGATGTTAAAAGAATCTTGCCTTAATAATGCTCAACTGATAAAAAAAGAAAAAGAAATGTCAAAACTGTATGACGCAAATTATGTTATAAATTTGGTGCTTTGAAGGGAACAAATAAGTACTGATGAAAACTCAAGAGGTAACAGCAAAATCAAAGCTTCAGCTAAGGTTGAGACCCATACTAGTAACTCCGGAGAGTCAGCAGTATTTAAATGTTCAACCTGTGCGCAGGCTCACACAAAGCAGACAATACACTAGTAATGACTCCAAAGATGTTAACATACTGCCCTTCAACAGTGAGAACAAGGCTCTATGCTTAGAGAAGACGGTCTGCAATGCCACATCCTTTTGGTATTACAATGTCTGAAAAACTTCGCAAATGTCAAATCAGTAAAGCATCAGAAATTCCTGCTGAATGAGCAGCGTGGGACGTATCTTTCCTAACTAACTATGTGTAAGCAGTGCCCTTATAAGTCCACTCATCAAATCTAAAGGGTCTTTCTTGCCCTCCCTGGAGGAAGCGTGGGTAGGATCACAGACTGTTATGCATAGGCTAGTACAACTCAACAAACATGAAGAAACTAAGGGTTTTGGAATCCACATCCTTGAAGGTCAAGTAGAACTGACAATTTTCTCAGGACTCAAAACTTCAAGACATTCACAAGTAGCTGGTTGGGCTATATCATAAAAACAGACCTCAAAGAACCCGTTCCGATCCAAGATAAGATTTTGCCAAAGAAATTGCCAAAAGATAACAAAATAACTATGAAAACTGTGAATTAGCACACACACAAAAAGCACCAGAAACCAGAAATAGAAGGTTTCTGACATTCTAAAACTTAAGGGTACAAAAATTTACCCTGATATGCGGACAGTTGGGAGGAACTAAAGCCAAGCTGTCAATATTCACACTTTATTTGCAGGTATAAAAAGCCAAAGGAGTCAAGAGATGCCTCTTTGTAGTGTAAGTAATCCTTGGCCAGGAAATCTTTTCACTCTTGTAACAATAGTGGAATCTGCATATAGGCAGTCACCTGAACATCCAGCTGTGAAATGCTTCTGGAAGAGCCATATGGGAAGGAAAATGGACAGAGCCACAGACTACAAGAACAAATTATCATCCCATAGCTATATATTTTCAACACCTTGCTAGGATATCCTGCAGGATAATTTAGTCTCAGTCAGGCTTTTCTTCCTGGAAATATTTCTCATACGTAAATCATGTACAAGAGGAACTCAACTAACATTTTAATAGGAATTCTTGTTTAGACTGGCTGACCAACATTTCAAGGGGGTTTCCTGCTGAAATTATTTTTTTTCTCCAGTTGTTTTATTTATGAATAAAATCAAATCCTGTTCATTAATAAAACAGGTTTTTTTCACTTCATTTGGTTAAAGGATCTTACAGAAGGAAGAGTCAGGATTCCAGAAGGACATAATAACCTGCAAGGAACTTGTTTATGACACCTGGAAACAGGCAGAAAGGTACTGCATGGTCCTCTCCTTCAGGTATTTAGCACACGTTCACGTTTTATCAATCTGAGGAGTTCACTAGAAGACTCATCGTTGCAACACAGTCCTTCAGGTTTTTAAGCCCCACGAACCATGAACTGAAAGGCCTCGACTCCTATCTTCAGCTATGATACTCTGGGACCACTGATGCAAGGAACTTTACTCTAGAATGTTGCTTTCACCCTCCAGTAAGCAACTATAAGAACATAACTCCTCTGAAAAAGGAAAGTGACCTTTTTACAAGCTCACGCAACATTCAGGTAGGGTAACTTTACTGTGAACTACCATACCAAAGTAATACCGTATCAAGATGTATCTCATGATTCAAAGGAAACTTAATAACCATAAACTCAATCATCATAAATAATGCACCATAACGTGCTTACAAAAATTGCCAGAATCCATTCTGGTTTACTAAACGATAAGCATTACCCTTCTTTCTAGCTAACAAAATCCCCATTTTATCTTTCATATATTAAGGTTTCTTAGTAAGACATGGTTAAACTGTTTTGCAGAAAACTGGGTCTCTTTTAATATTTTAGCATATGCAAGATTTTCAGTCTCATCTTTACAGTGTCAATTGTCAGAGTATTTAATAACCACTGAACATTTGCAGCCTCTCTACTGAACCTCTTCATAAGCAACAGCCTATTTGGATTGGCAAGAAGGACAACAGGTGGCTACACTAAAATTGCTTCCAATATCCTTTCACAAATAACAAATTCCTAAATACAACTGGATTCACATCAACAGCAGTGACTACTGGTCAGGACCACATAGAAAGTGCTTCAGATAAATGAGGTCAAATTGATATTAGGAAAGATAAGTGCAGATTTCACTTATTTCTGTTACATCTCATGCCAACTTTCTATGTACATGCATTTTATCACAAACACACCTTGTAAAAATACATTACCTGTTCTGAAAATCTGCTACCATGTCCCTTCGTTCAGAAATCTTTGAAGAACCATCCAATCTCATGTAGGTATGTTTCCTATAAACCATGTATTCCTGCAAAGAACATATACCAGAAAAATATAGTTACTCTTGAAACTGTTCAATCTTGATTCTTCCAGAAAAAAAACCGTAACAAAGGCAGAATTGCTACTTAAAATAATAAATTCCCTAAATGTCATTAACAAATGTGCTGTAAGCAATCTTATGTAAGCAATACTTGGTAATTATACAATTCATAAATTAAAGCACTCAATCACATGTCAGCTTTTGCATTTCATGTAAGAGATAAATTACAATGTCGGCTCAGAGTTGGGGATACGTTTGCTGCATTGCAGACAATGTGATGGTACATGCCTTTTCTTATAAACAAATAGGTAAGCAAAAATCATTAAAATGGGAAGGTTGTTTTCACAGAGCATAAATTTTTACTAAATCTCAAGCTTTCATTGTGCAAGCAAACCTTTCTAAACAAACCAACTGCATCTGCTCCCTGCGGATTTTATACCATTTGAGTAGTGTTTTTAAAACCTTGGTGTTGTACACTAATGTCTGTCCAGGCTTTATTTCACCAGTGAAGAGCCTGTAAATCTCACCACCTAGAAGAACACTTTGAGTATTACACTGGTGTGTCGGCCCACAGCTCATGCCAAGCCGCAGAAATGAAACCACTGCCTGAGACACAAGGCAAATGGCATCAACCAGGAACGCTATAAGCAAAGGCTTTTTCCAATAAGAGACTTTTTTCATGCATACAAGGCTCTTAAAGCTATACAAATATCCACAGAGTTTCTCCAGAAAGATACCCTCTGGGATACTTGAACAGTGTGATCCTTGCTTGGCTGAGGAAATGCAACACCTACTGGTTACATTAGTTATGTTTAACTCTACTGGTGCATGAGTCTTTTTGAGATGCTGTGAGTGCAAATGAAGACAGAAAGGAGCAGATGGTGCTTTAGCACCAAGAAGTATTGGATTCATCTTGCTCCAGACACATAACTGATGTGCTGTGAGAAGACATGGCAGTGTTTGTACTCTTATAAACCTTCTGATAGTACTATGCTCAGTTCTCCTATCCTTCAGCGCTCCTGATCCTTTTTTGTTCTGCTTCACTACTGCAGAAATTGTGGAAGAGCTGCTGCACTATAAGGAACCTGAAAAAAAGACTGCTGTAGTGGAAGCAAACTTCAGTGTAAGGCAGATGAGAGAGAAAAACAGATAAATAAAATACTGTGGAAATAGTCAAAGCCACACTTTAACGAACCCTACAAAACAGAGCTCATGGCCAGTATGATTTTTGGAGTACAACAGCAGAAGTTCAAAGCAGACAACAGCTACTTCATCATGCAGACAAACAAGCCCTAATCTACTATTGATTTATTCAATTTTTATGACAGGTTTCAGTCACCAACTAAAACCAGAGAGAGACAGCTGTCACTTTTTCTCCAGATTTGATCAGTCTTTCTTCTATTATCACAAAGACCTTTTCCTTTCATTTCTTTGTTACTGCCTTTATCTGCCTCTATGACAATTCAACGTTTGAATGCCTTGATTTAGTCTTCTCTCATCTGTTAACCTTCTCTTCATTATGTGTCTCCTAAACAAACTTCAGCACAAATAGAAAACAACTTCTTTCATTCCACCAAGTGCATTTATCCTTATTCCAGACTTCAGACATTTCCACTAAGGCACAAAGTACAAAAGAATAAATTATTCTACACCTGCAATACTGGCATTCACAGGCTGTTCCCCAGCTCTGCAAACTAGCTTAGTACCTTAGCCTTTAGCTAATCATCTGACAGGTTCTGGTCTGCCTCCATACACCTTTCTTTGATCAAGACAGATAATTCAGAGTAGTCTGACAGTGCTCACATGAAACATCCTTTTTTGGGGGGGGAAATGGTTTTGTCCAGTACTTTCCCAAATATTAACAGTACAATCTTTCAATTCAGAAAACTCAAAACAAAAAAGGCCACGTGCAATTCATACTACACTTCTCAGCAGTTCAGTGCTTTGACCACTCACAGAAATGGCATGTTTTCATCTAAAGAGAGAACTCTGATAGCAAAGACACTATTTAAGGACTAATACACCTGGTCTCTACTGTAACTGTGGAAGGCACTTGATGAGTGCTCATTTTTCTAGTTCCCACAAGGATTGATGGAGTGGGGTGAGGGAAGCCTCCCAGGGAGACTTCAGCCCCATACAGAGACCCTTATATTAGACCTGCTTGAAAAAATCTACCTGCCAATCTTGTTTAGTGTAAGGGCTCACCAAGCAACCAGAAGCATCAATTTAGGAAAAATAATGAAAGTGGCCCATGCAACAGAGTACCTATACAGGAAACAAACAACACAAGTCAACCCAAGTACTGTAAGAATGCAGTGCTCCTAAAGCCAGTGCTCCTCTGGGCTTCCACACTGATACTTTCTCAGAAACTATGAAGTGTTTTCCCTTCACGTTATTTCGTAGTCCAAATTAAGCATTCTTACATTTTAACACAACTAACAAATTTTTGGTAGAATATAAATAATACGTTTTACTTCATGCAGAATATAATTTGACCTCTCATCTCATGAATGCAATCTAACTGCCACTGAAATCATGGACAATTACTCTCATAGGAGAAAGCAATCACGTGGAGAAAACCAAACAAAACAAATCTTTAGAAGTATGAAATACACATCTGCATGAAGTAACAGTACTGAAACTATACTTTATCCTCTTCTGTTGAAAGAAAATAATTCTCCTCTTTGTATTTATATCTGCTATTTTGTAATGGCTGAACTAAGCAGCAGCTCTTCAGCTGAAGCTACATCAAACAAACTTTGTAAACAACATGCTTTGTGCTCTCTGCCCTGTGAAGATTAGGTCAGTAAAATACTGTAGCAGTTACATCAGCGCAGCACAAATATTGCTGAAAAAAAAAGATATCTAGTGGTTTTTCATATTCAAGTAGGCAGATGAGATGTATTTTGGTATCTCAGCTAAGGAAAAAAAAAAAGAGATACATGACTTTTGCAAGGATTTTCTTACAAACTGAGGCCTTACTTGATTTTTAGCCTGCTTAACGTCAGTTGCTGTTACTTGGGTGGGGAGAAAGAAAAACAGAGGACTTAGTACATGGCTTATTTGGGTAATAAAACCCAACAAAAGAGGTTGAGCGTTCATAAGGTGAAATAGCAAAATGATGTGCACACAAGCCTTTAAAATGGAATGCTAAGAGAAAAGACAGGAGCACTGAACACTCAGCTTTATGAGCTTCATGGTGCAATGCCAGGTGTCAACAAACCTACAGCATGTCCCACGTTTGCCAAAAAAAGAGGCATACAAAGCAATGCTGGGCAAAGTGCCAAAACACAGAATTGCAACCATGCAAGTTCTGTTTTTCCTCACAGCAGCAAAAACAAAATTCAGCTTGTGATTTGTTATTGAACTATTAACTGCTGACCTTAAAATGCACTCCTGTTCATTCAGAACTCATGACTTAGGCAGCTATTGATTTACGCTTCTCACATTTTCTCTTCAGTTTATTGTGGAGAAGACAGTATCCCTAGCTTTGGTGGCATGGCTGCTCAACAAATACTGATTTTTTTTTTCCTTCAGAGGCAGACTGACTGTATTTAAATAATGAGTAATGACTTAATTCTTAATTTATTTCCTATTGTATGTGCCAGAGAACCTCAATGTTTACCAAACTGCTGCAGAGGAACAGGATGATAGAAGGAAACAGTAAAAGCCTGTGAAATTACAAGCAACATAAACAGTGTAGAATTAATCACTGTTCTCCCTCTTCCTTCCACTAAAAGGACATGTGAACATCAAATGAAAACAGAATGAAGCAGTTCAAAACCAGCAAAAGAGCATAATTAAGCCATGCACCCCCTTGCCACAGGGCAGTGCAAATGTCAACACCTACCAATGTGTCAAGATGCAACTGAACAATTTCATTGAGAATCCATGTTGGACTAACTGAATATACAGGAGGCACATTTAGGTCAGAAAGCCCTTGAGCCGCAAACTGCTGGAGACTGAGTGACTAATTGTGAAGCACCACTATTCTTGTACATTTTTCCCACACCATCTGCTGTTATACACTGGTATAGAGCGTATCACAGTGTATAAATGTTATACACTATAACACTAGGCTGGACCTTAGGTCTAACTTCGTATGGCAGTTCTTATATTCTTGTATTAATGCATTTACTGGGTGTCCTACAGTTATAGCAATTTTATGTCAGGTTTGCCGCATCCAAATTACAGTACTTTCTTCAAAACATTCTTGCTAAATCTCCATCCTCAAAATTTGCCTTCTCTAAGCTATAGCTCTCCTACCTCTAGTAAGTCAATCATCCTTGTCATCTGGGAATAAATAAGAACTCTGTGTCCTTGAGATTTCAGCCGTGTCAACAGAAGATCAAGAGCGTGAAGTTTTCCACTGTCTGTGATCAGACTCTCTTTGTCTAAAAAGAAATAGAAAAGCAGGTAACCAATAAAGTAAAACCAGATACATGCAACAAGTAAACTTCTAAGATTTCCTAGTACTTCACTGCATAATTCCTAAACTAATGAGGTGTGATGGAAAAAACTGCAAACATCCCTTCTGGCAAACACTTAAAATTACACTGTTTATTTTATTTATATACACATACATATATATATATAAACTGTCTATAAGATATATATACACACATATATACACACATATACTAACAATAACTTTTGTTTGCTGGAACAGGAGCATATAGATATACCCACCTGGCAAAATCTCATCACAAATTGATCTCCTGGACTGAATCTTTTTTTTTTTGGACAGCCATTTCCCTCATCTAAGGATTTATTTTGACGAGATCAATATGCCTTGACACTTAGAAATGTTTTCCACTTCACATGTGAAAATGCTGTCCTTTGCACATTTGCTGCTACCTGCTGCTAATCTGCAGATCTATCCTCCATGGATCAAACCCCTCACCAACGCAGAAAAATAGTTCTCTAGGTCACTGTAAAATAACAGCACTGCCTTTTCGTCTTCTTCCCTGCCCTCTGGTTTTTTGTTGTGTTTTTTTTTTCTCTTCTTTTCTTTTGTTTAAGAAATATTTCCAGATGGCAATCTTTTCAGTCACTTCAGATTTTATACTTCATGTCCTCTCTACTTCAGCACTGCTCATGAAGTGTTTTTCAGGAAGGAGATCTTCCTGTTTGTACATTCTGTACGTAAACTTCAGTAAACAATACATTACTGTTGAAAGAGGATGAAGAGAAATTTTCTTCCAAAAAATTATCTGTTGGGAAGGCCATTGATGCTTCTTTATTCTTTTGGATGTCTGAACTTAGGTTTACAGCCAAAACGGAAAGCTGGTAACTGCAGATGGTGCAGGCCAGTACAGAACCCAAGTATTTTCAACATCTCTAGCAGGTAACACTTCTGCACGCTTCTTGCTGCACAGAACAAATTAACTCGTGGGCTGAAGAAAATCCAGCTTTCTCTAAGGCAGTTAACTGTCTTGCCCAGTGCCTCAATCGAAAAAAAAGTTATACACAAAAATTCTTTCACCTGACCACCATGCATTTTAATACAGACTCATATTAGAGGAACAGAGGAGTACAGATCACTTGACAGCACTCTTAAAAAGATCTTAGAAACATGGCAAGGAACACAGTCCCTAAGTACCCAAGTGATATGCTGTGCAATGATATGGCATAATTTCAACTATTCGTGGAGCAACTGGCACTACTTTAGGTTCTTCCATTGGACAAAGGTTTTTAAAAACAGAAGAGAACTTTATAATGGCAGAGAAAGGCACAGTATCCAGCAACTTGTTGAAACCGTAAAAACAAGGCACGCTTCTCTCTTATCCTTCCAATACTGAAGAAAAACTAGTCAGCCCTAGTCACTTTTACCCAGAAAGATGGTGGATTCTTATCACTATAGTATTTTAATCATGTTCTCTTTCAAAAATATCCTTTAGCTTAAATATAAATAACAGACTTGATGCTGGAATTAGTGGGATCTACATTACGACATTAGAAGATGCAGCCTACAGCCTCCATTCTGAAATTACAATGTGAGTTTGAGTATTGTTTAAAATTAGTAGCCACTCCATTTGCACTATAAGTCAATGCTGTGAATGCTCCCTTCCTTTGGTAATTTTACAGCCATGCACCTGCAATTCACTAGCTAACAACCCAAGACTCGAGTGGTCTGCTCTTTCTTGCTTGTCTGCCTATCTAGTCACTGTTTTTTCTCCCATTAGCAACTATCTTAGGGAAGCCATTAGCTGGAGAGCCAAGCCAAGAAGATACTGTAAGGAAAACTCAAGCCCACACATCAGGCTGGCATTTGTTTTAAGCGCACAATAACTTAAAATGGTGCATTCATCTCTAGGACAGGACTTGGTCTCATTTACATATAATTAATAGTTTCATGCATTCTTTCTAAGGAAAACTGCCATTTGGACTTAAGTTAAGCAAAACAGAAATGACTTAGGGTTACTTGGTTTTAAAATACATCTGTGGATGCAAAAAACTGCACAGTAGCAATGTTTACTCATGATAAAAAATGTTATTATTTCCTTTAAATCCATATGGTCATAGTATTCTGCTTTTATTCTAATTGGCCAGCTTGCTATTTCAAAACGAATTGAGTGAAGCTACATGAAAAGTCTAGATATACATGACAAACTAACATGATTATTAGCCAAAAGCCATCTGACTGGAAGAAACTCAGAGAACAAATAGGATCTGTTCAAAAGTCAGTCTCGACAGGATCAGATTAACATATTAGCAAGTTTCCAAAAGAAAAATGCTACTGTTTTTCTCACAAAGGCATGAATAGGTAGAATTAAGCTTTGCTAACTGGAAATGATGCGTGTCCTTTGCTGCTGGCTCCTGAGTCTCCATTGTATAAGTTACTATTTTTAAATAGCAATGAAATGCAAATTACAAGTAAAGAACTTATTTGCAGATGGTCTGAAAAGTTAGCAACTTTTTAACAGTTCATAACTCATTCAATATCTCAGCAGCAGAGCAGACTGCACTGGCGAGAAAGTTATTGGTTTTTTTTCAGGAATGCAAAACAATACTACCAAAAAGAGATTGATCGTCTCTGGAAGAGAAAACCATTTGTCTTTAAACTGGCACCTTTAAGCATGCTATCCTGATGCCACTGTGTTTTCCAAGATCAAATATTTTTGCATGCTGAAAGCCTGCCACCTAGTGCTTCAAAGGACACATTCTGAAAAATGGTAACAGAAAAAGTACTTTATTTGTGCCATCTTCAGAATACAATGAAATTATTCAAAACAGGAAAAAAAGAAGTGCTTTCCACCTCTAGTTTCTCTCACTTCTATTTATAATTTTCTTTTACCTGGGGTGAAGAAAAATGCAACTTACTTCTTTAAATGGGATATCCAAAATTTGCAATTCTACACTTTTTATATCGCCAACAACTTCCAATGACAATGATTTTTTTTTTGGTTGGTTGGTTCGTTTGGTTGGGGTTTTTTAGTTTGGTTGGTTTGGTGGGGTTTTTTGGTCTTTTTTTTTTTTTTAATAGTATTAAAGGAACTTCAAATATTTTAAGTCAGTCAAGAGAAGGAGATCCTGTACTACACGACAAAGAGCTCTCCCTAGGACACAATTTTTGGGTTCTTCAGCACTGTATGAAACAAACAACAAAAAGGAACCAGACCAAAAAGAAAGTAACTGCAAATCATACTGTATGGCTTTCAGTCTGAAAAAACCCCCATAACCCTGCCTCCAGCCATGCAGGGATATGGACATAAATTATCTACAAGGGGATACAGTGGGCCTGGGAAGAATAGTTACAAATGATTATGACTCAGAATAACCCTCGTCAGGAGTTCTAGCCGATGACTGTAGCTGGGCTAAGCGCTCTCTGGAGAATGAGAAAAAGTGCCTCTGGACATGCAAAAGGCAGAGGAAAGAGAGATAAAGCCTGGGTTCCAGTTGACACCCCTGGTTCCCCTCCCGACAGTCTGCACAGCACAATGGGGTCAGTGAGGAGCTAGCTGGCTCTCACAGTAAACAGCCTGCGAGGCCGGTGCTTTTTATCGATACTAAAAGGACTCAGACACTTCCTGCCATTTAATCCAGGACCATTTTTCTTTCAAAGAACAGGAAAAGCCTCAAGAGATTCCCACAGTGATCACAGCTGAGCCTGCTGCCAGGGTACTGGGAACGCCGAGTCTGGGAGAGAACAGATCGGGGTTTAGGAGAGGGAGGTATCCCCTTTTCATCGTCACCTATTTTCCATAGAGCTTCACAACTACCATTCCAATTGACACTTGCTAGACTTTAGCCTTGCAAATGGCTCCTTCAGCACATCAGTCACCTTCTGTAAGGCACCGTGCCTACTTCTGCATGTATAAACACAGCTGTCCTGTTGTGGTTTGTGCCCTCTCTTCTTAGCATAAGTTTGGATTTGAATGCTGCTTTCTACCTAATTAAAACACAGCTCCAACACTTCCCAAATTAAGCCAGCTTTACATAACACACTCGTCCCAACCACCTTCTCAACCAAATTCGGCTGTACTTTGACAACAATTTGCCTAACCTTGCACCTATTCACTCACTCCTGTAAGCTTCTTGTATTTCATCTTTATTCCTCTAAAAATTTTTGGTGGTAATGAGGTCATCGGCTTAAAATGGAAGTCTTTTCAAGAGAATGCAGCCCTGTGTCTATTCTGCACTGGCTACTTCTCTTCATTTCTCTATCCATGCCTTCTCCCTTAATTTATCCCTTCAGTATTTCCCTTTTTTTCTGCTACAGAGATTAATTTTCTGTTTTCCAATAATTAACAAACAATTAAAAGAATTTCTGAAGGAATTATAAAGTCATCAGCTATCACTGACTATTAATCTAATGCAAGCTCATGAAAAATGGTTTCGCCATTACACAGATACAAACATGCATGCGCTTCAAATAACTCCACTTACGAGGTACCTTCTTAAACTGGACTGTAGCAAGCAAAAGGCCATTTTCCTTTTACTGTACTAACTTCCCCTGCCAAACATCCTTGACCCAAAAGGGTCTGGGAATAACTTCACATCTGGCAGTGTAAGCTGTTTTTCCTCTTGGCTATCTGTCAGATCTCTAGTACTTTGTGCAGAACTCTGCTCACTGCTCAGGACCATCTTCGGACAGCTAGAGCATGTCCGGCCCATGCAAGTCACTGCAGTACTCGGCAGTCAAACTCTAGGAGATCTTGGATTACTTAAGTGTAATTCTAGGAAAAAATTAAGTACATTCACTTTACTGGTACACTCGTACTTTTTCCCACTTTATTAGGAATATGAATAAGTCTTCTTTATTCCAACTGAAATTCAGTAAAATCCCTCATGACTTGTTTTTCAGCCAATTTCCTTTGACCTTGGTTCTCAAATCCATCCTTCTCATGGGAGACTGCTACAAGTGACTTTAATCTTTTCACTAGGTAGACCAGTGAAGATCTCTCAGAACAATATGAAGTTCTTCCAACACACTAGGAGGCAAGGTATGACTAACTTTTCCTGCAACCTTCCTATTTTCAACCTCAAAACAGTATTTGGTCATGAGAGCAGGCTGTGCAAGTCTAACAAGCAAGTCTATCTCTTTACAATCCTTTGGAGGGCTGCAAAGAGATGCTTCTTAGCATTAGGAAAGTCTGCATTAGACTTTTTCAGTATCCATCAACAGCTTTACTTCAGATAGAGGATGCAAAATCACCATCTATTGTAAGATATCAGGGCTACCTTTCACTTAGAGGGGAAAACAAACGGCCAACCCTAATCTCTCAAAAAGCCCATAAACTTAGCATAACCCAGCATAAATTACCCCCAAAGAGCAGATGTCCTTATTTATCTCATCTGTTCCATGACAACCTCCAAATTTACCTGGTATCCTGATAAAAGACCAGCCGTTCTGAGGCCTGATCCCTAACAGCCCTCCTGTATGCTCTGGGAAGAACTGGGAGCATTGCTTCAGCCAGTCAGCTGCTAGTTCAGGGGATCCATGCAGTACACACTGCTTTGCTTCAAGACTTCCTCCTTCCCTTAGTGCCCTGCGCTCATATTCTGCACTTCGGTCATTGCAGTAGAACTCCAGTGGCACAGCTGTTACCTACAAGAAAAATAAAAATAATCAATACTCTTGTCCAGATTTCCCCTCGTCCCCAAATCCCCAGTTCGGGTACCTTACCACAGGATCAAATTTTAGAAGTCAAATCATTACTGAAATGTACAAATTGAAACACAATCTCTGGCTGGGCTTAAAACAAGCAAAGATGCAACATCTCTCCACACCATAAAAAACACCATATGGAAAAACCAGGTAGAGAATACTTGCCTGTTAATAAACTGTGCCAATTTGTTACACAAAGCTGAAAGTAAAGAGCAATATCCTTGCTGCACCTCTCCTTTTGCCAATATTTCTTTTATTTATTTGTTTATTTTTAGTTTTACCCTTCACTTTCAAGTATTCATCTCACTAGCCAAGATGGGATTTACATATCCTTAACAGAAATTAGAAAGGAAAAAACCAAACGGAAAAACACCTCTGTTTTGGAACAGCACATTTGTCGGGCTTTACAGCTGCTTTGAACAGAAGTGCTCTTTTTCTTGTGGCATTCTATGAATCCTATGCCCTATTACCTGTTTCAGTATATACAATGCAGCTGGACAGACCAGTGTTACAAACACAGGAACTGTAATTTCATGCAATGTGAGCTCTTCTAGAATGACTCCATCAACTTAACATCCCCTGTTCTGTCCCATCCACCCAAATCTGTACAGACTGAAAGATCCACATTAGCCAAACAGCTGTAGGCCAACTGTAAGGTCCTCCAGTAAAGTCTGTTCCATCAGACTTTAGGCTGTGCTTTGTACAATCTACAGCATTTTCTTATGTCACCTTTACCATGGTAAGGGACAACAACCAGAGGTGAAACTGAGCCATGGTACAAGGCAGGACAGACTGCTCTGCTGGGTTTTTCTTAAGGTACTTTACCAAGAGTCAGATCATATGATCTAAAAGAAACACAGTTGCAACACATTCACACAAACAAATGCAGAGCAATTCACTATCTAGCTGAAGAATCTCTCAAAAAAACCCAAAACCCTGCAGATTACCAACTTCTATCTTTTCTGAACATAAGTCTGTTTTGAGCCAACATTCTGGTGTATTTACATAATCTATTTATAACCAAGTTTACGAAAGGAAGCTAGTAGAAACTTTTACATACTATCCAGAGACTTAATAACGTGTTGTAAACTCACACAGAAATGAAATTAAAATTTTACTATTACACAATTAACCTTACAGCATAGGCTTGTAACAAAGAAATTCGAAATGCTACGACAATTTTTTCACCAATATAAGAAGCAAATTTATCACTACTCTAGAAGTCATTGGTGCTTTTATTTCAGAAGTACAATGAAAAGAAATCCTCCATCTGAAGTCACTAAAAACATTTTCATGAATCCTAACAGTGTGCAAAATGACATTCCTTATGGGACTAGGAAAGGCAATGTAACCAATAAAAATGAACAGAGGAAATCAATCTTGTGAAAGTTTTCACATTTGAAAACAGGCAGGGGGCTGCATAGGAAGAAACAGTACAGGAAACTGTGGAGTTTGATGGGGAACAGTAGGCAGTGGAGTTTGTGCAGAATTAAGTAAGGGTGGGAATTAGTATGATAACGGAACAACTGAAACATTAAACATAATAAAAGAACCATCTTTGTACTGCAGATGAAAAGCTTCTATGTATTTGAAGAGGGTTTTAATTTTTGTCCCAGCTTACTCTAGTGTGACATAACTGCTACGTATTGAGAATAATAAATAACATTATATTATGCAAATGAAAACATTTTAACAGCTTAACTAAATTATAAGCAACAAATAGTTTAAATATCACCAGTTTTAAATGCTCCACTTTAGAAGAGTAAGGTGGAGGGAGCAACCCATACCTCAGGACTGCCCAATATCTTAAATGCTAGCTGTACCCCTCTGAACATTTATCATTGAGCTAACTCAAAATAACAGGTATTAAAAAAGGTGTACTATGTGGAAACCTGTGATCCAGGCCTGTTTTACAGGATCTCTTCTCATAGGAATAAATTAATCTCACAGAGACTTCTCTTTGCAAGGGCCAAATAATTGTTTAAACAAATTCATGAGCGCAATGACAGACCAGATCGGAAAAAAACCCAACAAAAAAGCATACAGCATATTTGCAGTAACAGTAAAACCATTGTTTTGCAAGATGCTGAGAGCTATTTTTAAACCAGGCATGCTTCTGGGTCAATACACACAGCCACACGAAACACTGCAAAGTGAAAGGAACTGTGTTAAGACTGTACACATTTCCATCACCTAAAAGAGTTGCTGCTACCTTGTACTGCCACTTGCAGTGAAAGCATAGCTCTGACCTTTGTGAGAGAGGGCAAAACCTCTCTCAAAATGCAAAAAATTCAAAATGCAGGCAAATTCTTTCACCTGAATGCTGCTGTATACTGCAGATGATGGTACAGACTTAGGTTCTTTAAGAGGCACTATTCACCATCACGTTTCAGTTCATATTTCTAAACTGAATAGACTGGAACAAGTACTCTTTCAAGCACAGACAACTTGCCATACTGATTTCCAGGACAGCCCTAGGACAGGCAGCCACTACACACAAAACAGAGCAGACTAATTTTTGACATGGAAACATGCCTTATCTACTGAAACCAACATGGAGATTCATACACCACGATTTTCACAAGAAAAACAAAGTCATTTCGTAAGATTCTACAAGCTTCAGTAATACCTCACCTAAAGGAAGAGGTAGTAGGAGACAATCTCTATACAAACTCTGTGTGCATAAGTGCAATTTCTACATTAACAAGAACTAATCTCCCTACGTAACCTGTGTGACTGGTTAGTAAGTTAGATGTCAGTAACTGGTTACTGAAATCTGAGGACATAAGACTCGCTTCTTTTGAAATGCAGACACACATTTCTAGAGTAGAGTCCTGTATCTTTTACACAGCCTTACAAGAAAAAACCAACACATTTCTGAAACAGACCAAAAAAATCTTTCATTCAAGCTTGTCTATCCTTTTTTGTTGTGGTGTAGTTTTTTAAAGTTTTTTCCCCCATGGATTTTTTTTGGTGTGGTTTTACTCATAACAAAAGGTAAGGTAGTCCTTAGTATACTAAACCTTCCTATGTCAACACATTATTGTCACTGATTGATTGCAAGAGTCATGGTTCATAAATACATCAAAAATATAATGTTAGTGATATATGAATGCATTGCCACCTTAAATTACTTAGTCTAGTTAGGGCAATTGTAAAATGCTTCCTGCGTTTATCTCCATGCCAAGTTAACCTTTCAGACACTGTGAGATGCCCAAAATTACTTCTCACCATAATATTCCAGAAATCGACTGAAACTAAATCAAACAACACTTGAAAAGGAAAGAATTAGTTCCTTAATAAGCATGGAAGATCCATCCTCCAAATTACCTTTCTTATGATTGAGACGTGTCTGTACTCAGGAAAACTGCCTGCACGGAAAGAAAACACTGACCCCCACCCCCAGCTGCTGCATAAATATACACTCCTATTTCTATCATTCGCTCCATTAACTTCCCAAAATTCATCACAGGTCAAACAACAACAGAAGGCTATAGTTTCTGAGAACATACGTGTTCTTTCCGCTGCTTCAGGTCTGCTACACTCCTGTCAAAAGTTTCTAACAAGCATAAAATTAAGTCTTTGTATTCCTAGGAACAAAATCCCATGTCTACACTTAATCATTTTTATATACCAGCCAAGCCAAAACAGGTAACTTTTATTCATTAGAATAATGTCAGATACGATCTCTCCTCACCTTTCCCCTCCCCCCTGTATGTAGCCTTCTAAGCCCCTCTCCTCCCTTCCTGCTTGAAGAATTTAACATATTCTTCATCCACGATGCAAATTTAGGTACAAAGAGTGACACATAAAGGAATCTGAAGGCAAAGTGGGTTTCACAATTTAGTCTCAGAATAACCTCTTGTTCTCAAACCAGATAGTATGTTGCAACTGGGAGGCGATATGTGACTTTGAGCAGTTCAGTTGGATTCCTGGCCCCTGAGGTGCTGGCACAGATGAATTCAACTTGAGCAGCAGCATGTAGGCAGTAAGTGCAATGTCCTACTTGCCATCCACTCGTCTCCAGATGAGAAAGTATAACTGCACATCATTTGATGATGCCTACAGCAGTAACTTCAATAGTGACTAAAGAATACAACATCTGGATGATCTGGTAATAACAGTACATTTTGTCCAGCTTTGTCAACTTTCAGCAACATGGAATACAACAGCCATAGACTTATGAAGGTCTCTTGTGTCAGCCTGGGAAACTTCAGCTAAATTAATTTCAAAATTCTCTTACTATGATGGACAAACACAAGCAGTACCACTTCACATGCAAAAGACTTAGAAAAATGCCAACTTGAGTAATCCTGCAATTTGGTGTTTCCTTCTTGGAGCATAAGCTGACACAGTGAGAGAATGCAAACATCCTTTCCAAAAAAGCACTGCTCCTCCGCCCACTTCTACCATCAGAGTTGACCAAACAATCACCTCATTCTGTTCATATCATACCTAAATCTCCTCCTTGGATTACTGAGGAATAATTTACTTAACAATCTCTTCTATAATGTTACTGCTTTTGGTATTAGGAGAGAAAGTGAAATCTCTGTATCTCAGAACAACTCCTGTTGGGTGCATCATACAACTTTCCTTTTCTCTTCAATACACATTACAGTCACTTCCCCTATGAAAAAAACCACTATTGAATACAGTAGCAAAAGGATATCCTCACAACAATTTTACCAAACCAAAAGAAAGTAATAGATCATTCTTTTCCTAACACACCACTCTAACAAGATTGAAAACACAATAGAAAATGCATAATTTACAACTTAACTTGGACTTACCCGTGGACTTGCTATGCACAGGAAGGACGGCAGCTCAGTCACCTGACAGCATCGTACACATGAGGTAGCTGATTTCCTTCTATATATGACATGGTCTGAATAGCCAGTAACTGCTTTACAGTGGCTGCTGAACACAAGGTTCTGAAAACAAAATTAAAATCAAGAAGTTACAGCATCTATAAAGAAATACTCCACTTAAATCTTGTACCCACCCATGAGGAAGACAAAGGACATTCACTACATATTTCTCTTTGAAAAAAGAAAACTCTACACATCTTCTGCAGTGACAATGCATAGGATTTTTGTGTAATTGTCAGAACATTCAAATCCTGAAACGGTTGAAATCAGAATAGCTCATATCAGTACTTGTCTTTACAGTCAGCTAGAATCAGAAACAAGCTTCTCCTTTTTTAAACCTTTTGACCTTAGCTTCTCTAGTGAAGGAAGTACAGGAATATTCTAGTAGGTCTGACCCTCAAGCTGTTCTCTAGCTACTCATTTATCTGTTCTGAGTCAAAACGAAATTTCCCAGGAAAAAAAAAAAAAAAGAATCTAAATGTGGCTGGACTGGTACCTTTAGACTTAAATCTTTTCCAACCTTTTCTTTCTTTCTTTCCTGTGCAAAAGGGCTCTAAATTTTATCCTCAAGACTTTCAAGGTGCTAACGTGGTTACTCACATACACGAACACAACCATGTTTAAAATCTGGAATTTGCCACAATTGTATCACTGTCCTTTTGATACAGAAAAATATACGGAGAAGTGGGGACACTGAGATGGCAGTGCAGTTTAAAGAGAGCTCTTTGAAGATGCTCAACTGTACACAGCAAAATAACAAAAAATTAGATTTCTTTGCTTACATCAGTTATATTTCCTTTTTTTATTGTAAATATTTGCATCAGTGAAATAAACTGCTTATAGACTAAGCCATTTTTGCCACTTAGTTTTTAATTCTGACTCTTCCTGAATTCATAGAGACCAATAGTTATATATTGTTACATTTAACTGCTTCCTATAGTATGCAAACATTATTCTGCATACAATAGGTAACAAGCAATAATTTTAGAAGCATTAAGCATCTCACTGCCATAGGATCACAGGATGTGCCCTCCTGGAAATTCTAGCAGTTCACTTAAGTAAAGGGTGAACAGGATCTAAAGCTTTGGCACTGTTCTGCCTCAGTTCCTAATACACCAAAATTAATTTCATGCTACTTTTGCTTTACAGAGCCTTCCAATATTCTGATATCCCAACGCCTGAAGTTCTAAACATCTGGGTACATGATAGAGGCAGACACCTTGTATACCATGTCATACACTGGATATTTCTACACCTGTCAAAAAATGCTAGAAAACATCCACAGTAGGAGTCTACTATGGATAATGCGTTTTTTATTTCCAGATATAGATTCACTGGGCAAGATGCAGATGGCTAGCACATATCATTTGGAACCTGCTGACAAGCGAGAAAAACAGTCTTACTGTACATACACGCTACAGTCAAGCCTAGCATGTAAGGGTATCCTTCGGCTGCTGCCAGCGTGACTCATGGTCTGGAGCTGGCAAACAAAAAGTTCATAGTCTCTGAACATCTGCTCCTCTATATAAAAGGCGAGAGCAGAAAGAGCTGACAATAGCCTTTCACCGATACTCAGCAGTGCTAAAAATCACAGGTCAAAGCTTGGGCCACACTGGATAATGTGAAGTGATCCCAAAAACAGGCTATTACTTGGCTGGCCATTCTTTATCAGTAACACTGACTAAGCAACAACGGTTTCACATGTTTATTCTTGTCCCTCCAGAGCCCCTTCTTGTTGGCCTAGCTGTCTCTACTCATTAAGATGCTGATCAAGATGAAAACAAACTGCTGCCGCTCCACTCCAAATGAGTTTTGTGATGTGTTTCATCACCTGGTAAAGCAGGCGGTGTGCTGAAACAACAGAGTGGGAATCACAAGGCTGGGAGTACGGGGCTGTGGACAACAGATGTGAACACTGAGGACCACAAATGGTGACAACGAATCACCACAACTGCTGCTAAAATGGACAAGTCCTTCCCTGTGGTATATTTGTGCTACTTCTTGTGCTAGTTTTGTCTCCTGTCACACCTCCAGAAGTCTATTTAGCTACACATCTAATAAAATCAATTCAACAGATGTGAAAATATAAAGTTTACTGTAGTTGGCTCATACAAGGATGTAATAGTGCATGCTCACACCAGCACAGGCAGGATTCAGTAGCTGGGAGTAAAGAAATAACAGCAAGAGTCCGAGGGGAAGACTGACTCAACTCCCAGCAACAGTAGGCTACCGGACAGAATCAGAACAACTGCTTTAGCTCAAAGTCCCTCTCTTCCCCACTGCTGGATCACACACTGAGGTACAGGTGAGTTATGAAGAGGAATCAGCATTGCATGCAGTCACAAGAGCTTCGCAGTAAATCTAATGAAGCGAGCACTGGCGTACTGATCGTGACCCTGGTGACTAGAGGGGTTTGGTAACTATTTCCTGGAAAGTGAGAATACAAGAAACGGATAGAGAGGAAGTTAACAAACTGTAATTCCAAACCAATGCAAGTTTGTTACTTAATTCTCTTTAGGAAAACAATATCAAAGACCCATCAAAGATGGTTTTGGCCCAACTGAAGCACTCAGGAAGAAACATAAAGGAAAACTTCCAAGAAGGTATCCAAAATATGAGAAAAATACTTGTACCTAGGCAATTATCTGGCTTTGAGCACCAGATTCCTGTACACAAATTATGAGCAGGTCACATAAGAAACATCCCTCTGAATTCCGACATATGCAGCTGCTAAGTATTCATGAATAGAGCAGTCACCAGATATAACAGGGACAGTGGAAACCAGCTTCCCATCAGTCACAGACGGAAAAGACTGGGTAAGGTTACAGAACTGAACACAGCCACAGCTCTGAAATGGATCATATACCTCAGGACAACAGAGCCAAGAACTAAAGTGGAGGATTGTTAAAAAACAAGAATGTAAACATCTACTACAACTATGCAATCCAAAGAAGCTGTTGAAAGAGGCTCTCATATATTGCAAACATAAATGTGGGGCATGCTACCAGCATCTTAAGCTCACTAACGTTCCTAATTTCTTAATAGAAATTAGGAAAGCAAAGGAGAGACGAGTTCATCTGAACAGAGCAGATTTTATATTAATTTAATTTAATGTATATAAGTTAATACACATGGTATGGAGGTGCTGAGCAATGGGAATGAAGATTCCTCACAGTGAGAGGGATTTCTGTGTTTACATGAAGAAACTCCTACTATCTTTAGACAGATGTTACCTCAATTTCAGAAATACCCATTAAAAATAAGTGTGGGTCTGTTTGTACTTAGCTTGTCTCTTACATCGGAAATGCTGATCTGAGCAGTTAAGAAAAGCCTTTCCAGATTTATACCATTTCCTTTTTCCTCTTTTCTCACCCTCCTCACTCCCTACATGTTACTATCTTATGAAGCCTTAGGGGAAGTCTTGGGGAATTTTACATTAAAAGCTTCTTAAACTAACAAGAGTTAGTTCATATTAACTTTAAAAAAAGTTAGTTCATTTTCACTCTTGATAATGTGTGGTACTAGAAGACAGGCATGCTAAGGGCAATTTATTTTTCAACTCTCCTTTTGGTTTTGTGCTATCTACTCCCCCCCTTTTTTAAGGCGTTCTAAATGTAAGCTGTACAAACAAAAGTCTGCAAACATAGCTTATTTTGAAGTGACTTCAGGTGGCAATTTGTCTAACATGCAGGTTAGAAAACAGTTCTAAAGAAACTGTCATAACTTTAGGGCTACACTTCCTTTAGATTTAGTGGGGTTATCACAAATGCACAGTATTGCACACATGGATGAACTCTGCTCCTCAGCTGGCTGTTTTCTGTGTAGAATGTATTATAACAGTGATTAATTACACACAGTCACAACACTGGGACTCCCTGAGGCACAAGTAATAACAACTTCAAAGAACAGAAATTATTCGGAGAAACAAAATTCATGTTTAAATCTTGCCAGGCTGTGGTATAGGAGGGTTTGTAGCCTATCCAAATGCTTTACATTTACTTGTTAATATTAAAACCTACGCAGCATATTCCGTGTCTTGCACATTTTATCTCTAATCTTAATCCATCTTGTGTCCTTTAGAAAATTTAATGACTTTTATTTTGATATTTATACACACTAACCCAAAGGCTACTTAAGGATCTAGATTGCCTTTCTACATATGTAAAAATGAATGCTATCTTCTGTAAGTGCACACAACTTCTACCATCCTTCTACTTATTTACTGTTAAGCTGCCACACTTATGACATCACACAAGTTTTCCTTAACCACACCAGTGAGAGGACAGAGCTACAGCACAGTCTCAGAGGTAAGTATCACACATTCACTACAGAAACGGGTGAATGTAATCTCAAAAAACTAACTGAAAGCAAATCCATACAGCATAGATATTTTATGAAGCTAGATATGGAAATGCAGAATTGAAACACCAGCACAGCCAGAGTTAACTGGCATACATACTCAGTTGGCTTGCTCTTTGTTTGATAACTAGGAGGACTCATTTTGTTGGCTTTGCTGTTAACGCTGCAAAACATGACACCAAGTCCAAGGTTGGTTTCCTACTGCTTATGCGTCTTCAATTTCAACTTCCTCTGCACAATATTCAATTGAATTCTGGCTATCTCCTTTCCCCTTCCAGACTCATGAGCAGAAGCAATATTCCCTAGAGAAATTTGGCACGACCTCACTGTTTCAGAGAAGATTTTTTTACTGCATATCTGCTAACTGCTCTAGATGCTTTCCTGCCTCTATGCTAGCACTTTTGTGAACTTACTTCCCAGTGAACTGAATCAATGGAGCTATAACCTAACTCAGGAAATCAACTGCAATTTAGTCATAAAAAGACAAAATCTTCACATATATCCCAGGCAACAGATTAGCAAAAATGATCTTGCATTACACAGTAAGTTGCATACATCTGGCGTCTACCAGACAGCAGCAGAAGCAAATTTCCAAGTAGAAATACACCACTACAATGCCCGTCCACCAACTCTAAAACACTGTCAGTCTTCTCTATTTTTCCCAGTTGCTGCAATCATGTGCTGAGTTTGACAAGAAAAGAGTAGTTTCTGTCAGAAAATGACCACCCTATATGTAGAAAACATTACAAAACTTAAAGCTTACATGTAGAAACCACCCCTGACAAATCACAAGTCTAGTTCTGTTGCTCCAGTAATATTTTTCAGTCTTCTAATTCAACTGATTTATTTATTATAGCAAGCTTTGAAATGATTCACCACATGGCAGGGAGACAGCAGTTAAACTATTTTTCTGTTCAGCACTCTGAAGTCTATTAACTATATCTAATAAAACAGACAAAAAAGTCATCCTGTTTCCAAGTTTGTTTTCCCGATTTTATAAGGATAGAAAGGTTTTCAACATTTCTTACTCGTGAGGATTTGCTACTGTCTCTACACCACAGAAATTTTGCTTACCTGCAGCAAAGTGCAGCTGTGCAAGTTAGGGAAAGACAGTGGGAAATTTACATCAAGTAAGAAATCCCTGTTCCTCAGAAAACATGACCCCTGCTCTTTCTCCTCTTCTCTCTCCATCCAGGAGCGCATGTGATGGAGCCTGTAGGATGCTTTCAGAGACAGGAAAAGAGCTAACCATCTGAAACAAAACACAGCAGATGCATTTACTCCCCACTTTGTAAAAGAAAGGTTTGAGTATATTTACAATGAATGTAACTCTATTTGACAGAAATGTGGTTTTTTTTCAGAATTTCAGGCTTACTTAGAGAGAGGAATTTTTGCTAGACATCTTCCAATTATATTACTCTTAATTTTTTCTAAGGTGGCTTAACTGAATCTGAGGGATTAAACCAGGATACACTTTGAAGCACTTCATCTGAAAGGATCAAACCTGAGTTAGCCACTGCTATTTAATATTGCACTGTGATTTCTCTGTAAATTGCTCCATATACAAATTATTCACAACAACCTTCTGTAACGAACACAGAATTTATCATGAAGACCGTTCAGATACATCAAGAGAAATCTGTATTATGTTATTGGAATAGTCAAGAAACAGTAATCCAAAACAACAGAACAATAAAAGAATATGACACTTACAAAGCCCTAAGTAAAACACCTCTATTTATTAACAAAGACTAACTTTTAATCTCAAATTTCTTACAATCATTACCTAACTACACTCATAGTCCATGATAGAGTACATTATAACTTAAACAGATCACCTCCCATTCCAAGACAAAACAGTTAATGATGCTATAAATCCATAGCCTACACTCAGAATTCCATTCCATAGTAAAAACAAGATGTGGAAAGTAAACAATATGGCTCAGGGCTGAAGAACAACTACAACAACATGAGCTTATTCCACTTGTGTTTAAAATGTACACTCAAGTGCAACCGGCAAGCACTGCAGTAAGCTGATCTTCAGAAGTCTGGATTTTGCACTCAGTAACACCAGCAACCTAGAGTGTGATCCTCAGCAAACTCTCCCATTGCCCTTTGACCATCCTGTGTATTTACAATGTCAAATCTTTGTTAACACAGGTCTTCTTTTGACAGAGGCATAAAAATTGCATTACATAATGGTGTTCTATACCCAGAGGAACATTCTAAAAGTTGCTCTAGTATTAGATCATGATAGACAAATGATAACATTAGGAGACAGAAAATGCAGGTTTACAGAGAGATGTTTCTGACATCACTTGTATTATTTGTAATTACAAAAAGAGGGGGAAAAAAGACGGAGGAGTGGGGTGGGAGTTGTTCTTACCTGGCTAAATGTCCCTGATTCATAAGATTTGCCATTTCTGCTGGAGAGACATCAATAAACCGGAGGAAAGAAAAACAGCTTTCTTCATTGATGCCTATGCCACAGAAATACTTAAGTTAGGCAAAAACATTTCACAGACACTCATAGCTGAAAACAACAAACTAACTTCATCAATTCAAGATGCACATTCTCTGACGCACGACAAATCTAGGTGCATAAACAGGTGATCCTAATTTAATCTCCATCTTTTAGAAATACTGAAAATTCAATTCACCTGACTCCAGATCCCAGTTCATTTTCCAGTTTGGGGAAGAGAAGGGCATTTACAAAAAAAAAGGAAAGCGTTCTAGACCCAACTGCAGCCAGTAAGGACATATGTTCCTCTTACTAAGAATCAACAGGCAGCATGCATGTTTGCAAACTGGAACACGTATCTGCCCGACAGCTGACCAGAACATGTGTACCTCAGGATGTCTGCCTCACATGCTTCCTCTCACTCAGCCAGTCAAATGCATCGGAAGGAGATGCAGGAATTGGTAGAGGAAAGCTTTTCAGCCCCACTCACATGCGTTGCACAGCCCCAATACCATTCACGTATTTTTATTTTTTTAATGTCTATACAAAAATTATATTCCCAAGATTATTCTCCTTTCATGGTATGCCAAAAAGGGTCTCCAAGAAAAAGCCTATTACGAATACCAAAACAAACAGAAACCAGAATAATCAGCAAGAAATACAGAAGCTAGAAAGTTACAGGCAAGTACAGACTCCTGTAGCTGCATCTGGTTCTTCTTACTTGTAAAGGGGTTTGCCCAGCTGAACAGGTGCATGCTAATGCACCTAATAGATTTCACCACAGCAATGTAGCTGATATCTCTCTTGGTTTTTACTCTTTTTACTCCTGAAGTTTTTCACATCTCAGCAGCTGAGTGATTTAATTGTCCCTTTTAGTAAAATACTCAATTATCCATAATAATAAATTGTATCTGTCAATATAAGCAGCTTATGTGGGATTTTTGCTCCTTGATAGATCCTGGGTCACTTGCATCTCATGTACTTTTTAGTTAAAAGAGAAGTTGGCAGTTTAAGGTACAACACAGAATGTACTGAAATGAATCCAAGATTTTTCAAGATTCAATCTGTGAAAAATTCACATTAGATTAAAAAGGCAGCACTAATCTCTTGAAGAAAGTTAAGACAGACTGAATTGAACAAGATACTACAGTAGGATTAAGCAGTAACTAAATGACAAGTTGTCCACAGATTATTTTTTCATCTGCTTTCCATCTCTTCCTCAGTGAGGAACTGTATGTACAAGCACAAAATTATAACAAGTTCTGATTAGATTATCTCAGAGGACTAACTAACCTGGCCTCTCAGTCCCTCTCCCTGAATAAGACATATTACAACATCACATGCCAGTGTGCAACCCAGCTTGCTTCCCAGGACAGTAAACCTACCCTTCCTATGGAAGAGAGACTGCTGTATGTGGTCTGGTGCAAATGGCGAAAGTAAAACCCGTAACCACCTGAACATGAAAGAAACAAAACCAAACAAAATCACTGAGAAGGTGTTAACATTTAAAATGTTCAATCACACAATCAGCAGAAGATACAGAGTACCCATTCACTTCTTCACTGTAAGTATTTTAGCACTCTGAATATCTGGAATTGCATCATCAGTCTACATGCACTGCTGCTTATTTGACCCTGAGACACACCATTGTTCTGGAACTGCATTATACATTTAGAACAGCTAGCCTAATCTTCACATGTATATTTCTGATCTCTTGCCTGAGCATTTCTTGTAACTGAATGCAAACAAAATTAATCAAGAATTGCCACAATTGGAAAGAATAGCAAACTGCACTTAGGCAGAAAGGTAATCATTAAAAGCTGTCACGGCACTAGCAGATGCTCATGATCTATATAGTGTGTCAGAACTGACAGATACGGATAGCTTCCTTGCATATGAAAACTCAATGAAGAGAAACCAAGTGGGTTTTTTAGGTTTTAAGGATTCTTTTAAAGCTTAATTCTGTTACACATCATCATCAACAACTCCAAATTCTTTTTCCTGGCATTCTTTTTCAATCAAAGGGATATTCTATGATTAGGATTCCACCAAAATAGAGCATCAATATCAGACGTTTAACAGCTGAATGACCAAAAGAAAACTAGGAATGCATTGCTCAGCCAATGTTATTTAAATACATCAGGTAAGGGAGTTAATTAGCACTTACAAAGCTAAAATAAGTCTAAGTAATAATACTAAATATGCTGAACTTGAGAGTAAGTGGAATAGGCTTGCCTGTCCCGTGAGTGGTTAAAGACCCTGATCTGTCCATGACGGTAGATGAACTTGGAAATCTGGTATGGCTTTAGGAAGATGTGAAATGGAGACCAAGTTTCTTGTCGTTCAAACAGCTCTGGGTGATTGCACACCTGTAAAAAAGAGAGCATGTCAAATGCTGGGAGCAATTATTTAGTCCAATGCAGCATTTACATCCCAAATCAACTATGACTACTGATCACTAAAACTTCAGTACTGATTAATACTGCATGATTATTTTAGTATATCTGCTCAAATTTGAATAGGGCATCATATCTTTTCCTATTCATTTAACAGTATTGCCTCTTCTGCCCAAGTGAACGGCTTCCTTCAACAACCAATTTGTAACCAAACCAGGTAGCAGCTGCATGCACCATTTGGCTAAAGCTCTTCTACTCCCAACATCATGCTACACCGCACCTGAAAGACAACTGAACTGCATGCAAATTGCTTGCCAATCCCAGAATTTCTTTTTATATGGTGTTTTCTAGAAGCTGAATTTTAGTTCTATGCTAATGAATGATTACACTTTTCAAAAGTTATTAGTTAAAATAGACTTACCTTCCTGAACTGCATGACTAGATTCATGAGACTACTAGTGGTGGTCTGTGCTTGCTGAGTAGTGCCCATTGATGACTGCAGGAGGTCATCAATAGAGATTTTGTTTTTCAGAGCCTGGTACAAGAGCTTCTGTCGACTTGTCTGCTGGCAGTACATAAGAATTTCGATCTGCAAAATGATAATGAACGTTTAGACTTTTCTGCCTGTAATGAAGAGAGATTGGTACATTGGTACACACGAAGCTGAGAGAAACACATCTTGAGGAAAACATGACTTTCTCAAAATATACTTTTATGAGCAATTGCATTCAGATCTATATTTTGGGATTCAGCCCGGGAACGACCAAAACAGTACATGTGTTTTGGAAGGCTTAGGTAATAATGTAGGAGACAGACCTTTAAAAGTATGTGAACACAACTAAGTGAACAGATAGATTCTTAAGAAGCTGTGAAAACACTGCACCTGCAGCTGATCAGTTCAAAATCTGACTTCAGTTCTACTATCCTAGGGTTAAAATGCTACCCACTGAAAGCCCGTGGTAAGGAGTGTCAGAAGCATAACAACAGTGTCTGTGGAAGTCCACTGAAATTAATAAGCACATCAGAAGAAAGTAAATGTCTCTTAGCCAATGGTCCCAAAGCCAGGGGACTGCTAACCACAAGACAATCCAAGTATTGCTAACACACATGTGAAATTAGAAGACTAACAAGAAAGAAGAGTATGATGTTGCCATAATGTATTTCTCACTCTGTACAGGCAAACAAAAAAATCCTAAACCCATGCCAAATCCTTCACAAAGGCAACTGGAAACATTTATCATCCAATCATTGCTGTATCAATCTCCTTCACTGCCATTAGTGATAGTTCTGTCAACTTAATCAGGCCTAAAGGTCTTTGGCTTGTAACTGTTAACAAAATGTCTTCCCTAGAAGAAAAGTTTATTCATTAGGGGTTCTTCAGTTACATTCACGTCTCATGACAATGCTGAGATGTGGTGCCAGAAACTGAAGGTCTGTGAAACGTCTACAATCAAATTTCAGGTATGCAGACTGACAAACAAGTTTGCAAAAACCAGATTAGAGAACAGAGCTATGGCAATACACTTGTGATACTCATTCCAGATAAATACTTTTTCTCACCTTATCTGACAATTCATTTTCCACATCCTTCTTGATTCTTCTCAACATGAAAGGCTTCAGGATCATGTGCAAGCGGGATAACTGATCTGAAATACAAGGAAGGGGAAAGAAGGTACATTTACTTTACTATGGAAGAAAATTAAATGGTGTTTTACCACAAATTAAGTCCTTTACTGCTCAGCCACTTCCCCCCAGATGAGTTCTTAAAGCACCGAGTTGAGTATTTCTCTGTTGATTTTTCTTAAGTGAGTGCTGTGCTACAGTGTTTAGTCTAGCAATCTCAAGATTTGCTTCAAAGAATGAACTTCTAAAGCACTTTATACTCTCTATATTCCTGGGCTGAACAATATGGGCTTACATTTATCACCCACTGTTATTGAAGAAGAAAGTTTCTGATGAGCCATTGCTAATTCATGCAAAGAGATCATTACAATTTTAAGTCTTGATCCCCCTCAAATTATAGCATCACAACAACAGGTTATACTGCACTGACAGACAATTGCAGTCCTTACAGTAATCCTTGTAAAAACAAGGTTCTGGGAGTTTGAAAAATTCTTAAAACCTTACTTTTGTGACAAGTTCCCAGCTGCACTGTTCTATTACAATCACAAACCAGCTATTTTACCTAACTAGATTTCCCTAAATAACTATCCCCTAAAATTCACTGTGAAGATTTTTTTTTTTTAAAGAATTTTTATGCTTTTTTTCCTGGAGCTCAAAGGTATTTAGTGCTTTGTATCACATTATGTCTAGAGGTTGTAATGCAATCAGGGGATCTCCATAATGTGCTCTGTAGAAATTTAAAATTACTTAATATATTAGTTCTTCTGTGCTTGGTAAGGAGAAGGGCTGAAGACCAAGTCAACATGTTTTTCTATTCATGACACATGCTACACTACAATCAGGAACACAAACTTTTGACATAAACTATGGACAACAATCCAACAATATTCCAACCCCATTATGCACCCTCTACTTCAGATGTCATTTCTCATACAAAAATGAGAAAGTTTATCCCTTATTAGTTGGAAAAGGCAACACATTTTTAATATAAAAATTACAACACTGCACTCACTCTCATCAATGGCGGATTTGTTCTCTGCATGGCTCTCTATGTCCTTAGAAAACCACTCATTGAACTCTTCATGGGAATCAAACAGTGTTGG
This sequence comes from Pseudotriccus pelzelni, assembly GCA_035584735.1. NCBI lineage: Eukaryota > Metazoa > Chordata > Aves > Passeriformes > Tyrannidae > Pseudotriccus > Pseudotriccus pelzelni. Next base: position 25,518,596 of record JAWMRA010000161.1, read on the forward strand.
CATGATAAAATGCAGAAGGGCCCACAGCTGAAGAGGCGGAGAAAACACTGGGTCAGCAAGTCATCCTACTGTGGACAAGGTAACTGGGGACCCCAAACCCTTGCAGCTCTTCATGAACGAAGTCACTTTACTAGATCATGCGAAATGGCTGCATTCTCTTCCCCCTCCCCTGAAAAATGCCATATATATCCACTTAACAAAACCCCACCAGAAAGCAGTGAGAAACACAGCACAGTTACTTCAGTCAACAGAAGGAAAAATCACTAGAATCAGATTTTTATCCTGTAATCCAAGTATTACTTCAAATATCTTTAGTTTTATTTTTATTTGAATGTGTGACAAGTTTCCAAATTTTTTCCTCGCAGAGACGATCCCATGTTTGTTTGCCAGCGGTTTGCTACAAGAATAATCCCACGATCACACAAATACAGCAGGTTTCTCAACAGCTCACATGTGTTTCGTATGTATTCTTGTTATAAAGAGAATTGCGCTCTTGCGAGTTCCCACATACCTCAGCCATTGTGTTCTGGATTGGGGTCCCAGTCAGCAACAATCTGTTTCGACACTGGAACTGCAGTAGGATCTTCCAACGAACACTGATAAATAAAAGTAAGAAAAACCATTAAAACTGCTGCAGAAGGATATGAAAATAAGGTCTTTTAAGACCAATCGCTTCCAGTGAGTTTCCCAAATGATTTTTGGAGGTCACTGGATAAAATTACTACAGCTGTTCCCCAGCCTTTCAAAAGACAGCTACAGGAACAAGCAACCTTTTGCAAATGTGAAAAAACACAGTTTATTTTACTTTTCTAAATATCTTTTTACTAATTTTTAAAACAAATGCTTGGATACTAATAAAATGTGATAATCAGAATAATTAACTTCCCAAAAGAAACCATAATACTGAATCAGAATGTCATGCATTTTTCAGATGTTACAACGGGAATTCCTGCGTATGGGCTACTGTGGCACGAGTGCTGAGCTATACATTACAGTCCTCTTAGAGGGGTGGTTTCCAAAGAATGCTGAAGAGACAGACTTTGGTCAGAAAGAGCCTGCACCTAAAGCAGTCTTGAACTTACTCTGTACAGTGGCAACTTGGACAAAGGTTATGGGAAAGCAATTACAGAAGTAAAGAGGGACAAATCCATTACTTGAAAACAAACAGAAAACTTTCTGACATGGAGTCTTATGACACAGATTGGGCTTTATTGCAGCCAACAGTATTCACAGGGTTCTGACCTTCATTCATGTCTGGAAGTGCCACTGAATAAGGAATCAAAATGCATTTAATGGAGCCAATATAAGCAATATATGCCAAAGACCACACACCATTCAGCAGAAAGAATTCTGTAAGTAGTCAGGAAAGAAAGTACACAGTATTTCACACTGTTTTGTTTAACTGTCCTGTACTCCATACAAGTTTCTGCTTCGCATTTACTTTTTAATTACACTTTACCTATTTGGAAAAGGAAAATCTAAATACCAAAACCCTAATGGATCAATCCAGTGTCAGAATTACACAGATACTCAAAACAGGGTAGGTGCTTACAGGGTCTTATGTATGTCAGTTTTAACTTCTATGATAACTTGTGTTCTCTTGACATTCCTACACCAGGTTGATACGGAGAGAAGGTGTTGTTTCCAGTTAGTTTGTTACCTGGAGCTACTTTTGAGTGCTTGCGCTTCATCCAGCACCATATACTGCCACTTCACTCGCTGGAAATACTTCACATCCTGTACTACCAGCTGGTAACTGGTAATTACCACATGGAAAGGAGCATCCTGAGTATAAAGCGTCTTCTATAACCACAAAAGGAGAAACAAACATCCACATAACGTAAATACATTGTCCAGAGTTCACTGTAATTTCACAATTCTGTCTTACAATCTTTTCTCACCATTACTGCATTTTCCCCAGCTGACTTTTTAAAATTAATTACAGCACAGTTATTCAACTGCTGGACCTGGACTTCAGCCCATTAGTCCCTGAACAATTTCAGATGTTTTTTAATGTGTGAGACAAGACCCAGGCACTGAACCCTACAAAATGCTGTTGTTAAATCAGGGACAATCTGACAGGCCTGCAGGGATTCTGGATTAGGGCATCCTGAGTTAGGTTACTCAAACAGAATAAACAGTCCTCGACACTGAAACTTCCTGCTTTATTTACAGAGCTCTAGTTTCTACAGCTGAACTCCACACTGCACTGAATTGCTCTTCAGCACAAGAGAAAACTTCTACCTCATTATCTTAATGACACCGCTACTACAGGGATGAAGAAACTGAACTCTGTATCCACACATCATTTAGCTTGGTGACGTGTAGCAACAGTTTCTGGTGTACTCTGCACACAGAAAGATATTCAAAGCACACAGTCATGCTGGTATTACCTGACTCCAGAACTTCCTGATCACCTTTCTATCATGGGGATTTCCCCAATACGGTAGCACCTGGAACAGTAAAGGAATAGAAAGACATTGTTTTCAAATAAAGACACAGCTTTAGAATTTTATACTCTGTTTTGTACAAAATGACAAAAGACCTCTTTCTGCAAAACAACAAAAAGGGAAATTGTTTTTCTTAATGCAGAGATAAATCAGAAAGCATTTAAAAATACTTTGAAACAGAGCATTCCAGGCAAAGGTACCAAGCAACTTGCAGCCTGATGAAGCTATGCTGAGAATCTGAAAATGCCAAGCAGCATGTTACACCTTCTAGCCAGGTTTTTCTAAAAATTAAAGATGATACTTTGCTTATGGCAAAAAGAGGTTTATTCTCAACTGCTAAAGTTAAATCTCAAGGATTAGAGGGCTTGTCCTGTTTAACATCTCCCATTAACATCTCCCATTGTCCGTTGGTTTTCTATTTCACAACTGACCCCCAAAACTTGAGATAAAGTTGAAACATTTGGCCTGGATATATTTGATAGAAGAATTTTAAAAGAAAGCACTACTGCCAGAGAAATTTGTTAAACCATTTTTAGCTCAGAATTTCATGGCTCCTATTACTCAGGACAGATCCTTGCAGAGAGCACTGACTCCTGTCACTGGTTAATAACATTGTACTGCCATCTCCTGTCCGATGGAAGGACTACAGCCAGCTAAGACTGAAAGGGAGGAATGCTGGTTTCTGAGGTGGTGAAAGGTCTTGTAACTTCAACTGACAAGTTCCAAAGTGCTTTTAATTGAATATTCTTCATACTGTTCTGAAATATGCATGCTTGTAAAAAAATCAGACTGATCAAAAAGTGATTTGTCTTTAGTTTACATATCCTGCCATGGATCTGAAGTAATAAATTCACTGTAATTCACCAAAAGTGACTACACACTTCTGTATGATTAGAAGCAGGAAAAAAAGTAGTTGGAAAAGAGTGATTAAAGTTGTAAACATGTGACAATAAGTTTAGAAAACTTCTTTTTAAAACATGTTCTGTTCTGTGGATGAGGCAAAGAAAGCCCAAAGAGCTATACAATGATAGAAAGAGGTTGGGTTTTCAACCAAAAAAGGAGAAAATTACCTTCTCCCAAGCATCCTGATTGCATTTTTTAAACATTTTCTGCATTTCATTCATGGGAAGGGAAAAGCATAAACAGTTGCTCGCCTATTTAAACTGATCAAAGGAAACGAGAGAAAATAGACAGAATGGCCAACTGCTCTAAAGTTTTCTAATCAACGGCCCCTATTATTTTGGGCTATGGAAATACATGGATTATTTTTAGATGGTTTTTTTCTTTCGAGTATCTCCTCAATAATACAAGTATTTGTATTTCTTTATCAGTTGATTTGAAGGCTCAGTAATGCCAATTCGTCCCCAAATACAACTCACTCAAATAATCCAGTACTGAACTGTGTTCCAGCACAACTTTTCCTCATATAGATAACCTCAAACTATAAACCACCACAACCAACATACAGCCCCATCAGGGATGTCCAAAGCAAGCTATTTGTTAAAAGGTATGTCCTATTGCCCTACTCCAGATCAAGAAATCAAATATCACTTATAGCAATACTTCCAAGTTTTTTCCCCCACTTTATTAAGTAGTCCAGACAATCAAACAATTAGCCTGATGTTACTGGTATACTAGTTACATGTAACTAGTGTCTTTTACTGTTTTCTGTAAAAAAGAAAATCAGATGTTTAAAAAAACCTGATCAAGACCTCTTCATATCAAATGTTACTACATCAACAACTCAAATACTTAAACATCTTTGCAGATGCAACTGCAAGCTTTTGACACTTTTTTCTATCTTTAATTCTAAAATTTCAGCACTGTTTTAGCAGTAAACTTTTCTTTTCAAATCTTCCCTTGCAACACTCCAACGTCTTCCACTAGAGAACAGGTAAGCAGGTTGTTTTTTAGTAACTGATGTTTCCTTGCTTTCTAACTTACTACATTTCCACATTCACAATACACCTGAAAAACTCCGTTTGTTTTCCTCTAGTCTTTTTGTTATCTCTTTGTGCCTCACCTCTTTCCTTTTTCTTGACTAGTGACTTATGTCCATGGTTCTCCTATTCTTCTGTATTTTGTCTCCCTCTTATCTGTTTAGAGTTTGTTCACATACAATCTTTACCTGACTCAAATTCATATGAATGACTGAAAACACAGCTCTAACTCTAAAGACCGTATATAATACTGAAATATTATTCCTGCTTCAGCTGACAGGCCCACTCATTAAAACTGTACATCCCCTTGCTAATCTGCTTCAATTCCTCACCAAGAAGCTGTCTTTAAGGTGATGCAAAACGAAAATCATGTGATTAAAGTAAGAACATTTTTAAGCCTTAGATAATTGAACACTCCAGAAAAAAACAGTATCATGGAAAAAATAGTAGTATCAGGCTCGTTACACAGTTTCAAATTCCAAGGTGATTAAACACCCAGATGTGACAAAGACCTCAGAAGAACAAAATGGTTTGCTCTTGAGAAAACAGAACGAACTCCCTTGCACATGCTTATTACCTTAAATTTAGGTACAAATCTGGCAAACTCCTGGTGCCAGTTATTCAGAGTAGAGGCAGGTGAAATTATTAAAAACGGTCCCCAGATGTTCTCTCTCTGGAATACACACATAAAAAATTAATTGAGAGGAAGGGATATAGAGATGGTTTGCTACAGCTTTACAATTACTAAATGACAGTGTCTACATGAGAGGGAACTATGTGCAACATAGCAAAACTGTCCCAGCGCAGCAGGGTGATACAAAATCAAATAGAGCAGATCTAATGTTTAACCAAGACTTATTTCATAACAGCAAAGCTGTTCCCAGAACAAACTCCTTTGTTTCTGAGAGCTGCCACCTTCACGTTACTAGCAGCCCCTGTCATTTTGATGAGGAAAAGAACTTCAGGGGGCATTGGAAAGCTTTGCTCCACCACATCACTCATTACAATACCCTCTGGTGAGTAACTGAGTTGATCCATTAGTATATTAGCAGTTACAAGCTGGCCCATGTAAGGGAGAGAAAAAACAAAGCCCTGGGTAACCTTCCAAAAAATCTCGAGCTGCAGTGCAATAGGGAGTACAAGCTTATCTGTTACTCCTTGAGATGAGCTCAAGAACCTTCAGCTCTACACATCCTGACAGTATTTTGGCCAATAGTACCACTGAACTGGTACCAAAAGGAACATAAAGAAATGCATGCAATTGTCATTTGGTCACTACTGTAGCTAATTCTGCTGTTAGTATCACTTCATTGATACTTCCTACTTAAGGCAAGTGACTGGATTGCATGCAAGACTTTTTTTTTTTTTTAATAAATGTATTTTTTTTAATAAATCTATTTCTGCACAAAGTATGCTCCTGTTGCTTTTTCTGTTTTGCCTGTCTGCTCTGGAACTGAAGAACCACCATGCTTCCTAAAAAACCCCACTGAAATATGGAAATCCATGCTGATTGCCGTGAAGCTCAGAATTTGGGTTCTCTGATCTGTAAAATTCAGTGAGCCATCAAGTGCACGACTTGTTCTGTCACAAGGCTTTCACATTCAGTGCAAGTGAAAAGATATCACTCTGTGAATAAATGAAAATTCTGGTTTTATTTACATAGACATACAGACACACACAACTATTTCAAAGGCTCCAATTGAAAACAAAGTGCAAAATTACTTTTAAAACACTGAAGCTTTATAATCTAGAATTCACTTCCAATATGTGAAAAGTATGCACCTTCTATCGAGCATACCGCCCAGGAATAAGCTATAATCCACCTACCTCAGCCAGATGTGCAAGGAGAGCAATACTCTGTACAGTTTTACCCAGACCCATTTCATCTGCCAGGATGCCATTGATGCCCTGCAAAAGATCCATAAATAAACACCTTCACTTTACTACTTTTCAATCCATAAAGGACTAGCAGAACAGATGCCACTGAATTTAGTGGGAACAGTTCCACTGTAACAACTCTGACACACTTTAACATCTCTTGTATTTGCTGCCGAGAGATAATTGATCTCAAAGGCATTTTCATTCTTCTCTCAGTCTGATTTTTTCCCTCAGCCTCTCTGCTCTTTGTGATCACACTGTGAACTAGACGCACTCAAAAGGACAAGATTGCCTGCAGTTTACCAGCTGACCCAAGCCTGAAACAGTACACAACTTTGAGCAGCAAGAGACTCCTCAGTGTATGCTCTAAGTGATAAACAGTTGTAAAAACCACAAAAAGAATACTGAACTCAATGTCCCATTCAAAGTTATTTCCTAAATAATCAAGAACACTGGTATGTTGCCTACATAATATTTTCCTTTCTTCTAAAGACACTGAAGATTGACTACGTGCAGTCGATTTTTAAAACCAGTACATTATTTTGTATTGGTTTGCTTTAAGTTTACTCTAATGACTTAAATAATCCAAGAAGTTATAAAAATTTGCAAGATGTCCTGAGATACCTGCTCATAGAGGTTGGCCAGCCAATTCATGCCTTTCAGCTGGTAACCTTTCAGTTTTCCGTTGAAAATTGTTGGCTGTGGAATATCTTCTCCTGCTCGGATAGAAGGGTTTGCTAAACTGTAGCTCTCTCCAAAGCCAGTACCAGACTTGTTAGCAGCCCGCAAAGCAGCTGCCCGGCTCTCCTTTGCATCTTCATCAAATGATCTAGTCTAAACAGGAACAGGAAAGCATGCATAAGATGATGAACATATTAACTTACCAAGAAACTGTATAGTAAAACGCTTTACAATTTCCACTAAGACAATAGGATGCCTGCCAGAAACTAAGAGAAAATGAGACTGTTCCTGCACCCAAATCTTCATATTCTGGTTTTCTACTTGTTTCGCACAGAGAGTGGCAATGGAAATTTTAAATTTGAAATTCAAATCCGGCACCCAGGACTAAACAAACCTACTTGACTTGGCTGCTATGAAAGTTCCTGGTTCTCTGGTCCCTACCAGTTAGTTTCCTTTCTCTTCTACTTCATGGATCCCAAATATACATACCCGGGCCTGATGAATCTGGTAAGCGTCCTCAGCATTCTTCAGAGCTTGGGCCTTGTAATAGTTACTATCTGAAAACAACATACCCATGTCAGAGCTCGGCAGCAGTAACCACCCAAACAAATACACAGATAAATTCCAGTAATTACAATAGTGCTTCTTACGCAGAAGGATTTGTGCTTGAAATTGTTACATTTGCACAGTAACACGCAGGGTACAGTAAATTTCAAGAGTGCGAAGAAGGGACTGTGGACAAATCGCTTACCATAATCTTCTTGGGTGATGTTGACCACTACTCCTCCACCAATATCAATCTGCCTTTGGGTAGAGCTGTCTTCCAGTTTGCGTAGGATTTCCTCCTGTATCCCATCGTGTCCAATATCTCGTTTACGACTCATAAAATGGGCATATAATTCAGTTTGTGTGATCAGGAAGTTAAGTTTTCGCTGCTGCCTCTTTGCCTAAAAGATCATCATTTACAAAAAAGAGATGAAGGGAAAAAAACAAGACAAGAGCTTAATATTTAAAATATAATTAATGAAAAAAATTTCATCTACTAAAACATCAACAACTAATCTATCCAGATTATGTTATGCACATACTGTGCTATCAAAATGCTACTAGTTCCACATAAGAACATTGACCACTCTCACAAACATCTATACTAAAATATAAAACTGTTATAAATGAAAAATTCTTTTAAATATAGTTATCATGGCAAAGGACACCATAATCTAATAAAAGAAATTTTAAAAGTTTTATTTACACTAAAAAATTTAAATATCAACAGAAACGAACAAGATTTCAGCGATCCACAGTAAAAGAATTTAATGGTAACAAACCACTCTCATGACAACCTGACTCAATGTTACTTGTTAGTAAAGAGAATTATGTCAGAACATGTGAAATACATCAACAGGTTGAGATACTATCATTATTCAGCAAGACACTGTAGAAATTGTTCACCCTTAGGCCCTGATTAAAAAAGGCTACAGTTAAAAGTTGTCCATTAATCTAAGTCAGCAGAAACCTTCACAAAATTTTTATGAATTTCAAGAATGAGAGGAACACAATAAATGAAAGCCTAATTTCAGCATAAAACTAAACATAAGGTCTTCTAAAGATTCAGCTTTACCTCATCACCACATATATGGGGTAACAAACAGTAGAGAGCTTTAACAAGGAAACTTTTTCTTATATTTAACCTCTAGTACTCTGTAAGGAAGTTCACAAAGCTGTCACAAAGGAATCACAGAAAAATTCTCTTCCCCTCACATAAATTATAGTTTCAGTTAACAGCAAGGGAAAAAAAGGAGTAAAAGAAATCCAATGCAAATGAGAAAGTGTCTTGCCTTCTGGACCCAGAATGATATACAAACCATCACAAAAAGTTGGCCCTTACTAACACTGAGCTACGTATGTCTGAGAGACACACACTGCTTCTCCAATTCCTTCCTCCATTTCACTCACTTGTAAAGAATTTAAGCAGAACATTTTTTTTTTAATCACCTCTCACTAACATTAGAAGAACTATGCAAAGAAAAACAAGATAGCAGAAGAAATACGTGGAATAGTGCTGAAACTGAACAAATAACTGAATTTCACAGCCTGGATTTAGAAACTCAAATTATCCGTTCACTTCTGTGTCTCCTCAGTAGATTAATTATCAGCAATCTGTGGTTTTGCTGTACCTCTCTCATCTCCTCATCCAGCTTGCGTTGCTCCAGAGCCTCCTTCTCAGCTCGTTTGCGATGTTCTTTTTCTACCTTTTCATACTTTTTCCAATAGAGAAGCATCTCCTTGGTAAGACGACGTGCTCGTGGTAGAGTTTCCTTACAATTTTTCTGGGCTTGGATGGCGGCTCGACGTACCTCCCTCATGCACTGATGGGCAAGCTAGAGAGAAATAAGATTTTGGGAATAGGGATAAAATGGGCAGATTTTAGAGGAAGCCAGCAATAAACATCATCAAATTCAACTATAACCAAGTCTGATCTTTCAAAACAGAAAAAACTGTGATACTTTACTAAGCAGTAATGCTTCTGAGATGGCATGAGAGAACGTGAACTTCCAAAAAAGTACTGAGATGGTGGAGAACACAAAAATCTGAAGACAGTTTCAGCATGGCATAGGACTTAAAAGACTGATCTGGTGGGTTCCTTGAAAGGAACTCAGGAGAACAGAATTCAAGGCCTGTCTGCAACTCTGACTAACCTTTTTCTTGACACTTTTCTGTGGTTATTTTCTCACTTTTTAATAAGGCTGCTGCAATAGCAGCATTGGTGGAACACAATTCACATCAATATACAAAAAAGTGGGGGAGTATTCTACAATTTTCCCACCATTTTATGAAGAAGCATAATACAATGTAATTTTTTGTTCTAGTATAAGAAAATCAATGTCATTGTCATAACAGTCAAAATTGCTGGGTGTCATGTTTGTGACAGTTTTTTTTTCCTCCACTAAAATTTGCACATCAAAAATTCTAATATACAGATTTCAAATGATAAAATAAAACGAAAACAATTTAAAAGTGGAATTTCAAAACCTCTAAGTCTGCTGCATTTCATGGTTAGACTCGATCTTAAAGGTCTTTTCCAACCTTACTGATTCTATGATCACTCATGTGCTAAAATGTCATTTATGATACCTACAAATACAATACTCACAGCTTATTTGGGCAGAGATCACAAAGAAATCCAGTATCTGCTAGCTAAGGGGGACCATAGGAGAGAACCTACCTACAGCAAAGTTTCTTAAACATACCCAAGCAGGTCCTGTTTTCTGCATCCCTTACATAGAAAATGTACCCATATACACAGGACAGAAAATTTCCCACATTACCTTGTCTCCAACAATTTTGAGTCATATATTTGATTACCTTTTCATTACCCATATAAATGAACCAGACACTTGTGTGTAACGCTTGAAAAATGTTCTAAAAGCTATTACCAAGTGTTCGTAAGTAAAGCTTTCTAGCTAGAAATAATGTCACTGCTCAGGGAAGACTCTGATGAAGAGATGGATTACTGTTGTAATCACTTAAGCAGAAAACTGCTCTATTTTTAATCTCAGGTCCTGTATATATTTATGTAAATTAACACAATATTCCAAGAGCCCCTTGGACTTACATAAAAATGCTTAAACCAACAAGTTCTAGGTAGTGGATATTTGGGCAGCTAAAATGTCAGAGCGTACCAAAGTCAGTAACTTATAGTATCAAATATTAGTAAATTTAAAATGCACAAACTAAATCTCACAAAAGCCAAGAAAATCTCATGAAAAAACCTCACATTGTTTCATCTGCTCCTTATGAAACATGGCAAACTCACACATCTACAAACCGAAAAGCCTTACACTAAATGACAAATAACTTGTATGCAGTGCTTCCTCCTATACTCCCCTGCTACTGTAGTCAGTGTTGTGAGAAACAGAAGAAACATAGAGAGGTTACAGTTTGCTTATTACATCCAGCACAAATAACAGTAAAAAACAAAACACCACCTACCTTTTTGCTGTTGGTTAGGAAAAGGTTGCGGGCTGAAGCTTTCTGTTTGTATGCCTGTAAAAGAATACCATCTTTAAATTAATTAAAGGGTAATGGCTGCACAGTATTTTAAAAGATCACTAACCAGGCTTCAGCAGGTACATATGCCAACAGCAGCCATGCACACTGCTGTATAATTGGGTATAGGTACTGCAAGTATTCTTCATTTTGACTGAAACAGCTTTTCATCCTTAAATTACTGAAGGCATACATGAACGTATTCCACATCCTGACGAAAGCATGCAAAACACCTCCTTTTTCTTGATTGTTTCTTTAATTACTATTATTGCAAAGCAGATTCTCCTATTCCACTGCTACCACTGAAGTAAACAACATTTTCCACTGTTTCCCAGAGATGTTAAGAATTAATGCAGATCCGATGTTCTTCACATGATCAAAATCTGTCTTCTGAAAAAATACGGTCTATCACACTGCACAAATCCTTTGTTTGGCTTTTAAGATCACAAAGGGCGATTCAGCCATCACTTGTTTTGAAATTTCCTAGAATTAACTGTGAACTCCAAAAAGCAGGTCCACTCCGATAATCTCAGAAAACTAGTAACAGTGAACCCAGCTTTCTATTTCAAGCGTGTCTGAAGCTTGTCCTGCAAATGATACAAACACTTTTCCTAGACTGTTTCTGAAATAAGTTTTGAAAAACACACACGCTATAATGATTGAAATGTTCCTTTCCTGAACTTTATGGTAAACCTAGAGACTGGTTTGCTTTACACTGCCATCCTGTAGACTAGTATGAGTACCTGCTAAAGTTTACCATACTTTTCATTGAAAAGAATTGAACAGCCATGGCAAAGCACTGCATGATCCATTCAGGTATCCTTGGTAATAAAAAATCTGAACTACACTTTGCTTATGGATTAAAGAATACCAGTTAGGTCACTAATGACCATTGGAAAAATCAGATCTTACTTTATTCTGTTTTTCCATGTGTCAACTCCCCGCTAAAATAATCTTCTGTTTCACTTTCTTGATATGATCACTGATGTAGCACCATTAGCCAAGCTCACCTTTGGCAATTCCTTTTTAACAATGGTAAGCCACACTTTCCGTCGACGTGCATTGAGCTGCTCAATAGACAAATGCTTCTTCTTGGACCCAGGTGGTGGGGTATCATGAGAAAACTTGGCAAAAACTTTGGTCTGGTGATGGTGGCGTCGTGGTGACTCCTCTGAAGAGAGTTCTTCATCCCGTCTCCTCTTTTTCTTTACTTTTTTCAACTTGCCTGCATGGCAACAATGATCATAAAAATACATTTCTTTTTCTATTTTTGGGACACATTTAGTCAGGTATCTTTCCTGAGTAAACTATCCTAGTCAATATATATGTGGAACCAACAAAAAACCAAGCTTATCCATGTTTGCCAACTCAGGGAGAATTTCTTTATTCTTTTAAGATATTTCCTTACTACTCTAGAATGGAAAGGTTTTCCTATTTAATAGAGGGGTGAAATGCAATTACTTCCACCCAGGAAAATATGCCTTAAGCATTAAAATGTCTAGGACCTGCTGCAATCTCTCTTGCTTTGTGGTAACATTCTACTTAAAGACATGTAAAGCTAAGACATTTAAAGGTAACAACACTAACATTTGGTACAGTAAGTCTCAAAGTAAACTTCTCAGGAGTTGAACGAGATTGGCACGTTGTCTTGTATTACACATACCAGCTTTGAGAGGCAATTGATACTGGTATCAAGTATTAAAAATATTCTCTGTGATTACACAAAATTATGGATGCTGCAAGATTAGTGGAGAAAAAAAACACCACAGTTAAAGGAACTTGCAAATAAAAAGGAAGGAAGCCCAAAATAACCTCCTTAAAACACAGCTCAAACTTCAGTACTTGCACTAGAGAGAGTTCACCTTACACTGACAGTTCACAGCCTTCTCTTTCTGCTTCCTTACAGATTCACAGCTGCTGTCAGCTCAAACAAGAAAGGAAACTGTACTTCCTGGAAAACGTGAATCTGAGAAACTCCAGCTGGTATGTCACAGATACAATTCTATTTTAACTCACACTGGACATCAATTCCGAGTTCCCTCTAATTTCCAGCAAACGCTTTCACTCCCCATGAACAACTCACTTGTTCACTAGAATTACATATTCAGGAGTAACGGCAGCAGGTACTGGATAAGTCCTTACATTTCTCAAGGAACTATCATGTTTTCAAAAAACTACTGACCATGCTACAAAACAGTGCTTATGGATTCTGAAGCAAAGAATAAAGCTATAAGGTACCTACTGCATAACTCCTTCACCCTATATTCAGAGGTCCACAAAGAAAATCTGAAGCCATGAACTCTCCAGTCATACCCCTTTTTTCCACCCTACCTTTCTAGAAGCCCCATGATAAAGCACAGTATTTTCTGAAGATTTTTTCCTTTGGCAGAACTTGATATTTCCATGCAAAACCCACAAGTTTTGAATATTTGTGTTTATTTAAAGGAAATGATGTAGGAAAGAAGTTAAATCAGAGTAGTCCTTCAAAAACCACTTAAAACCACCAGGTTAGTGCCTTTACCTTTTATCTTTTTCTCTTCTTTAAACTTCTTTTTCTTGGGCCCTAGCAGATGGCGCTGCTGCTCATAGTAAGGATCGTGGGTGGACAGCAGCCCTGCGCTGTAGTACTGATACTGCTGCAACTGAAGGGTATGAAAGTGAGCAGCAAACAAAGACAGTGAACAAGTTCAGATCTTGAACATAAATAAGAGATCGTGAAATGTGCATTTTCCGTATTTTGCATTTGTTATCAGATATCACACAGTGCCCAAAGTGAAACCACTGCTCCCAGAGGTGGCCTCCAAGTTCTGCACAGGTAACCAAGCCCACCCAGCAGAGCAAGAGGGAAGAGCAGACTGGTTTCAAAACATACTGCTCTCTTTTCCATATGAGTGCTGCTCAGCAAGACAACACACTACATGAAGAGATCCAAATATGGACCTACTATTTGTTTTGCTTGCATTGCCAAACTACACAGATGTTCTATGTTACCATTCCAAAGGATGAGAAAGAGCAGGTTTAGGGAATTTGGCCCAATATTAAGAAAAATGCACAAATGTGGCAGACTATTTTCTTCTAACAAGGCAAAAAAGGAAAGGCAAGAAGAAAATCCAAAACTTAAAAAAAGGTAAAAAAGAAAGAGAGTCAAATAAAACCCCACATTATTACAGCAAATAACAAGGTAGAAAACTAGGCACTCCCTTTCAAGATTGTAAACATCACCTTAATATTCATCACCTCAGTAATGATGTAAATACACTTGAACAGCAGCTATTACCTGTATTAGAATTTAACTCGCCGCATCTCAGTTTTCATATATGTTATCCAAATCTAGCATCCTAAACCCTTACAGTTCCTCTACTGACTGGGACAGAGCACTGTGGAAATTACATGCCACACATGTGCCAGTACGAGCTACATACATGACTGACAGATGGCAGCATAAGGCATCAACAGCCTTTCATTCTGTATGTAATTAATTAACTAAACCTTGTCTGAAACTAACTTTAGACAGTTAGAGTCTACCAAACAACAGGGTATTTTCTGGTCCACAAAATATTATGAGTTTTGATAAAAATGTAAGAGCAATTAAAATAAGGCAGTTAAAGAAAAAATTCTGGATTTTTACCTCTCTGTCTTTGCTATACTTAATTTGATGCAATTTCTTGTATTTGTGTAATCGCAGCATATTGTGAAGTTCCTCCCTTGAAAGGGAAAATTCTTCTTCATCCTCTCCGTCCTCATCACTTGGTGAATCCGTGTCACTGGAGTCATCACTCAGGAGGATACTCTAAAAGAATAAACAGGAATTAACTTAGCCATCACAAGTCCCTGCACTGAATTGCTTATTTATGCAAAGCACTCTTGAGTCTCTACCTAATAAAAGGGTGTGGGTCTGACCCAACAAGAACACCTGCCATTTGTCTTTAATCTAAAATGACTTAAATGGAAAACAGTTTTCTGAGGTGCAGTACTGCGTAGCAGTGAATCCAATACACACTTTGTGACTGCAGAATCATAGAGTGGTTTGGGTTGTGTATCGGGTCTGGCTGAGATGGAGTTCATTACCCCGTAGCAACCTTCACAGCGCTGCGCTTTGCATTGGTAGGTGGAAAGGTGTTGATAACACACCAGTGTTTTGGCTACTGCTGAGCAGTGCTGGCACAGCATGAGCACTGCCTCTCAACATTCCCACCCCACACTGAGGGCAAGATCCTGGGTGTGGACTAAAATGGGCCAGCTGACCCAAACTAACCAAAGAGATATTCCATAGCATATGAAGTTAGCTCAGATATAAAAGCTAAGGAAAGGAGGAAGAATGAGGGGCATTTGTTATTTACAATGTTTGCCTTCTGAGCAACCACTAGGTGTGCTGAAGCTCTGCTTCCCAGGAAGTGGCTGGGAATTGTTTGCCAATGGGAAGTAGAGAATAAACCTTGTTATTTTCCTCTTTGCTTGTGCATGCGCAAACTATCACTTTTGCTTTAGTAAACTGCCTCATCTCAGCCTACGAGTTGTTTTCCATCTTATTCTCTCTCCCTTGTCTGGCTGGGAAGGGGAGTGATAGAGAGGCGTGGTGGGCACCTGGCAACCAGCCAAGGTCAATCCAACACAGGTTGGAAGGGGACTTTGAAGATCATCGACTTCCAACCCTGCTGCTGTGGGCAGGGACACCTTCAACTAGACAGCTTGTTCAGAGCTCCAGCGAGTCTGGCCTTGAACACCTCCAGGAATGGGGCATCCACAACTTCCCTGGGCAACCTGTTCCAGTGCCTCACCATCTTCACAGTAAAGAATTTTTCCTAATAACTAATTTAAATCTACTGTCTTTCAATTTAAACCCATTCCCCTTTGTTCTGTAAAATAATCTTGCTCCATCTTATCTTTTTCTTTCTCTTCAAGTACTGGAAGGCTGCAATTATGTCACCCCAAAGCCATTGCTTTTCCAGGCTGAACAATCCCAATTCTCTCAGTCTTCCTTTAAGGAGAGGTGCTGCATCCCTCTGATGAACTTGATGGCCCTCCTCTGGACTTGCTCCAACTCATTTGGGGTGAGGTAGTTTTCTATAAGTTAGGTGATAGTTAAGTCATTTTAGTCCACTTCGTCTGTTCGTGGTCTCGGAAAAGCAGCAGTGAGAAAAGCCAGGATATCAGTAGGGGCGTTTTGCTATGTATGGTTGCATTTCCTTTCCTACCCCATTTGTAGTTTGTCCTGCTATTCTACCACTTTTACCTGTATCGGCTGCAGCAGGTTTGGCTCTTGTTTAACCTCTTGGCAACATGTTTTTGCTAATTACAAAAGCCTATAGTACACTGAAAATACAAAGACAGCATAAAGCCTCCATTCCACTCTTCTTTAATCCTCATTGTACTGAGTTCAACTTAAGAAAAAACCTTCAGTTCAGTCCCAAATCTCCATTTAATACATTTCGTAATAGATCATTTTAATTTGGATAGTGTACTGAAATTAATTCAAGTTCTGAATGTATACTCCCTGCCAAGGCCATCACTAAACCATGCTCCCAAGTACCACATCCACATGCCTTTTGAATACTTCCAGGGATGGTAATTCCAACACCTCCCTGGGCCACCTGTTCCAATGCCTGACCACTCTTTCATTGAAGAAATTTTTCCTAATATCCAATCTAAAACTCCCCTGGCACAACTGGAGGCTATTTCCTCTTGTCCTGTTGCTTGTTATTTGGGAGAAGAGACTGATCCTCACCTCACTACAACCTCCTTTCAGGAAGTCGTGGAGAGTGATAAGGTCTCCCCTGAGCCTCCTTTTCTCCAGGCTAAACAACCCCAGCGTCCTCAGCTGCTCCAGACGAGACTTTTGCTCCAGACCCTTCAGCAGCTCCACTGCCCTTCTCTGGAACCGCTCCAGCACCCCAGCGTCCTTCTTGTAGTGAGGGGACCAAAACTGAACACAGTATTTGAGGTGTGGCCTCATCAGTGCCGAGTACAGGGGGACAATCGCTGCCCTGACCTGCTGGCCACACTACTCTTGACACAAGCCAGGATGCCATTGGCCTTCTTGGCCACCTGGGCACACACTGGCTCATGTTCAGCCACTGTCAAACAGCACCCCCAGGTCCTTTTCTGCCTGAACCTCATACCATTGGCCTTGACTCATCAATGAAGGCTGCCCAGATCCCTCTGCAGAGCCTTCCTACCCTCCAGCAGATCAACATTGCCACCCAACTTGGTGTTGTCTGCAAAGTGACTGAGGGGATAAACTGATTCAATCCTCTTGGTCAGATCATTGACAAATATATTAAATAGGACTAGGCCCAATACTAGTGGCTGGCCACCAGCTGCATTTCACTCCACCAGTCTCTGGGTCTGGCCACTCAGACAGTTTTTTATCCAGTGAACAGTGTACCCAAGCCATGAGCAGCCAGTTTCCCCAGGAGAATGCTGTGGGAAATGGTGTCAAAGGCTTTACTGAAGTCTAGGTAGACAACATCCACAGCCTTTCCTCATCCACTAAGCAGGTCACCTTGTCATAGAAGATGAGCATGCTGGTCAAGCAGGACCTGACGTTCATAAATCCATGTTTGCTGGACCTGATTCCCTGGTTTTCCTGTACATGCCATGTGATGGCACTCAAGATGATCTGCTCTATAACCTTTCACAGCACCGAGGTCAGGCTAACAGGCCTGTAGTTCCCTAGATCCTCCTGTCAGCTTTTCTTGGGCATCACATTTGCTAACTTTTGGTCAACCAGGGCCTCCCTGGTAAACTGTGACTGTTGGCAGATGACTGAAAGTGGCTTGGTGAGCACTTCTGCCAGCTCCCTCAGTACCCTTGGGTGGGTAACTTTGTTCATACATTCCACAACAGCTGCATTTCTTTCCGATATTCTTACCTTCAGCCACTTTCTGCTTTTCTTCAGTTTGGAGAAGTTATACAAGCTCCCTTTTTCAGACTTTGGTTCTGCTTAAATTAAAAATAAAAATAAAGTTCTTAAGAAATAATGCTTTTTCCCAGCTAAACACAAAGAAAGCAGACATTCAACCTAGTGTAGGCCTACCGGGCTGCAGTACTCCATTCAGGGAATGTGTGTTCAGCATCCCAGAATTCCCTGCTCCAGACGACTCCCCAAGCAATGAGTTTGGAGGCTCTTCCTTAACTTGCATCAGGGTATCCCCAGACTGAGGCAGCAAAGGACTGTCATCCAAACCATCTTCACTTTCATCGCTGCAAAAAGACACAAAATATAGTGACAACGAAAGGAAAATGTTCAAAAGAGAAGATGACCATGCAACTTTCTTACATCTCCCTTGTCTAAAGGTTTGAGAATTGAGACTTCAGATGTAATTTTACATTAGAAATATTGCTGTTAATAATTCCCCATTAACCCCTCAGCAGCAGTTAATCATCAGACTAGCCTGGCTATACGATCAACCTGCACCTCCAGCCTTTAACAAGGTATCTAACAGAAAGCATGAACTAAGCAAGAAACTAATATCAAGTCACACTGAAGCATAATATTGTCCTCCTCACATGTAGATGTAAAGCTATACTTTTCCTAATCCTTGTGTGGGTCTTATTACATGCTTGTAAATATACCTGTTACCTGTTACTCATGCAGTTATCAGTTCTGTAACTCAACAATTCCAAAACAAGTGATGAAATTAAACATGTAACTGTTTTGGGACAGAAATGAACGTACCTTGATAACTCATTTCTTAATGCTACAACTTACGCACAAATAAATTCTGCATCTGACAAGAGTCTGCATTTTATTTACGGCTACAGGCTGTAAGTGTCCCTGAAAATCAACTTAGCACTTCCTCGTCCTACTTTTTGCAGACAAAGAAAGTTTTGGCCACTCACTTACAAAAAAGAGCTTTAAAACATTTGTGCTAGTTTGTACATGGGCTGGCAACACAAGAGATTATCAGTGTGAACTAAGAGAACCACTGTCCAAAATCTTTCATACAATCATAGAATATCCCAAGTTGGAACTCCAGGCTCTGCACAGAATCACTCCAAGAATCACACCATGTATCTGAGAGCATTGTCCAAACTCTTCTTGAACTGTCAGGCTTGGTGCCGTGACCACCTCCCTGGAGAGCCTGTTTCAGCCACCCTCTGGGTGAAGAACCTTTTCCTAATATCCAACCTAAACCTCCCCTGTCACACCTTCATGCCATTTCCTTTGGTCCTATCACTGGTCACCAGAGAGAAGAGATCAGAAAAGCTTTGTTTCAGATCTTGGATCCAATGACAGATTTACTATTAAATTTAATAGTATTTTCTACATCTCCTCTTTTCTAGGCTGAACAGTCCAAGTGACCTTTCCTTTAAAAAAGAAGAGTTTATAATTAACAGGTCACTACTAAATTCTTAATATGGTGTTGTCTGGGAACAATGTAACAAAAATGCTTGTCTTTCCTTGGTATTCCCAAGGGAAAATGGAAAAGCTTTTGTTACCTGGATATACTCCTGTTAAAGATGGCAGACGTCTGTCGTAAAAACTGATCCAGTTGCAGAGCTTTCTCCAGATACTGCAAATAGAGGGGTTTTGCCAGCTCTGAGCAGCTGCCATCCTCCCTGGCACCCAGCTCCGAAGCCATAGAACAGACTTCTCCTCATGCACAGGTGCCTCTGAACACACAGCTGTTAAGAAGAAAACAAGAGTCATTATCACCACTGCCTCCTCTGAAAGGAATGAACTTGGTGAGCAGGCATATGTACTCCAAGCTGCACCAAACGCTAATATTTCCTAGAATGCAGAACCCAGGTAGTTCTGGGCAAAAGCTTAGGCTGCTATCAATAGGTATAGTAAACAAATTCCCACTCAACTTTCCACCACAGTATTACCACAGCCAAAAACTAGATTCTTAGGTTTCTTTTTTATGACTCTGTGGATACTGTTTGACAGGAATGAGCACTGTATTGACCCAGTATGATAATCCAAGTGGTGACACAGAAATGCAAAGTACCGTGGAGCCAGTCCTTAAGTGTCTAGAGTAAACTTTCATCACTATTACAGATAACATGTTTAACTCTGAAGAGAGGGCAGATACATATACATAAAATAAATAATATAAACTTACTCCAAAAAGGAAGAACTACTGAAAATACCGTTCTTCTGTTACTTTTACCATTCAGTTCACAGCTAGTCTACTGAATACTTGTAAGACTTCTTCTTGGCCTTAAAGCAGGGCTACTCTTACAGCACTCAAAGTTGTTACCTATTGGCAAACAAGCTACAAATACTTGACAAAAAAACCCTTTCACACTCTAAAATTTATTAAAGTAAAACATAAATAGCAATTTACTACATACTTTTTAATATTTACAAATTCAGGACATATTCTAGCTTTATGTTTTTCCAATAATAAAAATTGTCCACCTGATTTTCATTTATTTGTTCTTAGTATTTAAAATTCTTAATAAAACCAAACACATTCCCCTGCAATATTTACATAATACAGACTTTAAAAACAAAGCTATCAAAACATTTTATTGCTGTCAATTGCAGTTTACTTTTCCAGCTACAGAGGATGTCATAACAACTGTTACAATAATAGCTCTGTCAACTTGAATTTTACTTTTCTTCAATTACAAAAGATGCCATCATCATTATAATAATAGTAAGAAAGATAAATTATTTCCAAAGCCACAGCTGTTACTGTATAAATTAAAATGCTGTCAGTATACTAAACATTATAATATTTAATAATAAATAAATGCCTTAAGCTTTTACTTCCAGTGGAGAACAAAAATCATAGAATGGTTTAGGTTGGAAAGGACGTTAGAGAACATCTAGTTCCAACCCCCCTGTCATGGACAGAGACACTTCCCACTAGAACAGGCTGCTCAAATTAAAACCAGTTATCTTTAGTCAGACCTAGATTAGTTCATCTTCTAAAGGATTCTTCTGGTTTCTGTCACTTCTTAAAAATACTATGAAAACTGAAGCAAACTTCACATTAATTTATTTAAAGACATTTTATATTTGTTCAATTATTAAATCAGTAAGTAAATTGTTTTATGCTTATATAAGTGAAAACACAGATTGGGTACCCGATCTTCAGACTGTTTTCTCTTCACATATACAGTCTGAAGCCCAACATCTAACCTTTTCCAAGTCTTTTATCCTCAAAAATTACAGAACGGTTTCAGATCTTCTAAAGTAACAAGAAACTATGATAAGTGATTCCCACCTTGAGACTAATAGCAGTGGTTGAACAAGGGCAAATTTTATTATTTCTTAATAAATACTCAATGTTAACATTCTTATCCACAGAGAATAACCAATAACATACCAGACGCTGTTAGACAGGATACCAGCTCTGATCTAAAAATTGTTTTTAGACAGAAGCTATCTAGGTTCAACTTTCCACATATAAGGTCTTTGCATACCTGACAGCAATTGAATGGTTGACCTCAGTTACCAAATACCCATTTCCAGCAAAGCTTATCAGAACACCCGAAAACTTTCCTAGTAACTGTAGCGAGATGCACATTTTCCAAGATGCACATTTTCCAAGCAACTTCATAGTGCTTAACAGGCACATAGTGCTTAACAACCAACCAATCAATCAAACAGAAAACAAACGAAAAAAAAATCAAAAACTGTCTTCCAAGAGACAGGGCTGTGAACCACAGACTCATTTAGGTTGGAAAAGACCTCTAAGATCATCAAGTCCGACTGCTAACCCCATAGTGCCAAATCCACCACTAAACGATGTCCCCAGGTGCCACATCCACACACCTTTCAAATACCTCCAGGGACAGTGACTCACCCTCTTCCCTGGGCACCCTGTTCCAGCGTTAGGCAATGCTTTCCATGAAGAAATGAAGTAAAAGGGTTAAAAAATGAGAGGAAACATGAAACTTCCATCTCTAATTGAAGAAATAATTCAAAAGGTGACAGAAAAGGACACCATGAAGGCGAAAGTAGTTTTCCTTCAGATCACCAATAAAAATTATTTATTTTATAGGAGCAAGAATCTATCCCTAGTACAATATCAGAAAAAGTATGGTGATTCCTTTTATCACTCCATTTCAAAATCTGTCAACGAGAGCATGTGTTATATTAACATGGTTAACTCAGAACCACATGGCATCTTTCACCTGTCTGCTCTTTGCAGAAAACCATGTTCCCAAAACTCAACATTTAGTGGCATTACCGCTCCTCTCAGCACTGAGGGGAAAAAATGTGCCCCATAGGGCATAAAGCACACAGGACTTGATTTGGATTCACGGCCTCCGAGGTAGATAAGAAACTAAATGTACTCTATTGCCCCACAATGAGCCTTGCCCTCACAAAACTAAACAAGCTTAAGAACAAAATAAAGAAGGAGAATTAAGATACATTTGAGGTCAGGTTTTTAATTGCAGGACAACAAACAGGCCAGAGGCAAAACAAACACAACCATCTTCCTGATGCAAAATGAATAACTGGATGCCATTCTAGATGCCCAGTCACACTTGCCCAAGTGCTGGTCTACGTGATTCTACCCAACTGGATCAGTGCCCCTGCTCCCACGGTGCTCATCTGCCTCCACGCTCATACAGTTTAGGAGATAACCCCGCAGAAGAATATTTCTTTACTTGTAAGATACAAATTACCCTATCATAAGACCCTATCATAAGACATTGACAGATGTGTTTAGTAAGTAGAAAACTATAGATATTTTCTCAGGAGTGGCTCATTGGTAATGCATGGAGTTCCCAGGCAAGCATCAGAGCAAGTGATGATATCCTCCATCTGCAGTGACTGCAGTTACTGCAAAGAGGAGGTTCTACTCCATATTTTACCACATTAAATCCCCTTGTTGTATGCTGAGCATGTACACTTACATGTTAAGTACCTGTCCCTCTGTACTTTTTTACAGATACCTATGCTCTTAAATATTACATTCCAGATCAGGAAACCTTACATTTCCACATTTAATAAGATGACATAGTATAAGTACTGTGCATTTCACCCATATAAAGAGACATGCCTTTGCTTGTCTTCCTATTTTAATTGTCCAGTGAGGCTCCAGTACATACAACATTAATTACTCTTGCCCTCAAAACAGTTACTAGTCTATATAAACCTACTAAATAAATAAATTTACCTACTAAATAAATAAATAAACACAGGAGAACTTTACAATATTCTTAAACATATTTACATGCCCAAAACAAATTTAGTAAGTGTTACACAAGCATATTTGAATTGAGAATAGTTTAGACATTGAATTCAGCCCTTTCATTATTCATGCTAACAGTCACACGTTGCTTCTCTGACGATCAAAGTAATAATACAGAAAGTAAGTGACAGACATCTCTTCATTCTCTGTTTTTTTGTTTCCACTCGAGGTTTTAAGAAACAAAGATTTCCAATGGCAAAACCTGCTTGAATACTGAAACAAGAGAAGATGGGAACAAGAGAGAGGCACAAAGCCTGATCCACTACGATAGGTAACAGTGTTCAGGACCTTACACAGACTTCAGTGGATTTACATGCTGATGACCTTCATTCCACTTTTCTTTGCTGTTTTTGAAACAAATCTGTCCTTTTGCCTACTCAGTTTAAGGAAGACTGCAAAGATATAGATTTTCAAAATGGTTTCATTACTCATGAAACATTTAGGTAAATACTCATGTGTTACAGGTGGCAAAATGACTAAATGCTGCAGAGTAATCCTTCTGCCATCACGACTTTCTTACTGATACATGCCAATTTTATGGTAAGTTTCAGTATCAAATTCAGTAGCTATTTGCTTTCTCCCTTCCTTTCCCGTAGAGTTCTAACAATTTAGAAACCTGGAATTTGGAAACAAATAACTTCTGCACTGTTTGGCTGGCACTTTAAATCCTCTAAATTCTTAATCAGAAGGTCACTCTGAAACCATTTAATTGTATCATATGGACTGCTGAATTATGAAACGCATATGTAAAATACCATCATCAGGAATATGCAAACTTCATGCAAATAACTTCCATAATAATATGTATTTTTTTAATACCTAAGTTCAGTTCTGAAGAAGCCTTCTTTATCCCGTTTTAAATCACATTGCTTAGTTCACTTTTAATGTAGTTCAGAGGTTTCTTCACTCACTCTTGTTTTTTCAAGTCTGCCCATTCTAACATGTACTCAGTAAGTTAACAGCCAGCATTGCAGAAGAATCCTCCAAGGACGTATTCTGAGAGCAGAGTTAGGTTTCATAACAAGGTTTCGAACTTTTATACCCATCCACCTGCACCAACCAAACAACAGAAACACTGGTGGTCTCATGAAGCAACTTAGCTTTAGAAGCAGATTCTTCCAACTTAAACAAATATCCACTTCCTATTTCTGAATGGAAGTCCAGCAAGTTTTTCCTACTGATACCAAATTAAACAGGAGACTTGTCAATGGTAAATGCAAAATTTGGCTCTTGTACCTAGCTGTAAGCTAAATGGGATTGGCTTTGCAGAGCTCTTTGAAGCAGTACTTTTTCTTCCAGGAGTTTCTGTGGGGTTTTCCCTTCAGTGGCTGTCACCCCTACACCTCACGTAAGGTCCAAAGGATTACTTTTTCTAGTCTTTATGCCTAATGTTAACCATCATAGTAAATAATGATAATGGCTACACTCCTAGCTGAGAGCACATACACAAACTCAAGCTGCCACGGAAGGAAAAGGTATAAGATAGCAGCTAAGGCACAGTACCTCTTCTTAGCCTATGACAAATGCAAAGCAAAACAGGCAGGTAAAACTAATTCAGTCTCGCCTGCCACACACTAAGTGCATGTATATGAAGTGTGACCAACTGGCAGCTGAGCTCCACTACTTACTTGTTCCAGTATTCAGCCCACAGAAGTAGTTTCTCTTCTCTCCTCTGTCCAATCAGTGTAAGCACACTGACAAAACATCCAAGTAGACAAAAACCTGAAATCCCAGAAAGTATGTATTCCTCATCTCTCTATTTACGGCACTGAAAGTTTTATCTGTAGTGCAGGACTAAAAACTGGGAGCAAGAACACAGCCTTTCATGTTACCTTAGTTACCTCGCAATTTTAGCAGTTTTGTATTTTGACACCAACTTATTAAGAGAGATTTTCCAAACTGATACAAACACCTAAAATACATTTTGTTCTTGAAGAAATTTACAATAGAGACATTAAACTGTCTCCGGAATAGCAGAATACTCTAAGATTTTCCTGTACTAAGATCTCCAGAATAAACTCTGACACAAATAAACATATCCAAACAGAAGATTCAGTCAAGGTCTGTATGGAAAACTTACATTAGCACAGTAATGTCAGCCAGGCATATCTTTGTCACCACATAATCTCCAGTACAGACAATTGCGGTGGTATAAAAAACTTGAAGAGGTATTTTGCTTGGAGGAGAATTATATGCTCTCCTTTCCCTGCTCACATTTTAGCTTGCTTTGGTAAAGGTACAGTTGCGCAATAACGACCATTTTCCAGACTACACTATATAGCACATTTTAAAGCAAAACATAATTCTCATACAATCTTTTTTAATGGCAGCGTCTTAAATATAACTTGGATACATGAGAGATTATGGCTTTTAAAAAAGCAGATAGGATATTTCATATGAACCTAAAGCCCTCAATTTTCACTAAACTCAAGTTGAACAAATAAAAGACATGCATATAAAAACCCAACTCTGAGTTTGCATCACTTCAGTTTGAAATTAAAAAAAAGCTTTCTTAATTGCTTTCCTGAGTAACGAAATCTAGGTAAACTAGATACTTTACTTTGCTGGTTTGCTTTTGTGGTAAGGTTTTATATTGTTTTGCAAGGAATGAGACAGCATTTCACTGATCTGTGTTCCACTTTTTAATCACTTTTAAATAGAAGAGGCAGTGGGGCACTGGCTCTGAATTTTACAATTGCCCAAAAGAACAGTAACAGATAGGGCCCAGTTTATTATATAAAAGAAAAGCTATAACAATGTATCAGAAATGTACACTTAAGTAAATAACAGAATACCTTAAAACATACTGAACACAAAAGCTGGCATATCATAGCTCTGCTTCCATTTTTACACTAGAAGAAAAACAAATCTAAATATTTAATTTTTTTATTAGAGCAATTCTTTCCCAAAAG
The DNA here is from genome assembly GCA_035584735.1 of Pseudotriccus pelzelni. NCBI lineage: Eukaryota > Metazoa > Chordata > Aves > Passeriformes > Tyrannidae > Pseudotriccus > Pseudotriccus pelzelni. The sequence goes on from JAWMRA010000161.1 coordinate 25,544,668, forward strand.
GGCAGTGAGCAGTATTAGTGGAGATCTCTGACAACACATTTATACCCTTTGCTCTACACAACTGCACCAACAGCTACCTTCACACATTGCCACTCCTACAAAACACCAACTGTATGGATGTTTTTGGTTTTGTTTGGTTTTTACTCCCTCCACCCCAGACCACGAAAAGGGAACTACCTCCAAAAACGCTTTAAAAGACCATTTTCTTCTTGCCATCTAAATCAATCTCTAGCATGTACTTTAGCCTGTCAAAGACATGCTTATTACAGAACTTACAGCTTATTATGTTATACCTGAGTGGCATAAAACCTGCTCATTTGAACGGTCAAGAAGTGTGAGGCAATATTTTAAGCAACTTCAACAACACACATGTGTGAAATAGAGAAGAAAAGAATTACAGGCAAAATTCTTAGATATTGGGAAAAGCTCCAAGCTACGGTCCTATTTCTTGTACTTTCCCCTCACTATCTTATTAACGTCCCAATGTCATGACATACTGTTATACGCACACGTTAAAGAAGTGATAACACAAATAGATAATTTCTGATTCGTGCAAGTTAAAAAATGTGTTGATCACATACAAACAGGCATATCAGATGTCCTGTACCAATCCATACAGCAGATGTATTTGTAAGAGAGGAAAGTAAAGTTCTAATTATGCACATAAAGACATTTCAAAAAATAAAAAAGGAACCTGACTTGCACCATTTTCTTCATGCAAAGATGAAAACAAACTAAAGGAATTTATTACTATCTGTAACACCATAGAGGGGGAAATTCAACTTGCAAGATCGACAACAGCTAAGAAAAAAGTAATGTATAATGCCTAACTATGGACAGAAATTGCGTTAGACTGTGTTTGCAGTGAAACAGGAGCAGACTTTACACCGCAGGTTTAAAGAAGTGTTTCCTAGTGTGTGCATTCACCGGGGCAAGCACAACATAGACCTGTGCTTCACGTACACCCGAGAGATACTTTCCATCCACAACGACACCAGCCTGGCAGGCGGCCCCTTCCTGCAGGTGCCGGCGGTCATGCCGGGGGCACCGGGGCAGCCCCTGCCCCGCTCCGCCGGGCTGTGCGGGCAGCGCCCCCACACGCGGCCCGGCCCGGCCCCCCCCGCAGCTCCCGGGGCGGGGGCCGCGCTCCGCCGGC
>JAWMRA010000161.1:25546014-25623966 GCA_035584735.1 Pseudotriccus pelzelni
CACGCGCCGCCCCCCGCACGTGCGCCCCCAGGTGCGCGGGGCGCCCCCGCACATCTCCCGCACATCCCCCCGCCCAACCCCCGCGTGCGGCGAGGCCCGGCGGCCGCTTCGGGCCGGGGGGGCGGCGGCTCCGCGCCCGCCGGTACCGCGGGGCGCATCCGGCGGGCAGGGCGGGGAAGGGGCCTGTCCCTTTAAGAAGAGGCCCGGCTGCTGCGGCCGCCGGTCGGCGCGGGGGGTGAAGCCGCGGCCTGCCCGCCCGGCGCCCCCGCCGCCGCCCGCAGTAGCCCCGGCCCCGCGTGTCCTTGCGCGGTCGCCGCGGTGGCTCACCTGGGTAGCGGGCCCGGCGGCGGTGCGGCGGCGGCGGTGGCGGGGGGCTGGGGGTGTCTCCCGGGCTCGCTCCCCCGCTTGCTCCACCCGGCCTCTCGCCCCGCGTTGCCGGGGCTGGCGCTGCCTGTCTCCTGCCGCGGAGCGCTCCCGGCTCCTGCCTCGCCAAGATGGCGCCCGCGCTGGTGCTGAGGAGGAGGCGGCGGCTGCGGGCGCTGGGACGGCGGCGGCGGCCACTTTCGCTCACTGAGAGGAGAGGAGCAGGGACACGGGGAGCCATGGCGGGGGGGAGGAGAGGCGCCATGCCCAGGCCTGATCAATCGAACTCCGCACGCCTCCCCGGCGCCCCGGACCCGCACCCTGGTCCCGCCGCCCCGCCCCCGTCGCCGCGGCCGCCGCAAGGACCCCAGGCCCGCACCGCGGGGCTCGGGCACGCACGGACCCCGCGGGGGGCGCGCGCTCATCGATGCGCTCCCGCGCCCGATTGGTAGGGTCTGGAGGTGACGGAAATTGCCGAAGGGACTCGGCCGAGGCGGCGGGTGAGCCAGCGAGTCTCGCGCGAGGCGGGGCGGGGTCTCGCGATGCTGGCGCGAGGAGGCGGGTGCGTCCCGGAAGTGACGCGCGCTCGCCCTTGAGGCGCCGTGGGGCGGGCTCAGCCCCGCTCGGACCCCCGGGGCGACCCCGGGCCGGGCGGGGACCGGGACCGGGATCGGGATCGGGAGCGGGATCGGGATCGGGATCGGGATCGGGATCGGGTGTGTGTCCCGAGGCTGCGCCTTCCGACCACTCAGCAGGCGGCCTGTGCCGGCCTGGCCCCCGCGGCCGACGGCGCTTGGAACTGGGGCGCCGTCACGGTTATAACACGTAGGGCTACGTGCGTTCCGCCGCCTTCGCTTTGTCATGCACGGAGAGTTGCATCAGAGGAGCCCAGGACGAAATAGGCCCGAAGGTTAATTGGGAAGAGGCTTTGAAGTGAAAACACGCAGTGGCCATTGGTTGTTCGGCAGCGCTGCTTCCCCAAACTATTAAATAGTACATTTACAGCAAATCCTTAAATACGTGATTAGTCCAGACCACTTAGTGCATGGACTTAAAAATTGTGTTTATGACTAAGTTGTGTCACTCCGTGTCTGTCTAGGCACCACTGCGTCCTGGTTTCGGCTGGGATTGAGATAATTTTTGTAGCTGTTGAGGTGCTGAGTTTTGAATTCAGAATGAAAATAACGTGGATAACACACTGATGTTTTAGGGTTTGCTAAGTTGCATTTATCCCAAGTCATGGACAGTTTTTTTGATTTGCAATTTTTGGCAGTAAGGAGGTGCACAACAGAGAAAAGCATGGCCAGGACAACTGACCCGAACTGGCCAAAGGGATATTCCATACCATAGAATGTCATGCCCAGTAAATAAACTGAGGGGGAGACAATCTGGGTTTGAGAAGGGTGGTCTGGCATCGGTCAGCAAGTGGTGAGCAATTGTATTGGGCATCACTTGTTACTTTTTTTTTATTATCACTCTTACTATATTTTACTTCGGTTTCAATTATTAAACTGTTCTTATCTCAACCCAGAAGTTTTACTTTCAGTTCTCTTCCCCATTCCACTGCAGGGTGGGAGGGAGAAGAGGGGAGGTTGAGAGAGTGCCTCTGTGGTGCTTAGCTGCCAGCTGGGCTTAAACTATAACACACAGGTACTAGGCAATGAAAATCACTACTGCACTACTACAGTAAAACTTCACTACAGTCGTCCTGAACTAGTGGTGGTACTTGTGTCCCTAACTGCAGCTGGGAATTGGCATTGTTCAGGAAGTGTGCATGGTTTGGTTACTTTTACCAAGCTTAGACAGAGCTAGCACTGAGCAGCATGACAAGGGCTTGTGGACCATTAAAAAACCCCTTTTTTTTCTCCTTTAAGAAAACTGTAATTTTCAGTCTTGTGCATCAGTGAGTGATTACTCCATTCCAATCTTACTTCTTCTCTTTATGCTGGTCCCAAAAGAGAACGAAAGGGAAAGCTGCAACCACATTTATCCAGGAATTTGCTACTTAAATCAGTATAGTGGCACAGATGCAATTAGACCGTGAAGTCCCTCCCTGGAAATCCTTGTTCCATGGTAATACAGTTCCAGGCAGAGATTTACATCCTGGAAGAGGCTGAGAACGCAGCTCAGTGTCTTACCGAGAAGGGTGGCCTCAGCAATTAGTTTGTGTTCTGCACAGAGACACTCCAGACCGCTCTTCTACATCCCAGATTTGATGCCTTCATCTTCCAGCCACTCTTCCCTCCCTCCTTCCATTATCTGATGTATTCACATTTTTTCTCTCTCTGGTAATAGGACTGGGTGGACCCAGATGATTTTGGTTGTGGAAATGAAATGTAATTGCTCTTTATCTGTCTCTGGCACAGAAGAGCCAGAGTGCTCCACATGGTACCTCACTGATCTGTGGTATCCCATCACTGCTTGAAAGAATCTTGCTTCAGATAAACAAAAAAAGAGCAAACTTGGTAATTTTTCTGGCAACTTTTCTGTCACTCTCAGAAGTGTGCAAGTCCTATCTATAGTTTCAAAGAAGAGACCTATTTAAATACTGCTGGTCTAGTGCTCTATGGAGAGAGGAAAAAAACGCCACACGTTTCCCTGAATAATATTTAAAAGAAATGCAGACAGATACATCATAAACACAGTCACACCAACTTACATCCAAAGAAAACCAGCTCAAACAGGTATTCACATGTACTCACATGCAGACATCATGTCCCTTCCAGTCTGGCATCATTACTATTCCCACATTTGCAGCCTGATGCCCAGATTATTCTTGGACTGCAGTCTGGTTGGCACAGTGACCACTGACTTCTTGCATTCTTCCCTATTCCATGTTGTTCACCAGTGTTCACCAGTACACCAATAAAAGTGTTCCAAGATTCAGACATGGCCTACATTAATGTTGTCACGTGGTAAATAGCAGTTTTGCCTTAATACCTTATTTTGCTTGGGCAGGGACCGCTACACACCTTTCAAACCACTTTAACTGCTTCTGCCCCCTTGTCCATAGACACGCAGCACGTGTGTGTTACAGCCTTATCTGCCCCAGCTGGATGCAACAGCGCTGAGGGACAGCGGTGGTAGCAACTTTCAGCAGGCCACTCTAATGAGGACTTTACATACCTGCAACAAGTAACAAAAGAACCAATACAATTTAAAACACTGGTAGCAATGACAAAAAACAAAAGTCACTGTTTTAAAATCAAAAACAGCTCTTGGAAAAAATAGGTCTCAAAAAAAGACCCGGAGAAGAACAGTCAGAGGCAGCAGGAATTTCCTCTGAAAGACAGACCATTTTTATTTCCATTCAACAATGGCTTTACCTCTCATTGTAAAGCAAGGAGCATTTGTTTGACACTTCTGCATGGGGAATAGCCCCTTTTTTTCACTCAGGTGTCTCCAATATAAGTTCATCAAGTTGCCTGCATCAGAAACTATATTCCATACAGTCGGCTTGAGGTCCGTTTAAGGTCCTTCCACAGATTTACCACGTGACTTTGATTTTCATGTTCTTCTTTGACAAAGTACATCCTGATTGTTGAAGGACGGGATTTATTTGTGGAAAATCAATCCCAATCATGTCTGTAGTTTCCATCCCTCTGTGGATTTTTTTCTCTCTACTAAATTCCATGGCTGGTCTTACCAAAAGACCATCCTCATTCATCCTGTAGTCTTTTATTGCTTTCTCCCTTCGCAGCTTCTGGATGTCTGCCAGCTGACACAACTCCTCTGGCAGCTCTGTGCAAGTGGGCTAATAAGGAAAAAGGAAAAGAAACAGAAAAAACCTTGAACCAATGCATACTTTACTTTTGTTAGAACCAAGGAAGACTTCCCCCTGTAACTAGCCAATGGAACACAACAATCATTAGATCTGTAGAATTTATCAACTGCCTGTTTACACAAACAGGAGACCTTAAGGGAAAAAATGTTGCATGTCTCTCACACTTTCTTTTAAAGGCAACCCAAAGGAAAAAACATTAGGCATATTTACTTTATTATGAAGATCTTCAAGATCTTAAGTAATACTTCACATATGGGTTTTTAGATTTCTCCTGAAAAGCTTTTTGCACTGTGAAGTTGTAAACCCCCAAAGAAGCATAGTCAGTTCACGTTTGCTTGTAGGAACCACTGCAAAGGCAGCTCTCCCAGCTTTTTATTTAAAACCATGATATTCTATTCTATCAGTAAAAGAACCCAACCCTTATGTGGACGAATGCCAACGTAGTTAATAAATCGATGAAACAGCTTAGGAAGTATGTGAAGAGACATACACTCTTTGATTTGGCCTTGAGCAGTGCACTGTTCAAAATACTAAATCCAAGGAGCTGTTCTTTAAGAAAGACTGCCATGTTCATGGTTTGTAGAAACAATAAGGAAATCCACAGTTGTGTTCTGCTGTAGAAAGGGAAATTACACAAATAAGGAAGCTTGATAGAAAGGAGTAAGAGGCAGCCAAGGAGTAAGAGGCAGCCAAGCCAATCCTAGCAGGTAATATGGAGATAACTTCAAGACAACATACAAGCAGCATAGAGTAAACGTTACCTAACACTGCAAAGGGGCACAGAAACAGTGAAAGGAAACTGGCAGGTCTACAGGTAAGAGACCACATATACGGACTATCAAGTAAGAATCCCATCAGGAAAGCTGTCCTAGTTAGAACAACTGGGAAGCAATGCCACATCTACGTAAAGAAAATAGAAGGGATGAAGTTACAGAAAAAAACCAAAGAGCAGGAGAGACTATGTTTGATAATATTTTAAAAAATATAACAACTAATAAAAAGCTATCTGTAAACATGAGAAGAGCACAAAATGTCAACCAAGTGATGATCAGAATGCAAAAGCAGCACTGTAAAAACCACTTTTTTTTCTTCATTCAGCATGAAAATGGAGATTCCCATATCAAACATATTCATTATGTACCCAAATTGGTTTCAGATTGTCCATCAATGTTTAATACCAATGCTTGAAATACAAATAACATGGTGGATTTCACCTAAAATTCCTGAAGAGTGGAAGATGAACTAGTAACTGTAACTTGCTTAAAACCTGCCTTGATACACAGGGGTGGAACTTGGTAAATGTTTAAAGGTCTCAAGAAAGATAGAGGAAACAACATGCCGGTAAGTCAGATGTCTGTATAAGCACATTGGTAAAAACACTAATAGCAGGTGAGTGGATATACAGATATGATGCACTGGAAAAGAATTACCACAATGTTTGCCAAGGGAAGCCAGGCCTCACAAACCTGTGTCTAAAAATTTGCATGGATCCAGAGGAAGGATGAATAATTTAGACAGGATTACAGAAAAAAGCAAAAGCAGCACTTACTTGAAGACACCCCACTGTCAGTTCAGTTTAACCAGGATAATGCACATCCAGCTTCCTAACTGCTGAAAATTCAGGCTGTATGTTCATAAAGATTAATATGCATTGTGTGTAGTCCCAGCTCACCTGCCAGTTAAGAAAACTTCTGGTTCAGAAGCAATTATATTTAAACAACAGAGTTTATGCCATCATATGTCATGAATGTGTTATTTGGTATAATATACTGCACTGCTCTTGGTCCACTGCAGCTTTACCTGAAGTGTGTTGGGGAAATCAGCGCTGCAGGGGTTTGCTCTGTGGTACTAGAGCTCTGAGTGAGAACTATCACCACTTAAACAAGAAGGCTCTGCACTTCTGGAACATTTGCTTCTCTACACTGATGGGTTCCCAGGCTGTGTTTGCATCTTTGAATTTAAGTCCTAAACATGAGCTCATGTCTGCATTTCCAAGTACTAACAACACTCAATATGAATCTACAAGGAGAGTTAGAACTGTAGCACCTGTAGCTCCTTCACTAGCTCTTTTCTAGTGACAGAGTTGCAGAGGCACAGACACCCAATTTACTGGGTGTCTGCATCCACAAGAAGAACTACTGCTGGCAGACAGTTATGCCAAAAATGCAGGAAACTGCAGAGACATTCAGAGTGAGAAGTTTGTGCTGGGTTCTTCTCCTCAGCAGCAAGGAGGATTATCAGTTTCTGAAGGACGCTGAAGAGGGAAGCTGAGGGTTTTGATAACAAAGCACTGATGATCAGAGGTTACTGCTTTGCATCTGGTTTGTGGGTAAAACGTCAGTTGCTTATGAGGGTGTGTCACTATTCAGAAGACTGAACTACCACTTGCAGGTGATGATGACACAAGAAACCACGGAAAGTGTCAACATACATTTCCAAAAACGTCAGGATGAATGAGATGCCTTTCTTTTTATTTTATTTTTGCTGTTTTCTTCTTCCTTCTCTCCTACATTAACAAGAGTGTTGCATTATTATTTGTGGCTGCTGTAGACCACTGGCAGCACTTTACCATTGCTAATAAATTAGACACATGCAATTATGCGTAAGTCTGAAATAAAGCACTCCTGAATATGTTAAAGGCCACAAGCATGATCTGGCCCTAGCAGGAGCTGTGCATTCAGCCAGAAAGTGATTCTGGTATCTTGCCACTAATGGGGGTCTGTTAGAGGATACAGAAACTTATCAGGGAGGAACAAGATATGCATGTGGAAAACTGACTGCAGCGACTGGGCATAGAGAGCCCAAGAAAGTGTGGTGACAATTACATTCATCAGCCTTATTCACATTTGTCTTTCCCCAGCTCTCAGTGGATGCAGTGATCCATAAGGGCAAGTGAACAAGATTGGCTTTTACTCCATGATTATGCATATTCACTTTTGGTTGCTGCTATTTCCAAGAGGAGAAGAAAGGCAGTCTGGTCCTGATCTGCTTCCAGAGGCTGAATATCCTGATTAGACAAGGGAATGAGAGAGTAGGTAACTGCCCCAGTAGTCATTATTCAATATTATTGGTTGTTACTCAGCATTATTTGATTCACAGGCATCTCAGATTGGAAAGCTAAAGCATCTTTTTCATCATGTATATCCTGCTGCTGTTATTACACACAAAATCTGTTGGCATTATGAACTGGAGGTGGCAGTGAGCTGGGAAAGATTAGGTGGATGTTTCCATGCTAGTCAGAGCTGAAGTTCAGTGTTGTAAACCCTGATCCAGGAGCTGACATTGAACATGTGAAAGCTAGAGATGGGAAGGAGTTGATTTTTAATGACGTCTCATGATTGAAACTTGTTTTTTAAGTATAATTTACACGGGAGTGTCATAAGTTTGGGGGAATGGGAGAATTTAAAAAAAAAGCACTCTTCTGTGTGACATGATGTCATCAATAAGACCAGAGGAAACAAGAGCAGCCCAGGAAAGCACAGCTCTGTTGATTGCCCCAGTCAGGTAGGACATACTCAAACCTCTCTGTAGCCCAGAGGCACAATAGAAGACATATCTGCATAACTAACTTTACCTTTTTCAAAAGGCTGAAGAGCTGGTGGCTCTGCTCAGACCAGAGCACAGTCCAGAAACCAAAAATGAATACAGAAGGGCCCAGGAGAGGCTTCCTTACCTGGAGTAGTGAAAGTTAGTTTCCTGATCTGGTCATCTTTTCCAAGTGCCCATAAATCAAAGAAGTCATGGTAACTTGGAGACTTTCTTGCCTCATGACTTTCACTCCCACAACTTTCAGGTAAGGGCTTGATGTATCACAGATGGTTCCTGTTCACTCAGGAGTGATGTCCCCCTTCCGATTTAGCAGCTGAAGTGGTGCAAGGTACCTTTATGGCTCTGCAGCATTTATTGTCTTCAGCTTTGCTGCAGTACTACTTCAGCAACAAAGGTCTCTCTTCCAGTTTTCCAGCATGGAGAGAGCATAGTAGATAAGATACTTCAGGTTTCCAAGATTTTTCCCTGACGCAGATATCAGAATCCAAGGAGATCCATTACTTTCGCTGCAGTAGCATTGGAACTGCAACAGATCACATCTGGAGAACACAGTAATCAAGCACAGGGAGTCCAGTGTTGCTCTTGTTTGAGGCTGGCTCCAGGGTGAAGTCAAGCTCATTGCACCAGTTCACCAAGGGTCCGAGGAGGAGCACAAGTGTAAATTGTAACTGCTCACTGTAAAAAGTAAAATAGCCCACTGAAAGCATTTTCCAGGTAACTTTTGTCTGTTGCTCCACAAGGTGTACAGAAGGCACAAGGTAGATTTTAGTGGTGTATAAACTTCTAAATAACCATGAAAAAGCACTACAATAAATAGGGGTGGGTGTAAGTATTTTTATTATTACTTCTTTTTGATTTAAGGAAATAACACAGACTTAGCTGGAAAACCTAGAAGTTGCAGAAACTAAAGGTTTGTGGTTTTTTCCTTCTTGTCTTAAAATGGATTTAGCTGAACTCATCAGCTTGCAAAGGATTCCCTTAACTTTTTTACTTACTGAGTGAAGAAACAGAAGTAATAGACAAGATTTAACTATGTCACATTCCATATTTTGCGTTTAAATATGTATTGCAAGCAGATTTAAATAAAGCAGAAGAAACTTTTATAAGATATAGAAACAACAGAAAATTATTAACAGTGAAATGATGATGAAAATTGCTACTTTTACTCCCTGTACTAGAATTCTAAAGCAGTTGCTTCAGAAGACAACAGCTTTAAAATGCAGGAAGTATGATTACCAGATGTTATATTAAATAGATCTTCAAAATGGCATTTGAAATACTCAGGATCAAATTAATTCCTTGCCTAATCTTATGGGATAAATGGATTTTCAAAGCTATTTTCTTCAACAACCTGAATACCACTTTAAAAATTCTACAAACAAAAAGCCCAATGCAAACCAGAATTTGTACTCTTCACTTTAACAGACTGTTCTTTTCCCTTGTGTCATGCCTACTTTTGCATGCATTGCACATTGGAAATTCACATGTCCAGCTCATTTTTTTTTCATGAACTATGAACAACCTTCTTTTTTTGGCAGCTTTCCTCTAAAGAGAAAAGGTTTTCAGAAATGACCTCTTCTCTTGTATCTGTGAAGTAACTATGATCTCTTGTGTTATCTAATCTCTTCCTAAATCCTCAGTAATGGGATTTACTTCTCTGAGCTCTTAAGTAATTCCCAAAGGATTCAAGTCTGTGCTTCAGTGCTTTGTTAAACCAGGATAAAAAAACCCCCACGATTTCTTTCGTGAAGATAGAACTTCATTCTCTTTCCCTAATAAATATTTCAAGACATATACAACTGCAAAAATGAGGCACTAAAAGGATTTAATCATGTTAGTTCAGTCTCTTTGTGATGAATGAGGATGTTTGACCATGCACTTTGCACCCAAATTTAATACCAACAATATCTTACATAGTTACTGCAATCCCTCATAAGATTATTTCATTGAGAAGACAAAGACCACAGCCATACCACTGCTTGTTTGTTTTGCAAGGACCTGTTCTTTCCAGTAGTGCAAGAAGTTAAGCTCATTCACCAAAAATCTCATTTCCTGCACTTCCTGCGTTGAAAATTAATAAACAATTACAGAAGTGTCCACCATCCAGCTACTCCAAGGCATGCACTACTACGTTAGTTGATTAGTTCTACGTAATGAAAGATGACAAATGTTACTTTTAAATAACAAATGTGAGAATAAATTAGGAAGACCAGATAACTGAGTGATGCTTTTACAGAAATAAAAATCTTTGGTTGACAAACATTACTCAGAAACACCCCATGTGTGTAGAACAGCTCAGCAGTAAAAATGACAGATTAGGAGAAAAATAGAACAAGATGTGGGGACTAAACATTTTTTACCAAAACAAAGCAATCCCATCAGCTCCAGGTACCAACACTTCACACCTACCTGTCACTCTTCATGTTCTCACATGTACACTGCCCCTGTTGAGCCCAGCTGTTCTCAGGCTCTGAGGAGAGTGAACAGAAGGCACAGGTGACCGTGCCCATGCTTTAGCAGCTGCAACTCACCATCCACTAGGCTAACTTGAGCTGGATTCTGCTGATGAACTAATATGAAATGGAGCTAGGTACATACAGACACCATCACTTCTGCTGCTGCACACAGGAAACAAGGTATGTAACATACAGGAGAGTGTACCGCTGCAAAGAGGAAGCTGCTGTAGCTTGGTCCTCCAGAGTTTATCCATTAGAGCCTTAGATCAAGTCACTGCCAGAGAAACAAGCAGAGACATACCTACCTATGTGCTCACAAGGTGATCTCCAGGACAGTCCAATAAGCATTAAAATAACCATGTAATACAGTTGCTAGGTCAGACACCAAGTTATCCATTCGAGATGAGTGGAGCAGCAGGAGGTACATGGTGTTCAAAACCAGTGCTTTAAGCAGAGAAGCTGGGAAGGGTCTCCAGAACCATATGTCAGGATTCTCCTGTACATCCCAAAGCAAATGAAAACAGTTATTGTTACGGTTTAATTCCAGCCACCGATTATATACCATGCAGCCACGTGCTCACTCCCCTCAACCTCCCTCAGAGTAGGGAGGAGAACTGGAAAGAAAAGGTAAACCTTGTGGGTTGAAATAAAAATAGTTTAATAATTGAAACAAAATATAATAATAATGATAACAACAACAACAACAATAATTAATGATAATAGTAATGGTAAGGAGAGGGTAAGAGAGGAATAAAACCCAAAAGAAACAAGTGATGCACGACATCCCATCCCCAAGCAGCGATTGGCCCCCTTCCAGGTAACTCCTCCTGTTTAAATACTGGGTATGACATTCTATGGTATGGAATATCCCTTTGGCCAGTTTGGATCACCTGCCCTGGCCATGCTCCCTCACAGCTTTTTGTGCACCTTCTCACTGGCAGAGCATGGAAAACTGAAAAGTCCTTGGCTTAGGGTAAGCACTACTCAGCAACAGCCAAAATATCAATGTGTTCTCATACCAAATCCAAAAACCACACCACTGTACCAGTTCCTAAGAAGAAAATGTACTCTCTTCCAGCCAAAACCAGGACAGTTACTAAAGTAGAAAAAATTTTAACAAAGCTTATCATCACATTCTTCTGCAGTTTACAACATGTTTCCTGATGCTGATTTTTACTTTCAGTGCTACTGCACGCTTTCAGCTTCTGCGGCCATCTGTTTACAAACCTGTGGTGGTTAGAGAAGCAGAAGTTTGGAAGGAGAGATTGCTTTCTTAAAAAATAAAAAACCAAAAAACCAACCAATCAACAAAAACACAAACCAAAAACCAACACACACCTATTCCAGCATTTAATACTAGTTGTCTTTCATCTCTCTCTGAAACTAGGTTGGATTTCTAAGAGCTGAGCTGAAAGAGCTAAATGGAAAAAAACACCCTCCCATGATAGTAACATCTTCAGCAATCACAACTGAAACTAGAAGAACATGAAAATAAGTGCCAGTTAAACAGCATGACCGTGATACCCTGAGCAAAACTGTCAGTACAGAATGGTTTACACTGCCATACTTATTACATGAATATTACACAGTCATTTTCCACTTTTAGTCTTCAGAGCAATAGGATGGTAAACTAAGGAAGGCATGCCATTCGGCTTAGATTTGCCATACAGAATTCTCAAAATAGAAAATTTGATAGACAGCATTGAATTCTAAAACTTACATAAAAATAATACTGTGTTCAAATTACAGGTTTCACTGAGTAGCTTCTATAGCAATATTAAATAGCATTTAATCCAGGCTTTTGAGAAAGATTTTAAGTGTATGAACAGGCAGTGCAAAATCACTCATATTTACTGTGGAAGTTACAAGACCAGTATGAAGGAAGAACTGGTTGGACTAGATGCTCAGTGTAGGTCCCTTTTATATGAAGTAGTCTATTTATCAAGATTATGTTCCCCAAATCTTAGGAGCTCTTGGCCCATCAAGTCTTCCCTTGCTTGTCCCCATCTGAAAGATTAACAAAAATAAGGGCAATAGAGAATAATGATTTGGCAAATGTTGCTCAACTGCACAAGTATTTTTTCATTCTAATAGTGCTGGCAATAAAAGTTCTCTTTTTCCCTGCTTGACTCAGGAACCAACTTGTTCTGTTGAAACTAGGTTTCAGAATTAGTCAAATACACTACAATATGCAGAACATTTTTTTGCCCAAGTTGTATATATCCCCTATTGTACAAGCTTTGTGGTTCTTCAAAACCTCAATTTCAAATGAGCTGTGAGGAAATACCAGCCCTGATGCCAACTAAGGCTTACATGTCTCTCAAGTCATTGTTACAAAATGTCCTTATCTGCAGCAATTCAACCACTTTTCAGTGCCTTGCTCTTAAAAAAAGCAAACTGACAGAAGCACCTCAAAATGGGCAAAGCACAGCTCACAAGTGAGTCTTCAGAAGGTACTTCACTGAATTGAAGTCAACTTCAATCACTCATTCAAGTCAGCTTCTGCCTGCACTTCAGGATGGCATGGAAGGTATCTTCAAGGGCTGCATCAAACACTCCTGTAATGTGCAGATATGGTGAGGAAGGAAGGCATCTGTACTCACTGAAAACTGCAGAGCATCAGCAGCCTCTGATGGAAGGGATCAATATGCCATGACCAGTGTCCATTAACCCAAGGCAAAGAATGTGGAGGTTTGACAGTGGAGATGCCAATTAGAAGCAGAGTATGCTACAAAACAAATTATTCAACATTTTGACTGCATACAGTTGCAGAGATAGTAATTTGACTCCTCAAAGCAGTTAAATTACATAAAAGGGTAAATTAAATTTTAAGAATGACCTAATTTTATGTTGAATACAACAATATGTCTACAGCTCCTTCTAGCTGAGTACTCTCAGTACCAGGAAAGAATAAACATATGCTGATGCTTTCCCAGTATACTTATGGTTTTGCCTTTTATCCAAACCCTAAAATAGTTATGCAATATAAAGAAAACTTGATGAAAGAATATGTAAGTTGTCATAAACCTTTTGCCTAAAACCTGATTTTGCCAGTAAGGCTCATATTTGACAGCACAAAGAGCCAGAAAGAGAGCAGGCACCAGCTTCCAGCACCAACTGCATGTCATGGTGTTTGCTTGTTTCTAATCCTGGTTTCATCCTTTTTACCTGTTTCCAGTAAAAGCAGGAACAGCCCTGACAGCCCAGGAAAAGGAATGCTAGAAGAGAATCAGCCCACCAGGGGAACGGAGAGGAAAAAATAGAAAACCTGCACCCACAGTCAAAAACTGAGACTGTGCTATCTGTCATTAGAACAATCTACCCTTCTGACTTCCTCCACTACTCAAAAGCCCAGATTCCCACTTCAGGTCCCCTGAAATCCCCACTGACTTCTCCCTTTTCTCCTTACCACTATCCTCTGAGAAACCTTAAGCCAACACTTAGTGCAGACACCTACAATCCCACAAACACCACCGTGAGTTTATAGGTCAGCCTGGTTTTACTGCAAGACCCATTGTCTGAGCTTTCTGGCACATGCTGCCCATGTGCTACCTAGACCTGCCCACGTAGTGCTTGGCAGCACCAGCTCAGCCCCTGCAGTAGTGATCACAGAATTGTAATTGGCCTCTACTGGCCTCTTACAGTGAGGGTAAATTCCAAGACTAACCTCCCTCCCCCTCCATTCCTAACTTATCTCTAAAGTCTTCGGTGGAAAAAAAAATAATCTATTCCTGTCCAATAGCAAAGGCAAAGAACCTGGTATGACTTAATAATGCTAAAGCTGCCCCTAAGGCACCAGTTAAATAGATAACTACTGCCTTCTCTAGGAGAAAAGCCACGTATTTGCTAAGCCTACTAGAAGAAAGTGCTAAGCCAATCCATTTACTGATTTGCTAAGATTGCAGGAAGGTATTATGAAGAAAATGCAAAAGTCTGCCTTGTTCTGTGGTAGGACAGAGAACCTAGGGCAGCCTATTTTTCTGCTGGACTGGTTACATTGCTGCAATCCAAAGAAGAACCACCAGCTGAAAAATGGCAGGAAACATATGTGGTGAAAGGAACAATTCAAAACTATGAGTTCATTGAAAAGAAAAAAAAATTGAGAAGATCCAGGTAGAGCTGACATTCACTGGATTATAAGCATAAATCACTAGGTAAAGAGGAAGTTTCCGTCTCTTCTTACTGAACAGTCCTTTGTATTCTACTTTTGACCACTAAAATCTTCTCTAGCTTTTCATTTTCAGTAGCCAAATGCAGAGGAAGAGGAACCTCAGGACAGACCTTCTCAAGCAGTCACTTTTACTCAAAATCACAACAAAGATGATGTTCAAATCTGTAGAAATATATTCTAGATGGTTAGAGAGTTTCTAGTAAAAAAAAAATAAATGAATGCTTTCCAAATAAGAAGAGAAAATACTTAAATATTTAAACAGAAATGAAAGCATCTTTGTGATCAGTATTAATAAAAACTGTAACCTGAATGAACAAGGTTATAGAATAAACTTTCTCTCAATGAAAGCCATGTTTTAGCTTTTACTGTGGAATTCTTTGTCCAAAGTCTAATGCATGCTAATGGATTTAAGGGCAGAAAAACCACAGCATGCTAAAAAGTAGTGCATGTTCATTGATCTGTGGAATCAGACAGCAACAGTGACTTCTTCACTTGTACATTTTATGGTTAAACCTTGCATGGACTTCTAATGGAAAGTCTCAAGCTGTCAAATTTTCTTTAATTTTTTTCAGCACACACCTCTAGAAAGAACTGTGGCACTTCTTTTGGTAGAAAACAGATATGCAACCAACAGCGTTACACAATAGGCAAGAATTTCAGAGTGTGAGGATGCTCCAGCCTCCTGATGCAGCATAGAAGTGCCACAATCAGGTCTATAAGCACTGACAGCAGCCAGCTGGCACCATGCAGCTTTTTAGGCTGCAATAGCCCAACAGGGACACATCCCCACCCCCAAGGAAGTAAAATGTGAAATAGTATCAAACTTTATCATTACAAGTTACTTCAACAGGTGACCTTTAAGTACTATAGGAATGTCAGTGGGAAAGACAGTGAACATCAGCACACTGCCATCCTCTATATCATGTGTTAATTACATTAGTTTACTTATGGTAAGGAATGAACGGTTGCAGCAACTGGCCAAACCCAGGGATAACATTTTTCAAATTATGTAGGCAGGATCCCATGTAAATCAGAGTTCTAAACTCCATTGCTGCCTTTTTTAAGCAGTATCTCACTTGTGCACACAGCCTGTTCCCATTTTAACAACACTGGGGAGCTGTCTCTAAGAAGTGCTTCACAAAAAGCATCTGTGAGAATTTGCTCAGAAGTATCTCTCAGCTATTTGTTGCAGCAGTACAGAGTAGAAGATGAGACATCTTAATTCCACAATATCATGTACACTATAGGGTGGCCAAACTCAGACTACATCAGTAGCTTACTTCGATTAGAAGAAGAATTCAGGCCAACAAATCAGAGTAATTGCATCTCTAAGCCTAGAGATCTATCAGTGCAAGAAAAGCCTGTGTGTCAGTTCATACCAAGACAACAAAACAATGAGTGCAATTCTGTGTACCTTGGACCCTAGGGTGGATAGTTCTGGTTAATTATTTCCACTGCATCAGTTACATGTTCTAGCCAGTACAGTTGGGAGCACTGGTGGGAATTTTCAGCCCTACCTTTTTCATGCAGTCAAGACTTTACACGGGCTGATATTTAATCAGCCTTATAAAGCTTACTAAATTAGCCCAGATTAGTGCTTTGAGGAGTTACTATAGGCAGTCATATCTATGACAGTCAGTATACATGCAAGGACAAGTCATACATAGCTGTATAACATATCCGTGCCCATCATGGAAGATCGTAGCCATTATGTTACCTTATTCTCTCTCAGAAGGCTCTGATTCTCCCATTAGTCACATATTAACTACCACAACTACTAGGGCCAGCACCAGCAGAAAGAGATTTTTGTCATAACCTGGCCTGTTCTTTCACCCTGCAGATGATTCCCAGCGCTGGATACATGTAGTCTGAATCTGTTTTCTACACTTGTGAAAGGGGCAGAAAGAATAACAAAGAATATAAAGCCCAGTCTGACCAGGCTCCTGTTAAGTCACTGTAGCCTCAGGTTGGTTCAAGTTTGAACAAAACCAGCTAACACATCTTACCACATTAGACTTGCTGCTAATATTAGCTCTTATCTACCTTTTAAAATGGATCTGCACAAGGTTCTAAATAACACTGTCAGCCTTGCCTGCTGTTTCTTTTCAGCTAGAACAAACCCACAACATTTACATGGTTCAACAACTGTCACATTCTAGTAATGTTAAACCTTCTTTGAGAAAATGCCCCGAAGTTTCTCTTGTTGAAGCTTTTGTTCCAACCAGAACATTTGAAGGGTACCTGTGTATCCAAGACACTGAAGGACACTGTACTGGTGAAAGAGACAGTCTGAGACACAGCAGCAATTATATATGACCTGAAGCAATAGAGCTCCCAGGGAAATCTGTATCCAACTGCAATTTTTTTGGTGCAGCTAGATTATTATATATGTATATGAGCTCTGCAACCACAAATGTCCTTACACACCCTGTATCCTTACCTTCAAGATCTTTTTATCTTCAAGCACCATTTTTAATCCATTTTTGAAAGCCTGAGGTCCCCAAAGGAAGATATCAAATAGAAAAACATGCCTCTTTGTTACTGTCTAGAACAATTTCAGTTGCAGAGAGTGAGGGACAGAAAAACAAAGGATTTGCAAGTAGGAGAAACTGCACTGTTGCCCTAAGCCATAAACTCCCGTGTACAGGCTTACGTGGTGAAGAATAGGTTTAGTTTACTTAGTGGTAATTTATAAACAAGTCTTGTTTTTTCCAGAGGTGCTCAGAGACTTTCCCAATAATTGGAAAGAACAACACAGTTGTTTACTGTACATGGTTAAATAAAGCATTTTGAGACATATCAAGAGCACTCTACTTAAAACAAATATCTACACCTATTATAGTGACATTTTTACAGAATTACTTCCAACAAAATTCTTGTGCCTATGACATTTGTTTCATTGCCAAAGACCACTACCAAAGATATAGAGGACATCCATCCTAGCTTTTCAAACAGGTTATAAAATTTAAATTTTGCATATGTTCAAATTCATAATGGTTTAACAAAAGCAGAAAGCTTTTTAACAAAAGCTGAAAGCAATTTAGCCATACCAAAGCAAACATTTTGTGGACACTTACTTCTGCATAAAAGAGTTAAATCTGAAGTAAGAACTCCCACACAATTTTTTACTTTGGATAAACACACTCCCTTTTAAGCCCATTTAAAAATAAGCTAAGATGACTTTGAGCTATCATATAAAGCTATTCTCCTTTCTGGCTTTTCCTCTTCAGATAGTCACATCTAACTAGAGCACAGTATCATCTTTAGATGGATTTTACACCTGCAATTTTATTGGTATTGTGATTAGGTCTTGCAGTTTTTTAATAGGCAACAGCTGTACTACTGCAATAGCTCTACCTACATACAAGTATGCAAACCAAATTTGTTGCATTGTTATAAACAAATGTATATATTACACACAAGTGTAGCCATTATTGTATTACCTTATATAATTCTTTCTGTAGCAGGCCTTTTATGAAATACTTAATCTCCCTTAAAGAACATCATATCCATTACCAGAACAGTTATGTAAGTCTTAAACACAGGGCAATCCTCAAATGTTTCTCAATTATGCCCCTGTTTAGTAACACATTTTGGCAAGTATGTGTCTCTTACTAAGTGTCCCATAAAGCAGGTGTTCCTTTCAGAAAAAAAAGGAAAACTTATTTTCTAAGGTATAAAAGAAAAAACTGTTACTCTCAGACACAAAAAAATTTCAGATAATTAAGTAAAGCAACCTGTAGTGCACATGTAACATGAGTAGTAGGCATAAATGGAAATAAAAAAGCCAGCTTCTTTTTTAAGCAACAGTTAGATTCCTCTGTAAGCAGGGACATCTCTTCCTGTGAGAAAGGGCTTCTTTTGCTGCAGGTACAATAGAGTTACCAAAATAAGAGCCCAAACCCCAATCCATGTTACTGCAAGACAAAACAGCATGGAGAACCCTATAGCATTGCTGGTCTAATTGAGGATCTAAAAAATACTATTAAATTTAATAATAAATCCATAATTGATTCCAAGTTCTTAAACAAAGCCTTTCTGATCTCTTATTTCTGGGGATCAGTGATAGGACCTGAGGGCATGGCATGAATCTGTGTAAGGGGAGATTTAGATGGGATATTAGGAAAAGGTTCTTCACCCAAAGGGTGGTTGTGCATTGGAACAGGCTCCCTAGGGAACTGGTCACAGCACCAAACTTGACAGAGTTCAAGAAGCATTTGGACACATGGTGTGATTCTCAGGGTTGTCCTGTGCTGGGCCAGGAGCTGGATTCAGTGTTTCTTGTGGGTCCCTTTCAATTCAGGATATTCCATGATTCTACCAAGTCTGCTTTTTTATTGTACATGATTTAAGAGAAAAAGGTCCAGTCATCTCCAGTCATCTCTGGAGTTCCAAACACCTGCAAAAACAACACAATTTCCTCTCCAAATCCCAGCAAATCCTCATGTTGCTCCTTTCCTAAACAAAATAACTGTTCACTAAATAGTAATACTGACCCTTCGCCTCAGTTACAGGTGGGTGATATAGGGTCTGAAACCAGCAGCCAACACACACTGATGCAGATTTGTACACATCCACTGCAGTCTAGCATGCAGTGCACTCTTATGCACACTTGATGCCAGCAGAGATACCATTTCTACGTGACTTAAAGAAGTCATTTACTACCTATTACTCAAATCTCACCACAGTCTGCCAAACTGTACTGACAATTAGAACAGAACTGGCCTAAAAGTCATATACATAGCATAAGAGTTTTCACTAGTACTTACTGCAGGGCCAAATTTCTGCTGGAAACAATCAACAGCTATGAACTCCACATTCTCTTCTTCCTTCTTCTCTAAAATGAAGGGGGGAAAAAATCATAAAACACTTCCTTTAACCTAAATGCACTTTGCACCAGGTACGTATTTTAGATGTAGAATCACTCTACTTCTCTGGTTGGGCTATTCAGTTCTTCCCTCTCTTCTTCCTAAACACACAGATTCCCAAACTGTTTGATTCAAATGCATGCAGTCTAAAGCATGACCCCAATTCTGTTTTTTTAACAAAAAATTGGCTGTTTAAAAGTGAGCTGACTTTTTGTCATTATGATACCCAAATGAAAAAAAAAAGTTTCAGTTAAAAAAATTATGTCCATTAAAAAAAAAAGCAAATACCCTAATTTCCAGGCTTGTCTAGGGAATGACAAAAACTATTGCAAAGACAAAACTAACAGATAGATCACATCAACCCTTGCTCATTTTTTTTACTTCTGTAATTTTGGTATTTGAATTGTTAAATATAAAAATGAATGGACAGTGAAATAGCTGAGTAACTTAGCATCTCAGCTGTGGAGAATATACAAACAGAAGACCATTGTAAAATTACCAAAGTGCTGTATGTATTTTATATTAAAGAAGTTGCAGATGCCCTATCCCTGGAAGTGTTCAAAATCAAGCTGGACGGGGCTCTGAGCAACATGGTGTAGTGGAAGGTGTCCCTGGAACTACATGACCTTTGAGGTCCCTTCCAACCCAAAATATTCTATGATTCTATTTTCTCCCTCACTATCCAGGTAAATGCAACTAACCTTTCTTTAGCCTATACAGGTCTCGTACTCTTGTTACAGCTCTGTGAGAACAAAACGAGCTGATTTTGGATCTGCACCTGTGTATGTACACACCTGTATACATGCTGTAAGCAGGAACCACATGTCCAAATCAATGCAAGCACCTGACAGCCAGCACAGATCCAAAGAGCAGTAGTCTCACTGAGCTTTGTGTTATCTGTCACACCACATGCATTTCAGGAACAAGTATAAGATTAAAACAGTCACCAGAGAGAAATACTCATTGGCTCAAGCACTTTGATTTCTCCAAAAGATCGGCTGTGCTGCTCAGCCACTTTTACAGTTGATGAGAGGTACAGGATAAACGTTCTGGAAAGCAGGTGAGTTTCCTTCTGATGTCTGTAGACAAGGAGCTCTGTACCTACCTTTCTGTGACTATTGTTTTTTCAGAATACCTCCTGTTCTGATACAGGCAAACTAAGAGATAAGCGCCTCTGGGAAAGACATTATCTGACAAAAACTAACTACATTACTTGACTAATATCCATATTACCTGAGAGAGTGTATTTTGAGCTGTCTGAGGCTCTGAGCTGGCTCTCTAAGGACGTGCAAGGAAACTCCATGGGCCGCAACCTGCTGTCTGTGGCTGCTTGTTTGTCCCCTTCAGTAGCTGAAGTGCACCTGAATGAGCAAGGCAACCATACATAACACAAACATCAAAATACTATTACCATTTCCATGCTGATAAAATGTGCAAAGAAAAATACTTCATCCAATACCCCCCACCTGTGTTCAGAAAATGAACTGCTGCATATGAAGCAACCTCTTGGTGCTACGTGCATGAATCTGCACAAAAAAACCCCCAAGCTTATTTTGCACAAAAGTGCCTTTATTTCAGATAAAATTTCACATTTATTCTGAAAATAAAGGGTGAAAGCAGAACCTGAAGTGGTGTTCACTGCAAAGGTCAGCAACAATCTTAAGGTAAGCTAGAGTCCAAAGTACAAAGAATGAAGTACCTGACCTGAGCCCAAGAACAACACACTTTAAATATCTGTAAGTATTTACATTGATTCGATAGTATTTGATCCATTACTGTAATTATTAATTAAGTTACTGTAATTGAAGGGCAATTATACAAGTTCACCAATACGTAAAACAGTTGCACCCACTGAAACTTTACTGTAATCAAATGCAAGCTAAAAAATAATAAAAAATGGTAGCATCTTGGGACCAAAAAAAAAACAACAAAAAACTATGCAAACATTCACCTGACTGAAAGACATCGCACATAAGAGTGCTTGATTTCTACAACAGGGCAGCCTGACCTCAAGAATACTTGGGAAATATGACTTCTTAGTATAAATTTCCTTATACTGATATAAAATTATTCAATTATGGTTATAGAGGTCAAATAATGTCCATCCCTATGTCGACAGAATAAAACATAAAAACACCGTTGTGACCAGCCTTTAAACATAGGTGCAGACTCTTGTACCTAAAATTACATATTTGGAAAATTAACACACGAATCTGCTACCGACCTGCCGCTATTCAAGTATGTGTTAACTTAGGCTTACTTAACAGGGAGAAAAAAGACAAGATAGCAGCAAGCAAGACGAGTAGTTGTGGCGCCTCCCTCAGCGGAGATATTCAAGAACCGTCTGGACACAGCCCTGCGCGGTGTGCTCTGGGGTGACCCTGCTTGGGCAGGGCGCTCGGACCGGACAGCCCGCTGTGAGCCCCTCGCAACCCGACCGGTTCTGTGATGTGCGGGACAAGGCCAGACCGCAGGGCCCGGCAGTACCATTGAGCAGGAACAAAATCCAGCAGAGGCGTTGCTTCAAGTGACCGCTCTCTCCCTCCGCGCCAGAGGCTTTCCACAACCGCGCGCGCGCGCGCGGCCCGTGAGCGGGCGCTGAGGGCGCTCGGAGGCGGAACGAGGCGCCCGGGCCGGGCCGGGCCGGGCGGAGGCGGCGGGCGGGACGGTGACAGCGGGGCGGTGACAGAGGGCGGTAACAGGGGGCGGTAACAGGGGGCGGTGACAGCGGGGCGGTGACGGGCGGAGCGCGCTCGCCTTCCGCCTCAGAGCAGCGGGGCGGCCGCGGTCGGGCCTGTGCCGGGGGCGGCTGTGGCTCCGCCGTCGCTGCTGTTCGGCTGCGTAACTCTCTCCTCCCCTTCTGCCCCCCGCGGGCCCAGCGGCGCGATGGGTTCCCGGGCGTCCACACTGCTGCGGGACGAGGAGATCGAGGAGATCAAGAAGGAGACGGGCTGTGAGTGCGGGGCTGTGAGCGCGGCGCGGCGGGGCGGGCGGTGCCGCGGGGGTCGGCGCCCGGAGCGGGGCCGCTCGGAGGGCCTCGGGCCTCGGGGCCCTGCCCGGCGCGGGCCGTGCCGTCCCTGGGCCGGGACCCCGCCGCCCACAGCTGCCGGGGCCGGACATGTCTGGCAGGCCTGCGGAAACCTGGGAGACGCCTCTCGGCTCGCTCCCCGCTGCCGGTAGCTGGCAGGAGCAGCGAGATCCCAGTGGGACGGAAGGGAAGCAGTGCTTTTGGTATCCGCGGTATTGCTTTTGGGCAGAGATAATTCGCTGGGTTTTGAAGAGTCGTCTTTCTCAATGTCTGGTGCTGGAGTTTCTCTCCGACAGCTCTTTTTAGCCCGGAAAAGCTCTCATTGTATAGTGAATATTTTTCCCAAGTGTTATTTGTTTCATAGGCTAGTGCTAAAGTTGCATTATGGTCATTCAGAATGAATGCTGAGTGGCATTTAAACCATAAAGGATGGTAATGTAACTTGTGAGAGATAAATAGTGGTTAACTAAAAAAAGTGAAATCCCTGTACTTGCCGGCAACTGGAAGAGCATTATTCAAGCTGGTCAATAGTATTTAGCTACTTTACCTTATATTGTTTATTTGATCAAGTTGTTCTTCATAAGCATAGAATACCTTAGAAGAGATGAAACTCCACTGTTGTTGATTTGCCTGACAGAATGAAAACTTGAGAATTCTGGCAAATCCTGAATGAGAGGAAATGGAGGGTGCCCTCCTAACTAATTGGAAAGGGGAGGTCATAACATCATAGGTGTTGCTTTGCTGTTTGTTCCCCCAGGAAGCGTTTCAGGTAAACATGGTCTTCCCAGATGACATTTTTATTCTGCATATGCTTGCTGATCTGTTCTAGCGACTTGAAAATGCTTTCTTCAGTTTTCTTTTTAGTATAAATGGTATCATATATTCTTCTTAGGTGTTAGTTTGTTTGTGTCAGGAAAATGAATGACTACAGCAAAGGAGTAGAAGAAAATTGAGAACACTGGCACTAGAGTAGTGGAAGGCTGACTGAGTTAACATACTTTCCATGAGCCTTTTTCCATCTGTCAAAGGAACCTTCTACAGGAAGACTGTGATAAACAAGTAGGAATATCAAAGTCTGCTTATCCAGCAATAACTTACCATGTTTTTTTTATTTTTAATCACAAACAATATAAAGATAGCTTCCTCATAAAGATACTTCAAAAACCAAACCCCAAATCTGCAGTGGTTTTCCAAAAGGTTTTACATTTTTCCTCTTGCAGCTATTTGATTTCTTTTCTGTAGTGTTTTATTCCTAAAATTTTACTTACATGATATTTAAAGAAATACCATTAAAATGGCTATATAGGTATTCTAAGCAATAAAACTACTTGACCCTAGTCAGCCTCTAAATGCTTTTCTTGTCTCATCAAAGCAGGGAGCTCAGCTTTGTAGTGTGAGTTTGGTTCATTTCCCCGTATTTTTATCAGTTCAGTTTTATAAGTAATCATCATAAGTAATACCACTTTGGTAATAAATGATTGCTAATCTCTGAGTCATGCTTGCTTGCAAGTCATCACAGCGTGTCTCGTTGACTTATCTGTTTGTTTTTTTTCTCCAATCTGTAAGTGCAGTCTAGGAATGTGATTTTTCTCTGCCTTTTATACTTCGCTAGGTAGATGGAAAATTCCAAGAAGCTTTTAGCACTGTTACACACTTCATAGAGGAGAAGATAGTTATACAAGGCGGGAAAAATGACAGGCACTGATTATCTGGATCAAAGGTCACAGGGAGAATATTCAGTAACACTACCTTAGCAGACTGTCCTGTGGTTTGTTAGAAACTTGATGCTACTGGTAGTTTACCCGCTAAGGAGCTTGAGGAAGGGACTTTGTAGATATGAAACAATCTGGCAGTATTACATATCCATATTGAACTGATAGTCTGGTAAGTTCTGCTAAGGATTCTTTTTTTTGGCCTCCTTGTGGTGAAATGTGTCTTCAGTTCATCTGGGATAAGTATGAAGCACTGAATAGAATACTTATCCAATTCGATTGAGTTCAACTATGGAATTGTACAACTGTTCTCTTGTTAAATTTTATGTAGCACAAAACTATGATGGCTATGACAGTAATGTGTGAGAAACTGTATGGTAACGTTCTTTAGCAGGACAGATTTTAAAGGTGTCTTTTAGGGGACTTGAAGCATAGTCTTTCAAAAGCCATACAATGACACTTAATCTGTTGAATAGAATTCATTTGGATTAAAGTTCCATATTATTTTTTTTATGTTGTGGTGAAAAACGGAGGTGCTAAGCCTGAAGTTGACAGTCCTAAATGTTTTATGACGTTGTATGGAAACCGATTGCTTTGCATATAAACATTTTGAAATTTGAGTTTGAAAAACCCTTGAAGTCATCCTAATTGCTTTTGTATTTCAGTAACAGCTAAAAGAAACAGGTAAGACATCCAAGATGTTGCTTGTCTACATTCTGTTGAAAGCTTTTGGAAGGCCACTGGAATGTAACAGTATTCAAAGTATTTTGTCCACACCCTTTGTTTCAATACTTTGAAGCCATCTACTTAAGGATTAATAATAAACTAATGCTCATGTCTGAGTTTAGGGGAAAAAATATTTGGGTAGTAACAGGTGATGGATTTTTCTGATGGATATTAATATATTTTCTAAGTATATAAACTCAAATATATTTATGCTGCTGTTTTAGACAAGAGTTTCAGTGGCTAAGTGCTAAAAACTTCACAATGATTCAACAGAAGTAAAATAGAGGGTACAGTTCCTAATTTAGAGGTCTTGACTTAAATTTTTAGAAGGAGCTTGGTGGGATAGCAATATAGATAAAATAATTTAATCTAGCTTTAAGAGCAAGAAATGTCAAAACCTTTATTTTTGCATGAGAATGTCCTGAAAAATGTCTAGTGATGCAGCTTTCGTGAGGGGTGAGAGTCAAAAGGAAATTACAAAAGGATACGGTAGTGGATCTGAATCATCTTTCTTTCTTATATATATGCTTTTTGTCTAGCATGATGTTAACAAAAATAATCACTTCTCCTGTCAACAGCTGTTACTATTTCTCACATACTGGCTGTTATGGAGGTGTTCCGAAAATGAAGTTGCTGACATTAATTTGGAAATGGTAGCTGATTAGAATTCTCATCACCTTCTTGGTGTACAGGTGTGAACATGGGGCTTCTTACTGGAGATCTGACTCCAGCCTGTTCTTTTTTCGTCATCAGATATTGTTATTGCATATGTTATCTAAAACACTAAATCAGAAATGTGGAAGTTTGAAGTCTTTAGAATACTGGTATTTGTTTTCTGTGCGTGTGTTGCTTAACTTGAAATTGAGCAAGCTGCCCAGTCTGATTGTAGAGAGGTTGCCTTATGTGGAATTGAGCAAACTGACCAATCCTATGTGAAGAATGAAAGCTGAAGAAGGTGGAGGGTTAAAAAAAACCTGAAAAACAACCCAGTTGCTGGCAGGTCTTCCTAAAGGAGGGAGCAATTGAACCTAAACAAATAGCCTTGAGAAAGAACAAAGCTGAAAAAAGAAATTTGCCTCACTTGTCACAGATCAAATAGCTATTGTGCAACCTGTTCCCAAATAAGTTTTAGCAAGTAACAAAAGCATTGTGCATGTGCTGATGAAGGCATCTTAAACAAATAGATCTGAAAATGACATTAAGTCCTAGTTTAACATTGTAGAAAATCACGCCTTTACTGAGTAAACATTAACATTCAATTAAGTCTTATTTCATGTATTTATTAACTTGATCAGAAGAAAATAAAAAGCCAAGATTTCCTGGAGGGCTTTATGGTTTAACCCCAGCTGACAATGAAGTATCACAGTTGCTTGCTCACTCCCTGTCCAGGTTGAATGGGGAGGAGAATTGGGGGGTGGGGGTGGGGAGTTGGAAGAAGGTAAACCCCATAGGTTGAGATCAGAACAGTTTATGTAATGAAAATGGGAAAGATACAAATAAACCCCAAGAAATACAAGTGAAGCACAGTATAATTGCTCACCACCTACTGACCAATGCCCAGCCAGTCTCTGAAGAGCAATTGGCCCCTCCTGGCCAACTCCCGCAGTTTATACACTGAATATGATGTTCTATGGTGTGGAATCTCCCTTGGGCCAGTTCGGGTCAGCTGTTCTGGCTCTGCTCCCTCACAGCTTTTTGTGCACCTCCTCACTGGCAAAACATGGGAAATGGAGAAGTCCTTGGCTTAGAGTGAGCACTACTCAGCAATAAGCAAAACACTCGTGTGTTGTCAACATTATTCTCATATGAAATCCAAAAACCACGGCACTGTACTGACTACTAAGAAGAAAATGAACTCTGTCCCAGATGAAACCAGGACAGGCATTCTTTCGGTGTTAAAGGAATTGCTTTTCTGTACAGATTTATCCCACTCATGGACTTATCATGGACTGTTCTAAAGATCTAGTTGTCTAATATCTTGGGATGTCTCATATCTTGGTAATGTTGACAAAATTATGCTGAACTTAATACTGGCTTTGTAATTTCTGTTTCAGATGAAGATTTAAAAAGTCTGCAATAACTTTCTGCTTGCTTTGTGTCCCAACTAATTCTGAAATTTCTCTATAAATAGGCTTTTTATTTTTTAATCCATTGTTCTAAAGCCTGGAAATTACTTTTGTGAGCGACTGGCTCACAGGTTGGGTGCAGAGGGTTATAGCAAATGGGGTTACATCAGGCTGGTGACTGGTCACTAGTGGGGTTTTACAGGACTTCATGTTAGGGCCAGTTCTCATCAGCATCATAAAACAACTTGTACTTAGGACTTGAAGGCATACTGAGAAAATTTGCTGATGACACCAAATTTGGAGGAGCTGTTCACTCTCTCACAAGGCAGAGATCTTGACATGTCAGAGTGCTGGGCACCAAAGTATTGGTTTAATACAGGATCTAAAAAATACTATTAAATTTAATAATAAATCTGTTGTTGGTTCTGAGTTCTGAAACAAAGGCTTTC
Organism: Pseudotriccus pelzelni; assembly: GCA_035584735.1. NCBI lineage: Eukaryota > Metazoa > Chordata > Aves > Passeriformes > Tyrannidae > Pseudotriccus > Pseudotriccus pelzelni. The sequence continues at coordinate 25,573,187 of JAWMRA010000161.1, forward strand.
TGATTTCTTCTCTCCGGGGACCAGTGATACGACCTGAAGGAACAGTATGAAGTTGTGACAGGGAAGGCTTAGGTGGATATTAGGAAAAGGTTCTTCACCCAGGGAGTGTTTGGGCACTGGAACAGGCTCCCCAGAGAAGTAGTCACAGCACCAAGCCTGACAGAGTTCAAGAACAATTCTCTAGGCACATGGTGTGATTCTTGGGGTGATCCTGTGCAGGGTCGGGAGTTGGACTTTGATGGTCCTTGTGGGTTCCTTCCCACTCAGGATATTCTATTATCCTATAAACCCCCAAATGACCAAACTTTAAATTCAGGCAGTTCTGTAAGGGAAGAAAAGTGAAGGCATAAAGGCTCTCTGACCACTTTGCAGATGCAGTGAAACTGAATACACTTTCCATCTTATGTGGAAAAAAGACAACAGGAGTAGAGATAAGCAAAAGAGAAGGAAAGATACTATAGCAGAGGTCTGCAGTGTCACGAATGATGTAGAGGTCATCAGTGTAGGCTGTGTCCAGATTATCTCTAGCCATAAAGTAATTAAAGGAAATAAGGTGGAACTATGAATCAAATATTTTTTCTTTTTAATTGGAATTTACTGTCAGATAACTGGAAAATGTTAAAGACTGAAAATAGAAATAAATGGCAGTTAGACAGATTTTTGAAGAATGAGCTTATTTATGGGTTCTTGAATATTAAGCTGGGATTTATAGCTCAGGAAGTCCCTAAATGCTGGTTGCCATGTGCTTCCAATGTAACTTTTCCTGTGTGATCTCTTTTTTTGAACACAGCTTCTGGCAACAGAGTAGTTCAGTGTAGTGAAGTCTTCTCCTGTGAGGAACCATTGACATGCTAATTTGTCTGTCTTTCTTTTTTTTCTTCAGTCTCCCACAGTCAAATCACCCGCTTGTACAGTCGCTTCACTAGTCTGGACAAAGGAGAAAATGGCACTCTTAGGTGGGTATTGTCCCTAATTCAACTGTCCTTGGCATTGGCACATCTGTGGTGGTGACTTGCTGTTGCAGGATGCCTGCATGTTTTCCACATGTAGTAAATCACTGAGGCTGTTATAACAGGTTCTTTCATACCTGCTATCTACATGGACACTGAAGTTTCTTTTCTTTTATGAAAGGTTTCATTGTTGAACTGAGGTGCTCTAAATACCAGTTGTCTTTACATAGCGTTGAAGGTTTGTAGCAGTTAATACAAGAAACGTTAGATTTGATATTCAAAGTCTTATAAAAATGTTCAGAATTGTTAAACAACATTTTTAGATTGTTATTTCTTACTTTTCTTTATATCTTGTTCCTAATAATTATTACAAGAATGGTTCTGCTGTGTCTTCTTTATCTTGACTTTCATAACAAAAAGACACCTTAATTGTTTCTGATATCCAGTGCCTTTTAACACTACTTGGATCTGCAATCCATTTACTGTACTTAACTTTGCACCTCTTTTGGAACACCCATATCTGTTAGTATGCTCAAAAATAAAAAAAATAGAGCCGGAACAAAGTCACTGTGACTAAACAAACATTCTGTTCTTAGAAGTGATAGTGCAGGATATTCAAAGACCTTTAAAGTGTTTGTCTCCTGTTGACAATTTGAAAACTACAGAAGTGAACTGGTTTCCTACAGCTTTCAATTAAATAAAGATGAGTCTTTATCTGTGAAACATTTTCCATTTTGATGGACTGAGCCTGTTGGAAAGAGTATTCTCAACAAAAATGTAAACTCTAGTGACATGATTGCCTGTTAAAATATATCTCTGCCTACTGTTGTTCTCTAGCCTTCCACACTCTTGTGGATTTTGTTTCCCATTCAACACATAGCCACAGTGCACAGGAAAGCTGGAGACAATTCAGGAGACAGTAGGAAGGGGAAAGGAACCTTGTTGTAGCGTAGTATATGGGATCTGGCTCTTATGGAGGTAAGCATAGCAACTCAATTCAAGTCAAATCCAGTAACATAGATTCAGGGATCACCTGAGGTTTTGTATGTGATCTTGTAAAATATGACTCTAGGATGCACTATAAACCCAGAAAAGCTCAACCTACCTATAAACCAACCTAACTGTAATGCTAGAATTGCCTCTTAAAAGATGAAAGAGGCAAGCTGTAAGACACGTGGCCTTTGGCAGTGCTGTTGGCTTACTGCAGTTTCCTCTCCTGAAGGAAATGCGAAGTTCCTGCTGGTCCCACAAATTGCGGACTTCTCAGCATTTAAGTAATTGGATGTGGAATTGTGCTGTAAACAGGACTACTGAGTGATTATTTTGGGTTAAAAATACTCTCCGTTCCCTTTTGGAATGTATAGGTTTTGAAGATGATTGACTCCAGTGATTTGAACTGTGGCTGTAAATTTCTGGATGTGTATAGCTGAAGGGATGATAAAATGGATTGTGTGTGTGGAAAAAATTGTCTTGGGATGGGATATGCAGGAACTTCTTAAGCCCACTTTGACACTAAAGCCAATGTATCACATAAATTGTAGCATTGGCAGTTCTGACACAGAGATCAGCTGATATTGTAGGTAAGGTTAATACTTCATAAGTCTTAAAATTGAATTACTTGGAAAAAAAAAAACCAAACAGAAAACACTAACAGCCTTTTCAAACTTTACATGTGGGTTTAATACTCACTGATGAATAAAGGTGATGGCTACCAGACTAGTCTAGCACAAGTTCCTCCTCAACTTCCCTCCAACACTGAATTCACTTACTGAATCCATAAAGTTTGTATAAGGTATTGCAAGATACAAATAAAAATTTGTATAAAGATTGTAATCAGTTTAAATAAAAGGAGTAATTTATTAAATATGCTATGAGTGTCTGCTGCACAGCGCCTAGTTTCACAGTATTATGCATCAGGAGGGGTTTGACTTCCAGTGTTGATAATCATGTGCTACTTCAGAAAGGAAGTGAAGATTGTTTGGAAAATCCCAGCAACTGTGCTAATTATGATCCTTTAGCTTGCAATCTTGGCCCCTAAACATAGCCCACTCTGAAATATGTCTGACTTAAGAGTGTCATTCAAATTTTTAAACTTGTTCTGGTTCCCACAATGTGTGGAAACTATTAAGTTTAAGTCATGGAAAACTATTTCCCCCCAAAAAAAAGAAAGAATGAGAGGAAAGTAAGAACTACAGCTTGGAAGGTTATAGATGTTGGTTTCTGAAATACAGATCAAAGAGAACTTGCTGCTTTAAGACAAGTAAGACAAAGTTATCACTTGCTTACCACCACCAAACCGTTCAGGTGTGTCTTCTGTTTGTTTCCTGTAAGCAAGAATTACTGTTTCCCTAAGGATGTTATGCCTTTGACTTACAAATCAAACATGACAAAATCACTCATGTGACTATGATTAGGAAAAGAAGTCTTAGGCAGTTCCTTACAGAATGAAATAAATCTTCAGATGTGTACCACCTTTCTGAAGCAGGGCAGGGTAAAGAGCACTTTGTACGGGAGATCTGGTAGATGATGATTAATCCAGGTAGTTCTGGAACTATAATCAAAAGCAGAAATCTTTCCTAACCAGATGTTTTTATCCAGTGTACATACAAGAGTTTCAAGGCACTTTGTTTATAAAGAGTTACATAAATTAAATATTAGAGATGGTTATTGCTGGCGACAAAACTTCATATGCCATGTTTTTGCTTTCTTTTTTTCCTCTCTCGTCCTTATTCTCTAAATGACTGCTCCATTTTTACCTGCCAATTCTTTTAAAAGTGTAGAAAAATCATATATTTTTCCTTAGCTTCATTTTTACTAAACAAAATGAGTAAGTTCCCTCAGATTTGCTGAGGGACTGAAAAAAACCCATGTTGTAAAAGACAGGACAAAAGTATTCTTTTGAATATTCTTTTGTCACCTTTGATTTCAATATTGTGACATGCTGAATTGCCAAAACAAAAGGTTGGATCCATACTCTTGGATGTCCATAGCTACATCTAAGTTGTGAAATCTGGAACATACTTGTTCTGTCTACATCCTAACTACAGCTCAGGAGGAAATCAGTGTGCCTGTTCTTATTTACATGCTGATTTTCAATATGAGGAAGTAGAAGTGTATGACCATGATAAGTTTGTGGTTTGCTTCAGGGAGTCTCCTTGCTGGGCTGGTAGTGAAGTGTACACCACACAAGAATTCATCTGTTCCAAAGTTCATTTACTATTAAGTCCTCTAGACAGACATGCATAGAGCTATAAGAAGGAGATATTTGTCTAAACTGCTATTTTTGCACATAACTGTTGTGTGGAACCTCCTACTTAACAGTAGTTTCTTGTGCACTGGGGAAATGACAGGTTAAGCACTTGCAAAATATTTTTTACCATACAGCTTGGTAAGTGTGGAAGAAGGAGGGAAGGGCAAGTATTCTGAAAGCTGGTACCTAAAGAGAGTAGATACACAAACAGCTCAGTGTATCTCATGCTTATGAAAGCTGTTCACTAGACTGTGTCTCCTGGAGAACTTCAGAAAGCCTCTGATCTTGAGAGAGGGGTAACATGAGCTACCCAGGCCATCTTTGTCAGCTAATTGAACCGTCTAGGTCTGGAACGGTGTCAGGCTTGTTCTTATTAGTTCAAACTGATATTGCAAGATTGCAAAGTAAAACATAATAGCTAGCTTTCTGAATGTGGAATTCTTTGCTTAAGAAAATGCAAAGCATTTTTAGCTTTATCAAAAATAGACAGGAAGGATATAGGTTTGGATTAGAAAAGATAGGGTGCAAGAATAGTCTATACTTCCATCCTCAACCAGGCTCTGTGCACCCTGCCTTTTTTCTTTCCTTTCCTATTGCTCATCTAATTATCACCTTTTCACATACTTCTGGGCCTAATGTTTATGAACCAATTACTGCTCTGATACGTAAGCAACTTTTAATATTTGTGTGGAGTATGGATAAGGATGAACTTAAATGAGATGGCTGACACAATCATGAAAGAGGTGGAAGCCCATATTCTTTCCCCATAACTTCTCCAGGCTCCCAGCACCTCTTTGGCAGCTGTGGTGCTCTTAGATTTTTTTGAAGTTTTGTGAACTGCCTCAAGTTTTGAATTCAACAGAAAGATAATTGGGAGGATGGAGAGGAGGAAGGTAGGGAATTTTTTAGGAGGGATACATTAAGCCACCAAAAGGTTCGCTGAGTGACAAGGCTGACGTTAACAAGGGAAGGAGCAATGGAACCTCTTCAGTTTCACCAGCTGTTTGACCAGCTTGCACAATACACCTTACTGCTTTTAATTATTTCCCTTCTTTAAGTAATTTCTTGTTACCTTGTTATCTTCTGGCCATCTTTCCTTTCATCTAGCACTTCTGATTTGCATATGTTTAGGGGTTTTTTTCCCTCTCCATTATTTTGCTTTCCCTCAGCTCTAGAGAGCCCTACCCTCCTCATCCCTGGTGAGATAAAAATGTTTTGCTACCATCTAGAAGTAGCAGAAGGATGAACAAGAAGAAATGGAAGGAAAAAGTAGTGTAGTAAGTTTCTTGCAGTCTTTGGGGTAAGGATCCCTTTACGGTAGGGATGTGCTTTGTGCCTTGGAGGGTATACTCATGGTTAGGAATACTTGTCGTGCTTATAATCTATGAATTCTTTGCTGCAAAGTGTGTCTAATTGTGAATACACTGGCATATATATCAAGTCATTGGCCTGCATAGTGTTCACATGCAGTTAAAGGTGGTTTGCTTGTTGCATTTTAGGAAGGATTTGGTAAGAGCCAGGTTCCTGGAAGGACACCTTTAGAAGAGCTTTGTTGCCCATTAAGTAGAGGGCATTAAATTTCCTGTAAGCTCCGGCTTCAGCCTGGTGAAGCTGGTCCCTAAGGACTGCAGTAAGCCTTAGTTTTTTAAAGGGGAGAATAACTTACCTCACGCATTCATTTGCTTTTATGGCTGTTAAAGCTATTTCAGTTATAACACTTGCTCAGTAATGTGCTCTTAATAAGCAAAAGTGGTCTACTGCAATTCTGATAATGACAGGAAAATAGATTTGAAACCTGGGGAGTTATTTGTGGTTAATTGTTAATCTCCTGTTAGAAAGCAGAATAACTAGAGACTTATATGCCAAGTGTGAACTGAGGCCAAATACTAAAAAGTAGCAATATGCAAGTAAAAAATTGTGAAGCATTAGGATTTTGCTCTAAATGGAAGAGAGGGCAGCTGCTACTTTTAGGTTAGAAAAGTTAGCATTGACACTGAAGTTCTGTTGTTAAAATATTGTTACTAAGGCATGGGTTTTCCACATGACTGCATCTCCTGCTTAAATCACTAATGCATACTTTGCCCTTCAGCTATAGCTTAAAATGCAGGAGACCTGAAGGGTCTGGTAACAAGTTGATCATGCTATATGGATGTTAACTTTGTCTGTTAAAAATAACTCGGACCTGGTCAGAGAAGAAGTTCACTGGGATAATTAAAAAATATGGTCAGGTCACTCTATTTAGAAGGTCAAACAGTTTAACCAGGTTGTAACAGATATATTGTAAGTGAGACTCTTAACAACAGTGCTGTGGTGTGACTGGGTACAAGGAGTGCTTTAGAATACATTTAAAACCAGATCGTCTTGCTTCTCTGCCTTTCCCAAGCTAGACTAATGGTAAGGTCAGCCAATTCCTTTTTTCTCATCTTTAATATCACTGCATTATAAAAGGCCAGTATACTTAAATATACTCAAAATTTGTTTGTGCTTACTTTGCCAACTTTTTGGTATAATAAACAACATGAATCAAACCTTGTTGCCAATTCATTTAGTGAGCACAGTTTTCAAAGTAGCAAATATCCAGTAACCAAGTTTGAGACTTTGACCCAAACTTCAAAATCAGCAGGGCTGCATTTGACTTAAAGGGAATTGCCAGTATTTCTGGAGATTGAGCAGGAAATATCAAGTTCTGCATTCAGACAGAATAGGATGGGGTTTTTACAGCTTTTAAAATCTAATTGATTATGGAGTACATCTTGTACTAACTGATAAGTTGCTGTATTCTGTTGTAGTGAAAAAACCAAAAAAACCAAACCTGTTCACTAAGACACATTTGGTGCATCTGCCTTGGTCATGCCAAGATTATCCCACTTCCCTGTCAGTGACAGTCTATTCGATTGAAAGAAAGGATGAAGTATTACTGCAGTTCTAATAATAAAATGAACCCGATGTTCATGTCATACTGATCTAAAATGTATATACAGTACAACTCATGATGTCTTTCAGATCAGAGAAAGTTATAACGATGTGTTTATATTGTGCTGTGTATATATAATCATGATCAGAAAAGAGAATGGCTAGCAAGAGCAGTGAGTATTTGCATGTACTGGTGAAGTTATATCTGGTGTTCAAGCACCTGTAAAAGTGTAAATTTACTACTTTAAAATATGAAGGCAACTTGGTTGAAGCTGAAATAATCTGAATTTTGGGGCTTATAATAATTATAAATTTGTTGCATAAACAAAATAATCTATTGGAACCTGCAGATCACCTGTGCTATGGTTGGAGGAGTATGGTATTGTTCCAGAATCTGAAATGAGGCAGTCTGGAAAAGTCACGACAACTCAAATTATTTAGTACCAAAATAATTATTAAAAAACCCCAATCATTATTTTCATTTTGAAGCCATAATTTCCTTCAAAGCCTTTTCAGAAGCTTTCTTTTTCTAACATTGCAAACTAGTTGGCATCATTACAGTAAGGTTTCTAGCACAAACAATGTTAGTGTCTGAGAAGTGCTGTTAACGTGATAAATGAACACTGCTAGTTTGTAATGGAATACAGGCTTGGCATTGTCTTTTGCTTTGTTTTGTGCCATCAGTCATAGGGAAAACATGATTTAAAGAGTTACACTTTCAAAACCACCAAGTGTCTTGCTGCAGAAATAGAACTCCATGGATGTTTTACTGTGAATTCTTTTTAAGCAACTTCTCCTCTGACTTCAACTTTATGCAGACTTCTTCTGTTCTTGCTTCACTTAGCCGTGAAGATTTCCAGCGGATTCCAGAGCTTGCCATCAATCCACTTGGAGACAGAATTATTAATGCCTTTTTTCCAGAAGGGTGAGTTCCAAACTGTATTTGTGAGCAGGTACAAAATTTATAGTTCATCAGAAGTTTTAATAGGAGTGAAATGCTGATAATTAAAGCTCAGAATTTGAATTTACTAAAAATGGAACACTTCAAACTTGTCATGCAGTGCATGTAGGTACATTGTTTCCTCAGCATATTTTCATTTTCTAATGAAAAATACTTCATGACGGGACAAGACTTTTACTGTGCTTTTTTTATTGACAAACTCGGGCTTATCTTAAAGCAAATTTTGTCAACACTATTTTATGGTAAGTAGCATTGCAGTTAACTAATTAGATCTTCTTATATCCAAGTGTACCATTGTTATTAGATTGGCTTTTTTGGTTGATTGCTTTTAGATTTTTATTACATTTAAGACCTATTGTATGACACTTTTAACACAAATCCAAAGAGATGATCAGATTTACAGTATTGTGTCTCCTTCATTATACCTCTCTGGATTGTTCTATGGAATCTGCTTCTCTTCTGGAATACAGTTGTCATTACTAATTGATGGAAATTGGATTGTCTAATCAAGTTATAATATATCAACTAATGTCAGGTAGGGTTTACTGAGTAGAAAGCAGGAGTTCTGCAAAGTACTTACATGGCCAGTTCCCACAGAAACTAGAGAAGAGAATTCTTTGTCAGAGAGCAGTGAGCGATGGCAGCCCCACAGGCAGGAGCCAAGGGTGACAGCAAAGCTGGAAGGGGTCAGGTACTTGCTGACAGAGAACGCGCACCTGAACAAGAATAGCAGGGCAGGTGCAGTGACTGTTGTCAGGTCAGCCAACAGTCCAGTGGTTGACAGCAGTGAAACTAGCTTTAAGTCAATCCAGGGAATCGGGGTCTGGGTAAGCAAGATACATTGCTACGTTCAGGCATAGCTGCAGCATAGCTCAGTCAGGTGCTAAAGGTGAGGGCTTGAGCTTCAATAGAACTTGCAAGCAAGGGCAGGGGACCCTTCAACAAGACTTCTCACATATTTGTTTTTTTACACAGCATACTTCATAACAACTAGATCCCAGTTTGCAACAGGATAGGCAGCCAAACCCTGGGAGGTGGGAGTGGAAGAGTTCATATGGTCTTGATGTTTCAGATATTCATAGTATTCTTTACTGAAATGAAGAGCCTGTATAAGCTATGCTAAACTGACCTTCTGAAATGCTTATGCAGAGAGGACCAGGTGAATTTCCGTGGATTCATGAGGACACTAGCCCACTTCCGACCCATAGAAGATAATGAAAAGAGCAAAGACCAGAATGGACCAGAGCCACTCAACAGCCGAAGTAACAAGCTCCACTGTAAGAAACATGAACCTTTCTAGAGAATCAATTATTTTTTATTTTGTATTTTTCCTTAGGAAGAGAGGAAAGGGGCTTGGGATCTTGTGTGTAGTTGTTTCCTGTGGAATGATATCCTCTAATATCTGATTTTTTTTTTTATTATTAACTTGGATGCTTACCTGTTCAGAATGTCAACAACTGAGCCATTTCTGCATTGTAATTTGGAGCAGTTGTTTGAATCTTGAAATATATATAGTCTTTGCAAAATGTCTCATAACAGAAGTGTTTCAAAATGCTTTGCATTCAAAGTTATTTCAGATTTAGAAGCTACATCCCATACATGAATGAGCTTTTTTGTTTCTTTTTCCTGACTTCCATACAATACAGTGTTTTTTCCTCACCTTCAGCTGAATACTTTCTTAAGTATTTGGATGTCTGCCTACAGTATATGAGCAGAATGCTTTCTTGCTAATCAAATTTGGCAACAGTCCTCAGGGCACTTAAAATTTCTGTCATATCTCATCCAAAATAGTCAAAGAGAATAAATGGTAATGTAAAAATGGTTGGCTCTGAAATTAAAGGATTGAATGTATCTTAGTGATAATTATATTTCCATGACTTGGGGTTTTGAGGAAATACCCTGCAGAGTGCTTCTGAAAGTAAAATTTTCCCGTTATTGTCAGTAATGCTATTCATGTGTGTGGTAATAACAGTTTATGGAACTGAGATGAGTTTTATGGTGAATTAAAATTCGAAGCTAATTCTCTTAAAATATTTTACAAATACTTAGTTTTGTTGTTTTTCTTTTAGATAAATCTATTGTTATGAAGGAAAATAATGGCTCTCAAATTTAACTGCTTGCTCTTTCTTCCCTGTAGTTGCTTTTCGATTATATGATCTAGATAAAGATGACAAGATTTCCAGGGATGAGCTTCTTCAGGTAAATAGCACAGGGCTGCTTTGAATGTCTCAGTCATGACCTCCTGTGTGACTTCACACCCTCTTAGAAAAAGGAGGGGAGTTACACCAGTTTTCTCAAAAGAAAATCCTGGAGGAATTTGGTGTCCAATTGCTTACCTCTGGTTTAAAGCTTTAGTTATGGTAGGAGACTGTAATCTCATTTGGTAGGCTAGGCAGATCCTGTTGGAAGTGATACCTAAATATTAAACAGATGCACTAAACTGCTTAAGAACTGCCTTCAATAACTTTGAAAGGTGCTTCTAACAGTACTTCAAAGGGACAGTCGTTGAGGTGGGTTAGGTTGTTTGCCTGATTCTCTTCTCATCCTCTCAGCAGAATAAAACTTCTTGAAATTGCAGCAACCGTAATCAGAGTTCATCAGTGCTGCATATATATGAAACTAAGCTTGACCTAGGTGTAATTACATACTACTAATCCTGGGAAGTACACATGGCAATTTGTGGTGCCTGATGTAGGACAACGATTTGCTTTTGACTGGAACTGCCCTTTTCTATCTGCACAGAGAATGCTTTACTTACTGTGGAGAGTAATGGCCGTTACCATTTTACTGTGTACTTTCAAGATTCTTGTAGGCAGCTATCTCAAACAGCAGATATTCAATCAAATGCCTGAATGTTTTGTCGGGAAAAAAATAGAAGCATTGGACAGAATGACTCATTCCTAGTTCCTAAAGCTTTCACTTACTTATGCCTCTTCCTGCTGCCTACTGAAAAGCAGGATTCTTTGTCAGTGGTGGCTGCAAAAGGAAGTTGTCTTTCTTGAAAGCCTTAAGATACAAAGGACAATAGAAGTCTGTCTAGAAATTACTTCCATGAAAATCTTGTATAGTGTTGACAGTACACACAAGAAAAAAGCACTGAGAATACTTCTGTTCCTATGTCAATCATTATTTCTGTGTTACAGGTATTACGGATGATGGTTGGTGTAAATATTTCAGATGAGCAGCTGGGCAGCATTGCTGACAGGACAATCCAGGAAGCTGATCAAGATGGAGATAGTGCCATCTCCTTTGCAGAGTTTGTAAAGGTTCGTAAACAATATTTTTAATGACTAAATGAAACTGCTCAGTAATGAGCAAGTCATTCAGACTTAAATGCAAATAGGAACAGAGAGTAAGTCATTCAAATAGTTGTACCTGCCTTTGAGCAAAGCCTTCTGCTAGCTTTTTCTTCCCTTTATTAGTTGTGGGGTTTTGGTTGTTTTGTGGGTTTTTTTAGTACTGTCAGGGTACTAATAATTAGTCCACATCTTTCTTCATACTCTTACATGAAGCTATAGCACTGAACATACTGAAGAATTTTTACTTTTTCTTTTGCAACTGCTTCTTTCTATACAAGTAGCCTGACTAGACTGTTACAACAGAGTAGTTCTGCTGAACTAATACTGATGAATTTTCGCTTATAGATTTCATTTATTAGCAACACAACTAATACCAGTATTCAAGTTCCTAGCTCTAGTCCTTTTGATAGTCAGAAATACATAATAGTTGGGAGCCATCAGATAGTCAGTGGAGAAAGTTGTCCTGTAGCAGAACAATTTCAGTTACCTAATGGGATTGCATCAACAAGAGGAACCACTTATCTTGGAGATGGACAAAAAACAACAGAAACAAGTTGCAACATGGGAAATTGTTGTTAGGTTTAAGGAAAACTTTTACCAAGAGGATGATCGTAGCCACTGAAGATGTACAAATTCCTTCCTTGGAGAAATTTGAAGCTTAACCAGACAAGATCCTAAACAACATGATTTACTTGGCCCCACTTTAAGTAGGAGGTTAGGGAGTTGAACTAAAAAACCTCCAGAGGTCTCTTCAGATGTAAATTACTCTAATCTTGGAATCACTGAAGTCTACTGCTTGAAATGGCCTGGAGAAGAGTAACGTCTCCATGCCTCAGTGTTCATGGTGATTTAGTGAATGAACTTGCCACCTCAGTTCTACAGAGACCTGCATCAGTGATGCTGTGGTCTTGATTTTTGCTCTTCAGTGGCTGCTCATGCCCTTTCCTCTACTCCATTCTCCCTTGCGTTTCCTGGCTGGACATTCCCACACAATTTAGTTTTGGAAATCCAGGCCTTTTCTGTGCTGTGACTGAAACTGCATTAGTTACATTTTGACTAATAGCCTTCTTTGCAGCTTTGATGGCTGAAGTTCCTTCCCTTGGGAGGACCTCAGTCCATACTGAAAAATAGCAGTCTCTAGGTGAAAGACTGGCATGCCAAATTGAAGACTGCCCATTTCCTCTATACTAGAGTAAGAAACCTTGTAGGAGAGATGTACAATAACTTCAGTAGCTGTTTCTCAATTTTATTGCAGGTTTTGGAGAAGGTGGATGTAGAGCAGAAAATGAGCATTCGATTTCTTCACTGATGGATGGAGAACCTATTCCTTTCTACTCCAACTATGTAATGAATAGAACTTTATTTTATCCTTAGCACCACTCCCCAGAGCATTGCTACTGGTGCATATAAAATACATCTCCAACCCTTCCCTGATTTGTTCTGCCAATGTGAACATTCCCTGTGCATCAGGAACAAAGGGAAATGGCTGCCGTACAACTTGGAAAAGGAGCTTTTTTAATGTTTTCCTTCGTGGTTTTTTTACCCTTTCGCCTGTCTCTTTCTGCACTACTGTTTCAGTAAAAATGTCTCTCCTTTTGCACTGCTGTTTAATCTACAAACTGATTCTTCTGAGCTCTGAATCTGAGAACAGAAAAACGGGAACGTGCCACAGAAGTGCCCTCTGAAACATTTCGGAGACAAGCATCTACTCAAATACTAGGTGCAATGATAACAATTCACTTTTGCCAGATGACAGCTGCCTCTTTTTTTTTTTTTTTTACCCCTTTCCTATTTGGCTCTTTACATACAGAATTGTTTCTCCACTGCTTCTAAATCTGCCTTTTACTTGAGAACTTCTCAATTTATATGGCTTCATTGTATAACTAGCACTGAATGCATGATGATAGTCTAGAGTACTTTAAAGTACTATGAATAGACTTTATTCTTTGCGGAATTAATTCATAAGGACAGTGGGAGAATCTGTGGTGGAGACAGGCTGTGGTGTTCTCAAAAGGAATAGGAATTCTGCACTACATCACTTAAACTGTTCCAGTACCAGATGCAGAAACTTGTTTCTTTTTTTTGAGTAGCTTTCAGGCTTGAGAGCCAGTGGCCCATGAAGTGTCCTCTCCAGATTTCTTTCATCTAGGATCCCTCCTTACACAAGGGTGGTTTTGCTTTTGAAAGTGTAAATTTGTTGACCAGTGTACATAATACAAGAAAACTAGTCATGCCAAAGTCTGGATTTGTAGTTCTGTCACTGCCCCCTGATAACAGTGTCATGAAACATGAAATCATGAAACTGATTTCATGGCGTTTTTTCCCAATTAGAGTGGCATGGATAATCAGTATTTATATTTTCCAGTATGACAGTTCTGGTCTGTTAGATTTGTGTTGAGGATGGTAGCTGTATTTAGGAAAACTAGCATCAGAATACAATTTGGGGTAGTACATATTATCCCAAATATTTCAGAATGTATTTCTATGCAAATCTCTTTGCAAGTGTAAGAAGATTAATACTATTAATAGAATGCTGATAAATTCAAGCAATCAAAATTCTTGAAGGTTTAATACTAACAATTTTCTGTGGCTAGATTGACAAATGATCTCATCTAGTTCATCTGGAACATTCCACAGTCTGGGAGGTCCTTCCAATAAAACAAAAAAAACCCTGGGAGCTTCTTTATTGAAGAATCTGTGTTATAACTGCTTCTCTGTTATGTGCTAACATTTCTATAAATAGTTACCAGTCTCAAACTACTCTCAAATGTGCATTTCCTTTTTTCTCAGTTCCTTTAATTATCACTTTTGTTAAAGAATAACATGTAAGTCTGACAGATTTTTGGTTTGTTTTAAATTAAGGAATTCAAAAGTAAAATGTTGCACTTCATTCTTTTGCAGAGTGCAGCACAATTCCAGAAAGAAATGTAAATTAAAAACCTCTGCCTTGTATGAGAAAGAAACACTATAGTTTTATAACCATGTTGTGTAAAATAGGAATGTAACAATGTTAATGGATTGAAAAGTGAAAAGTGTTTGTAGGCTTTGTGATTTGCTTAAATGTAGGTGTTGCTCTTTTCAGGCTCTATAGTGGCAACCTACAGCTGTGCCTTATTGTCCTAGTGAGACTGGATATTGTATTTATCAGTCCATAAATAAACCTTCCACTGTATAAAAAAAAAAACAAACCCACAACAAAAAACCAGACCCCAACTATTCCTGTAACTGATTACCCTTTAATGACTGGAAAAATTAAATACCAGTAGAATGGTGCTAGCAGGCCTTACAGAACAGTTTCTTGTAACTGAGCTTGTTTTCAGAGTATTAATAGTTCTTTATTCTGCTGGCAAAGTGGAGGAAACCAGTGCAAAACATGAGCTCCAGAAGAGGACATGCACTCATAACCTGCACTATGGATCCCACAAGAATATGAGCTTTACACCTCTCCGTGGTTCCAAATTAGATTTTTTGTTTGGGTTATTTTTTCCCTCCCCATAATTGTTGTAGTGTTGTTCTAATTAAAGCATATATAATAACCAGTGCTGGTTTCTGACATCTGACTTTACAAGCCCCCACTTCAGATGTCAAGTATTTTTGCTAATGTGCTTGAGGTGAACACAAATGCTCTAAGAGATTTACTGAAAAAAACACCCCAGAATCAAAGCAAAGCTAATCCTCCTGCAATAAACAAAAAGACCCCCAACTATCAGTCTAAGTTTGCCATTAGCAGAATAAATCACATGTAAGCCACTATCTTACTTAACATTCTGAAATCTGTATATTGAATGTGTAGCTTAAAAGGTTGTTGGCAGTAAGAGGAGTTTTCCAGAGCTGAGTTCTTGAATTTGTTCAAAACTAAGCTGTACAGATACAAGCAGACTTCCACAAAAGTAGTATTTTTAGCATAGTTGGTTGCTTGTGGAAATATATTCAGTTGTCTTGAGAACAAAGGTCGTTTGTGAAGGTGAAAGTCTGGGAGAGGGATAAGATTAGCAGCTCAGAGGCAGAGTAGTTAGTATTCCATCTTTGTCCTTTGGAAAAGCAGTATAGGGGATAGGAGTTTTAAGTACAGATGAACGATTCTCCAGTCTGCTGGCAGATAGAAAGTCTATTTTCAATTCTGCAGACACGAGTTTGCCATGTTGAGAATCTCTGGATGGTTGATGCAGAAATCTGTGGTTGAGAACAGTTACCAGGGTATTGTGGAGACTGTGGAAAGCCAAAATAGGTTTGATGTCTCATTGATACTGAAAGGTGGCAAATGAGTTTGCTTAAATAGCTGTAGGCCCTTTAGCTTGGCATCAAGTCTGAGCAAAGCAAAAGAATCCCAAATCAGGATTTGACTCGTGAAGAACAGGACTGAAAATGATGTTAGTTTCCATAACTTTACAATATAAAATAAAAGTCTGCTTTTGATTCTTTGAAACTGCAGCTTTGGTTGTAAGGAGCATGTGGGTATAATACTTAAGTTGGCAGAAGCATTTCATTTAGGCTGATGGTCTGCACTAAAATGTGACACAGGAGAACAGTGTGTGTTAAATGTTTAACGCACGTGTTAAGATTTCAAGCAAAATGGCTTGTAGTAATCTGTGATGAATCACGGTGAGACGGGGGTGTTTCTCGAGGGTTTTCTGAATGGGTACGTACTCCTCTTCACGCTCTTCATTCACCCGTCAGCTTGAAGCGCAAAGCTACCGCTGCTAAAAAAAAAAGTACACGTTTCGCAGGTGACAAACCCGTCAGAAGTACCAGTGGGCGCCCTTCGGGGCAGCCGCGATCGCTGTGTGACCGCGCTGGGTGCCGCCGTGCCCGCCGCGCCCCCGCCCTCTGGCGGCTGCTCGGAGTGCCCGCCGGGGTCACCGCGGGACTCGCCCGGGCCAGCCCCGCTCTCGCCGCTCCAGCCAATCCCAGGCCCGTGCCATTCCCGGCACCAATCAGAGACGGAGACTTCGGAGGCGGGAGGCCGGTCCCCATGATGGGCGGCGCCGCTGACCAATCACCGCCAAAGCCGGACGGCTGATGCATGGGCGCGGCACCCAATAGGCTCGCGGCCGAGGGGGCGGGCCCCGGCGCCGCGCGCCCCCGCCGGGCGGCCGGGGGAAGGAGGGGAAGATGGCGGAGTGAGGGGCGGAGGAGGCGGAGGGGCCGGGCCGCCCGCGGCCCCGCGGCCTCGGCCGCGCTCAGGTGAGTGCTGCGGGAGCAGCGGCCTGCCCAGCCCTGGCGCCGGCTCCCTCATTGGGCTGGGGCCGGGCGCCCGCGCACCCGCCTCCCCGTCCCGCCCCGTGATGGGGCTGGGCCCGGGCTCGTTCCGCTCGGGCCGGGCCGAGCGGTGGGAGCGGCTGCTCTCCCGCCCTGCGCCGGCCCCGGGCGAGGAGCGGGACGGTGGCCGGGCGGGCGCCGACGCGGAACCGGGCCGGTCCGACCCGCCCGCCGCCCTGAAAAGTCCGGGCAACTTCGGAGCTGGGGGCGAGGGCGTCCTGCGGGTCTGGCAGCAGATGGCGGGGCGGGAGAGCCTGTGCCCTGCTCAGCCGTGCCCCGCAGCCCGGCTGGGAACAGCTGCGGCTAGCAGCGGCGGGGAAGGGAGAACGGAAGGTATCACCCGAAATGAGCCTGTGCACCTCCGGCTACAGACATAGCGCTGATTAGAGGTGCTCCGCTGTTAGTCGTGCGGTCTGTGTGCTGGGTGGATTCTGCTGATCTGAACGGTTATATCCTTTTCTGGTGTCTCTAGTGCTGACACAGGAGGGCACAAAGGGGATGGTGTCCGAGTCGTTTGACAAAACCAGAACGTACAAATAATCCACAGTGCAAAACAAGTTTTATAGAAAGCGGTAAGATTACAGTGGAATTTGTTTAGCCTTATGAATTCATGTGATAATAAGGTGAAAAAGACTTAAGACACGATGAAACCTGTGAAAGTGTTACTAAAACCGCTCTCTTCTTTTCAGGTTAGTGCCATGCAGGTTAGCGGCGCTCTGAATTGTTCAAAATTGTCCGTGGCATTTTGTGCTATAGGACGTACTTTGTCTAAATTACAAAAAAAAAAAAAGGAAAAAAAAAGAGGGGTGGGGATAAAGCTTCTTACCGAAAGCAAAAGAATTAGTGTCACTAGCATGGGATTCCCCGTGTTCTTTAGTTAAAGCAGTTCTTTAAATCTCAAGTTTGTCATAGAATTGTGACTGCATTTTCAATGTGCATGGCAGGTAAAGAATTGAAGTGGTTACATGAGAACAATAGCTTTAGATCTTGTGAAGACATGGTGTGTTAGCTTGTATGACCTAATAGTGAAGTAGTTGTTTGTAAGTGGTGAAATAACTCTAAAGAAATATAAGCATGTTTGTTACAATTAGTTCTGAAAGCAGTAGCTACTTATGAGGAAACATTTCCAAATGAACATTTTACC
Organism: Pseudotriccus pelzelni; assembly: GCA_035584735.1. Lineage (NCBI taxonomy): Eukaryota > Metazoa > Chordata > Aves > Passeriformes > Tyrannidae > Pseudotriccus > Pseudotriccus pelzelni. The sequence goes on from JAWMRA010000161.1 coordinate 25,590,963, forward strand.
GATTTTCATGTGCTGCATTACTCATGTAGTAACAGTAATAGTAGCTTAGGAGCAACGTAACATTAAGGCACAGTATGCTGTTACTAATGAATATTCTTACTTATACATGTCTGTGGATGAATTATTAAAGTATGCCAGGGGATTTGCCTTTGGCATACTACATATAAAGATATGTATGGCTTTATATTATCATTAAAAGAATAACCAATCAGCTTGCTTTTGTGTGAAGTTGTATGCTATTGTAGCAGTGAGAAATAGATTTGGATTAATATTTATTTTTAATTCCTTCAATGCACAAGAACTATGAGAACTAGTATCTTAAGAAAAATAAAATTAGGGTTTTCTGTTACCCTGTTATATGTGAAATCAGCAATATGCACTGCTTTACAATCTTGCCCACAGTGCTGAGAGTCTGCAGTTTGAACATCTGCATGAACAGGCTCTGCACCTCATGATGGTCACCTGTCATGCAGGGGTGTCAAAAATCGTGGGCCAGCTAAGGCTAAAAGAACCTGACCTGAGTCTGTGAAGAGTCTGGAATATCTTTTGAACACCTCCCATGTTCATTCTTAAAAACTAGAAAAGGAACAGTGTTTGAAACCAGACCTGACATGCTGGAGGTTACATGAGTGCAAGGTGCAAGGGCCTGTGCAGTCTTTGGAGGATTAAGAAAAAAAAAGATGATTTCTCTAAAATAGAATGTGAAGGAAGAGTTGTTTCTTTGCCTGAGCAGTATTCCAGGAGCACATTCCTATAATGTGTAATGGAATTGAAAGCTCATCTTTAAACAGTCTTCCGTATGTTCTCTGCTGCAGTAGGAAATGCTGTTACAACGTTGTACCAACAATGTGGCAGATATCCATTGGAAACCTTGTGGAAGGTGGTTTCATTTGAAAGTACAGAGTGAAACAGATCTCGGGCAGAATGTTTGCAGTGCCTGAGACATCTCTACAGCTGCGAAGTGCCCTAGCAGGGGTGTATAAGCTGTGCATTCAACAATCTGGCAGTCTGTGTTGACAAGGGGCAGCAGCTGGCAGCTCCTTACTGTCTTCTGGCCTCTTCCTAGGCTGGCAGCCTTTCTAGGCTTCAGATATGCCTTTGTTTACCTTTTTGGAGATGACTTTGGTCTCCAACTCTGAATTATCGGTTTTCTTTGTCTCCAAATCTGTGTGTCTTCTGAAATTGCTGGGGGATGTTCTGGGGTCTTGATGGCCTGCTAACCTGGGTGCTGTAAACACAAGCCCCTTTGGAGAGCCTGGTTCCTGCTCAGTGTTCCTTTTGGTGCCTCCACACTCAGGCACTCCTGTTCTTTCTCCAGTCGCACCAGTCTTAGGCTTTCTATCACAGTTGTTGCCTTTACCTCATAAATTGGATTTAGAAGCCATTTCCAGGTTACCTAGAAAGTAGAAAGAGCACAAAGGCAATTTTTTTTGCAGGACTGTGAGATAATTCTGTTGTATTTTGTGTTCATGATTTAAGATTTTGTCATTGTCAAATTTCCAGGTTAAATTTGACATTTTTAAGTCATAGGAAAGACCTCAGTGAACTTGTGATCTGTACTGCTCATTTTGCTTTCTGTCTTTCTATAGGTCTCCAGCATACTTAACTTTCAAGTTTTTGTGTTTTGGTCTTTATATAAACCGATTTCTAGATCTTTTCTTCCTTACACACTTCTCAGGCTGTAGGGAAGAGAAGAGAAATCATCTTCTGTGTCCCTGTTAATTCTGCTTATCTCCTGGAGCATTTGTGTATGTGTAAGAGACAAAAGTGGTATTTTGGAAAGTCGGATCTGATGGATCTGAGTTTTAGCTGAACAATGTAATTAAACCTAAGGGTACCTTAAAACAGAGTGTGAGGGGTGGAATGAAAGTTGGTTGTATAGATGCACACTATTATTTTAGTATAGTTTCCAATTCCAGTGTGCTGATTATGTCAGAACACTGACTTTTTTTCCTCACACTTTTGCATTGGTAATAGAGTATTTTGATGTATATTAAAAGACAAATATTACAATTTTGCTGGTAAGTTTATATGTGAGATATTTCTTCATCTCTTTTTGGCTTTGAAATTCCTGAAGTTAGTTACCTGCGTCCAGGAAATTCTCTATTTGAATGTGAGATATAAAATTCATGGAGACTAACATTTAGTTATGGTAGATCAGAAAAATATGAATGGGCAATAGGTGAAAACTTAATAACAATAATATTTTCTGAAATTTTTACAGTAAAGGGTTAATGTAAGCAGTGTTGAGTTTTTACAGTTATTTCTTGCTCCATATCAATTGACTGTGTGTTCAGTAAGGTGTGAAACAAGAAAAAATAGCATTTTTAAAATTTGTAATGTCCACTAGCTTTTATTTGAAGATTTGATATTGTTGCCATCAGTTTCAGTGCCTGCTGATGGTCAATAACCTTGATTTATATCCAGTTGTATCTGCAAGTTCTCTTGGTACTACAGTGAAATTAGCTCCCACGTGGTAATCTATGAAAGTCAGCTAGAAAGTATAGCACGCAGAGTAGGTAAAAACTGGGGCATTCAAAGTTGAACTTCTAAAAATAAAATTAAAAAAAAATAGGTTAAAACCAATGAATTTCAGTGTTGGATGAACCATTCCTTTGCAAGAGAAGTGTCACCTGCTGCTTTTTTTAAAATAAGATTTACTTTAGTTTAGTTGATTCACAGTTTTAGAATAAGTGAAAGAAAATCCAACTTTTCAAAGATTGCATTGGTTTCTATTATGACAAGGAAATTTGGGAGAACTCTTGAGCTTCTTCTCGAATTAATTCTTTTGCGAATCATTTGCTGTTGCTTCCTCAATCTCTCAGACTCACGTAGTGCATGAGGGAGGATTTGAGTAGGAAGAGTCAGCACTGACAACATGAGAATAACTACACTAAAATGGGGATTTTCTGATGACTGTGGGTTTTTTGAAGGTGCAGGTGTCTGGTACATGGAGAAATGCTGTGTTATGCAGGAGTGTGAAAGCTAGTAATACTTTGCTGAGGATACTGGGAATTTTTAATAATACATGTCTGTGTGATGAGATAGTTCTGCTTGTGGCAATCCATTATTCCTTCAGTTAGGTTGTCAGCCCAGTGTCCCTGAGAGCAGTCATTATGCTTCCTTGCTAGAGTGATTTGTTATTAACATTAAAAAGGTTCTTGCCTTACTGGAGACTAAATTGTGTCCATCTCAGTTCCTTTGAAACTGAAATGTGTGTCTGTTGATGATACCTTACCATAACAAGATTCATCTTCAAAATATGCACAGTTAGTGTATACTTAATGCTCTGGGTGTACTTGGTCAAGCATGGGCTGTAGGCTGTTCTCAGTAAAGTAGGAACCAACAAATTCCAGGGAAAAAGGGAATTCTGTGGCGACAAAGCTACATTCTGTGAAATGATTGGCACATATGATTTTACTCCAGGAAGCAGAATGGTTTCTGAATCAAACCCTTTCAGGCATGTTTTGGATATATGCTTCTCCTCCCCAGTCTGTTCTTAATTAAAGTTTGCCTGTCCTGGGTGTTCCATACTTGGGCCAAATTCTCTTGACTTAAACTAAAGGAGGGGGGTGGATATGGTAATTTGAAAATTAACATTGGCATATTTTATGTAGAAAGTCTAAAATTGTTAACTGGTTCGTGGAAGATACAGCTAATCTTTTGTGTCTTGTGCAGATAATCATCTGTGATCTCAATAACTCCCTGAATGCAAATTTAATTTCATTTATTCATCTCTTTCTCTCTAAGCTCCCAGAAGAGAATGTGGATTGATTAAAAATAATGGTGAGTACAGTTGTAAGGTCATTTAGGTAGTAAATAAACTAAACTTGCCAAGTTTGTTGGTTGATTCAGTTTCCTTTTCCTTGACCAAAGAAATTTGTCACTGAGATTTTAGTTTTTTGTAGCATACTTTCAGAGAACTGGAATATTGTCACAGTGTCAGCTTTCAGCTTGGGCTTTGTGTGCAAGAAGCATTGATTTAACTATTATTTATTCTAATAAGAATAAATGTTTTTAAAATTACAAAATTCCTGTCCTGTGATGTCATTTGCTAAGAAACACTAATTGTGTCATGATATTAACTTGGAGTAGTTATCTTAAAAGTTTTATTTGTTAAACAGTAGGATTGAAGAATGATAACATAATCAGATGTAAATTATCAAATAGAAAAAAAGTACATTCAAAATTTCTAAGGATGACAGTAAACTTCTGGAGCTTTGATTTTTATTTTTTTTCCCCAGTGAATCAAATTAAGATATTCTGGTATTTAAGGTGTGTAACAGAGTGCTATATTGTATTCTCAGCTCTGCCGTGAACCTTTGGTGTGTTCTGTTGCAGCTCTTCAGATCTGTTTTTCCACATCTTCATAAGAATAAGACTTTCCCAACAGTGTGAGCATGGATGGTCAACAAAAGGATCAGCAGAAGTATTTGAGTGCCTCAGAGGGAAAGAGATGGTGACACGTACTGTATTTCCATTTTCACGATCTTCTTGCCGCTTCTAACATAGGAGCTGAAAATTGTTAGTGGAAGACTCTTTCTGATCAACCAAATGGTTAAGGTAATTAGAATAAGATAAGTACAGACAGGGAAAGGAGAGGAAGAGGTTAGTTATCCTCATGTTCTTGTATGTGAGAAAAAGAAACCAAAGAAAAATATTGTATTTCACATCTCTCCTTTTAGTACAGGACAATGGTAGTAAACATTTCTGGCACTATCTGTGCAGGAGTACACCCATCTTACCTTCCAACTTAAAACAAAAAAAATCATGTCTTAAAGAGTCCCTGTGACTAGGTGATACCATGTGAGTGTCACTGATGAAAGGCCAGGACATCAGTGAAAAGTTACTGAAGTTTGTGCTGTGGGTAAGTGGGGAGAAATGAGTAAAAGTAAGCACTTAATGTGTATGATCTTAAAATTGTCATAAATGCTTTTTTCCTCTACAGCACTAACAGTTTCTTAACTAGTTAGGTGATAGTTCAGGATGTCTCCTTGAACTATGAGTTGCTAGAGCAGAATAAACTCTCTCTCTCTGCAGTGTGCATTCTGGTGCTTCCTCAACATTGTCATGCTTTATGTTGGAGACACAGTTAAGAAGCCCCAATTAACAGTGGTATATTTTTGGATGCATTGCTTCTCAGTAAGCATATAGTTCAGCACTTCTGAAGTATTTTCTTAGCCAGCTTGTGGACATCTACAGTTAGATATAAAGTCTTAGAGAGCAAGGGATTATTGCAGTTTTTGAAGCCAGCTAATTTTGTCCATTAGAGTCAGGCTTTTAAAGTAATGAACTGGTGGGCATTTTAATGTTGAATGTATTTTATTCTGATTCCTAAACTACCTCTCCTATTTTTTTAATTTGGGATTCCAGATCCTACCCTGACATTGAAGAAGATGGTCCTGTTACCTGCTCATAGACTGCAAGATGTGGATGTTTCTCTTCTAGCAAGCAAAACCTGTCCTTCACTTCCATGGAGCTGAATGAACAAAAATCTGTCCACTTTCTGTTTCAGTCATGTCATTTGGTTCACCAGATGACTTCTCCTACAGAAGTACCCCTACTGTTTTATCAAAATCCAAAAGCAGAAAAACAGAAATCAGCATTTGGTTTCCTGAAGAAATGTCTTCTGTGCCAGCTCTTCAACCAGCTTTCTGCATTCTGTTTTAAAATGAGAAGTGCTTTGTAATCAGATACAAGTTGAAGCTGGTGTTCTTCGCTGATATTTCCTTCTTCATTTTAGGAAGGTTAGGTACTTTGCTGTGTCATGTTGGATTTTCTCGCAGATAAAGTGTCTGCATGCATTACTGTGTCAGACTGACTTGACATATATGAAAAGTTGCAACAGGAAAAATGCTCTGACATGAGGAGGAAACTTACCAAACAACTGGGGACATCCCATACAGGTATTTTCTAGTCCAGGACCCAGGCTTGACTTTGTAGATAGATGTCAAATCACATAAAGCAGCTAATGCAAGAACAAGAAAAAATGCAGAATCACCTTGTCTGTCGTGTGTAAATGCATTATCCCAGTCTGTGATCAAAATGTATATTTGCATGTGTAAACCTATGTAAGTGCTGGATATGAAGAGGTTTCAACAGAAGGAGAGATGTACCATTTAATTTTTTAGCAAAGAAAAATGAAGCTTTAAAGCCTTGAGGGTAACAGGATAATGATTAGCTTTACGTTAAATCATTCCCTCCCTCTGGCTTTTTATGAATCCTTAGGCAGCAAAAGGAACAAAACCATTCTACTGTAGAAGAGATGGGGCAGAACACGTTTCTTTATTATAGAAATTAACTTCAGGTGGGATGAAGGAGACCACAAGTGTAAAGTTGTGGTTTATCCACCTGGCTTCCTTGACACAGTTTCAGCTTTTTGTACTGCTGATGGAGTCAGCTTTCTGATTCTTTTGTGACTGAGAACTGAGAGGACCTGTAGGTTTTCATTATCTAGGCAGAAATAGGCTGAAAAGAATGGAATGTTAGCCATGTGAGGGGGTAAGTCGAGGTACAGCTAAAATACTTAGGACGGGCCTTTTCCTGGCTCTTCTCGTTCTTTCCCAAACTAAGGCACAATCTGTTGTTCTTATGTTTACATGAGATTCTTTGTCTACATAGTTTGTGCTTGTATAGAATGTTTTCTGTCATTTTGAGATGGGAGCATCTATTGTTTACATGCTCCCTGCTATGGTATTGTTTATGGTAAATAAGATTTCTTGGCAAAAAAAAACCACCAGACCTGGGATGTGTATTGTATTCCACTTCAAATCTGAAGCTTTTCTTAGTGCACCTTATTCCAAGCTTGTGATTTAGAAAATGTGACTTACTAGCTTAAAATAATGTTTTCAAATCTGGATCAAATAAGGGTATATAGCTTCTGTTAATATGCTTTGGGAGATACTAAAATGGTTGAGGAGATATATTCTAGATTTCTCGTTTTGTTCTGTGTTGCCTTTTAGAAAACTGCTGGAGAGAGCCAAACAGCCTGAAAAAGGCTGAAAAAGCAAACAGTGGAAATCCTTCTTAAATCTTAAGGATAGCTTGCAAGGGCAGCATTCTCATATTTAAAGTGTGGTGATATTTTATGGGACCAAGTTCCATAGCAGAGCGAGGACAAGTGTTCATGTTGATCCTAATCTTCAGAGTAATGTCTGTCTTTAGACTTGCTGTGTAACAATAAGATTTAGTGACAGCTTTACCCATTTTTTGTTTCCATGAAGAAAAGAGCAGACATGTTAGCTGAAGGGTGGGGAGCAAGACCCTGTGTCTCAAAATAACGCCAACTGTAATGAGCAGACAGGTGCACTAAAATTGGGTGTAACATTGTGGTGAGCTCTGTGATGAGAGTTAACATTGATCTTGAGGCAACCATCAGCTTGGTCTGACTTCTTTTAAGAGCATTGGATTTCTTTGCTGAATATGGTCTGAATTTTCTGGCATTGGAGGCAACTAGAAAAGCACACTTCCTTTTAGGGCATCCTTATGTTGAAGCCAATAGGATTTAATGTAGATGTCTGTAGAAGCAGGATCCATCTCTAAGTGATGGAAAAGTACTGTCAATATCACAGGATTATGAATGGTTGGGAAGTATCTGGTATAAGAAATGTCTCACTTTAGATCTGGGAATTTTCTTTTTTTCCTTCTGCCCATACTTACCCTTCTGATGGTAGAGCTAGCAGTTGTTTCTTGCATAGCTCGATGACAAAATACTTGGGGAACGGGAAGGTATTTTTTTTTCTGTGGACATGTACAGAAATTGCAGATTTGTCTGCCTGCAGAGTAGACACTTCAAGTTCTTTAATTTCTTTTTCTTTAGGAATAATCCTCAGTATTTTGTAACCCACATTGTAACAAAACAAAAAAATTGCTGATTTTTCCTGACTCCTACTGATGACAATGTAGCAGCATTAGTTTTCAAGTTTAATTTTAGAACATCAAGATTTTATTAGGCTAATGATCTGTGGCTTTCACAGAAGTAATATTCCAATAGTGCATGTCCAGAAGACCCCAATTGCTGTACCTTCCTGGCCAGCACTTTTATAAAACTGCTGTGTTAGGAAATGCTGCTTCAGCCTACTTACTTCTTCTTGCTCCACTTTTTCTCTGTGTTGGTTGGAAATCTTCCCATGTGAAAGATTACAAAAACAAGGGGCACGTGCAATAGATCATATATATATATACATATATATATTTTAATACTTGTGGACAAAATGATGTTACAAGTTGTTTGAAAACAACAAAATCACCAATGTCTTCCATTTTGAGATGTGTATAGTTCCATAAGCATTAGTGCTTTGTAGCAAACTGTAGTGCCATGTTAGGATCAATGCATGAGCCTAGTAGTATTTTTACAATTTCAGAGTAACAAATTTATTAGTAAACAGTGACGATAATGTAATTAACACTAGAAAGAATACAATAGAAATGTTACAAACATGGTCTAAACATGCAGTATCCTCCCTTTGACAATGGCAATGCTATCCTTAAAACTGGAGTGCTTTAACTTAATGGGCTTCATAGAATCATAGTTGACTTTCTGTTATTTGTCTGTCTGTCCAACTGCAATAGTAAGCTAGAGTATGCAAGTGTCCATCTCTATCGGTGGGATTCTTTTCTTTCTAGTCTTTGTTGGTGTTTTCTTCCATGTGCAGCATTTTCAATTTTATTATTAGCCATCCTATTATATACTCAGAAAAGTATGAATATGCTAAGGAGTTTGTGTGCATTCTGTACACATCTCTGTTACTTTCCGATCATTTACAAAGTCTGTGGATTAAGTAATATTTTTTTCAGACTGACTATATGATTATTATAGCTAGTTTAACATTATCCTCATTATGTGATAAGTTAATAGTTGCAAAATGCGATGTAGAAGACTTTTATCCATTACTGCAGGAATGGGGAACCTTTTTTGGCTGAAGTCCTATTGAATTTTACAATAACTTTGGTGGATCCTGCATTTACATACATCTTAGTGTTAATAATAAGAAGGAAGAATATGATAAGGTCAAAGGCTGTTGAAAAATGATGTTGCAGACTGTATCTGTGCAGCAGGCTATCTCTAGTCAGTGGATCAGAGATTCCCCACCCCTGTATTGTTGAGAATTCACTATCCTGTATTTTGGGTAACTTCCAGTTTTGCTTTCCAGCTCTTGAGCTCAATTTTAATAATTTCTGTTTCTCCCTCTGCTTTTTTCAGAAGGAAAGTTTAGACCGGGGAAGTCAAAATGATTTAGCACTCAATGGGCAGCTTGGACTGGTCAAATAGGGGACTGGTATTATTCTTGAGATGTGCAATGCTCTGTGGATGGCATCCTCTGATTTCCTAGGAATAAGTCTTTTATTTGGTGCCAGTGTTGCTTTTCACCCATTTTCTCTCTTTTACAAGAACAAAGTTCTCTTTCAACTTAGAGAGGATACTGCATCTTTTTTTCCTGAGACCTGTCTGTAAATGGCCATTAGGGGGAGGGAGGGAATGGGTACTTGGTTTTGTAGTTTTGGTACAACGTCTCTAAAGTAATAAATCAAGAAGCATGTCTGTGCAATGCAGAGTTAATGTATGTAACTGGGAAAAAAACCCCAACAAAACTAAACAGACAACCCTCTGCATCTAATACATTTCCAAGAAAATTGGACAGATGGGCCATTTACAGCAGAGCTCTGGAGGACCTTTGCTGCAAGTCAGGTTCAATTCTAAATGGAAGTAGCTGTACCATTGGATAAAGTAGTTAGTTTAGTGCTTGGGAGAATCAATTGAAAAATACCTCTGAAACTGGAATGCAAAATAGCACAGTATGTAGGGCGAAGAATCCCTGATGCAAACAAAGCCATAAGATGATTTAATAAGAAAATAGAACTTTAGTAGCAATAACTGTTTTGCATGTGATAGTAAATAACTTGCAAATTAGCAAGACTGTACAGTAGAGTAAGTGGGTAATAACCAAATAAGTTTGTGGCGCTCTGTGCTGCAGGGAGTTGTGTGAAGAGTCTTCCTGAGAAGAAGGGTGAATTCTTCTTATGTTCCTCTCATTGGAGGGAATTTGGCACTTGAATACAAAGTTAATGAATTTGACATATATATAAAAAAAGAAAAATTAGCTTTGTGACATCTGAAGCACTGTCAATGAGTGCTAGAGGAAGGGCAGACAGTTCTTTTTGGAAGGATAGCTGGAGTTTCCCTGTTTTTTTTTTTTTTTCTTTTTAGTAGTCTAACATTTGCTCTGTTTCTCTGAGAAGAAACTAAACCTTTCCAGATACTGGACTGTAAAGAGAACCTGATTCTGAAGTTAGAAACTTTTATTGTGGGAAGTCCTTTCTGGTTTTTTGTTTTCTTTTTTTTTGTTGTTGTTGTTTAAAAAGACCAATCTGAGATGGTCTTTAAATAAATAAAAAACAAACTAAAAAAATTAGAGAGCACTTGACACTCGAAACGTTTGCGCATGCCAGACACAACGGTAGAATTCTAAAAATGTTACTTTACAGCAAGAAATAATTTTAACCTTGCTAAACACTGTTTCGGACCATAGTTGATTTCTATCGATGCCAGAAGTTTTGCAGGGGCAAGCGCTGCGAAGCCTCTGGTAACACAGAGGGTTATTGATCTACAGCTGTAGCCTCTGTATTTGCTGTCAAAGGGGTACATAAAAGAGCCACAGGAGTTCTAAAGTGTTCCTAGTTGACACCGTTTTCAGTCTACAGAGACAATATGGCCCAACAGATAATAATATATTCTGAACAGAATTATTTCATCAGTGGTTTAGATCTCTCTGGCTGGATTTCTTCTGGGAAGCTAAAGTAATTTAGGCTGTGCCTTACAGCTGAATGGAAGCTTGTGGTTTTGAAAGCATGGAGGTGAATCAGTTTGGCTCTTCAGAAATTGATAATGGAACTGTGACAGCTGTGAGCATTTTTAGTGTATAAAGTAACAAGCATGAGAATGTCTAAATTAAGTGTTGGCTAGTATGTAATATGCATATGAAAAGCTAATTGATCTGGAAGGCTGTAATCAGTTTAAATTCCAGCTATTGAATTATTGATAAAATTGGAAGCTGGCCAAAGGGACCTTAATTTGACTGTTATCTGATTACATTAGAGAAATTATAAATTTATTTTGGTCTGTGGTCAGCAAGTAAATTTACATAAAGTGAAATAATGAAAACACAGCCTTGTTGATACTTCAGAATTACGAACTTTGTGGTGGAACGGAATTCTTTAAGAATTCTTACCCATTCAGAGAGGGGGTGAAGAAGTCAAGAGTGATGTAGCCAGGCAAGCTATCTGCATATTCTTCCCAGTTCAGGCTTTTTATAACGATCTGTATTCTATGGGCTACTAGATTAGAAATTGTTATTCACAGCCTTTCAGCTCTTGTACAATGGCATGACTTTTCCTTCAACCTCCTTGATTTCACTGCTTCTAATGCTACTACACTTTGGTGTGGGATATCAAAGGTGTAGTGACTGGTATGGACATGCCTCCTTTAGCAATACCAAACCCAGATGACACCAGTATATGCTGTTTGCATATCCAGTAGTGCTGCTGCAGAAGGTCCAGCCAGTGTGTGTGCAGGGAACTGCACCTTCAAGGATTGCACCTTTTGCAACTGAGGGTAATAGTCAAATTTAGGACAAAAAGAAAGTCTTGCAAAGACTTCTTGATAGTGAGTGAGAAGAAATTGGATTGAGCTTGAGGTCACTGGCACTTGGATTACACTATCAAGCCTGCTTTTTTGGGCAGAAAATGGAAAAATATTGAAGACAAGAACAGTTTTTGATGGATAACCAATCTTAGAAATTACTCTTCCTGCATCCTTAGGAAACTGTCTGGTCTTCCTCCAAAGCTAATAATCCTGTTTGTTGTTCAGGTACAAAGCTGCATAATGGCAGTCCAAGTTAGATTCCATTGGATTCCTTTTACGGAACGATCCAGCATTTTGCCCTGTGTAGCATTTTGACTGGCACACAAAAGCCAACAGTTGAACCAGGGTGTCTTGTTTAACAGTGCAGAACACTAACCGTGGATTCCGATGTCTGTTCCCTTTCAGTCTGCTCTTCACTTTCTCCTGAGATTTAGAGAAGGTGTCAGTGTTCATGATGTCAGCAGAGCGTGTTTCTGTCTCTGAGCCTATGTACCAGGTTATAATATAGACAGATTGCCAAGACTTTACACCACCTAAAGTTAGAGATAAAAGGTAACCTACTGTTCAGTGTGTCCTATGTAAATTCTGTCTGCTTCTTTCCATTTCCCCTTCAAATGAGTGTGTTTGCAGGTCAAATGAAAGGAGGCTAATTTGTAATGCCTGAGGCATGAAGAACTGCATGGAGAAACTGAGGGAAAGCGGCACAGGCCCACAAACCAAACCTTAGAGCTAGTATTCTAATTATGCATGATTCAAAATGTCTAGTGTAACGTAGTTATTACCAGTAAATTGAGATATGCATTTATACATAATGAAGCAATAGGAATTAATATACCAATAGCTTGAACTTCCTGCTTTGATTCTCAAATTTTGGTTTTTTTTAGAGAATGTGCTGCCTCTGTAGAGAAAGGGGCAGAATGTATAGATAGGGACAGAAGCATGGCACCAAAACTGTAAATCAGGAACTAGGATCAGCAGAACTCGCCTTTATAACCTATTGTCTGGTTCATATTAGTGTCCTGAGCATGTAAAAAGCAGGGCATGAACTAAGCATGTTTAGGGGCGAGATGAGGTTTCTCACCTGCTGCAGCTGTAGCAAGGAAAAGGGTGCAGAGTTTCTTACAAGGTGCAGGGAGGAGCAACTGTTGGGAAAGAAAAAAAACAAAGCCACAAAACCGCAAAAGACCCAGCAACAACAAAAAAACTCCAACAAACCTCCAAACCAACAAACAAGTAACAAAAACCACAGACTCAAATTGAGTGTAGTATTTGCCAGATAGTAGGTAATGAGCTTGGATGTGTTGAGAGAAATTATTTGGAGAAGACTGAAATTAATAAGCACAGTACATATTTTTCAGGTGTTGAATAGCTTTTTAATAGACAGTATTTTCAGGTAACTCTAGCCACTTAGGCAGCTGTACTGAAGCATACTGGTACCAGCCAGCAATAATGGCACCTGCAGGAATGAACCTGAAAATACTGGTAATCTTGTATATTTTTTAAGTTCTTTAAAGAGATTTTTAAAAACAGAAAATGAGGTTTGATCACTGAAGGTCTTTTTCTTCTGCAACACAGGTTGCAATTGTCTTTCTTCTTTATTTCACTTATTAAATAAAAGGGAATTTGGGTGCCATCTTTCTGTAAACTCTTAGTGTGTTCTCTGTAATATTTCGCAAATCTTAGTGGATAATGCAGTCAATTCTACTGGCAGTTTGAAAATAAGAGAATGTGTGGCATAACCTACATCACTAATACTTTTCCAAGTTTAAACTTGTAATTAAACATGTAGAATACTAGCTTGTTACTGCAGAATTCCATACTTCTAGCTTAGCTTGATTTTTTAAGTGGGCTTAACTTGTGCAGAACACTTCTCCATGTACAGAGGCTCAGTCCTCTTTCTTAAATAGAAAGAAGTCTTGGTGGAAGAAATTGTGTGTCAAGTTAACTCCTATTCATACTTCATAGCCAACCATTCAAGAAGCACCGTGATTTGGGTTTAGAACAGGGGTTGCGTTTTTCTCATGAATACTCTTTCTAGATAGATAAGAATTGCCAAACGAAGATAGGACTGTTATAAGAGAAGATAACTATTTTATGGTATTAGAAGTTAGAGTAAATGAAATCCTTTGAGCCAACTTCTTCAAGCAACAAGTAAATTTGTAAGACAGATTTAGCCCAGTGGTTAACCATGGTCATTCTTAAGTCTATAGAACACTATGCATGGTTTTAAACAGTCTTTTTTTTTTGTTTTGTGATGAGTAAGCCATTGTATCCTTTGTATTTCCCTTCAGTATAACCTGGGGAAAAAGCTACTTTAGGATGTCAGTGAAGTTATCCTCCTTTTGGAAAGCATAACAGCAAAGAAGTATTGAATATAAATTCTTTAAAATTACCTTAGTACTTAAAATAAGCTAGAAAATACTTAGACTGGACTTCTGATGGCATTCTTACATGGATTAGTGGAGGAAATTATTGGTGTAACTAGAAACTGTGTGCTCCCATTGCACATGTTTTACATGGTAACAGAGAAAGAATGTCTCCCTGCAAATTCTGATGTTTTTCCAAAAGGCAGCTTGCTTTTATATCTATGCATCTTTGAGGATTTCAAGATAAGAATTTATTCTTTTGACACTGTAAAGAGGAACTGTTTAAAAATGAACTTGGAAACTCTGCACCTGTATACAAATTTTTTTAGCAATAAAGCAGCACAGGCTGAGAATGCACTAAAACTGGATGTGTCATCTGTTCAGAAGACAAATTAATCGACTTACTCCACTCCACTTCTGAGGTGTTTGTACTTACTGTATCTTTGTCAAAACTTAAAAATTTAACTAAACTGATATATGCTGAATATCTGCTTTAAGGCCAGTTGTTACAGCAGACTTCGAGCACCAGAGCCTCTGACTTGGAAGGCAACTAAACAAAAACTGTTATTTCACTCGTGAGTAACTTCACCAGTTAAAAGCTTCAAGGGTTGTTTTAGAGGGTAGCAGAACCCTATGTTGCTTGTAGAGATGGCCTAAAAGTAATAAGCCACTCAGGTAACTGTTTTATATACATGGACTCTTTACTGTTTTGATAACTACATTTCTGAAAAATTTCTTCTGGGGTTGGCTTGTCACAGCCTGCAGGGAGGCACAACTTTCCTTGCAGTTGCTGCTGCAAGCAATTTTGGGAACTGCTGTAATGCAGCAGTAGGATACCACCTCATCAGGACTACCGGAGAAGTGTTCCAATGCTGCCACAAGTTTTCCAAAATGTTTTATGGATTGCTGACCCTTCTGCTACCTTATGGAAGATTCACAGTATGATTGATAATTCAATAGCCTGTTCAACCACTGTTTCATTTTCTTTTGGGTTTTATCTGTGGATGCCAGAGAAGACAACTGCTGATTAGCTAACATAAGAAGGCCTGAGCTTGAGACTTGCTTTCTAAGTGGTTGTTATTTATTTAAACAGAGAATTCATCCCTTGCAAGCCAGACTGGCCCTGGCTGCACGGAAGGCTAGAACACATCTCAAGATGCCGAGATACAGGAGATAAGACTCGACTCTAGAGTAACAAAAACATTTATTCACTGATCAGTTTCAGATTAAAAGGAATTTGAATCCAGGAGAGGCTTTGGGATCAAATGCTGAATCTTTCAGGAATAAGTATATAAGCATCACTTAAATCAAAATGCATCCATAGGTTTAATTTGGTATCTCAGTAAATGTTCATCTCAAATTACTGAAGACAACGTATTTATTTTATGCAGCTTGCATCTTAAAACAGAATTTACTTAGAGGTCCTCCCAGTTAAAAAGATTACAGAAATGTAGTTTAAAAGTTAACGGCTATTATTTAGCACATACTCATTATTTGTTTAAATTCATGCTAAGTGATATAATTTGAGGAAGCATTCATTAAATGCTTCATAACAACCCAGGACCCAAGCAAGATAAACTGATGTTTTTTTCCTGCAAACATACTCAAAGGAAAAGAAGTAGGCCTGTGACTCACGTGATAACGGCAATGATTTGCACAGTATGAATTTCTGAATGTCAGGGGTTTTTTTATTTAAACAGTTTCTTTTTCACAACTGTAAATATAATACAAAAATGTAACTGACAGCTTTCTTTCCCTTTTAGGGATTGACACGTAGCCAGATGAAGCAAAGCTACTTAGCACTATTATACACAGTATATATAGACATAAAGTATATAGCAAGACAGAGTCTCAATGCAGAAACTAAAAGGAAAGGGCAAAAGCAAGTAGTCCCATTATCAATCATGTTTCTTAGACTAAGGCAATAACAAAAGTGCTGACACTTAGAAAGTACCACAAAGGTGAAGTTACACAGTGGAAAACATTTACCTCAGGTGAAAAGGTGCTTGCACATATCATCACTGGAATTAAGATGATCAAGTAAATAGAATCCTCTCTGACTACTACAGACAACTACTAAACTTCCCATAAAATATATGAGCCCCTTAGGGAAAAACATTAGCCCTTTAAACAGCAAAGAGGAGAGAAGGACCCTTAACCTTCCAACAAACAAGAATTAGGGATAAAGATACTCTGTCCCAGAAACAAGGGGTAAGCAGTGCTCCTTCTTTTCCACCAAATTATTTTCCAATGTTTGGAAATAAGCAGAACCCATTCAAAATAGTGAGAAATGCCAATAGGTGTTTTTTATGAAATATCTTGATTGGCCAACTGAAGGCAGCAAGCAGATCATCACAACTCCAGCAGAGCACTTCCCATGACTGAGCAGAAGTGAAGAAGACTGTTCCTTGGTTTCACAGTTTCAGCTCCAGAAAGAAATGCTTAAATCTGTTAAAGGCAGTTGCTCACAGCTTAAATGGACATATGTGACTTGGTCCTGTGCAGTCGTGGAGCTGCATTTCCAGAGGGCTTGGCAGGTGCATGGGTTGCCCTTAAATTGAAATCCAAAACCTTGTGCTCCAGCCTGCATTGTGCTATCCAGATTCATGCAGTAAGAACAGTGTGCAGCATCTGTGACGTGCTAGCCTGCTCCTTTTGCACGCCACACACACCAGCAAATGTAAAAGAACTCTTCAGGAGTCCATTTAGCAGTGCATCCCATATGAGATGTAGCTAATGAGCCACTTAACCAGCTGCCATTAACACTGTATCTATATGAAAAGGTAGGACAAGAACTTTACATCTCTAAGAATGTTCAATTTATAACAGCTCTTCTTGAATATCACCTTGTTAGTGTGTTTGTATAGTTCCAGAAACGTGATTTTAGTATTTCAAAGGCTGGTTTTCCCCCAAGAGAAAAAAAACGAAGTCACAGTTACACTGCCTCAGAGAGCGATGTGATGCATGGGTGAGCTATTCAGTCTTCCAAGCATAATTTCAGTATGTCAGGTTTTTAGGTGTTCCCCTGAAGGGATGCACTTAATCATCAGTTCTTTCCATACACAGATAAAGTGACAGATCAACTATTTCACCACAATGAACAAACTCAGCAGAGATGCAGAAACAACTCCAGCAGTTCTTGAAAACGGCTACTAGTTGATCCTAACTCCTGCATATCCTGGTGGTAGGCCATCTGTATCTGATGCAGAGCTCTGCCATTGTGGTACATAATTACTTTGTTCCAATTCCTTCAGCTTGTTCGTCAGCAATTCCAGGCGTATGTGGAACTCCACAAGCTTTTCTTTCAGCTAGAAAAAAAGAGAAGAGTACTAAAACTAGTGAAAAATGTCCTAATGCTGGATCTTTGAATGATCTGCATCATATTTGCAGCGGCTTAAGAGCAGCTTTTAAGATAGAAAAATAGTGGGGCTTGAATCTTTATACCGCATGTCTAGTACAGACAAAACCAGCACCCAAATCATAGATCTGCACTACAAACTGGAGGTGGACGAATGTGTGCCAGCATCAGTCCTTCCAGAGATGTAGGGAAATACTCCACTTAAGGAGATGGGAGTTGCTGGAGTTTTACTATGATGAATCTGATCTTTCCTAGTTAACTCATCACAAGTTTTCATACAACTGGAGACTTCCTTTGACAGTATCTGGACAAACTGTTTCATCATTAGCTTAGGAATACACGTGGACACGTTATTTCTCAAAAGGCAAAGGCCAGATTCTTGAGCTTGTTCTAGTCAACAAGCGAACTCTCTACAGTCACATAATTTGTGTTTGCAATTAAGTACTATCATTTTTTTACTTCAGAAAATTGCGTCTCAACTTTACAAGTCTTGCCTGGATAAGATTTTTGCATTTTAGTCTCACTTGATCTGTAAAAACACTATGATCTTATGGACACTGTCAGATGACTTGAAAGAGGACAAAAGAAATGTCACAGGCCCATTAGAAGAGAAACTAAACTAGAGAACTAAACTCCAAAAAAAAGTAAGGAATAAGTAAACACATAAATTGGGTACGCTGGCTGTCTCCAACACACCATATGGGACAGACAATACTAAGATAACTAACCAGGTTACAGACAAGAACATCCAATTTAAACACCAAAGAAGAAGGGAGGTCCTAGTGCTGTCTCTGAAACTACAAATACTGCCATGCTGCTTTGAGCTTACACAGACATAAACATAACTGTGCAAAAATCCCTTTTAAATTAACAAATTACTATTTTTTAATTCTTCAACAGTGACAACACAAGTAGTAATACTTAGCCGAAGTCTGTATAAATGACTCTTGCGTTTTTTCTTCTCACGGTATAGAGGTGAAAAGATAAAAAACTTTTGCCAGAAATTTAGCTACAACTGGATATGTTTTGCAGATTAGGGGTCTTAGAAGATGTTTCACGTGTCTCACACATTGAATTAGTCACTGTAATATAAGTCAGCATTTTCTCAATCTTACAACTCTTAAAAAACCAGTAATTGTATCCATATTTTGGAACTAATATCCCAAGTTATCAGCAGTTTAAAACTATTTTCCATTAATGTAGAGATTAATGTAGAAACCTTACTTCCTGCACTTGTTTCTTTAAGGTCACAGCAGGAAAATCCACCTTAGAAGCTTCTATAACCATTTGGTTTTCTAGGAGATAACTGGAAAACAAAGGGGATAGGGAGAAAAGCCACAAGAAAAACCATGAAAAGCCGCACAGTTGCATTCATTGTTTAGACAGATTATTTAAGACAATTTTAAAGCAGATATGAAGTTGCTGCCAAAAGTAATCAATAATTAAGAAAACATGAAAAACATAACAATGGTTTTACTTTGAGATCTTAAGATTCTCTCGTTACCAGCTATAAGTAATTAAATTTCTATAGTCAAGTCCTCAACCTATCATGGAACTACTTGGATACCTTACATTAGCTCAGCAAATCTGGAACAGAAGGAGATTTCAGCACTGCACTCAACTAAAGTTAAACCCTTACATTACATGAGGACAGTCAAGAACTGCAAGGCAAAATCAACACAAAAAACTTGGACATCCAGGATGTTAAAATCCCACACCAGTGTGCTCAGACAAAAGTAAAGGCACTTTTGTTAGCTGTTGGCCAGTTGTACGGTAACTTACAAATCCCTGTGAAATCCCTGACTGTAGGAATACAGTGTGCTCACCAGAGGATTCTGTCCTTGAAGAAACAGAACAAGCCTCGGAGATACGCCATATCACTGGCCGCAGAATGGAGGATGAAGCCCACAGACAAGCCACATGACTGACAGGATAATGCATTGTAAGCACTAGAAGGAGAAGGGGAAAAATATTTTCAAACAAACTTTTGAAACCATAGATACTACATGCCTGTCAGACAACATCAAATCTTCAGTTCTATTAGAGCAAAAACCCAAGACATAATAATGCCTTCTCATTAAAAAAATAATAGATACACAACAAACATGAACATAAGAAGCTGGGCATGTTGTGCCCAAGTAATGAAGTAATCTTTTTAATAAGTGAAGTTGCAATTACGGAAGAAAATACACACGTCTTATTATCACGGAGTGGTTTAGGCTATACTACTCAAACAGGATTTAACTGATAAAACAAAGCATATGCCAGGTCACAGATGTGAAATTTCCTCTTGATAAAACAGATTATTGCTTCATGTAGGGGGGGGGGGAATAGACAAAAAAATAGCAAGTCTTATATGACATTTTACATCCCTCCCATCAGACCAGTCCCTGAGTTACCAAACCTGTTGCCAATTGTAGGCTCAAGAATAGAGCAGTAGAAGTTACCTGTTCCCAGTACTAAGAAAAACCAACCAAAACTCACAAAAATACAAACCAGAAAACCCCCTCCCAACAAATACCACCAAATCAAACACAACCCAGAGATGCTTTAATTTAGATAACAGACCTTTTAGGGAACGAAAGAAACAGACCTAAAGGGTAAGCCGTCTCTTACTGCATTGATCAAATGCTCCTCTCCACGACAAAGGTTAGAGCAGTAAAACTTTTGACAGAAGCGAAAGCTACATCCCTACAAAAGGTTTCTCCATCCGAAGCGGTGAAGCAGAAGTACAAAAAGCACTTGGTTGTTTGCTAAGCCCCTCAGAACCCTCCGTGCACGAGCCGGAGGAGCCCCCGGCTCCCGGCCTTGGCAGACCCCGCTCTGGCCGCCCGATTTACGGCGGCGGCCCGATGCCAAGAGCAAGGACTAGGGGAGCTACGCACCATCCCAGGAGCGGTTCCTCGAGGCCGATCAAGAGCGAATCCTCCCAGATGACATCACTGGTGACTTCTGCGGAGAGAGAGACGCGCTGCAGGCGAGAGCCCCGGGACCAACCTCAGCCCGGCCCGAGACCCGCCCGGGGCAGCGGCGCGTCCTCCCGCCCCGCGGCCCCGGGGCCAGGGGCAGCGCGGGCTCGGCACCCCCCTCCCCGAGGAGGCACTGACTGCAGCAGGCGAGGAAGCCGAGCCGCGGCGGCTCCGGCGCGCACAGCTGCAGCGAGTCCCCCAGCACGGTCCAGCAGCCGCGGCAGTGGAACACGGCGCACAGCTCCGGCAGCGGGCCCTGTCGCCGCGGCGGCGACGCCGGCTCCGCGGCCGGCGGCAAGGAAGACGGCGGCGACGGCGGCGGCGGCGGCATCCGGGCGGCAGCGGCGGGGGCTGACGCCCGCTCCAGCACGATGGTCCCGAGGGGCTGCTGGTCCTGGAGCAGCTCCCGCAGCTGCCGCCGCACCGCCATCTCCTCCCGCCGCGCGCTTGAGCGCGGCTCCCGCCCTCCGAGCCTGGCGATTGGAAGGCGCCTCACGGGTGTGCGCTGGCACTGGGCAGCGGGCGCGTCAATCCCGGCCGCCCGGGGCCATTGGGCAGGAGCCCCGCCGGGCCAAACCGCGAACGCCGCGAACGCCCGAGCGCGCTTGAAAATAAGCACGCGCGGCGGGGCGCGCCGCCATTGGCTGCTCCCGCGCCCCGCCCCTCATGGCCTGTCGCAGCCAATGGGCTGGCGCGGCGGGCAGTTCGAACGGCGGGGGCGGCGGGCGCGGTGTCGGTTGGGCGCGCGGCGCGGGCCGGGGGTGCCGCCGCCATGCCGCTCGCCTCGTCCCGCACCCTGGAGGCGCTGAAATACGCCGAGCTCCAGCGCCTCGCCAAGGCCGCCGGGCTCAGGGCCAACCTCCGTGTGAGCGGGGCGGCGGGGAGGGAGCGGTGGCGGGGAGCGGAGCGAAGGGCGGGCAGGGAAAGGTCCGGGTTACGAGGTTCCCCTCCGCCCGGCCGTGAGCCCAGGGCAGCGGGTGTCCCGCCGTGAAGGCGTCCGTCCGTCCCCGCGGGCGGAGTTCTCGGTACGGGGCCGCGGCCGCCCTCCCCTCCCGGCGCTGGCGGCGGCCCGGCCCGCACGGTGCGGCCCGAGAGACGCGTCCCGGCCGTGCCCTCCCGTGCGGGGCTCTGGGAGGCGCTCAGGGAGGGGCTGACGCGGAGCTCCGTCCGCCTGGAGGCACCGAGGGGGGAAGGCTGCCCTGGCCGCTGGTGGCCCCGCTGCTCCTCTCTCGCCGCTGTCCCCGCACTGTTTCACTCCCCACCCGCCTCGGTGCGCGTAGGTGTGGTCACCCAGCGTGGTCGGCTGGGTGTTTTGTTTACGACCTGGAGTCGGCGGAGCAGTGACAGAAGGGTGCCTTCAGGGAGGGGGGCGTGTGTGCGCGTTTACCAGCCGCGGTGAAGGAAGAGAAGTTTCAGCTCTCCCCGACAGCCTGCCTGGTGTAGGTGTGGCACTGCCTGGCCTCTCCTGGCAGGCGCTGCCAGCAACGGGAGAAGTCACAAAACCTAGAAGAAAATCCACCGCCTCGCTGGGCAAGGGAGTTCGTTGTCCTGACCCAAGAATTTTTCCTGGAGTTTTAGTTTTGGAGTATTTTGCTCTTAAACTCCTAGTTCGGGTTTGATTTTTATACTGATCTTTCCAGTTAGGTATTTAAGTGTCTTTCGTAGCCTGAATTATCAGTGGCGTGGTTTTGTTGTTGTTTTGTTGCTGTTGTTGCTGAATGTATGCAAGGGACAAAAGCTGCTTTGCATGTAGTATTGTCAAGACAGAATTTACTGCAGAAATTTAATATGATTTTAATTCGTGTTCAGCTGTGCACTGTTGGTTAAAACAGCCTGTCTCATTCATCCTTGAACAATTAACCTTGTCTGAAAAACAGACAGACCGAAAGAAACCTAGTCAGGGAAATTTGCCTTTGTGTCCCGGTGGAGAATATGCTACATACTTATCTGCGGCCTTAAGCACCTTCCCTAGTTTGCCTTGAATGAAGCCCTAGGCACCTCATTCTATCAGATGCAGGAAATGTTCAGCTTGTTTGTTTGATCAATTTATAGGACACTCGTTGTGTTTATGCAGATTTTGTTTGATGACTTAATGGACTATCTGGTTTATAAATTGCATTGATTTCTCTCCAGGGGGACAAACTGTTGGAATTATTGAAGCAACACTTTCAAGAAACAGAACAAGAAAATATGGTAATAGATGATAAATCAGCTATTGTTTTTGAGATATAAACTTAAATTTTTAACCAGTAGGATGAGGGGTGTGCTGGAGGGTGGTTTTGACCGTGATGTGAACTATAATAGAAGTGCCTTTTTAATTCTTAGTGTCTGTAGCTTAATGTACTCATATACTGATAGAAATAGCTGTGCTAATGATAGTTTTGAAGTGGCCTCTCATATGATCCAAAGCTGTTTTCCTTTTGGCTGTAAAATTTAACGTATTTTTCAGCATCAGTACAAAATTAGTCTCTGTAAACACTAACACCTAATTTCCATTGAACAAATATTAATTCTTGCCTGTTTAGCTCCAGACAATAGTTGCTACTAAATATAAAAATATTTTATTTATTTTGCGTGTCTAGATAGTAACTGGAAAACATTTTGCATCTATTACGACTTACTTACACTAACACTATAATGAAAGTGATACAGCTGTGCTATTTCCTTTATTAATTTCTTAAGCTATTATTTTCATCATTTTTTTTAAGTTTTCTGTAAGCAGAATTATTTTGTTGGATGTGGTGATGTTTTTTGTTTTTGATTAAAAAAAAAAGTGGCATCTTCTTTTTCTAAAATGTGTCTTCCTTGAAGTACTTCCTTTAAAAAATCTTTAAAGGTTTGAGGGAGTGCTGTAATCCTTGACAGCTCTTTAAAATTTTTTTTTTTGATGAAGAGTATTCCACAAATGTACAAATCTGGGAGGGTTGCGGCATTATGCAAATTAGATTTCAAATATGAAATATGAGGCTTTTATAATATTAAAATACAATATAATAAAACAATAATAGAATTCATTTTGAGAGTACTCAAACAATGAGCTTTGATGCTTAGGGAAATCTAGATATTGCCAGTTTCATGATTACTATGCTGCTAAATGGCATGCTTGCTACTGTTTTTCCTCTATGTGAAATAGTTTTTCCAATAATAAAATTGAAACTGTCCCTGGAGTATCTAATTCATGTTTGTGTCAGACATCTACCACATTATAGTATTTTTCTGCTACAGGATCCTGAGAAGAGTGCATCTGCTTCCATCACATTGGATGAACTTAGCAGTCAGGAGGAAATTATGCCTGATTCAGTGCGTTTTATTACAAAAAGATGTGGCAAAGAAAAGAAAATAACCGGAAAAAAGAGGAACTTCCATGAGGAAACTACCAGTGAAGAAAACCAAGTGCTTTCTGATGAGAAAGAGGTGATATGCATTGATTGGTTTTGTGTCTCCCCTTCCTCTGAGTGTAATTTAAATGCATTTGATTTCTTTTTACCACCATTGATAGATAGTATACATTTATATATGTGCGTGTATATATACATATAAGAATTACATATGCGGTGTTCTGGTATTGGATGTTCTAACACTGACTTTTCTCTATCTTAACTATGTGCTATTCCATAATAAACAGACATTACTTGCTAGTCATTGCTTCAAGGAAATAAATTCCTCTTAAGAAATATACAATACCAAGCACTTTATCTGAGTGTAAGAGTGCTCTCACCTACTTCATGATAGTATTCTGAATATTAAGCTAGTTTCAAAATTTATCTAAAATAAGGCAGTTCTCACTCTTTTAATACAGAAAAGATTATCAGAAGTTGCACCATTGCCTAAACTTCGCAATTTTTTTTATTGTGAGTGTTCTATGACTGAGGGAGAGGAGGTTTCAAGGTGACATGGAGGCAGAATTCTTTTTCTCTAGAGTTACAAGGAGCGGGTAAACTAAGAACCGTCTGAAAGACTTCTACTGACCTGAGATGAGTGTTAGAAGATTGTACAGTAACCAAAGCTCCAACAGTGAAAAGTAACATACCCACCCAGTGAATTTATTTTTACTTGCAAATAATTAACTTTTATCAATAAAGGTAATTTCATACTAAAATGTTAGAGCTGTACAGGTGAAAGCTTTTTAATATATCTGTTTGTGAAGTAACAGGGTAAGTCTTTCACTTCAGGTTGGACTTCAGAAAAATCTCAATCTCCCAGCCAAAGCAGACTCAACTGTAAGGTTAGACCACAGTGCTTAAGGCTTTATCTAATCTCATATTGAAAACCCCTGACAGTGGAGGCTATGCACCTCCTGTTCCACTGATTCACTGTTCTCAGAAAAACAGCCTTTCCCTGGAACAGAAAGGAACAAACAATTGGAAGAAATTGTTTAAATGAAGTATGTTTAAATTGCAGGTGCATTCTGAAATGAAAGAAAATGAAATGCCTCAGGATGAGCATGAAAAGGGACAGAAGGCATTCCAAAACAAAAAACAAGTTACCAGAAAGAGAGCTATTGAGAATGCAGGAATGGGTACTGCTCAGAAGAAACAAACAGAGAAGACGTCTATTAAAATCAGGGGAGATGAATGTAAGTAGAAAATTGAAAAAAGCAACTGTAAAAATTTGTACTACTTAAAATAACCAAAAAGTACATTTAATCTTATCATGAAGATTTTTGTGGCATATCTGATGATTAGTACTTTATTTGGGGATACCAGAAGAAAATCTGTCTGGGTTTTTTTTTTTTACCATATTGTTACAGAAATCCACAAATTCTACAGTGTAGCAATTTTGCTGGCTTTGGCTTCAGAACTCTGGACCTGATGCTTTTAGTGAAGGAGTTCTTAAAGGTCTGAGTGTATTTGAGTCTTGCACTTCTAAAAGGATCAGTGCCTTTTGGAATATCCCTGAGGTTGTTACTTGGCTCCTTTAACAGGTGGCAAGAAAAGGAAAACCTGCTTCCTAAGGTTTCATTTATCTTTTCCTAGAGATGAACAGGTTATCTCTTTTTTTTTTTTTTTTTTTTTCCCAGGAGTAAAATTGGTAGAAAAGGACCTACAGACAGAACTCTTGTTTGCACTACTTAATAGTATCTGTATTCCAGTGCATCATTTTTCCATATGGTGTTTTTTTTAGTCCCTGCAACACGATACCACTGCAAATATTAATTAATTTATCCCCCACTCCTTTGTGTATGCAGCTGACAGGAAGAAATGAGTTTGTCTAATCAATCTGATAATTTATTGGTACTGTGAATTTGTCAAGTAAGGTATATACCTTTTATTTGCTCTGGTTAGGCTACATGTATGTAGTCTGTAAACTGGATTATGGATATTCTGGCTGTTCAGTGGAATTTACAAGGACCATCTTATGGGAGACCAGCTATAATTTTGAAAGTAGCTTAGTAGGATTTTCAATGAAGGTTATTTATAAAACAGAAGCAATAGAGTACTGTGGAGGATGCTAGGGCTGAAGCAGCGTTCATCCTGACAGCTGGTACAGTACTCATCTCTTCCTGTAACCGTAGTTACAAATGTCTGTACTACTCTTTCTATGCTGTGTTTTTGTGTCTTGGGATTTTTTTGTTTGGTTGGTTGGTTTTGTTTTTTGGTGGTTTTCTTTGGTTGTGGTTGGTTTTTCCCCCCAGTAATTTCAGACAGCAAGAGCTGTGTTACAGGAAAGTACTATGCCTGCATTTAATGTTGATGGGTTGATTTTTCAACAATCATTTTCAACACCCCCCCATTATTTGCTTCCAATGAGGATTTCTTTCAGTATATGGAGGTCATCTATGTTTACGTTTAAGGGGATGTGAATGACCAGAAAAGCAAATGTTTGCTTTTTATTTGCAAATGCTGAACTTCATGTGAAGTCTTTATCTGATTTTTTTTTTAATAGAAAATTAAGCAGTAAAATCTGAACATGAGCTTAATAATATACCTGAGAGCAGAGATTAACAAAAAGAACTCAGACTCTCTCTACATATATTAGGCAGTAGCAGAAAAGCTGGGCAAAAGGTATTTCCTCTTCATTATCAACATTTAAAAACCACAGATCACGGCCTGTGAATTTAAACTTGCTTTTGCTTACCACAAGCACAGTTCTCTTTTTAACTTTCTCTGTAAAATAGTTTACTATCATAAGATACTAACCTAATAGGACTGTAAGATTCATGCTGGGCTTGTAGTTTGTCAAGACACGCTATTACTGACAAACCAATTAAAACACTTTGGAGAGACTTAAGACATATTCCAGCTCTTTCTATTTCTCAAAACCCAAACCCACTTTGATAAGGTGTGTTTTAGAACAAATTCTTTTAAAACCATTGCGATGACTTTAAAATGTTTTCCAGCAGTTCTAATGATTTTGTCTAATCTTACTGTACCAGGTGATGCTCATAATGCAGGAGGGAAGACCCCTTTACCTGTAGGCTGTGCACCTAGGTCTGCAAAAACAAGGATGAAAGCTACTACACCAAGTAAGATAACCTACCATCTTTAGGAATAGATGTGTTTTACTGTGTGTAAAGGGAGACTTGACTTAGTTTCCTATAACTCAGATTTCTATTTTTGCTCAAAGAAGAGAACGTACTCTCTTTAAAAATCAAACAAAATTTCCCAAAGGTTACATTTTAAGCTAAGTATTCCAACTTGTAAATTCAAAGTAGTAAATGACTGGCGTGTATGTTATAAAACTGTTATTGAACATTTTGATGTCTTTTGGATATAATACTTGCATTAATGACTTTAAAAGAGCAGGAAGACATGCTATTATTTCTGCTTGTTTAGTTTTCACTTTATAAATACTGCTGTTGTGCTATATTACTATGTATTAGCTTATTTTCATCACTTCTTAAAATGCATTCATTAGTTTAAACTTAGAAGTACTGTTTTCTTTAACTGCAGAATTTGGGGATTAGGTTAGATGATCTTTAAAGGTCCTTTCCAACCAAAACCATTCTGTGATTCTGTAATTCTCCAGAGCACGCACCAGGTAACTGGTCACATAGCTGGGGAATAGGGTTTTTTTCATAGTGCTGGCTAGCTGTGTATGCGGTCTTTAATTAGAGGGATACTTTTTGTTTGAGGCCATAACAATAGGTGCTGCAAAATTCTCCTATTAAGTATTAAACTTCCTTAGAGCATATTACATCTGTGAATCTTCTTTCTTAGACTTTAAAAAGTTGCACGAGGCTCACTTCAAGAACTTGGAATCTATTGCTGACTACATGGAGAGGAAAAAAAAAAGGAATGAAAACTGTACAAATTCTCTCAGCACAGTCAAGGTAACCGTAACAGAGGAAGATCTGTTGTTCCCATATTCATTTATTTCCAGGGCCTCTCTGTAAAAGTCCCTGTAGAGTCTCTTTAGGGCAGTAAGTAGCTGGTCACGTGAACAAGCAGTAGAATGTAATGATGAATGAAATTTTAAATTTGTCCTATATAACTAACTATATGTAGTTATTTGTATATAACATTGTTTTGCCAAGGGATGAGGCAGCACAAGAGACACAGACACAAACTTGTAAAGAACAAGTGTATAAATTTACTATAGTTCAAAACAGCAAAGAATTACAAAAGGATAAGCTTTGCAATGCACCTAATCATTACTACAAAGAGTGTCTATAGTGATTAAGAAAGATACATCACCACTTACCCTTTAATGCAACATCATCCAGACCCCCAGGTCAGCTGGGGAGCCCCAGTTGCAGTGAAGGGCCTGAGAACCACCCCTGGGAACTGAGAAACCCTATGCAGTGTGTTCACTCGTAGGTGAGGCTTCCACCTTCACTGTGAAAAAGGCCTAGCTTTTATTAGTAAACAAACAAGCTTACATCACTGCTTACTGCAGAAAAACATTGGAATTTCTTCTCTCCTGGGGTTTCACCCAAAGCTTGGCCAGGGCTCACAGGAAAATCAAGGGAGTCAATTTGGACTATCTGATGTTGAACATTAATGGATAGAAATCTTCACTAATAAGCAGATACCTATATGTCTTACTAACAAGCATACATGTTTACACAGGTGTAGTCTTATCACACTATGTACATTTTACTAATGCTTATACAGAATTATTGGATAATAAACAGATACATGACTAAATATAACATTAGGCTGGAAGGTTCATCTAGAGGTCAACTCTGGCTCAGGGCCTGTTGTTCAGGTCTCAGCACTTCAAACATATAACTTTTTATATATTAACAGTGTATAGCTATAGGAATCAACAAATAACTTGTTTGTTTTGAGTTAGAATAATGATGTCACAACTACTTCAGTGGAAGATCTCCTGGAGCTTTTGTTTACAACTGTCTGAATTGCTGTGGAACTTAACTCAAGGGGATAGGCTGTCTTTCAAAGAGCAGGAATTAAATATTCATCTCCTCTTTTGTGCCTAAAAGAACTATTGTCCAATGGCTGCATATGACTCTCTTTTAAAATATGTGTAACATATATTGTTCTTAGTGTCCCTGACACTCAGTTCTTACATTTAACCCTTGTGTGGGTCAAAGCTGCTAACAGGACCTCTTGCAAGCGTGGCAGACCCTAGAGAAGTGACAGTATTGTATCAATGAATGTATAAATATGTCAATGGATATAGAATTGTTCGGCTTGGAAAAGACCTTTAAGATTGTTGATTCCAACCATTATCTTAGCACTGCCAAGCCCATATCAAAACAGTAACACTGAAACTCCTGAGCACTACATTTTTCTTTATGGCATACATGTATTAATGCATACTTGAGACAGATTACCATTGGCAGGTGGTGACCAAAAAATCAAATCCCTTAAAAGCATCAGAAAAGAAACTTCATATAACAGTTCTAAGGTATGTGTTTTCAGATCAGGATCAGTTTAAAAACAATAAAACTACTTATGTTTTTATGCTTTTAAAGAAATAAAAGAGGAAAAAACCTGAAGAGGTTGTATGCTTATGATTTGCTGTGTATTTTCTCTTTCTCTTGGCTACTGTTCAGATACATTTTTAGCAGAGTCTGGTAACTGATTATTTGATTTATTTTTTTTTTCCTAGAAACGGACCAGTGGCAAAGCACTTCTATTCAGCCCAAATCCAGCAAGAGGCAGATTCTCTACCACCTGCACTCCTGGTAACCTCCGGCGCTCACCACGCAATTCTCTGAACGCTGCAAATCGGAGTATTTTATCCCAGAAATCTTCATTTAATCCTTCTGTTCTTTCAACCTCCAAAATGAATGTCAGGTAAAAAGAAAAAAACTAACAGCAAGCCATTTGATACAATACACATGAAATAATCATCACTGACTGTGAGTTTACTACCTTATTTCTATTTTAAATGTGAACTGTGCAAGACTAATTCTGATTACTAACTTTCAGCCTAGCATTATAGCCTAAGGTTTCAGCCTTACTGTGCTGGTACTATCTTCCTTCTTGTTTTTTTATGTCTGTTGATAGTAGAATCTCGCATCTCTGCTTTCTTTTTCCTAAACCAGGCAAGCAGATTATTTTTCTTACTGTGTTAGGTTGTCTGACAAAACGGAAAACCTATCTGTTGTTTCTAAATTAATTTATCTTTGAGATTTCTTAACCAGAACTGTATTCAGTATTCCAGGTGAGTCTTGCAATGGACTCATCATTTGGGGTTTTTAGCTACTCTCTCTTCCTTTTATTCTCTATTTCCCCTCCCCCTTAGTGTGACAGCAGGGATCTTGAGATTGACTACTATAAGCAGATAGTTCCCATCTGCTGGAAACGAAGTTGACACTAGTAAGTCATGAGGAATTGCTAAATGAATGAACTCATACTCACTATTTTACCGCATTTCCTTTTAAAACATCATGTGTATGTCATTATTCCCCCACAGTAATCTAGTTCTCTATTAATGTCAGTTTCATGAACCTGTTTTCAGAAAAATTTTTAATAAGCTAATAAAATTTACCGAAGTTTTCATCAAGAAACTTTTAAAAAGATGGAATCAGAAGGATAGTCTTTATGGTATTCCATTGACGAATGTCCTTTTGCTTGGTTTTCTTTTTAGTGAGTCCTTGTCTGTACTATTCCTTAGTCGGTTTCTAACTACTATACTAATTCTGTCTTGAATCATTTTACTAAACTTTCCACTATGACTGAAGTTCTGATTAGACATTCTCCTTTGCTAATAATACATGGTTGTTCTCAGGTCTTGATTGTGTAACTGCCCATTTCTCTGACCTTCACTTTTCAACTTTTGCATGCCAAGGTTATAACTGTTCGGGCTTTTTGTCCCTGAGAAAAGTGTATGTGGGTTTGTTATTGTGATGTCAGATAATGCAACTTCTAATATTGATATCTGATAATATGTAATTATGTGAATAATTTGGAATGCAGGTCTTTTGCTGTTCAGAGGTCAAATCAAGTTTATAAACTTTCTAGCTTTGTTTCTATTTTTAAAGTCCTCTTTTTGATTTCAGTAAATAACAACAAATGAAAAAGTAACCATCATAAACTTGCTAGCCCACAAAACAGCTTTTTTCAATGTATACTCACTGTTCTTCCAAATCTTGCAGGCTTTTAGCTTATTCTCAGTACCTTTTTGATAAGGGTGTTACTTCATGCAAGATTTTGAATTTTCTTTCATGTTTTTAGAGATATATATGTGTATGTATACATACATGTATTCACACATCCACATTAAAAGTGTATATATACACATATACATAGAGCACCTATGTGCATCTTGGTATGCAAGTAACTTGTGTGTTCTGACTAAAATTTTGAGCTTCATCTTGTAGGTCTTTGAGTTTCAGCAGGCTGTTAGTTAATTTTCTTTCAGTTTTTCTTAATTTGAATTTTAAAACTAACAACAGTGACATTGAATACTTTATTACAGAATCCAGATCTAACACAAATCATACCTGTTGGTGAAGAAATCTGCTATCTGATTGCATCCAAATACATTTGCTCTCCAAAATAACAAGCGAGTTCTTTGTAATTCCTGATATCCTTTACTGCTATTGATGATGGCTCGTAACTTGAAAACTGTTATACCAGCAAGGCATTTTAGTGCAATTGATGCATGAGCTGTGAATATCTTATATATGCAAGAACATCTTATATATGTAAGAAAAACAGAATGCAGAACGTTCTGTATTCTGGCACATTGCTTGCATTCCTTGTAGGTGACTAAATTTGTCTTCATATTTCTAACTATTTTCAGGTTCTCAGAAGCCACAAAAGATAATGAGCACAAACGCTCTCTTACCAAGACTCCATCTCGAATGTCTCCATACATGCAGGATATTTGCACACCTGACACTCAAAAGAACTGCAAACCAATAAGTCAGAAAAGCAGCAAGGGAAATGCAAGAAATGATTTGCCTGCACCAAAGGGTAAAGTGGCTGGTGAATATTTGGCTCTTTCAGATCAAGACTTCTGTCTTAGTGAATAATTATTATATAAATTTTTAATAACATAATGTCATGTAGTCCCAGGTCTTAATTTAATTCTCTAATTTATGACTGATTCTTTAGAAACTGCTGTAGTTTTTTGTTTCATTTGTTTTCAGTGGCTTGAGTAAAATGGTTGGGTGCCAAGACTTAAACATACAGTACCTGGCTACCTACAGAGAAGAGGATAGAAAATCCTCTGGACCTTTAGGGATTACATAGCAAAAGATTCATATGCAGATACAGGGAGACCCTGTCTGTGGTGACGGGAGTTCCCGATGCCTTCTCAGAGATCTCATTCTTCTTGTGGGGTTAGCATGCATTAGGCTTTTAGCTGTGTTTTAGGACAACCTGTTATTACCAGCCTCAGCAACTCTAACTCCAGAACTAAAACTAAGAAAACCTAGAAGTCTTCTGATTGTTACCAGTCTGCACCAGCACAGCTCTGCTACCCAGCCATTGATATCTTTAGCATCACCGGCCTACTGGCACAGGCCAAGAACCCAGAGCTTCTTGGTTTGCTCTGTAACAGTATTAATGCTTTCAAGGGGAAAACAAAGCCCCATGTTGATCTGAAGCTGATCTGTTCCAAAGGAATGCTTCTTTGTTTAATGCGAAAAGCCACCCAGTTCCACATAGAGACTAGGAAACACAATTTGCTCATAAGTATTAGAAAAACACATGAAGCTGTATATGCTCTTGGATAGTATAATCATACCAGAAGGGCTAGAAACACTGCAACTTTTGTCCTTTCCAGACCTGGAAACGCCCTGTTTCAAGTAAGCTGTATTTGTGCAATTGTACTGTTAGAGGTAGCAGACAGTAGTACTTAATGGCTCTTTGGTCTTAATAATTGTCAGATGGTCTTCACAGGCGCTTCCCAACTTTGTGTGTACAGCTGCACACAAAGCTACTCTTGCTACTATAACAATGATATTGTGATGCCTTTTGTAGTTATCACTCCCTTCAAGTTTGGAGCTCAACCTGCAGAACCCACAAGCACAAAGAAGACATTTGATCTCAAAGCAAGTCTCTCGAGGCCACTTCGGTATCAGCCACATAAAGGTACCATGATCCTCTGTAGCTTGTGTTGGTCACACCCCTTATGCAAATTGTAACAGCAAAGTCTCTTTTCCTGTCGCTTTTCCTTTCTCTCTGGATTCCCACACAGTCTGTGGGCTGATGTTAAATTTCTACATAATATACGGGAGCCCCTGGTGGCCTAGTGGTTAGATCGCAGGACCTTCACCGCTGAGGCCTGGGTTCGATTCCAGCCAGGG
>JAWMRA010000161.1:25624066-25718075 GCA_035584735.1 Pseudotriccus pelzelni
AAAAAATCCAATGCGCAGGCTGGAAGGTGTAAAGACCTTCCCCGGATCTTCGTTCACGAAGACTGGCCATTACTTACATAATATACGCTCCAAGAGCTTCACTACTGAAGATTAAGACTTTATGACTAAAACCCCATCAATACAAGAATAAGCATCCTTGTATTCCACTGAATGATGTTATGTACGGGAAATAGGAAACACTTCTTATGTATTTAGACTTTTTTTTTTTGAAGTGCACTATTGTTTGAGAAGCTGAACTTTGTGTGGTGAGTTCTAATTCTAAGTACAGTCACCTGTTACTACTTCTAGAAGGACTACTTGTAGGGAATGGGCTGGTGAAACTGATAATACAGCTTGAAAATGCATTTCATCTTAAAGTCAACCAGCAAAAAACAGGCTAGCTAGGATAAAATTAATGGTAAGAAGTAAAACAGTTACTCAACTAGTAAAGTAGTCTCTCTTTTTGCCCCTAAACTGTAGGACGACTAAAACCGTGGGGAGAATTTAAAGAAAATGCTGTCCTCAATAAGTCTGGTGGTAGCAATATCTCTTCACGTAAGAAAGATTACAAACAGCCGCATCTCCAGACAAGGTTAGTGCACTACTAGTCTTTGTATGAGTAGTTACTTAAAATAATATGACTCATTCTTCTTGGGATTTAAATATGCAGTGCAGGAAACAATACTTTTGTATTAAAGCTATTTTTGTTTTCAATAACCGTTCAATATCAGGAAGACCAGCAAGGATGGCTGCTCTGAATTTGTTAGACTTCTTTTTCCATGAAAATTATCAGTTCTAGAGTTTGGAGACTTACCTTCACCTTGGAAGAAGCTGGCAAGAGATATGTTGCTACCTTGAACGTTAGACCTTTATGTCTAAGAAGTATTTGCCTGAATGTGTGTTCAGTCCAAAATGGTACTGGTTCTCTCTCATGGCAAATGAAGCAGACTGATTAAAGTGGTGTGAAGCTCCAGTCAGTTTCAGATTCCTTTGGTTGCTTGTGTCTCTACCTTTAATATAACTTGATATGGTCCATCTCTCTTCTTTTTCCCCTTTAGGGAAGAAAGGCGTGAGAAACATGAGCAAGAGAGAAAAAAGAAAAAGGCTCAGGCTCTCGGAAACCGTAGAGGAGTATCCGTGTGTTAGGATGAATAAGAAGTATCTAAGAAATCACTGTAAATATTGTTCCTGTCATGTAAATATCTGTGCTGTTTGTGTATGGTTCACGTTGCTATCAGCTAGTGGAATCCAGAGAGCAATTAATGAGACCTTGTATCTGAGCATAATATTTTTGTGATCAACTTCTCCAATGAGATGAGAGTTCTAGACTTTCGGGAGCTTAGAACTCTCTCTTGTTGCTTCGTAATGTTTTAATTTAAATAAACATGTTAAAGAAGAAAATGTAAGTGAAAAAAAGATGCTTAAGAAGCCTCCTTGTAGAACAGACTTCTGCACCAGCATGCATTTGTTGCCCACTAGAATACAGGCTGTGGATAGCAAGCGTCAAAATGTTCCACTCATAAATTACAGGAATTTGAGATACCTATTTTCCAGATCAATCATTAAATTCTCTAGAAGTTACAGCAATTATTCAGCATTTCTAATTGCATGCTTATGACATTGTAGAGAATTTCAAAGAGAAGAAAAAATACGCAAGCTCTCTGGAAAACTAAAAGCTTGCAGCATAATATAATTATAAGCTATCTTCTTTTAAAAAAGCCACAACTGAGAACTTACAAATTACCAACTGAATGCTTTCAACAGTTAAGGCTGTTTTGTTCCTTTCTATGGTAAATAGCAATTGCTAACAAAATTCTTTTGCTTTTCATCCCTATGATGCTTAAGAGATCGTAGTAGTGTTGAGGGACATTCAATACCTTAGATTTAAAAGCAGTTGTTGTTTTTACTTTTAAAAAATACATAGAAAATCTGTCTGGATTTGTTATGGATAGAATTAGAAGAGTAATTTACCAGTTGTAATCTCAGATATTGAGCAAATAAATGTTTCACTGAATTTAGTGTCCTATCAAATATATGTTAATGTCAAGAACAAGTAATTTTTTTAATGAACTTTATAGGAGGAAATTAATATTTTGTATATATAGTGTTATCAATGGTTATATCATCTAGTGTACCAAATATAACTGCTTCCTTAGTGTAGCAGTAGTTTTGTTCACACTTGTATGTACTACTTCATATCTTTTTCTGCACCATGTTTTCCTTACCGACCAGCCTGCCTACCACTTCATGAAAGCCTGTTTGGTCTGGTATCTTTAGAAACGATAACCCTCACTCCTCTTTTGCACTTAAAGCTGTTGAATTCTGTGCAAAATGAAAATGATAGTATAAGATATTGTTCCAGCTTGCTTTATTGTGGTCACTTCCATATAAAATACAGGTACATTTAATATTTGGAAAGTATACTTCAACAAGGTCCCAGAGGAGGAGGTCAGTGCTTGGTTAGACTAAATTTGTGACAGAAACAAGACCATTCATCACTTACTTCGTAAATTGTCTCTTGAATTACTGAAAACTAGACTTCTCGGAAAAAGGAAGGTATTGAGCTTCTGTGCCACCAGCTGAGGCTGTGACTTCTTGCACCACAGCTGAGTTAGGCTAACTGCACATATCAGAAGTGTGATCTGCTCTGCCCTGTAATGGTGCTAATCAAGCCAAGCTGTGATTCCTCAGGGAGCAGACAGTGCTGAAGATTTCCTCCCAAACCTCCCTCAGAGCACTACTTCTCTCCAACAACCTTAGCTCTGTAATGCTGTATGATTATCCTCAAGAGCTCTAAAAACCCAAGCCTGCTGCATAGCTACTCTTTCAATCTTGGCAGCAGCAGATCTTTCTTTTTTTAGCTACCCAGAGGAGCCAAAGCTAAAGGTTGAAATCTTTTTGAAGGTCTTTTCCACTTCTTGGTGCTGCTGTTTGTAAATTTCAGCAGCTGAGTGACACTTAAGCACCCCTCCTCAGAGGATTAATTCTCATCAGAGGCGGGGTTTTCTTTGTTTAAAACTAGCAGGTTCAAGTGTCTTACAACTGTCAACAAACCACATAATGTATAAAATGAAAGTGGTGTACAAAAAAATAACTACAACAAGCTCATGAAATACATTTAATTTTATTAAGGGTCAGGACGGAAGCCAAAACTTACCCAGGGAAGAGTTACTACTTCGTAAGAACACATCACAACTCCCCTCAGGCTAGGTGCAGTACATGTCTGTATAGACCCTCCAGGATTCTGCATTTGGAAGCTTCGAGATGCCAGTGGTGTCATGCTTCAGGCAATTAGCTCTTTAATGTTTACAGAGGATCTTCAAGTTGTTATAAGCCACGTGTTAAGTATTTTAAAAAAAAGAACTAAATATTTGAAGAACCAAATGTCCCAAAGGAGACCAGCCCACTTTAGACTGGAGTATTCTTGTCATATACTTCATAGGCAAATTCTTCTGTATGAGCTCTGTCATTTAACAGGCCAATAAAATCTATCTCCAGCTGGAATGGACCATCTATTTTATCTCCAATGGTGAATCCAAGGGTACTAATCTAATTAAAAAATACATAGAATAGAACAGGGCTTATAATGTTACCATCAAACCCAATTGTACCTCCCACTCCATATTTTACAAACAATTCATGGCCATCTACTTTGAACTGTTACTTTTTCAAAATGAAACAGCATTTCTTAAGGCTTACAGAGCAGTTGTGTGTTCCTCATACTGCCTTTTTGAAAGAAATTTCAGAGAAAACCTATAGAAAACTTGCCTTGTCTAGCCAGATAGGATGCTGACTATCCTGGATTCTTCCCCGACTGGAGAGAAAGAATTTGGAGAATGGAATCTGAAATAAATAAAACAAACCAAGAGTTTAGTGTCACCAGTATATAAAATAGAACCTTTAGGAAATAAAAAAGCCTGTTTTAGTAAAAAAAAAAAATAACACTGCTACATCTGGTACCAGCATTAGTTGGGTAGATAAAAGTGGCACAAAGAAACGTGCCAACATTAACTCTTTCAAGCGGCCACTTGCAGCCAGTGCCAGGCCATCGTGTTCTGCGGTGGCTGTAGCCATCGTGCAGGGTGTTACCCTGTCAGGACACAACGAGGGGCTGCAGCACAGAAGGTTGCTGTTTACATTGAGAATCTCCTTCCAATAACATGTCAGCATAAACCAGAAATCATTGAAAAGTCTGGCATGTGTGCACATTGGCAGCTCATGTGTATCTGGGTTGTGGATTTTACAGTGCAAACTTCGTACTGAGACGTCAGTATTCCACCAAAGCAATTCAGAATAATGTAAAAATTACTTTGAATGCACTGGGAGCAAGAAAGAGGAGGGCTGGCTGCTGAGGGTGAGAGGAAAACAACCAAGCCAGCAATGACACAATGACTTTCATTCTCCTGACTCCTCATCTGTGAAACAGTGGGCTGTTCCCATATGACTGGACAGTGGTATTGTGAAGCACTCAACGCCAATTCGTAAGGATGTGCAAACCTCCTTATTATTGTCATCAGCCAATTATGAAAGGTCCCCAAGTTGCACCAGAAAAGAGCCGCAACTCACGCTTTTTAAAAATATTTTGTGTCACAGATTCAAGGGTCACAAATGACAAACCACGCTTCTCAGTCTCTGACTGACTCCAGCTAGGCTGCAGATTAAGCAAATCCTGTCACAGGGAACAAATCCTACACCAGCCTACGCCCATGTGTATTACAGACAAAAGGGTTATCACAGAGAATATTCGTGGCAACACCTGCTAAGCTTCAATTGCTATATCCTAATACTCCAGTAATAGCCAACAGCAGGCATTTAAGCGAACATAGAGTGGATGGAATCTTTAATACAATTGACACAGCAGGCCCTCCCACAATCCAGTTTTGGGAACTTCCAAGCCAAAGGCACATGTCTGTTGTATAACAAAAACACTGAATGGACAGCAACAGAAATAAACTGTGACTGTTGAAAGAATTTCCCTTCCAGTGTTTTGGCCAGGACCCCAAGACACTCTCATTAGTTCGAAAAACTCATTAGTTTACCTTTATTTCCTCCCAGTATGGGCCTCCTCGTGTGAACATAAAGTAGTTGTAGAGGTCATCCTTCTGATGAGAGAAGTAAGGGTCTGTATAAATGTTTACCATCCAAGGTCTGCCATCACCACGGACACGTAAATACAGACTGTTGAAGTTTGACCAGTCATAATACTTCTTCCTTCTAAAAGATCCCTACAAATTATTAATAAATAGAATTATTTCTCCTTAATAAGGGACACTGTCATTATAAAGAATAGAGCACTGTTGCTTTGATCACTGCCCTCATTATTATGAAAACTTTGGATTATTATTTCATCACACTGGCTGCTGAGCTCACTTGACTTCCTTCAGCACTGTATTAGAGAGCCTACAAATTGCAATATGACCACCCTGAGGACTAACGCTTTCATTATAAGCCACAATCTTTGAAGTATCAGAAATCAGACCTTCCTAAGACTGAATTCCCCACCAGGCAAGTACAGAAATGCTAGTGATGGATCAGTAGTTATGTAGTTCATTAAGTTTAATGTAGTTCATTAAGCTTAGTATTCTGTGGTCAGTTCTAGATTATTCAGAGATGATGACAGGAAATTGAAGAAGTAGGATAATTTATCCCCTGTAATAACCTCCCAACTGAAGACTAACATAAGCACTGGGAGCATTTAATGTTTTCCAACACTTTTTTTTTTTTATTAACTGTGCATAATGATACCAACTGCAAGCATGTCTAATTCTCAACTGCAAGGATCTGCATCTTTGTTGCCATTTGCATACAGGCAGATCCAAGAGTCTTCAGACAGTTACACTGAGGTCACTTAGAGCAAGAGTCAGAGTTATTCCTGACCAGAATTGCTTAAATGAAGTCAAAATTAGCCCCAAAAATTCAGATATTTCTCCTTTATTTTACACCACTATTATGGGTTACATATCAACTATCCTTCAACCAATTCATCTTGAAAATAGCAAGATGACTAGATCATCAGTGTATTAATACGAGGCCTGCACCTACTTGATTTATGGTTTTGACAGTTTTCAGCCTTTCTACTTATATAAATAAGAGCCTGTATTTATGTTTTCACCCTCCAATTTCAAACTGCCTTATAAAGATGGACTGATACACTTCACTACTTCAAAATTAGGAGGTGAAAGTTTGAGTCACATCTGCACAAATCAGCAGCAGTCATTAGAATTTAATTCAGACAAGATTCCACTTGTTGTTCTACTTGTCTGACCCCCTGTCACCATTTTAACTGGTTTTCTTCTGTTTCTCATTTACCCATTGATTTTGCCAATGATATGTTTTTTGCTGATATGTTCTGCTCTTCAAGATTCTGGCCCAGAAACGATCTGACCTGTGTAGTTGTGCTGAGGCTCAAACAACAGCACAAACTAAACAGTTAAGGATTTTAAACACTGAGTCAAGATGTTCCTCTGCTTTTAAGGGTGCTTAGAAATAAGGAATGAAACAAGCGCTGTCAATAACAAGGACATCCATTTCTGGTTTTATTTTGCTCAATTCTGAGCTATCAAAGATCTGTGTCTCCCTTTTTCTGATGTACAGTAGGAGGCAGACCTTTAAAAAGTTCCATTCAAAGCATTCTTTTCTGTTCCCGTGAGAAAAAAGGATGAGCTGGTTCACCCTAACCAAGCTGGATGAATAGACCAAGTTAAAGCCCAGAAAATTTTTTCTTATGACACATTCAGTTAACTTCAAATTTAGAGAGACATCTAATTTAATCATACCAATTCTGGATATAAAGATTCATTTGGACTCAGTGATCTTGGAGGTCCTTTCCAACCTTAATGATTCTACGATTACAGATCCTCCATTTGCAAGGATGCTGTAAATGGGTGTCTCTATGGCACATAAGCAAATGATAAAACACATATTATTCCTTTTCTAAGAAAGGATAATGAAATCCAAGAAAAATTTTAAGTTCCTTCCAGGTCAAAGAATACAGCAGCAATGACATCCCTGAAAGAATAAAGTAATACTCCTGAAAGTGATCAGTTTCAACTGCAGTAAACAGCAGGCCACTTGCTATCACGGGGATTACACAAACATGCCCTCAGATTCAGTAACAAAGCTGTGCAAACACAGAGCTGCACTTACCAGTTGCGGTTTAGCTCTCATACTACAATATCCACTGTATTTTGTCTCCCCATCACGAGGTACTTCCGTATTGAGGGTTCCATATAGCAGAGCGCCCTGGTTATTCCTACCCAATTTGAGGTAAACTTCACTTTTCCCTCCAATCTCTACATCAGAGGAAATAATCCATTTATTTAAATCTTCTTGGCTCCGAAACTGCCACATCACCTTTGTCTGTTCCAAGATGTACTGACTTAATGGACGGCCTTCAGGTCCTACTAAGTGATTTTGGGTTTCCTCCTTCAGTAAGCCTAGCTGAGTCTTTAAGACATCAAAGCCCTTCTTAAAGCTGAAATCAG
Organism: Pseudotriccus pelzelni; assembly: GCA_035584735.1. Lineage (NCBI taxonomy): Eukaryota > Metazoa > Chordata > Aves > Passeriformes > Tyrannidae > Pseudotriccus > Pseudotriccus pelzelni. The sequence goes on from JAWMRA010000161.1 coordinate 25,631,551, forward strand.
CATTCTTCCACAATGTTTTTTTCTCAGGCTCTGCCCCTGGCCTCCTGTAGCTGCTGTACAATTTTGAATGGCTGAGGAGAGGTCCAAGCAACTGGAGCAAAGTTTTGTGCCTGCAGCATCCACCACGTAAGGAAGCACCGTTCAGCAACATCACAGTCATATTGGTAAACCTGAAGAATTCAGTTCCAGTAAGGCAATTAATGGGTTGGAAATTAATTGAACAACAAAACTAGTATCCAGAGCTGTCTTACTGTAGTTACTTTAGCTGATCTTCACCTTTAATACAAAAAAGAAAAGGTTAAAAGAAATCACATATAGCATGCTTGTGAAACAGTTTAATTTTTAAAACTGATGTTAACTAGAAATCTAGTTAACTAGATTTAACTAAAAAGTCACTGGAAAGAAGAATTAAAAAAACCATCAATAATTACACTTCCTCAGAGTATTTCTTGACTTCCACGCCCCCCATAATGTGAAATCCCCAGGGAAATAAGAAAACCCAGATAAAACACTTCAAATAAAACTGAAAATAATTAAAAAAAAAATTCCTATTCATTCTTCCACTGTAAATAAGTTTAGATGCAACACCAACAAAAACAACCCAAGAAGCTTTCTAAAAGCTAATAAACAAAGTATTATCCCCTGCAAGAAAACCACAAATTCACAACAGGCAGACCCTGCAGTCTCATTTGAGAGTCATATGACAAGACTTTTCAGATAAGAAGTCCTGCAGCAGCCATACTACATGCCTCCTCCAGCTCCTTGCCCCCATCAGTGTACCTGGTTTAGGATCACGGAGACGACTGCCAAGACTGAAAAAATTAGCATGAACGACTGTCATTCAATAAGATGTTTTTTTAATACAGTTTTAGAAAAATTCTGAAAATCTTCTCTTTGCTTCTCCCTGTATCACTGTTGGTAAGAGCAAGTGTGCCACATTGCTATTCTCTAATTCATAAAGGAGAGCCTTAACATTCAATGCTCTGTACAGAAGCAGTTACCTCTGACTCATAAAATTAGACACTTTTGGGGTTTTCTTTTTTATTTTTTTTAGTTCCACAGAATAAATCCAAAAATTATGTCAAATGCATTCAGTTTCTCTGAACTTTTAAGAATGGAGTACTCCACATATACTGGCACTCCACACATATTCACTACATGCCACGTGCCTCCCTTCACCCACGGTAAAATCCACTGGTGCTGTTCTCACACTCCAATTATGTTGTGCACCGTGGGCTAAAGCTGCAGTGAAGAAATTCACATTTCCCTCCATCACGCATTCAGCAAGACTGGAGGAAAGTTCCCGAACAGGAAACCCCTGGCTCCTCTCCTTGTTTCCCCTGAGTACCAAGGAGATAAATGGTGAATTTTAATATATTTTACTTTTGCCCGATCTTTGGCAAATCTTCAGCAGCTCGCCGGTGCAGCGCCACCACGACCTACCGCCCGGCAGTGCGACGCCTCGGCTTCAGCCGCGGCCCGAGCACCGGGAGGGATCCCGCCCGCCCTCCCGATCCCGGCGGGCAGAGGCGAGGCCGCCACAGGGACACCGGCGGTCGCGGCCTGTCCCCGCGGAGCGGCCGCCTCGGTCCCTCCCTCTCCGTGACCGACAGACCGAGCCCCGCCGCCGCCGCCTCACCTTCCCGCCGCCGCGGCGGGTCCGCCGCTCCCGGGACCGCCGCGGAACGCGCACCGCACCGCTCCTGTTCCGCCGCCAGCGGCGGCCGCAGCCGCTGATGTCCCGCCCGCTCCGGCGGCCGCGGCGCGATCCTCGGCGCGATCCCTGGCGCGATCCCTGGCTCGATGCCCTCCCGCGATGCCCTCCCGCGATCCCCTCCCTCCGCGGGTCTCCGGGCGCCACAGGAGCGGCCGCGGGCCGGGGCGCGGGGACAGCGCGGGGACACAGCGCGCAGCTCCGCGAGGGGAGCGCGGCGGCAGCCCCGCCCTGGCCCCGCCCCGCGGGCCGCGCCTGCGCGGTGCCCTTTGTGTCGGGCGGGCGGGCGGCGCGGGTCAGGCCGGGCCGGGCCGTGCGAGCGCCGCCGCCGCCGCCGCCGCCGCCGGGGCGGGGAGGGGGCACCGCGGCTCCGCCATGGTGAAGAAGCGGAAAGGCCGCGTCCTCATCGACTCCGACACTGAGGACAGCGGCAGCGAGGAGAACCTGGACCAGGTGCGCGGGCAGGCCCGGCCCGAACGCGGGGCCTGGGCTCGCCGGCCCGCGCGGGGCTCGGCGCCGCCATCCCCCACTCGCTCCCGCCCGGAGGTTCCGCGCCGCTCTCGCTTTCCTCAGCCCGATGGAGCCCCGCGGCCGCCGAGGGAGAGCCCGCGCCCCTCCGGCGGGTCCCCGGCCCGCCCCTGGCAGGCGGCCCGCCCTGGCGGGGGCTCCTTGCCGCGGGCCCGGTGCTCGGCGCCGGCGGGACGGAGGGGCGATGGATGCTCAGGGGTGGTCTGGCCCTGAGGAGGGGTTAGAGAGGCCCCGCTGCCGGCGGTCTGAACCCCTCGGATAGTGGGGGAAGAGGCCCAAAGGGCTGGGCAACTTTTCGGTGCTGCTTTGGTAGCGGGAGAGCAGCGTGTCAGGTCCCTGCTCCCCTCCGGGCAGGCGGGCTCCCAGAGTATTAATGCGTGTTTAATGACCCCCCCTTCAGTCCTGGTGGATGCGCTGTGCGAGCCCTTTTGATGAGAAACTGAATTGAGTTAGGAGGCTCTAGATGTAACAAGAGGAAGTTATTTATTTGTAACTTGTCATCAGGGCATCTCCCTGGGTTATAAGTGCGGTACCTGAACCGTATCAGGGCTGCAAAGGGCGACCCTTCCTCTTTGGAGGAAGTTGCTTCTAAAGACTCATTTCTTTGTGTAGCAGGTACTGATGGTGCGATTCAAATGGTAAATAAAGACATTATAGTTCAAGTGTATTACAGCTTGTATGGCACTGCTTGTCCCAGGGAGAAGTTTAGCTGATTAAATATGCTGAAGCCTACATAGTCTGATGTAATTTAATTGTTGGACTTTCAAGGTTTTTAATATAGAAGATGTTGCTATGTTGCAATAAAAACCCTCCCCAAATACTCAAAAATAGTTTTGCAGCTTGGTGAATATTCTGTTAGACAAATACACTGGAGCGGAGCAAGCCCTGGTGTGGTTGATCTTGCATACTTCTGTAGCCTTTAGAGCTGCCAGCATCTCACTGCTAGCATATCAGTTTGGTACTTTCTTTAGAACTTGAAAACAGAAGGAGTTGGACTAGCTCTAGCATCTATCAGGCAATCGGAGTGACGGTGGTAGGAATAACCACATGGCTCTGCATCTGTTCCATCACTCACTGGAAGCATCCATATGCAGCTGTACCTGAGTAGTAGGTGCTTCCCCCTGCACTCAGCTGTTTGTAGCAACTGTAATAGCAGGGATATGTGCAAAGATTAAGATTAGGTAGCAGCGAAGCAGTGTTTTAAGCAGTGTGATTTAAGGGTGTGGGGATACTGAGTTAACCCCTGTAGGTTAAATGTTTGACTTCTCCTAGCTTCCTCTGGTGATCTAGGCTTGTTGAATCAGAGGAGTAGGAGCCTTTCTAGTATAGTATCTTGGAAAACAAAAAAACAAGTGTAGAAAGAAAGAAGGGAAACTTCTTGGAATAAAAGTGGTACTCCACTCCAGGAGCTTCCCAAAGAGGAGCACTACTGAAGCTCCTTCATGAGCTTCGTGATGAACTGTTAATTGTACTAATGTGCTCTGTTGATGTTGCATGGCTTCTTCTGAGAAAAGTTGGTAAAAGGCCATTACTAATGGAAAGTTTCTTAGTTGCCTAGGCCATAAGATTCTGCAGTGTTTATGTTCTTATTTGAGGTACTAAATTATAATCCATGAGTTGTGGAGATTATCTTCTGGTTGAGAAGTTAATGCAAACCAATCTGGTATCGACTTCCCAAGACTGCAGAAGTTGGTGATTGCATTTCTTCACGTAGCTAAGGTTCATCAGCCCCAAAGCAATGTCTTTAAGAATAAATTATGTGTCATGGGTTACAGAGACAGTAATCCAGTTTCAGAAATGGTTTTTTTTTTACTACTGCTTCTGACACCTGAGCAGGTTATGAACAGCAGATGATGTGATTATTTGAGACATTTAGTTCTTTGTGCTGGTGCGTGCTGCCTTTGAAAGTGCTTCCATTTGTGGGGAACAGCTCTACTTAGTTTTGCAAACTTTGTGCTTGATGTCTGCTCTGTGTCTGTCCAAGGTTTTAAGTGCATTCGGTGATGTGTAGGGCCCGTGAAAATGAATTGAACAGGCTGGCTAAATATTATCAGACGTGACATTGTGGTGATGCCTAAAGTATTTCTCCTTTAAAGTGTATAACTGCAAACATCTCTTCTGTAGAAGAAGGAGCTTTTTGGGTTAATGCTACACGGTGTATTTAGGGTTGTTTTGAATTATTACTCAATCCAAATAAAACAAATCTGGACATGACTCTGAAAGTACCTTGTTTATACCAAAAAAGTAATGGTACTACTTTGTTCCCTAGTCAGTGGGAATAATCATGTTACTGGGGTGTGCCCAGATGTCACAGAGAAGGTGCATGTGCACCGACCTGGATTGGTGAAACGATTTACAACGCTTTGAAATAAATGTGTGTGTTTTCACCGCAGGAACTCTTATCATTGGCCAAACGGAAACGCAGTGACTCGGAAGAAAAGGAACCACCTGTGAGCAAACCTACAGCATCTTCAGACTCTGAGACATCAGACAGTGATGATGAGGTGAGTTTGTCACATTATCAGTGAAATTACTATGGGTTATTTTTCCAATCATACCTAAGCAGTGCAAGTGCATTTATCATACAGTATATTTAGATTGCTGACTTTGTGAAATGGGACTGGCCATCAGTGGAACTGATGGGGACCCATTACAGCAAGAGGATGGGCGTTTTATGCTTTGAATTCTAACTGTATACAAAATAGTTTGTCCATAGTAAAGATGACTGCTGGTTTAATCCCGTGTTCATATGGTCTGAATGGTCTGATGAGATGCTTAAAACTAGTGTTTCTCCTGTGTCATGCTTGCAGTTGAAGTAGCAGTGAAGCTGCTAAAGCTGGACTCTGAATTCAGGGAGAGGTTCTTAGCTTTAGAAGAGTCAGGGCAGGCGGTACTATTTTACAGGTAGTAAATCTCTTATTTAGCTACCATGATTCTCCAAGAACTAACTGTCTGGCCATTTGGACATGCAACAGGGTATGTTTTGACTGACCTTTTTGAAGAAAGGGGCAGGAAAGAGTTTAGCATTACTTTGTTCTAGATGTTGTCAATTTCTTGTACAGTGCTGCTTATCTACTGGATCTGGTTTTAGTGTTTGTTCTTGGTACCACATTCTGTTTAAAAGCTGGTTAAAAGTCTCTGCCTTCATCTAGAAAGGAAAATTGAAATAGACTTATTAAAACAGAAACTGACAAATGTTATATGGGTATTTGAATAAAAACATTTTCTTGAAGTCATACAAATGTCTTTTGCAAGCTTTTAGCAAAGCACAGTGAGGTCATTTATTCCATCTATTCTTAAAAATTTAACAGGGAGGTGTTTTGTGGGGGTTTTTGGTTTTGGTGATTGTTGTTTTTGTTTTCTGAAAGTACAGGAAGGATTATCTATTGTGGCAACTTGAAGACCAATTGGATAGGGCAATGATAAACTATTAAGCATTTGTCAGTGTAGCAGAGTTCTTCCAATAAATGTGAAGACTGCAAATTAATTTTCCTTCTGAGGCATTTTTGAAATAAATATGTTGGGAAGTCTATTTCAATCAATCCTTTTCTTAAAAAAAAGAGATTCTTGTATCTATGTTTAAGGCATAAAGAGAGAGAAAGTTCCAAATGGGCCAGATATATTAGGTTTGTTATTGGGTAACAGTCTGTCACTGTTTGTGTTCAGCTCTGCTGGCACACAGTGTATTTATTCTAAGCTGTGTGGAGATTGGCTTGCTTGGGAAGGTGGACTTGGGTGTGAAAAGCATGTGGATGATAGAGCTTTCCGTTCTTTGTTTACCTTTGAAAACTGATAGAATTTGAGCTTGTGTAATAAGGTCTACCTTTCCATTGTCTGTAGAATGTGATAATGTATCTCTTCAGGAATTTGTACATACCTTGCAGATGCAATAGTGTCACTGTTGCACCAGGTGCATTTGATACTCTTTCTAATCTCTGTATCATTTCTAATTGATACTCTGTTCTTTCTGACCTCCATGCAGCAAGAGGAAAAGATTTAGAGAAGAGGTAATTAGGACACTTGCTTCTATTCCTGTGCCTGAAATACGCATTCTGAACTACTGCTTGTCACAGCAGGGTGAGAGGCTGGGTTATAACACTTCTGCTTCTGCCAGTCACTCAGTTGTATGCATCCCTAGGCTTGACTACACTAGCACTGCTAAACAATTTTGGTTTTACTAAGTGTTCTTGGTGTTGGTTTGAAGTTGGTTCAGCCTTGAGGGCTGGGCGATAGAGTCTAAAAGTTGAAATTGTATTAGTGGAATTCGTGCAAGATAAGGACCTTGAGGCAAAAGCATGGAAATTGTTTCCCTGGGCAAATGTCCTAAAGCATACCCATGTGCTTCTACATAGGTTTTGCAGTGTGCATGTCCTTTGTGTTTCCTAGAAAGTGCTGAATGTTCCAACAATGTGTTGCATGTAGAGGAAAGGAGCCTAAATCTCTACTTCAGATGATAATGCAGCATGCTGCATTTTTTAAAGGGCGGAAAGTTTGTGGGGCATAGAGGAGAGAAAAGCATTTTGAAATTACTGAATAACAGCACATACAGACCATGCCACATCTATACAATAGTGCCCAAGGGATTTCACTAGATCTGTAATGTGTCTCAGTGAGAATGCACTTCTCACCCAGATGCTGGTTGCTGTAACACTTAAAGGACGTCTGAATCAAATTTCCTAGCCAAGAGACTGAAGGTGAGTTGCAGGCAATAAAATAGGAAGGATGCTCTAAACTGTCTTCTGATGGTTCTTTGGAAACTGCGTGACTGAATTGACAATGAACTAATAAATAGCAATAACTGCAGGGCTTTGCAATAAGAAGTGCTACCTTTGCAAAGAGATATTCTAAGCTGGGCACAGATATAGAAGCAGATAGTTCCTTTATCTGTGGATCAATGTGTGGCCATGTCTACTCAAGAGCTCATCATCTCAAACTGGTAGCTTTCGGCATGTAACCAGTTTGGTGTTAGGCAAGTTGCTACTGGGGCTACTACTGTGCTAGAGGTGTGTGTGTCCATAGTGTATTGTTGTTGCTAATTAAAGGCATCATGTGGATGATGTTCCTCAGTTGCAGTAGGTTAATTTTGGGCTCTTGACCATTCTTTTATCTTGGCATTGTTGCTTGCAATAAGGTAATTCTTTTTATTGTGTGGTGATGCCTGGATGACTGCTGCAACAACTTCACTGACATTAGTGTTGATTAGACAGAAAGCCACAATGCTGTAGGAGCTCCTCTTTTTGTTGCTTTTGAAAGGTTTGTTGTTACCAATGGTGCTGTAAGACCTTACACCTTTCTATACTCATTCTAATGTCATGAAGGGTTTGGTTGTCTTTTAACACCTCTTGGGTGATGGCAGAAGATACTTACAGGACCAGAAAAGTTATCTCATGAATGCTTGTTACTAATCTGGAGTTTAGTGAGGAATATCTGTTTATGCCTTTATTTACAAATGTGCAGATTGTAGCTGAAGATCTTGTCAAGAGCTATGGGACAGAGGAGGAGGTGAGCAGTAGTGGTGCAGCTAGTGAAGAAATCAGTCTCGAGTAACAGTTGACCTAGAGGGAATTATGCCCCTATTTTGAGAAAAGGACTTGAAAGTTAGGATTTACTTACTGCATTTCAATTTCTAGCATTCCAGCAAAGCACAGATTAGCAGGAAACTGCATGTGTTCCTTCTGTTTTGGGGGGTCTTTTGTGGGTTTGTAGAAATTACAGTGATTAATGTTGTCTTTTCCTGTGTGCTTTTGTTTCATAATATTGCTTAGTTAAACCTTCAAGAATGAGTTCTCCAGTCCTGTGAGGCCTTTGCCATACTTTTTTTCAAGCTTAGAAAATTTGAAACAGGCTGTGCTTTAATCTTCTTATACACAGCTTATAGGCTGTGTGCTTTGTAAGTTTGTCTCTTCTTGGAGTCAGTTTCCTTGAGCTGTCAATGGTTGCAGTGGTAAATCTTTTCGAGGGAGAGAGATGCTGTTACTTCCCCTACCCCAAATAAAGTGCAAGTGCAAATCTGAATAGAACAGGCTAATTGTATGAAGGCTAGCACGTCCAAAGAAGCAATTTGAACAAGCTGTAGACAAAAATGGATCTAAAATTTAGTCTTCAAGCTCCTTTAAGTTGCAAACTAGCACGGGGATAAATCAAGTCCCAAGAAGTTATGTGGAGAGCCGGTAGAACCTCTGAAGAACAGCAAGTTGCTCTAGAAATAGACTTGTGGAGGTATTGGAATTGAATATGTGATTTTTTTTTTAAATTTTTTTTTTTTCTGAACGAACTTTTCCTTTGTACTTATGGAGCAGTTTTTTACTGAGAGCAATCCGGTCATAAGGCACTGTCTAATAACTAGAGAAGTTGTTAAGCCTTTGTTAGTCTAGATGATGTTGACTGGCTGGTAATGCTGAAGCTGTGCAAGGCACTTGTTGACCAAGTGTTTTATGGCTGTTGCCATCTCAAGCTGTTGGTCCAGGCTTCCTAAATAAAACATTGCAGGTTTTCACATCCAGTAGCATCCCAGTGTGTGTTTTGGTGATGGAGAGTACTTCTTTATTGGCATTAAGTATCTACCATCTTGATGTTGTCACTCAGAAGTTCTTGCCACTTTTCAATACGTGGACCCCCTCAAAATACTTCTAGAGCAAATGTTAACTTGAAGCTTAAACTGAATTAGAACCTACTAGTTAGTAATTGTCTACAGTTTCCTTTCAGTGAACTCCTTAGAGCACTACATGGACAGCAAGGGTAGATCAGGGGCTGGTGCTATTTTGGCCCATGAAGCCGCCTTTCAGCTAGTTCCTAGCAAAGCCACTTTTATGGCTTCAGAAGGTGTTTTCTTTATTTGCTTATTTCCTTTCCATTTTGGTGATGATGCCTAGAGTCTGCTCTCTGTGTCTAAAATGGTCTAAAAAGTTTTCTAATCATTGCAGTGTTGCCATCATGAAAGTGTCTGAGGTGTTCTCATGACAGATGTCAGTCCTGAAAGGCAAGAAAAGTAACAAGGGCTTTTTACCTACTGTTTAGGTTTAAAAGTAGAGGTAGAGAGCATTTTCCTCCTTGCAGCTCTTGGAGTGTGGTCTGTAGAGTTTTCCCAGCTTCGATGAACCTTGAAGACAGTAAATACTGCCTTGTCTTCCTTCATATCTGTGCTTTCTGCTCTTGTCTTCAGACAGGCTGATACTGTAGTTTGATGACTTACCTGGAGGACTTGCCTTTTGTTCTTCCTGTATGAATGGATGAAAGTTTGTAAGCTGGGCTAATATTACATACCTTGGTGCACTTAAGCTGCCATGTTGTCATGGTGCATAAGTTTATCTGGCCTAGGAAAGGAACACATTGGTTCCTTGACCTGTTTTGCTTTGTTGTGGCTTGTGGTTTGTCTTTTGCTTATAAAAGCCATATCCAGGAGGGAAAGATATGGCAAGGACAGGCTGGCAACCTTGCTTGTGCATCTGTCTGGTTTAATGGGGGGGGGGAAGCTGGGAGAACACCTATTTGCAGCTTAAAATCTCAGTGTCTAGTGCATTTAGGTAATGTGTGAACAGAAGAAAATAGCAACTATCTGAGCAGCGGGGATAAAACAATTCTGCACTCTGAGCTCACTGCAGGTATCTGGTTTTTTGGTTTTACTTTTTTTTTTTTTTCCTCCATGATCTCATTTCATCTCTGTAGTGGAAATATAGCTGAGCTATAAATTATTTTCTTCAATCACTCTGTGTAGTTGCTTTTGTAGAAGCTGATGTATAGATCTAGGTAATTTCTGATGTGGTGGGTTGTTTTTTTTTTTCCCCCAAGTCCATTCTAGGTACTGTGGGTTATCTTGGATTTCTTAGAATGATAGAATTATTAAGATTTTAAGAACATCATGTCCTACTGTATCTTGGAGGAAATATGCACGTTATTAGCACTATGAACCCTGGCAGCAAGAGGAAAATTTGAAATGCTCTTCTGGCTACTTCTTTTGAATGAACCATAAAGCTCTGCTGTTCAGTAGTACTAAACAATATCCAGAAAGCCATGCTGCAGTACAGTTCTTCATGGATTTATTAACTTGCTGTGTCTGGAACCATGGCGGGTTCCAGCTGGTGGCTGAGGAGACACCGTGAATAGAGGGGCTGTGTAGAGGAGGCGTTATAGTCATGGGAAGCGTGTGAGAAGTGTTGACTGGTGCTGCCTGACTGGAACATGGAAGAGCGAACGTGGAGAAGCTTCGGTAGAGAACAGATTTTTGAAAGTGGTGGTTGTTTGTTATTTGGAGTTAAGGGAGACAGTGCAAAGAAATGTTTCTGACTGTAACTGCGTGTGCATTTTTACTTGATGTTGCATGTGAACATGTTGTTGCCTTTTTGAATTCTGCCTGTGTGCTGAAGCATGAGGAAGAGGCTCAAGACTTTGATTTGGACTGCAGGTTGCCATGCAGCCCATGGATTTCCAGTATTGTCTCTTCTTCCCAGACCTGCTAATCTGTTGTGTCTTCCTCTGCTGCAAGAAGAAACTTCATGCTGGCTCTTCTCTCTGAACAATACAGAGTGGTCATTCAGTGTCCAAATGACTGCTAGTGCTTCCTGAGTCTGCAGAGCAATTTGTGAGCCTAAAAGAGTCTTGCACTGACTGTGTCCTGGTTTTGATGATTTAGTTAAGATTTGCTTTAACCCTTGTCTTGTCCGGTAGTGGTTCCAGGAATGACCAGGCATTCGTGAGAGATTGGGGTAACTGAATAAGCCCTGAAGCACCTGAGTTGGATGAGAGAGAATTTTTTAAGTGACACTACTTAAGCTGGGAGGTGGACATAGAGGTCACTTCCATAAGGAAAAGTGAGATGAAGTGTAATCTTCAGTGTGAAGTAGAAACCAAAGCACACTTACAAGATTAGGGCAGATTTTTTATTACATTTGTTGTTGTTGTTTTGGGTTTTGGTTTGGTTTTAATGTTTTTTGTTTGTTTTGTTCAAGAGGTTGTCACACAGGTTTCTTTTAAGTCCTATCTTCCTGGTCCTAAGTTCTCTCCCTGATTCTACTTGTGAGTTAAGGGCTGAAAACAGTGATTTGTAACCCACGTATGTACAGCTATTAAACATTTTATTAACTGAAATCCTGCTGGTTTTTATCTGATCTTCTTTCATCTCAGCATGACCTCTCAAGGTCTTGATATAACTGTGTTGTATACTGTGGCTGTCTGCTGCTTCCTTGCTGTGCAACATGCTGACATGAGATATAATTCAGTGTTAGAACACTGAAAAGAAGTGGCAGAGCTCTGGAAAGGAGGCACCTTTACATCACTGATAAATACTTAGTTTCACTTTCTCGCTTTTGTGTTTTACTGCTATGGTTGAAGTAGGTGACCCGTTGAGCAAATAGCAAAAATGCACTTCTCTGTACACCTGGGAGATGATTCCTTAATGTTGAGGTTTGAGCAGATTCAAGAAAGAGTACAAGCTTGTTCTTAATTGATTTTCGTGGGCATAGTTAACCAGAAATATTGTTGACAGCAATATTGTTAACGCTGAACAAATAAAACTTTAATGTGGAAGCCAGTAAAGACTTTGCTACAAGCTTAGGGTGGTATAAAATCAGATGCTTTCTCTGCAGTTTCTCAACAATCCTAGGGGCCATAACAGAATGGAATACCTGCATAGGGTATGAATTGCAAGGCTTGCCACTGTATTTTTACCTCAGGGAAATAAAAAAAAATTTCTGCGTGGCCTTTGACAGATACTTTTGGATATACTGATGATGCTTAAAGAAAATGATGAAGCAGTTGGTAATACTGAAGGTACAAGGCTCAGTGTAGGAGCAGTCAAAACCTGGGAAATTGTAAAGATATTAGCAGATCAGGTAGTAGCTTATAACAACTTGGTTGAGTTTCATCCAGAGTAATTGAACACCAGGGTTCTCTGAAGGTGGTGCCTAATCAGGCAGAACAATTAATCAAATTTGATGGAATGATTCGTGCTTGCAGAAATGGACTTGATTTATCTCCCAGGACAAGGTGGATGGGTGAGAAGCCTAAAGCTTGTTGTGCACCTGAAGTCAAACTTAAAGTGGCTTTTTTTCCACTTAAGAGTAGTTTTGAGTGCAAGATCTCAATTATGCAAAAGCATATTTGCTCACTTGAATTAAGAATACCAATAGATGGTGATGTGCATGAAAGATGAGAGTAATATACAGGTATGAAGAGGATTATGGTCTAAATATATATATATTTAGAAAAAAACTTGTTATATCCCTGAGAGTCTCATGCCTGGAGAGTTTCTAGGAGAGGCATTGAAATGCAAAATATCGTAAAGCCTTAAAGTAATACGCAGCCAATCCATATTGGTTTTATTCCCTTCTGGCTTTACCAAGGTAGTTGTAACAATGCAAAAATTCTATTAAGAAATCACACTGTAAAGTAAATTTGAGTTTTTCTGGGACTTTTGGATTTAAAATGGCTATCTGTGTATGTGTGGTGATATAAATCTTGTACTTGGAATCTGCAGTCTCAGTTAAACGATGATATGATATTAAGAAAGAAGTTAACATTAGTACTTGACTTCCCCCCCCCAACTACTTTGATTCTGATTCGATTCTACCTTGTGTACATAGACAGTGCCACCACCTGCATCTGTGAGTGAGTACACTATTGGTTTCTTATATAGAAATACAGACAGTATGTAATTTTGATAAAACTGAGAATTTGGAAAGGCTGTTGTGTAATTGGTGTGCTTCATGAAATGTAAAATCTGCTTTTGGTTAAGCTAGTTCTGGAAACACATCTGTTGCTTTTGTTTAATAGTAAACTGAAGCTAATCTTTACAAATGCAGTTGGACATGTTTAAAATTTTTTTCTTAGGAAGATGTTTTCAGTACCTCTTCTCTTGGTACACAGTGCAGACTTTAAAGTCTTAATTGTTTTTTTAAAAGGAGTGTCCTACTCACTGTTGACTTGCATTGATAACTGATTTTTTTTTTTTTTTAAAGAAAAATCCCAAATCAACAACACCCCACCCTCAAAAAACGTTGTAAAAGGCTTTCATTTGATACGTTTCCTATTGGCTTTCTTTTTTTCCCCTCTTTTCTCTTGTATGATTTTTTGCTGTCATGTATTGGACTGTTTCTCAGCTGGTTTTACTCCAGTGTTTTGGAGAAGGGAGAAGAGAGTGATGCTTGTGTCTCACGATCCCTTTCTTGGTTCCTTCCTTGCAGTGGACTGTTGGAGGTTCTAAAAACAAAAAAAAGGGAAAAGCGGGTAAGGCAGAGAAGAAAGGAGCCATGAAGAAGCAGATGAACAAAGCTGCCTCTTCAGGCAGCTCAGATAAAGACAGCTCGGCTGAGAGCTCAGCACCTGAAGAGGGTAAGATAACACATGTGCATCTGCTTACTGTGTGGTTCCAAGGGAAGTTACCCTTTGTGCACACTGAAGAGTAATGTTCAATCGTGATGTGAAAGACTATCTTCAAAGACTTTTCACTGTTACTGGTAGTCAAGATAACTTAAACTTGCCATGGCTTGAAGTGCGTGTAATTCAGTATAGCATTGCTGTGAGCACTTCATTACAACTGCAACACTAAGTGCTGTTTCAAGTGAAGAATGTATGACACATTTCATTACTTGACTTTCTCTTGGAAAATTGTGTGCATCTTTCTAACATGTCCCATCTTTAGTATGGGTAGCATTTTTTATTCCCATTGACATATTTTCCCTTCCCAAGCATCTTGTGAGAGCAAAGGCAGATGTGTATAGTGTTTGTAATGCAAATAGGAGCTTATCTTGCATGCATTTGCTCCAAATTGGAATTCTTGCATGTTTATACTGCCATGGAAGAAGGCAAATCATTCTGTAACTTTGTCAAAAATTTTTAATATGAGTATTGAATCCATTTCAATGCTGGGCAAACTTCTGTCTTTTCTCTTTTCATCCTGCCTGTGAACGTTTGCAGTTGCTTAGTTGCGATTTCGGTTCATACAAAAAAAGAAAGTTAAGGAAGAGTATAAAGGAGCCTACAGTTTTAAGTATATCAAGCACAGCACAGACAGACAAAAGCATGAAGTGACTGAACCTGTATATATCAATGCTTACAAATCAAGGTTTTTCATAGTATGAAGCTGCAAAGCTGGAGGTTTCCAGAAATACTAATACCAGAATGAAAGTGAAAGAACGAATCCTAATGTCTGCTTTTGCAATTTAGTGTAATTTAGTTGATTAGGTGAGATAATCAAAGTGCTTGGACTTGGATCAAGTTTAAAGGTGGTGTTACCCAATACTGCTGTGGAGTCAGCTAATCCCTAAGCCCATGTGTAACTGGGAGGACTTGTTACGAGTAAGGGAGCTAGCCTTACCAGCCTTGAGGGTATTGTGTTTCAACTTTATCTCCTGATGTAGTAATTTGTAGTGTTGCCGTCCTCAAATGGTGAATTTTGGTCCATCGTGTTACTATATTGGTGGTGGTTAATAATGGTGTTTGGGATGCATGCACACAAAGTTGTGGCTGTATAAGCAACTTCTCTGGAGCATAAGCATATAGACATATGCTTTACGACCTTAACACATTAACCTAAAGGCCTCCTAAAATTTGCTTGTTCTACTAAGAATTTTTACTTGTAATCCAATTTGTCTTCAAATGTAGTACCACTCATTTTATCATTTTTTAGCATGCATATTTTATGGTAATTTCCACCTGGGTTTAATTTTCATTGTATGTATGCTTTTAGTATAGTGGAAGATGAGTATAAAATTCAGTCTTGCTATCTGCTGATATGCTATAATGAAATGGTTGGGCTTTGCTCCAGCTGAATCTCACTACCTTATATTTTTGAACTAGGAGAAGTTTCTGACTCAGAAAGCAACAGCTCCTCATCTAGCTCAGATTCAGATTCTTCATCTGAAGATGAGGAGTTCCATGATGGCTATGGAGAAGACCTGATGGGAGATGAAGAAGACCGGGCTCGACTGGAACAAATGACAGAAAAGGAGAGAGAGCAGGAACTGTTTAACCGAATAGAGAAGAGAGAAGTGCTAAAGAGAAGGTGAATTTGATATTTGTTGATATTTGATAATAAATTCTTACAGACTATATGGAGAGTATGCTGACTGTGCTCTCATATTTAAGGTCCAAGGGTTGAGCTCTATAAAATGAATTAAGCTTCACTGTATGTTTTTTGCATGAACTATCCTTATAGCTGGTTGAGAATCACATAGTGAGAATTCTGCATGTTCTTGTAAAAGTTTTGTGAAACTTCCTCAGCTGTTGAATACACATGATTCTGTCAGCTACCTTTGTGGCTATGTTACTGCTTCACAGATTAGATGCCAGACAGTCAGAAAGCCTGATTTCTCTTCTGTCTTCTTTTGTATTTGATGTCATACACTGATACTTTGGAAAAAGGTAAACAAAGTATAAGGTGTACAAGAGTTTCTGGAATTTTTCAGAAAACAGTGGTGAAGAACAGAGCAGTGTTAGGGTTGCCTGTATATGGGTGTGAAACTGGTTTGGCTCTTAATAGAAGAGAGAGAGATTGAAGTAATGAGGACTAGCATTGGATATGTAATTTTCATTGGATTTTTGTGGATTTCTTACCTTATGTCTTGTGGTTTGGTTTTGTCTGTTACTGTTATACTACCCAGTCAGGCAGCTTCTTTTGTAGTAAAGGTATTTTTCTTCCCATTTGTCTAGTTGAAAAGATTTGGCACATGGGACAAGTTTTCTCCAGTTTCTTTCCTCTTTAGTGCCTTCTCTTTTGTTAGTTGCTAAGAAATTTCCGTAGAGGACTGACATCTGTGAAGTAAATCATGTTGATACAAGTGACTGCCAGACTGTCCATTTGGTAGAGCACTGCCTGCCTGGCTATAGTTTTAATACCACGTTCAGGATCTTATGTGGTCTTCTGCTCTCCTCAAAGGGATCAGAATGACTGAAAGTTTGCATTTAGATCACGTAGAAGGACATAATATTTTTAAATTTTATTCAGTATTCCACATTAGCTGTGTCTGTCTTTTAGAATGAATGCTTGGAATAGTTGATACAAACAAGCTAAGCGATCTAAGCTTGAGTTACTGTTTTAATCTTAATTTGTGCTGTTGTATGTAAAGGTTTGGCAGGTAGAACTAAGGGAGTGACAGGGTAGTCATTTAACTTCATGGTCAGTTCAATCTTTCAAAAGCTTTTTGTATGCACATTATACTGTGATTTCTTTGGAATTACAGCAGGCGTTGCATGGGATACAATGCCTGTGCCTTGTACATTATGCTTCATGTTAAAAGCATAAAAGGCAGTGAGCTCATCTGGCACTTCAGTTTGTTGTTTGCAAAATCCAGAAGAAGAGTGAACTGTGTAATGTACATGTGGATAACACATTCTGAATTTCAGGTTTTGGAAGCTAAGTAATTTTTTTTGTATTTGTCCATATGCACACTTCACTAAAGCAGTGACCAGTCCACAGTGCAGTGGAATCTGTCATGGGACTGTTCCATCAATATCGCTACTCTTGTGAATACAGTGGCTGAAAAAAATGTATCAGGGTGGTACATTTCATTAAAGTAGAAATTTAGTGCCTAAATTCTTCTGCAGAAACTGCCAGTCTGATGAGAATCTTCTGATACTGAAGGAGGACTCACTGAGACTTCTTTGCAGTCAATGTTGTAACAGACCAGTGCCAGTAGAAACATGAAGTTCAAGCATGAAAAGGTTAGCATGATAGTGGCTTTAAACAGAGAAGGTTTTAGCTGTTCAGGTTCAAATAATGTGAAATAGCCAGTTGATTTTAGAGTTGGAGGCAGCATGCTATGATCACTACACTAGCAAAGAGGAAGATGGAGTAAGGACAGATTTCTGTGGAATAGTCATTACTATGTGGTCTCATCTGCCCTTTAGGTTAGTTCTTTGTAAGTCTGCACTCTTCTGTGCTCAACTTGTTTTCACCTTATTTTCTTGCGGAAGGAAAGGGAAGGGATGGGAATAGGGGACAGGATAGCATTAAAGAAACAAGCAGTTGAAGTTTTCCTTGCAGCCTACTAACAACTGTGACAGCATCTAAGCAGTCCTTTTCTCTCTCAGGGAGAGCATTCTTTCATACATTCTTTTTGTTTCAATATCTGCTACTAGATTTGAAATCAAGAAAAAACTAAAAACAGCAAAAAAGAAAGAAAAGAAAGAGAAAAAGAAAAAACAAGAGGAAGAGCAAGAGAAGAAAAAACTCACACAGATCCAGGAATCCCAGGTAGGAAATGAAGCTGTTCTTAGTGACAAACCCTTTTCCCATGACAACAGGAGGTAGGATGCTGCCTCTCTCTGCTCCTGATGTTTTCTCTTAGTGTCAAAAATTGTAGTAAGCAGGTCAGAACTTATATCAGAGTTTATATGCTCAAACTATCTGTAGTATTTCCAGTTCATTTAAAGAAATTAACATCTTTGGCCTGCTGAGGGGTGCACTGATAACTTCTTTTAATGAAAAATGCAAAGTTGCAGCTATATCTGGTGTCGCTTTGATAGTCCTCCTACATGAGGACAGTAAAGCAACCTTTTACAGTTACTTTAGCTTCTGTCATTCAAATGAAACATTACATACACTCCTCTCTTGCAAATGAAAATTTGAGAGAGCAGACCAGAAACTGCTCAATTGTTGTCTTAATTATTTTGCATGTGCATAGAGTGTTAAAAATGCTTCATTTCTACTAGTAGGGATCTTAAGGAAAAGCTTGAATGCCAGGAGGAGCAGAAGTAGTTCTATAGTTTTTCCACTACCAGTAGAAAGAGGATAACGGCAGTTTTTGGAGCAAGGCCTCTGTAACTGAACTGTAGTTTCAAATGGCTGAAGTGGCTGTAGTTGCAAATGGTGAAGATCCTGTCATTAATACCAAGTCGGGGCAGAGGGGCTCCCAGAGTGGGATGGAATTCATCTTCCCTAACTTGAGCCATTGAAGAAATAGTTGCTTGTTTGCACTTGTTGTCACGGCTAACTTTGTGCAGTGGAGGAGGGCATCTTAAGAGCTGACATCTTATTTTCTAGTGAAACAGATGTTTAACATCTAAATCAAAATGATATGAGTATTCCTGTCGCAGATATTGAGGGGAGTGAGTCTCATCTCCCTACTCCCTCAACTTCATAGACATACCTGTGTGTGTACACTTAAATAGTCCATCTATATAGGCCATCCTGTAATCTTAAGTAGTCCATATATAATACAGTGTAGATGCATATACATATATGCATGTGTAAAAAGATGTTCTTCAGAGTTCATTTACAGTGCCTTGCAGAAATTACTTCACCTTAGCTCAGCTGACTGTCTCATGCTTATTATAGAGGCTACTTTCTGTGCTACCTGGTACTCCAGATGCATCTGGATAGAAATGGAAAATACTAGAAGACTTAAAAGGTCTAAGATTTGGATTCATATTGCAGACTTTACAAACAACTTTATTTCTGCTCCAAGTATTTTTTAACATAAGTTTTTTTTATTTTGCTGCTGAACGAGAATAAGTGCTTTGATTCGATCTTGCAGAAGGAGAAGCAAATGAGAAGAATATTCATCTAGTTTTTTCTCATTACATGTTGTTTGCAGAATTATTTCCATTTTATTTCTCTAGTCCTTTTTTAACTTTAAGGAGGAGTTTTGAGACTGAAACTTGCTGGCAGAAATGCTGCAGTATAAATTTGTTCATTATTCTTGATATGAAGCAGAATAAAGAAATACGCTTCAGATTGATTTCCCTACCTCCAGCCTCTGTAAAAAATGAACTGGAAAAAAACATTTAAAAAGAGGAGTTGTTAGTAATTTCTATTCGAAAAATTTTCAAAGTGTGCAAATAATGTTTGCTTTAATGCTTTTCAGTTTATGGATTTATGGTATTGATGCACTTGCTGTGCATGTTTTTAGGTCATGTCACATAACAAAGAGCGGCGATCAAAGCGGGATGAGAAGCTAGACAAGAAATCTCAGGCAATGGAGGAGCTAAAAGCAGAAAGAGAGAAAAGGAAGAACAGAACAGGTATGAAAGCATGTCACTATTGCTATGGTTTTCTGAAAGTGCTACTTACAGTTTCAAATCAATGCAACAGTCCCATACCTTGCAGTGAATGAATTCTGTGTCTGTTTTCTTGGTCTTTTGCCCAACATGACCATGGAGGGTGTTGTTTGGCACCACTGATGCTGTATTCCTCACCCCTGTCCTTCCCTGGAATGGTCTAAAACCAAAGTGAACTTTCATGGCAGTCCACTGAATGGCTCTTAGTAATGTTTAGTTAAAGTATTTGGATTGGTCGCTTAGATTCAGTTATTTAATCTCTGAAATCCCCAACTGTATTTATTGTACTTGTGCTACCTTGTCGACATTTGCTTGTTTCTTCACTGGCACATCATCTTGTCCATCTTGCCACTGACTTTTGATGCAACCTTTTTTCTTACTCTGCTGGATTTTATTGTGATCTTCTCCAAATATTTTTCTCTTTTGCTTACAAAATAACAATGAGTTGCCTGATCATAGTATTTTTATCTTGTATATCCAGTTGTTACATTCATTTTGAATTACTATGTGCAGTCAAGTTGGGAGACTGAAGATAAGCATAACTGAGATTTAAGATGCTTTTAATTACTCTATATATATTCAAAGAGAGAAATCAACGTTTAGCTTACCAGTGGATTTGAACCTGTGCCACTTGTATCCAACACAAAATTAATAGCTATCTGCCTCTTGGATGTTTTTAACCACCTTTCATCTCTTAAAGGAAGCTTTCATGAAAGATTTACAGCTTGCTTTTCTTTTCTCTGTCCTTCCTCCAGCTGAATTGCTTGCAAAAAAACAGCCATTAAAAACTAGTGAAGTATACTCTGATGATGAAGAAGAGGAGGAGGATGATAAGTCTAGTGAGAAAAGTGATCGTTCATCCAGATCATCATCTTCTGATGAAGAGGAAGAGTAAGTAGTAAACTAGCACTGGATGATGATTACTTGTGTGTTCCAAAACAGAGACTCACTTTAGGTAGACACATGCTATGTTAGAGGATTGTTTGGGGCAGGTCAGTGTCTCTAGTGTTTTTGCCTCTAGGCACAATTGCGTTGGGCAGATCTGAGTCTTTGTCACTATATCGTGTTTCATGGGACTCATTTACCTTGGATGAGTTTGCAGCTTCAGTTCCCTTCTGTTACCTTTAGCCCAGATTGCCCTGCTGTTTACAGATTTGTTTAGTTGTACAGTTTAGCAGCCGCAGAACCCTGGCGTGTATCAGGGCAGAGATGTGTGCTGGCTTATCTTAAAGCATTAGTCTGTAAACTGCCTTGGTGTGTATCTTTCTGCTTTGCGGTAGCAGGGGCAGCAGGTAACAAGTCTGGGACTTCACATTAAGCCTTTATCATAAATGCTAAATTCACACCCCTACAGTCAACTAGTGATGGTGAATCATTGCTTTTACTAATAATTTAAATAGCACTCACGCTGCCCCTTACTCATAACCCCTTTCTTGGGAATTACGTCTCTACTTTTTTCTTTATTCGCTCTCGCCTTTCCCAAATCAGGAAAGAAGAAATCCCTCCTAAGTCCCAGCCGGTGTCCTTGCCTGAAGAACTGAACCGAGTACGGTTATCACGACACAAGCTGGAACGCTGGTGTCATATGCCCTTCTTTGCCAAGACAGTCACTGGCTGCTTTGTCCGTATTGGCATTGGCAATCACAACAGTAAACCTGTTTATCGGGTGAGTCTAGCTCTGAGGCATTTAGTTCTTTTTTTGGTGCTGTAATACAATATTTGCAGCTTATCAGTTCTCAAGTACCTGTGATTGTTTGATTGACTGATATAAAAAGATTGCTTATAACTAGAAAATGTAATTGCTGCCAAAGAAATGGAGGAGACGGGTTTAAGAATAAATAGATTGATGGGACCAGCTAGGGGAAGAGATTGATGTGGTGAGAGAGAGAGAGGGAGCACTAACAAAGCCTGTTCTCCTGGCTTTGGTTCATGTTGTCTTGTCTCATCATTTGTATTGCAAACGAGAGTTCTGGACTCTGCTCAAACCAAGCCAGGATGAGTAACATTCATTCCTCATTTCTGGGACTGTTCCCTAGTTTTTGTGTGGTCTTGATTCGTTTTTCTGCAAAGTGTTTCTGTTACATCAGTTCTCCTTCAGGAGAGAAGGTGATTGAGAACACAGTTTTGTTTTTCTGTTTGATTGCTATAAGCATAGGATGCAATAATATTCTCTAAAATTGCATTAAAAAGGCCTCCAGAAGGGCTGTGTTTAGTCTGTGAGCAGCATTGGTGTATTTCGTTTGGGACATACGTTAACCTAAACCAACCTTAGTTGAAAAGGAAATAGGAAAAGCAGGAGAGTGTACACTATTTGGTCAGGAGGGCAGGGCTGAGAAGAAGAAAAACTGCATCAGGCATTCACAGATGGTATAATTTTTAAACTGAAAGATGATGTATGAAGCAACTAATTCAGTACCTGATAACGCACACTGAAAAGTCTTGCTTTCTTTGATCTGATTAGAATTGTTAGTTAGATTAAGGTTTTTATCTCTAATAGAAAGGCTTGAATATGCCAGATATATTCCAGGAACACCAAAAAACCCACAGCCCTCTTGCATCCTTCCTCTTGTGTATTTTACTCCAATATAGGTTGCTGAAATAACTGGTGTTGTAGAGACTGCAAAGGTTTACCAGCTTGGTGGCACACGGACAAACAAAGGACTACAGTTGCGGTAAGATACTAAAGTAATCCTCTTTAGTTCATGAATCAGTATCCTTTTCGTAGCAAATAATGTTCTGTGTGTGGTTTAGAGGTGAGAACTAAGAAGCAGACTGGGCCCTGTCATGCTACGTACTGCTGGAATGTTTGGGTTAGGTTTATTTGTGGCTTTTTTTCTCCTTGTGCGTAATGGAAATTATATTTTTTTTAAAAAATATCTTATGCGGGGAGTTATGAGTGTATTGACATCTGGTTTTTGGTTTGAGGATTCTTTAATCAGTTTACATCTGTAAATGCAAGATCACCACTTACCACTATCAGAAAGGGATGTTTTCTCACTCTCTTGTTGCAGGCATGGCAGTGATTCACGTGTGTTTCGTTTGGAGTTTGTCTCAAATCAGGAATTTACTGAAAGTGAATTTATGAAGTGGAAGGAAGCAGTAAGTTTGCCAGTCTTTAGTTTCTTTTTAGCAGCCTTCTGCCAAGCATACTTTAAGTGGAAAGTAACTTGGTCTCTTGTGTTCAGATGTTCTCTGCAGGGATGCAGCTACCCACATTAGATGAGATAAACAAGAAGGAAGTGTCCATCAAAGAAGCCCTCAACTACAAGTTTAATGATCAGGACATTGAAGAGGTAAACAGTGCATTGTAGTGAGGCTGTGTCAGTGCTTAAAAGTGACAAGAGCTCATGGAGTAGAGCACTAGCTGGTACAAAGCAAAAGGATCATGGTATTTGCTTTCTAATAAGGAAATAAAAGGCTCAAAATGAGGTTTCATAACGGGATAGAGTAACTCAGTGGTCCCACTGTTGTTTGGTGCTCATTCCTGGTTTTTTTCAATCTTTGTGCCCTTTTACCTCCTCTTGAACTTTTGTTATGAAGCTCTGAACTCCTAACCCAAGTGTGGCAACTTAGTTCTCAAGTTCTGAAAAGCTAATAGCATCATGATATTTGCATTTATCACAGCTTCTGCAGTTTAATACTTGCTTAATACTGAGCAAAGGTGATTAGCATCAGATTTTTGTAGGTCATAAGTGAGAAGAATGGAGCTGTAACACATTACCAAAGATACAAATTAAAAATAGAAAAAAAAGCGTCAGAGAAAGAGCATAAGTAAAATTCTGTGGCAGTAATACATTTCTTAGGTGATACTGATCTGTTTCTTCTAGTGTCTAAGTATTGAAATAAAGATATCATATTTGCATATTTGTGCTGTTTCTTCTGCATCTTACAGATTGTGAAAGAGAAGGAAAGGTTCAGAAAAGCACCTCCAAATTATGCCATGAAGAAAACTCAGCTATTAAAGGAGAAGGTGAGAGATGAGAATGCCTGCAAGCTTAATATACTCTTTGATTTTTGAAGAACTGGAGCTCATCTGGATTTTGGCGGTAGTCAGCAGTAAGCTCGACTTTAACTATGCAGCTAAAAGGTGGATCTCAAGGTTCATTGCGGGGTTCAGAACACTCAGAACCCAGTTAGAGCTATTGCATTCTTTTTTTAAGAGTAATTGCTAACAATTATAGCTGTCTCTTTTTGTGTCCTTTAAACAAGGTCTTAAGCTCCTCTTCCTCAGAAACTTTTCCTTTTTTTCCTTTGGTGTTTTTTTTTTTTTTGTCTTTTGATTGGTTTTTTGGTTTTTTTTAGAGTACCCCATAATAACATTGATTTCCTGTGCTTATTTTAAAATAGGAAAAATAAGGTTGTGTTACTGTTTTTTTTCCCAGGGGTAACTGAATTGTCACTATGGCCAGTAATTTATATTTTAAAAAAAAGTGGCTGAAGGATATACTTGCCACTGAACTGTTTAACATGTAGTCCTCCTGGAACAAATATACCGAAGAGTGCTGAGATGCCAAAGCCAAGAAGTGAAGAAGCCAAGCAGTCTTAAATATCTCTGAAGATAAAGATAGACATGTTCTGTTTTTATTCGTGCAGTCCTTTATCAAGATATTCATGCTTTGTATACAGGAAAAACAAAGAGTTTGTATGAATCTACGTTCCTTGGCTTAACTGTATTATTTGGTCACAGTATTACTATGCACAAATATGTAAATTATTGGTTTCCAATTGCAGGAGGGCGCAATTGCTTTTTGTTGTCACCAGGTGGCATAATAAGCCCGTGTAGTGTTAGGGCACTCTCCAGCTCCCTGGAATAAGTGGCAACTGACAGTTGCTTGAATAGTTCTTTTCCTGAGCTGGTAAATAGTGATGTTAAATTTTAATGAAACCTGTAACTTAAATCATCTAACTGACTTGCCGTCCTCATTCTGGGACTGGTGGTCCTACGTCTTCCTTAGTTTAAGGGATTTCAGAAGTTTTCAGAGTTCTTCAGAATATAAAGTCCAGTTTTGCCTTGAGATGTAAGGAGAGTGTAGCTCTTTTTTGTATTCATACCATGCAGAGAAGAACATTTGCAACTGGCATAGGGTTAGCTGTCTGATTCACAGGTACATCCCTTGTTTCACTGACTAATTCTGTGGTAGAGAGTAGTGCTTAACAAGTCACTGTTTGGTTGAAGGCTATGGCTGAGGACTTGGGAGACCAAGATAAGGCCAAGCAGATTCAAGATCAGCTTAATGAACTTGAAGAGAGAGCAGAGGCCCTGGATCGTCAACGAACAAAAAATATTTCTGCAATCAGGTAAGAAGCAGATATTGGAAATTTTCTTTCTTAAATAGTTTTATCAATCAAAATATTTAGAAAAGGGAAACTAATGCAGAAGCAAATTAACTGCAGAATTTTGTCATTTCTTTCCTGTACAATGTATTAATGAAATGTTAGTGCTTTTCTGTCTTCACTTTCTCATACCTGTCATTCAGTTAAAACTGCTGAAATTGTAAACTCCTTTCAGCATACTCCTGGTAGCGGTTGTGTTGCAATAAGAATAATTTGTGATCAGGATGAAGCTGTAAGAATGCTTTTGTTGCATTGTTGTGCTTTGTTGTGTAGCGACTGATAAATGACAGTCACTTTCTTTTTCTTCCCTCGCCCTCCTTTTTTTCCATTCTGCAGTTACATCAACCAGAGAAACAGGGAGTGGAATATCGTTGAGTCTGAGAAGGCTCTTGTGGTAAATAGCGCTGAAGTAATACTTTTGTGCAAGTAGAGATGAAGTGATGCAAACAGGGATAAATTGCATGGTGAAGTTACTAATTTTTTTGCTAATGTTCTGTAAAATTTTTCATATAGGCAAGTGACATGATTTTAAAGCACATTGCTTTATCCTTTTGTTCACATCAATTCAGCAGATTAGTGATTGTCATAGTGACTTGATGCATTTTGTGTGGGAAAGAACTCAGAAAGGACACTCCATAGAATAAAACAGTGAAGGAGATATTAAATTCTCTGCAGTGACACTTTTATTAAGGAAAAGCTAAGCTTGTTAGCAAATGGTTAATATTAACTGTCCTGAGAGTTGTGTGCCTATTTTCTATGCTGAATTTGATAAGGACAGTTTTGCCCTGTGAAGCATAGAACTGTGGGTCGGTTAAAATCTTTCTAATCTGTAATGCTGTTGCTAATTTTCCTCTGATCTTGGCATTGTGTTTAGATGGTGAGTGCTTGCATGGATGGGGTGCTGTGAGAGGATTTACCAGGGAGCAAATAGCTAACTCTGCGAACCATGTGCTTTTTCTTCTTCAGGCTGAAAGTCACAGCATGAAAAATCAACAAATGGACCCCTTTACTAGACGGCAGTGTAAGCCCACAATAGTGTCTAATGTGAGTGCAATACTTAAGTTCAATTGAGGCCATTTGCAGAAAACTAGAAACCAGTGTATAATGCAGAGAGTAAGAGGGAAAATTCCCAACTGTGCCATGTGCTGTTAATGTTCTGGATAGCAATGGGATATATAGAGTGAGATCCTGGTCTCAATTTTTTTATTGATGCAAAGTGTGAAGGACATAAGTGATGTGGGTATGTACTGCAAAAGCAACCATGATTTAGGCTTCTGTAGCGAGTTCTTCTGTGCAGAATTACTCAGATTTAGTTAGCACTTGGAAGACAGTTTGCTTTAGGTGTGAGTTTCACTTCTAATCAGCTGAAACTTTCCTGAAAGATTGGTGAAAGGAGAGAGGAAGAGTAGATGTTTTGGGCTGTGATGGATAAAGTAATTCAACACAAACTTCCCATGTGATACTCTGGCAAAACCTGTTACTGCAGTCCCTAGATATGTAACTGATGAACAGCAAATTGATCAACTCCTAAGTAATCTGTTCTTGCTGAGGCCTGTTCTGGAATAGTAGATGGTTCTAGTATTGGTACTTAAAAAAAACCTGGTAAGCTTGGCTCTTATCAGTCTCCACAAATCAGCAAGGGAATAGAAAAGAAATTCTATTGCAGGGCTTGAATTAAACCATTTTTTCTGAAATAGAAAAGTATCATAACTGAGTAGCTTTCTTATGGTGGGGAAATATTGTGCATAGAAAATAGTCTTCTAAAGATTTCTTCTCTAGTAGAGTGTTTCAGGCAGAACTGTAAGCAAATACATCTAACAGTAGTGTTAAGAGTAGTCACAGAAACAAACTATACCAATAGGAACTGTGTTTCCTGTTTTTTCAAGGAAAAACTTTCTGAAGGATGATTTTTAGTTTGTTACTATAGGATGCACTACACAGGTATTAAGATGATTTCACTTGTCTCTGAGACCCTGAAGGCTGGATGAACTAATATACAGTCTTATATGGTTTTAGATTCATGGATATGAGCACTGTTTTAACAAAATGTAGTTCTACTTTTTGCCAATTTAAATGCAATGGTTTTTTATTTTTGTATTTTCCCTAATATTTCCCCTTTGCAGTCCAGAGATCCTGCTGTCCAAGCTGCCATCCTTGCCCAGCTAAATGCAAAATATGGATCTGGTGTATTACCAGATGCTCCAAAAGACATGAGTAAGGCAAGTTTCCATTTCTGTCTCTGTTATGTTCCTCACAGTCACCCTTTTACTCTGTGAAGCTTATGACTAATAGCAAGTGTGCATGCTTCAGTTCTAGGAATGAGTTTCCTGAAGACCATTATCATAGAAAAGCAACAACTTTTTGTTTCTTAGAAAAGGAAATGTAAGTTTCTCTAGCAGTATGAAAGCTAAACTAAGTATGTTTGTGACAGAAGAGGGAAAACAATTTTTATCTTTGTTTATCTGGACAGATCAGTGTTGAAGACTTATCTGTAATTTCTGTTTCAGGGTCAAGGAAAAGATAAAGATGTGAACTCTAAATCAGCCAGTGACCTCTCAGAAGATCTTTTCAAAGTGCATGACTTTGATGTAAAGATTGATCTTCAGGTTCCTAGTTCAGGTAGGTGTTCAGCTGGGTTTGGGGATGTGATTGTCCATCTCATTACAGTACAGCTCACTTTTTCCAGAATAATATTTTCAGAATTATCAGTAGGCTTTTGAGAACGGGAGGAAGGATTCTGTTTGTCATCTTGGCAAGTATCTTGAACTGAGATGGAGATGTATGATAGTGACATCTATTGAGAAAACAAGAACAACTGTATTGTATTAGACTAAAAGCCTCTATATCCCCATATCCTTGCTTCAGAAGCTTGAATCTCCTATTTTACCAAGTTGCTGGTCTCTAACTTAGGTATTTCAGATGGTATTAGAAGATAAATTTTAGGGGAACAAAAACACTGGCTGGGGAGTGAAGATACAGACAGAAACTTACTGACTCTTCCTCTTTTTGTGATCTTGACTTTGACAGCCTGTGTGGCAAGAACAGTTTAGTGTCATAGAATCATTTTGATTGGAAAAGACCCTTAAGATCAGAGTGCAACTGTTAACCCAACACTGCCAAGTCTTCCACTAAACCATGTCCCCAGATACCACATCTGCACATCTTTTGAATGCTTCCAAGGCGCTCAACCACTTCACTCAGCAGCCTGTTCCAATGCTCAACAACCTTGGTGAAGAAATTTTTCCTAACAATCCAATTTAAACCTCCCTTAGGGCAACTTGAGGCCATTTCCTTGTGTCCTATGAAGTTGTTTTACAGTGGAGGGAAAGCAGGGAGTATACCAGTGCAATTTGACGCACAAGGTTTATTATTTTTTTCATTACTTGAAAAATTACATCTGAAGTTTTTTAGAGGAAAATAATTTAGGAATTACTGTAAGAATGCACAAAGACTTAAAACCTTGTCAAGAAGGGGAGAGTAGGTGTAATTGTCTTTCCAAACTAGGTCAAGATTGAAACTCTGGACGTGAGACTACAGAATGAGGTAGGATGCCAAGAATAGGAGACTTCCTGAAGCAGATAGTGAGAGTTAGCAAGCAGATGAGGGTTAGGCACTGAAAAGAGAAGGATGAGACACAGTTTTCCTTAGACAGACCACCATTTTGGCATCTTACTTCATGCAGTCTTCTTTCTTAATGGAGAAACATGGAGATTTGTTAAAATGTCTATTGTAGACATGGATAGGAAATTCGACGTTACCTGCTTACTTCCTGTATCTTTGTGTCTGCAGTAATGGGAAAATGATTTACCAAAGATTCCAGAACTGAGCCTGAAAGCTGTTCATACTGTGACTTTAGAGTGCTATAGTTTTCTTAAGAAATGAAAGTATACTTGTCTACAGAAAGCTGGATTAACAAACAGAGTCAAAATTGCATGAGCTGTATCTCTGAAGATAAGCTCCCTGTATTATTAACTGAAATTCTGACCTGATATACACTGGAGAAGTCAAACATGATTTTGTGGTGAAGTTATCAACAAAAGCATGTATTTTGGTCCTCACTCTTTTCTTATCCCCAACAGAATCTAAGGCACTGGCCATCACCTCCAAGGCTCCTCCAGCAAAAGATGGTGCCCCGCGACGATCACTGAACTTGGAGGACTACAAAAAGAGACGGGGGCTTATTTGAGCATGCCCACTCTGCTGCTTCTGATCCTGCATGCTCCATGATGGTATCCTACCTTTTCTTCCTCCCTTTTCAGTTTTCCCTTCTGGATTGGAGCAGCAATGGAGCTGGGAAGAGACTCTTTAAAACTGCCAGTCATCTGTAACATAAACCATTCAACTATTTACTGTATAGACCTCCCTTCTTGCCCTTTCCTCCTGCTCCCCTCACAAATGTGGATCTGTGCTATTTGGGGTTTTCCCATTTTCTTTTAGTTTGAGTTTTGTTTTTATTTTGTTGATGCAGCTCGTTGGTCCACTTTGTGTTCAGTATTAGCCTGAGGTCCGGATTTCCATAGGAATCTCTTCGCAGTCACAGAATCAGCACTTGGTGATCTCCCCTTACCTACCACCACAGGCACAGTGAATAAACATTGGCGCAAGACCATTGTGGCTGGAAGGTCATCTGCACTTTCTTCCTCTTCTTCTTCCTCCTTCATCCTAGCTTTGGAGAAGGGAATCTTCAAAAACTGGCCTAGGTTCAAAGTGTAAATTTTTTGGGAGGGTTGTGTGACTTTTTTTCAGGTGTTTTTTATCATTTTTAAGCTGCAGTACTATTTGTATCCGTCTGTCACAGTTCTTTACGGCTGTTTTGAATTTCTACCAGCTGTACTTGAGCATCTGAAATTGCAAGAAAGAAACTCATTAAATGTGATTCTTCTTACTAAAACGGCTTGGCTGATATAGCTGTTTAACTTCATGTTCCCTTTTTTAATTAACTGATGAGAAAGAGGTACACACAGCTCTTAATGTGGGACTTGTCATCCATAGCACATCCAGAGTCTCCAGCAGTAGCTGGGTGAGGTAGCTTTTTGTGGGGTGACCCTGGGGTGCTCATCGGTTGGGCTTTACTTTCTTCTCCAGGCCTTCAGTATTACATATTTGTTAAGTCATCATGTTCTTCACTGGGCTCCAGCTCGCTTTGTTTCTTGCTTTATGAACGATTTAAATGGGGCTTCTAAAAACAAAATAAATAAAAAAAAAAATCACATTCTGTGGAAGGGGAAGGACATAATAGAAGGGTCAGTGGGTAATGTGTGAGAAGTAGCTGATGCACATTTTTCATGTATAAAGTGGTACAAGTGAAGTGCACAGGAATTGTATGGCTTTATGGAATATTTGACTGGACACAAGTTGACAGCTAAATTATCACTCAGGTGTAAAAAAAAAAAAAATCAAGTGTAAATATAAGCAAAATTTAACAAAGAACTTTTCCAGACAAGATACAACTGAATATATGAAACTAAGAACTAAATTAAAAGAGAATTAGAAGTCTAAAAGGTTAGAGGCCCTCGTTCAGGTAAGCGTGCAAGCACGTGTTTGTTCCTGCTCAGGACAGTACGTATATAATAACTTCAGCACTGAACTGGATAGGAATGTTTCTGGGGGACCCTGAAGAGGGAAAATGCTGATGCTCTTCTTATGTCAGAGCATTACTGTTTTTCTGAAATCATACACTGGTTACATTTCAACCTGTGTTTGATACTTTCTTGTTGGATTCTTAATGAAACTTTAATCTAGTTCTTATTTAACTTTCTCTTTCTTTTTTAACAGTAGCTTTAAAGACGCGTCATGTAATTGTGTGCAGATTGATTCTACAAACTGTATAAAAAGAAAATCAACTTAGGAAGCAGCTCTTGCCTATCATGTAAACAAATAATTAGGAATATTTCAGTACTTATTTACTGAATAATCCATAGTTCTAGGACACATGTGGATTATTCTGTAAATATGTAATCATAGACTGCTTTATTTGATGGCCTATTTTACCAGCTTCTCTGGAGTTGTAGTAGGCTCTCACATGTATGTACTTTTAACTTTTTAAGATTGAATTTATGAAATCTACAGTCATAACTTCATAGGAAATGTGATTCACTGTGTAGATATGCATTTGATATGTTTTTGGTTTTTTCAATGGCTTCAGTGATGTTACAGATTTGTAATAAAAAAAATCTAAACTTACTTTGCAATAGCCAGTTTTCAAAATAATCACTCTCCAATGCTTTGCAGAAATAATTGCCAAATCAAGCAATTCAGGAGTTGATTTTTCCGCAGAAATGCCTCAGAGTTCTGAGATGCAGTGACAAGTCTCTGAAGGTACAGTTAACTGAAATACAATACTTTAATACGTTTGGCCTTCCTGTATTGGTTTTAGTTTCTACATTTGGTAACACAAGAATAAATCTGTACTACAGCCAAAATGTGGATGAGACCCTGTACAGTGTTGCAAGTAAGTTTTAGTAGAGATAACCAAAACAGAGGAGATGCAGTGAGTTTAGGATGCCAATCTTAACGATGGACCATGTCCTAGTTATCTGCAACTATGAAACTGCCACTTACCCTCTCAAAGTCTCTGGATTTTGCTGAAATGCTGTTTTTTAAGAGAGGTAACAGTAAATTATCATGCAAATCTCTTATATTGAGAATAATACATGAAGAAAGTACTCTTGAATAGTTACAAAATTGTATGAAAGCTGTAATCTTTTTTCCTTTAAGTGCATGTAAAGGTGAGTGACTACACCTCCCACTTGTTAGAGAGGGAGAGATTTGTTTACTTTGTTTTGTTGGTGTCCTAGCATAGTTCATCACAATTGTACAGACTTCTATAAATAAAATTGGTTTGTTGGTTTAATAAGGTTCATTGTTTATCCCTTGATCTGAGGTGCTAAGGGTTTCCTATCTGGAATTTGTTTTTTTAGGAACTGACACTTCTCAGTCTGGATGATTATATTTAATAGCAATAATGTAAAATAATTAAAGAAAGCCCCATCTTTTGCAAAAGGAGCTGTTAACTCCTGATCACTCTCTAACATCTGGAGTTGGTCCTTTTCACTAGAATCAAATGGAGTCTCTTGGAAGGTCAATTCACTTGCACCTGTGCTGCATCTCACGTAAAACACAGGCTTTGCCTGTCTTGTAGAAATCCAGAGTACTTTTGTAATCGAAGATGGTAAAGCATATAGCTGAACTTAAGCTACTGAATGAGGTGAAAAAGACTGTTCTCAGGGGGTGCATGGTGGAAGGATGAGACACAGCAAGCATACCTTGAAACAGGATAAGTTCTTCCAAGATATGAGGATAAAAAAATCACCCGTAGGACAGTTAGACAGTGCTCTAGGTTTCCCAGAGAGAGTTTTCTGTCTTTATTTTGAGGTTTTCAAGAGCATGTTAGATTAAGCCATAAATAACGTGATCCAACCGTATAGCTTACCCAGCTTTGAGCAGGAGGGTGGGCTGGAGACCTCCCTGAGCTCCTCTCTGACCTGAATTATCCTATGATTCTATAAGTAATTTCATATTGCTTTCTCCAGTTTTTGTCTGTCTTCCCTGCAAGTACTGCCCCCTCCCAATCCCCATTCCAACATGCAGACTACATGTAGCACATTTCCCAACACACACCCCCTTTCTGAGACTGCGTGGTTGTAGACACCTATAGAATTCCTGCAAGGCCTGTCTGTGAAACGAAGTTGCCCTTACAGATTAACCACTGAGCAGGCTGGGAGACTGAACCTTTTACAAGATAGAGTGAAGAGCTGTTTGAAGAAAAATTATAGGCGTTACCCAAGCTGCCGAACAGAACTTGGCTATTTGCAAATGAGGGTTATAGCCTATTGATTTAGTTACGGTTTGGCTTCTCTGTACGGTCCATGCGTAAGTTTCTTAATTGTTATCGTTTAATTGAATTGAAAATGTTAAGAGCAGTTCTGCTACTGTAGCGCATTGCTGGTGTGGACAGTGACTCTCCTTGGGAAAAACCTGGAATTTATCAACTGGTTCTTCCTAAATTCTGCATTCTGCATTCCAGTAGTCTGTGGGTTATAAAGTATCTTTTTTGTAGAGCGAATAATTTATCTGGATGTTATTAGATTGGATAGGTCAATTGGGAAATTAGTGGTTACTCGTACAAATACTTGCAGGCAACATCCCTGACTTAACTGCATGTGCATAAATTACTGTGGATTCTGCACAAATTTGTTTGGTTTTAGTAAATGTGTATAATTTTGCTATATGACAACTATGTTTTTTGAGTACCTTTCTGGAGAAATTATAGTAGGTCATGCAGAAACCCATGATTATAGCAAAGGAGAAAGGGAAGAAAGGCACTGGAAAAAAAACTTGATGGATCAAGTCTCAGGTTGATTTCCTAAATCTCACGTTAATGCTCAAGTAAAAATTTTACAGTCTGCCCCCTTCCTGGGGCAGGTTTTTGTTTGTTATTAAACATCTGTCAGTTTGTTGTGCAGAAAATACAAGGGTGGATAGGGTGATAAATCACACTGCAGGTGAGTAACTTTGTCAACTTGTTAAAGACTATTTTAGACGAGTCATTAATACAGCTTAATGGTTAATGAGCACTGGAATGGAAGCAAAGAATATAGGTTATTTTCTGGCAAGAGTATGTATGTACAGTGACCATAATACATTTAGTCTTTGGGAAGTCTGGATTTATGTCTCCGTGGGTTGGAGAAAGGGTCGGTAGAGTAGAAGATTAGAGACTGAGAGTGATCTGCCTTTGTAAATGGCGTGAATAAGATCACTATGCCTTGTTTCACTGCACCTGCTTCAGAAAAAAAATTCAAAATATCTCCACTTGAGAATGGGGAGGGAGAAGTCTCAATGGCTACAAAATATGGCACTAAATTAAACAGATACAATTTTATCTGAAATTTGTGATGACTATGACTTTGATCTTTATGAAAGCACCATTCTTCAGTCATTTTTTTGCTCTCCTTCTTGACTGTGGACAAATGTGCAATTGCCGCATACCCCACTTGGTGCATGAAAATAATTGCCCTGAGTGCAACAGTGTAAATGGTGCCTACTTCATCCCTTCTCTGTAATTCTTCCTGGTGGTGTATCTTCCAACAGGTAACTTGCTTCCATCATTTTTCAAGGTTCAGTTGTTGCATTAAAGCTCAACTTCTAAAACTAGATGTATGGCACTCAGTTTTTAGGCCCTTGACTGGAAGCAGTGGTGGAGGACTACAGGCTGATGCAAAGAAGCAGTCCGAACACCAGTGACTTGGCAGCTGATGATGCGTGGCCGTTTTCTGAGGTGGCAGTTCTAGGGAAGCCTTTGCTGCTTACCCATACCAGGTATTTCTCATCTTATTCAAGCAACAACTGACTTTTTGTGCTGATTGATGGTATTGCAATCAGAAAAAAATTGTTGCTTATATCCCAAATAAGCTTTAGAAGGTTATGATGAAAAATTACAGCTTTTCCCAAGAATGGCACTAATGCAGTGTTTTTTTCTGGCCTCAGGTAGCACAAACACAAGCTCAACAGATGGTTTAATATTGTAGGCTTCCTTGATTTGGGTTAAAAAACTGATCTACCTGAGTGGAAAAAGCAGCTCATATGCAACGTAAACACGTAAAAGGAAAAAGACAAACTCTTTTTTCATGCTTTCCTCCTGAAGACTTACCAGTCATGAGAAACTGAGAGGAGCGATTCTTCGTATAATGAAGCTCTCCCCTTCACTGTTTTCACTATTTGGTTTTTCACTATTAAGGTAAACTCGAACATTTGAATAAATGGCGTTGTCTTCTGAAAAGGACTAGGTGAATTTCAAACACAAAGCAGTCATTTTCAATTTTGAATCAGGATTAGTTGATTAATAATTTGATTATTTTTATTTCCATTGCGAACTTCCACAATATTTTCTCAAATGGTCAAAGACACAAAGTTGAAGATAGCAAAATATGAGGGCAAAAACTGAATTTAAATGTAAGCTGAGTACCATTTTAGCATTTTGTAAAATTCTCTTCTAGCTTCTGGTAAAGGATCTGCTATGAAGAGTTTGGCAATTTAGCTTAGCAACCAAAGTCTGGAAGTGAGAATGAACTATTGTAACAGCAGGGGTTATAAGATCTTTAACAAAAACTTTCACTGTAAGCTAAAGTCCCTTTACTGCTTAGCAATGAAGGGTTTTTAATTTTACAGCATTAATGTTACAGAATGTACTCCTGGGTTTCCTGTCACTGTTCCTTGCCTCTTTCAGCTTGCACAATCTGTTCACAACTGCTAGTACTCTTCCAGAGGCAGATAAGAGTACAGAGAAAAAAAATTATGTTTATAAATTGTATCTTGAAACATTTTAGGGTTGAGTGACCAGAAGCCTGAAAACATACAATCCCATATATTATGGCCTATTTAGTCAGTGTTACAGTGGATGGGAAGATTCTGTGGGAGGCAGTGAAACTGGATAGAGTTCTCATGAGGAATATTTTTACTCCTAGGTGACCTGAATTGGGAAGTCTCAGGGCAGGACTGTTCTGTGGTTTCTTTTGTGGATTGTTTTGTGTTATTTACTGAAAGCTAATGTGGAGTTCTTTGTAGACTGCCACACACTAAAGTTTTGACTGCTCGTCAGAGGCAGCCTGGGTAGTTTCTCTGGTCTTGCACTCTTCAGGAAGTAATCTCTCATGACGTGAGTCATCACCTACGACATGTTTGTTGATGCCTGCTTAATAGTAATAACCATTAGTTATTACTATAAAATTAGAGAGCATTTAAATTCTGAAGGCTGCTTATTGCCCCTTTGTTTTTCTCTGTTTCTGCTCATGAACTTCTACCTTGAACAAATTCTTCATTTTATCACAGCTTGCATATTTATGTGGCATATTAATTTCCTTTGCTGCAGTCCCTTTTCAAAGGGAAGCTGCATTCATTTCTAAAAGATTTTGTTGGACTGCCTTTATATATAGTATGTCTCAGCTAACACTGTGCTTCAAAGTCCTTGGAGTATTTTTAACCTGACTTCTTTGGGATGATAGTAGATGTCCACAGTAAAACAATAGATGTTTTTTCAAATGTTAAAATAGGGCTGAATTGAAGTGGGAGTTGGAAAGAAATACAACAAATGTGATCTGAACCCAGCTTTGAAAGGAAGGGCTGACTGAGTGGGCTGTCATAGAGCAAATGGTCCAGGCTGCAGGAAACTATTTCTAGGTCTTGGTCAAATATGGGCTTTCTCAAAACACACTGTGCTGAGGTGAAGTGGCAACAACAGAAACCAGGAAGGAGACACAGCAATGTTGTTGCTGGAACAAACCTTTCTGAGTGTGGTGCTTGGAGAAAACAAGGTCTGGGGTGCTCGGGCTGTGGTGCCTGGGGAGCAAAGAGAGTGAAAGGCAGTGCCTCAAAGGCTGGCCCATTCAAACCTGGGAACTGTGCTTCTGAAGCAGGGCCTGGCTCCACTTGTTGTCCCTTGACTTGCTCTTCTAGTTCCCTGAGCTCAGGAGAGCAAGGAGGCAATGTTGCTACTGAGCATGCTGAAAAACTCCCACAGCTCAGCAGTGTCTCATAAGCACCTTCTCCAAACGCCTTCACTGGCTCTTTGACCCAAGCTTGCAATAACACAGCTATACTTGATAGGTTCTGGAGAAAATGTGCCAAGGTTTCTTTATACAACAATATACATATATATTTCTATTCTTAATTTATTTACCTTGACTGAAAATTAATCCTGTGGAAAAACCAGCATGGTGTTGTAGAAAACCATTCAATATTAAGAAGAACTGTTTTGTCAAGTTCAGGGAGGCAAAGCACTGTTCAGCTGTGGCAGGGAGCTATGGTCTAACCATCCACTTGGACAAGCACATAAAAACATTCTGCTTTTTGCAAGTAGACCAAGCCACAGAATTAGACCAATATCCTTTTAATGAATTAGTAATCAGGCTGTTGTTACAATTCTGAGTACTCTTTTAGCTGCAACATTGCACAAGGGTAGCAAAGCTGAGTTTCCTGAGGCGTTTCTCTTAGTGTGGGAAGACTAAGTCTGCAGTCTTTGGATGCGAGTGAAATTGTTTGATTTTCTTGCCTGGTTTTGGAAGGAACTACTGGCTCACTGTCTGAATGGACTGAGATGGTGCTCCAGTTTACACCTGATAAAATGTTTACGTGTTCTTTTTTGTCTCATTGATCCCAGACTTTATCTTCAGACATGAACAAAGCTAAGACAAAATGTAATTTGCTCAAATAGGTGGTACTTGCATTATCAAGAAAAAATAGAAGGAGCACTTACTTGTAGTGGTAGAACACTTAAGGTGGAATTTCTTGTTCTGGATAATAGCAGA
This sequence comes from Pseudotriccus pelzelni, assembly GCA_035584735.1. Taxonomy (NCBI): domain Eukaryota; kingdom Metazoa; phylum Chordata; class Aves; order Passeriformes; family Tyrannidae; genus Pseudotriccus; species Pseudotriccus pelzelni. The sequence goes on from JAWMRA010000161.1 coordinate 25,668,421, forward strand.
CCATGAGGCTACAGAGATAACTTAGAATGAGATGTGAGCACTGAATTTAGTTTCCAAGAATTAAACATAGACACTCTTGAAGCTGGTAATCAGGCTGGAGAGACAAGGGTTTTGCAAATAGCCTCTTTTTGGTCTTGAAATTGATTTGAGATTCATTTAAAACAGAAGAAAGCTTGCAAGGATCTTTCTGAAAAAGTAAAGATTTCCTCATGGGGCAGACATATAGCTCTAATAAGCTTTACTTTATTACTTATCTGACCAGGCTGTAAAAGATTGATTTATCTCTTTTCTGTCAAAGGACTGAAAGTTTAACAATAAAATTGTGTGGTGAGGGAGAAATATATTAGGTTTTTTAACAGGTTCCCAACAGGACAGACTTATAAATCCTGCAAACCTGTCCAGTGAAGAAACAAAGATGCTGGGTAGGGAACAACTTCCACAAGAAAGCAGATAAAGTGTCAGAAGTTTTGCCAGGGAATGCTCCTGCTTCTTCAGATGGAAAAGCAGCATTACTCTTGTAGGTGGGGAAGGGCTTCAATTGGAGCTGCCAGCTGAGTCTAATCAGATATCCCTTTGGGCCATTATCCTGTCTCCAGCTATAGCCAGTGTGGGATGATTAGGTCAACAGGCATAAGAGATAGGGCACTTTCCCTTTGATAGTATCTTAACATCCAAAGTTCAGGAACATCCTGAGCCAGAGGTTGTTTTGAAACTATTATTATGCTCAGTAACCACCAGCAGACCTAGCCCCTTCCCTATAGGGAAAACCGTGTTCACAAACTCTTTTGGAACCAAGAGAAAACTGAAGTGGCAGAGAACACTGTTGTTTTTTACAACCAATAGAAGCTGAGAGACATGGAGAGGAGTCTCTGAGATTCACTGGTCAAGAGACCATTGGAGGAGGAAAAAAGGTCAAGGAGAAACTATGATGGTGTTCGACACATCCAAAATTTGCAGAGGAATTACGCAGTGTGGATGTGATTGTACACTTTAAAGTAGCTGATTTGTTGTTAAAGACCTTGATTTTTTATTTTTCCAAGCATTGAATAGGTGAAGAGGAGCTAAGAGTGGTACTGGAGGAAATAGTACATTTGTGATGAGCAGATATCAGTGACGCTTTTCGAATCCTCCACTTTTTATTGGATCAAGACAAAGTGCAACATGAGAAGCTGGTAGTGGGAGCAGGGCACCTGCCCAACCATCACTCTTCTAAGCTAGGTGGCTGCTGTCATGTGCTCCTTGCTGAGGTGCAAGCAGAACCAGTACAGGGTTTTTGCTGGTGTGGAGCAAAAAGCATCATTCCTTTGGCAGGTAGCCGTGTTCTCTCAATCTGCTCTGCTACCAGGATTCAGCTGACTGAGCTGTGCTGTCCTGAGAAAAGTTTGAGAGAAACTGCTATAATGTCTGTCAGGTGCTGTACCCATGACTTTGCCATCTTTCTTGATTCAATGACGAGATAATGCTGTTTGGGACTTGTCAACCGAAAAAGACTTTAGGACAACATATGATCCTCTCTCTTGCTTTTTTGATCCTTTTCTGGGATATACTTTTCTAATTACAGCAAACATTGGCTATATGCCTTCATTTTTATGGCTCTCTGCTGTTTATCCCCACCCTACTAATTATCTTTAGTTGTTAGTGAGATACTGACTTCTGCCTCTAATCTCTATGGCCAGCTGCAAACATCTTTCAGACAAGCTCCTTCATGCTTTCTACCATGCTGCTTCTCAGGTTTTGGAGGTACTTTACTAAACACTCTCAAGGGTCTCAATTTTTGCTTCCTCTACAGAGCCCCAGTTGCCCACTCTGCCACCTCCAGCCACATGTCCTTCCTTTTCTGTTCATGTCCCAGCCTGTCAGGCTCAGCCTTCTCCCCCAGCTCAGTCTTGGGCAGTGGACCATGGCCAGAAGGAGAGAGCAGCAGAGATTTATTTTTTTTTCTTGTCATTATGTTATTAAGGTCACATTTAGTGGTAGGTGCCCATGCAGCACTGGGTCCTGAAGTCTTATTTTGGGCTGCAAGTCAAGATTTTCCAATAGGCTGTTAAAAGGGAAATCATATTCCAGTCTGGGACAGAGGCACAGACTTGCTGCCTTTTGGTTTTTCATCCTGCCAGTTGGCAAGCATTGCTGCTGAGCTGCCACTTCAGTTTGTTAATACCTGGTACAGCTTTCCTTTCCTTTGCTTTAGTCTTCTGTCTAAAGATAAGGTCAGGAGAAGAGGCTGGTTGCAGAAGAGAAGGTAACACAGAGCAGATAAAGCACAGACCTGTCTTGAGAACAGATATGGAGGGGAAAGCAGAAAACTTAATCCTCTGTGTCAAACCATAGTAATTAAAGAAGAGAGGAAAATCTTTTCAAATCCAGCTATATCTCCTGATCCTTTAGTACCTGTGGAGCCGTTGGCACAGCCTATAGGTAAAGAGCTAAAGGCTAAAAGAAAGTAGATTTTCCAACTCAAGTTCAGACTGCAGCAGGACAAGAAAATCATAAAATAATTTGGGTTGGAAAAGACCTCTAAGATGCAGTCCAACTGTTAACCCAGCACTGCCAAGTTCACCACTAAATCGTGTCCCTGTTTGCCACATCCATATGTATTTTTGAACACTTCCAGGGATGGTGATTCTACATTTCTCTAGGCATCCTATTCCAGTGCTTGACCACCCTTTCAGTGAAGAAACTTTTACTAATATCCTGATCTCCCCTGGCACAACTTGAGGCTGTTTCCTCTTGTCCTAGCACTTGTTACCTGGTAGGAGAGACCGACTCCTGCCTTGCTACAATCGTCTTACAGGTGATTGTAGAGAGTTATAAGGTCCTCTGAGCCTCTTTTTCTCCAGGCTAAACACCCTCAGCTGCTCCTCATAGGACTTACTTTCTAGACACTTCACCTTTCTCTGGACATGCTCCAGCACCTCAATGTCCTTCTTGTAGTAGGGCGTCCAAAACTGAACACAGGGTTTAAGGTGCGGCCCCACCATGCCAAATACAGGGGGACAGTCACTGCGTTAGTCCTGCTGGCTACACTAATGCTGATAACAAGCCAGGATGCCATTGGCCTTCCCGGGCACACTGTTGGCTCATATTGAGCCAGCTGTCAAACAGCACCCTTAGGTCCTTTTCCTCTGAGCTGCTCTCCAGCCACTTTCCCCAGCCTGAAGAACTGCATGGGGTTGTTGTGACCCAAGTGCAGAACATAACACATCACCCTGTTGAACCTCATACAATTGGCCTCAGCCCATAGATTGAGCCTGTCCAGATCTCTATGCAGAGCCTTCAGCAGATCAACACTCCCACCCAACTTGATGTTGCATGAAAACTGACTCAATCCCCTCATTCAGGTCATCAATAAAGGTATTAAAGAGGGCTGGCCTCCTGAAATGTTCATGAGTGCTATTTTTTAGTTTAACTATTCTTTTAATGTGTTTGAAAAGGAAACTCACCTAGAAGTCTAAAAAAGTGTTCCGTATGAGAAGTTTGTATCCATATACTGGGTTTTCAGAATATTTTCCTCATCTTCCATAAAGATAATAATTGTATTGCATTCCACATCTTTTCTCCTTCCACAAAACCTTTCTTCAAACCTGAGGTTTTTTTAAGGATGTTTGAAAACTTAATTTTATGATGAAAAATGGGATAAATAAATCACGGTGGTTTTTTTCGTAGTTCTTTTACAGCTTTTTAATAAACTTGTCCTCTCTCCATATGACATATTTTTCCAGCTTAAAACTGTGTGCAGCACACATTCTCTTTCTCTTTGGAGTAAATAAGTACAGAAATGAACTGATTAAAGTGTTCTTCTTTTTCCAAAATCTCAGAATGTTTTTAAAGGGGGTACAAGAAAGTATAATCTCTAGATCTTATTGGCATAGGAACTGGTAGTGTAGACCAGGTGAGTTCATTTTTCAAATACCACTCAAATAGGTAATGGACATATAATTTTGAAGATACTGATCTCTTGTCTGCTAGTGTCAATCTAGTTTGGAGCAAACAAGTATTTCCAACATATCTAACATTCTACCAGCACAAACAAGTCCACAGAGCAACTCTTGTAAAAAGTGTCAGATCAATATCACAGGAAGGGCACAATGACTTGATCACTTTACTCTGTTCAATACTTGAGAGTTTTTACTCAGGTATTTATCATTTGAATGAACAAATCAAATGTCTTATGTGACTCCATATATATGAGTTATTTGATTGTTCTTACGATTCCAGTACTTCCTTGCATTAATCATAGGGCTTGAAAGAAAATTTTTGTCTCAAAACTTTTCCTCTTTCGTGTTTGTGCCCACTTCCAGCATCCTAAATAGGCACCTCTGTGTGGACAGAGGGCATTGTCCAATGCAACAATGAAACTTACCTGTGGCATTCTGTGGCCTTGGAAGACAGTGCTGTCCATTCGAATTCCAGGTGTTGTTTTTCAGCAGTGCTTTAACATTTCCATTAACGTTATGCAATAGTTGTTATGATTAGAGCTCAGAGATTGCTCCTATTATGAAGAAAAGCAATTCATTGCCTGTTGTATCTCCAGACTTTTTAGTGTGGCAGTTTGGAAGAACTCATACCAACAGAAATTGTAATTTACTGATTTTTTTTATTGTTTTATTGCACCAAAGCCAAGACTCCCCTAGATTAGCCAGTCACCACTTGTCTTCAGTCAGCTGTTAGAGTTCTTGTATAATCAGAGTCTTAGAATGGCTGAGGCTGGAAGAGATGTCCAACCCCCCTGCTCAAGTGGTGTCACAGACAGTGTCAAGACAATGTTTGGGTGGCTTTTGAATATCTACAGGGATGGAGACACTACAACTTCTCTTTTGCTACCTTTTCCAGTGCTCAGTAAATCCTGATGTTCACAGGGAACATCCTATAAGTTTCAGTTTGTGCCCACTGCCTCTTCTTTTTTCAGGGGACACTACTGAGAAGAGCCTGGCTCCATCTTCTTTGCACTGTCCTTTCAGAGATCAGTGCATATCATACGCACTGATGAGATCCTCCCTGATTCTTCTCTTCTCCAAGCTAAGCACTCCCAGCTCTTAGTCTTTCCTCATAAGTGAGATACCTCAGTCCTTTAATCATCTTAATGGCCTTTACTGGACACTCTCCAGTATGTCCATCTCTCTCTTGCACTAAGGAGCCCAGAACTGCACACATTACTCCAGGTGTAGCCTCATCAGTGCCGAGTAGAGAGGAAGGATCACCTCCCTCAACCTGCTAGCAATAATCCTCCTAAGGCAGCCCAAGCCACTGTTATTCTTTTCCACAAAGGCACATTTCTGCCTCATCTTTGACACGATGTCCATCAGGACTTGCAGGTCCTTTTCTGCAAAGCTGCTTTTCAGCTGGCTTGCTCCCAGAATGTAGTGGTAACTGGGTTATTACTTTCCAGGTGCAGGACTTGGTGCTTCTCTTTGAGTTGCAGGAGATTCCTATCGATTCATTTCTCCAGCTTGCAGAGGTTCCTTGAATAGCAAGACAACCGTCTACTGTATCAGCCACTTCTAATAATCATGTGTCAAGGATACATTCTGCTCCATGTCCAGATTGCTGTTGATCAGTACTGGACCCAATATTGACACCTTGGATAAACTGCTAATTACTGGCCCTCCAACTAGATGTTGTGCCAGTGATCATCACCCTTTGGGCTTGCCGTTCAGTCAGTTTTCATGTCACTCTCTGCTCATCCAGCCCACGATTCATCAGCTGTGGGGATCGTATGGGAGACAATGTCAACAGCCTTCCTGAAGTCAAAGTAGATAATATCCATGGCTCTGCTGTCATCTACCAAACCTATCGTTTCATTGTAGAGGGTTATCAGGCCAACCAAGCATGATTTGCCCTTGGTGAAGCCATAGTGAATGCTTCCAATAATCTCTTGGTCCTTCATATGCCTGGAAATGGTTTCCAGGATTAGTTGTGTTGTGCTATCCCCGTCCTGGGGACCAAGGTGATGCTACCAGCCTGTAGTTCTCTAGCTCTTCCTTCTCTCCCTTTTTGATGATAGGAATGGTGTTTGCTTTCCTCCACTTCTCAAGCACTGCTCCCCAAGCACAATGGTTGTTCAGAGACAATGGAGCGGCCTCGCACTGACATCAGTCAGCTCCCTAGCACTTGTAGGTGTGTCCCATCAGGGTCCATGGACTAACATAGGTGCAGTTTCCTTAAGTATTCTCTAACCCAATCCTCTTTCACCGAGGGTGTATCTTTCTTGCTCCAGACTTTTCCCCTGCCCTCTGAGGCTTGGGATTTCAGATGCTGGTCTTTCCAGAAAAGACTGGGGTGAAAAAAGCATTCAGTATCTCAGGCTGTTTTCATGTCCTGTGTCACCAGAGCCTCATTCAGCAGCAGGCCCACATTTTCCTTATTCTTTTTTTTGCCACTTTTTGCCATGAGCTGCTTCTTTATCCATGCTGGCCTCCTGGCACAGACTTCCTGCGCTTTGGAATGGAGTTCTCTTGAGCTTAGCAAAGATGATCCTTGAATATCAATCAGCTTTCTTGGACTCCTTCTCCTTCTAGGGCCTTATTCGATAGAACTCATTAAAGCAGATCCCTGAAGATGCTGAGTTCTGCTTTCATGAATTTCAGGACTGTGATCCTGCTTTTTGCTCCGTTTCTTCCACTCAGGATCCTGAGGTCCATCATCTCACAGTCACTGCAGCCAAGTCCGCCTTTGATGTTTACATTCCCAATGACGATTGTTTGCGAATATGAAGTCTACCAGAGCACCTGTCTTTTTTGGTTCCACTGTCACTTTGGTCAGTAATTTGTCATCGATGTTCTCTAAGAACAGATATCTCCTGGGTTGCTTGTGCCCTGCTGTGACGTTCCTCCAGCATTTATCAGGGTGGTTGAATTGCCCCAGAAGGACAAGGGGTTGGGAATGTCAAGTTACATATATTTGTTGGCAGAAGTTCTCGTCCACTTATTCTTCCTGGTCAGGTGGCCAGTCACAGACACGTCATCCATACTGGTCAGTTCTACAGTCCCTGCCCATAGGCTCTCAGTTGGCTCATCATCCATCCCCAGGCGAAGCTCTGTAGATTCAAGCTGTTCAGTCAAAAAGGGCAACTCTTCCTCTTCTTCCCAGCCTGTCCTTCCTAAGAGCTTGCATCCCTCTGTTGTAGCACATCAGCCATGATAGCCATTCCACCATGACTCTGTGATCCCAAAAATCATAACCTTGTCACAGTAGGCTGGTCTCAAGCTCCTCCTATTTATTCCCCATGCTGCGTCCATGAGTGTGCAGGCACTTCATAGGGGCACACTGTCATGCTGGTGGGTTTTCCCTATAGGCACTCCTTGCTTGCATGCAATTGCTTGTAAGCAATTAAGATGACCTTGCTTAACCCCATTTTGCTGATTTTGTGTTGCCTTTCATTCACATTGTCCTGGGCTCTTTGCTTATGAACATGTCCATCATGCCCTCACAGGGCTATTGGTAATTCTCATCTTTCTCTGTCCTAATTTACATAATTTTCTGCTCCATTTAGATTAGTTCTGCAGAACTGCTTGCGTCTCCTGGGAAAACATAAACAAAACCAAACCAGCCTTATTTTAAGAATATATGATAGGGACAGAAAATTCTAATCTGTCCTCAAATATTTATGCTCCCTGGAGTTGCTGTTTCTTTTCATGCTCTATGGGAAAAACTACACAATGTGTGCACTGGGGCTGAGTAAAGGTAGCTCAGAGGAATTGCCTTTTATTTTTGACAAAAACAAATGCTACAGAAGTCTCTTCCAAAAACCTGAACGACACAAAGAGCTTTCAGAGATGAGAAATGGTTCACTATGTTCACGTGTTTATTCATATTTCTCAGTAAACTCAAAGGTCATACAGCTCTCAAGTCAAACAATGGTATACTACAATGGCTGTTTCATCATATCTTTCCTCTCTCTCCAAGATTGAACATGCTTTCAGCTTCATTTCATGGCCTAAGTGAAGACATGAAGTGTATTAGGTTTAGGACTGAATACTTCTGACGCACAGAATGTGACTTTCACAGAAAACTGAGGAATGAAGATAACTATGACTGTCCTCTACAGAAATCCATCCTTTCGAATTCAAAAAGTCTGTGGTCCAGGCTCGTGATAATAGATTTAAACCAGTGCATTTGGTTGGAAATGGCACTACAGAAAGTTGTAAATTTCACTCAGGAGCAGCTGAAATCTCAACATTATGATACTATGACAACCTGATTTGTTAATGTTATGATCTGCAATAGCTTAGCCTCTGTTTACTCTGGACAAATATGGTGCTGGTGAACAGTGCTCATCTTGCAACCCTGCAGGGGAAAGTGTCTATTCAGGGAGCACACACTGTGCTCACATGGTTGCTTCATCACACCGCTGGCAGGCCCTCCTGCCTGCCCTGCCAAGAGGAAACCTCAGGGAAAGAGGCAGAGAGGCGAGTGGGTGCCCAGTGGGGAGCTGATGGGGCTTTATTAAGGGCTCCTCTGCATTCTAAGCCACCAGCTCTGATTTTATTCTAGCTGCCACAGAAGAGGAACCTGCTACCAGGAGCATCATCTTCACCAGCAGCCAAACACAGGCAACTGTGCCAGGAGCAGGGTACGATAACCAGTGTGTCAAGAAGCTGCATAAGAGCTTGTGTACAAGGAGAGGAAACCAAAACCCCTGAGTGTCTGAAACTCTGCAGGAGTGTGGCAGGCAGATTGAAGGTGCCTATGTTCAAGTTCTGTTTAACCCTGAGCACCATGTGAAAGGAGAGTAAAGCAACTGTTAAAAAAAAAAAGTTTCAGAGGCTGGATACCTGTCAAAAACATGAGGTAAGTTAAATTAATCAAGTACCTAAGAACAGAGAATTGCCAGAAAGAAATAAATACAGGTAAAGTCCTTACATAAAAAAAAGGTGTAAAAAGATACTGGGGAAAGGCTATCTGATCCAAAGCCGCCTTGTAACAAGATGTTATCCCCAACTGATAAAAATATAGTTAGAATTACCCAATTTATACTTAATAAACAACAACCAAACAATACCAGGATGCAAAATAAAACCAATAAGTCTCCAGGTGTTGGAAGGGAAAAAGCCTATGCTGTCCTGGGTAATATTAAATAAACACCCAAATCAACAACAATGAAAACAGGAGAATGAAGGTTGAAAGATCCAAGGAGGAGTCTTTACAAGGCAGTCAGCATGCACTAACAGTGAGCAGCGTGTGGGGCTGCACAAGGAAGTAACAGAGGCTGAAGTGATTCCCAGCATTTCTAGTGACAGTACAACTGTCTTGAGTAAAACTATTTCACAAAGCCCAAACACAAGGACTGAAAATGCTTGCCAAGAAACTTAGTAAACGTATTTTATACAACACAAAATAATTATTTTGAAAACATTAAAGGGAGAGCTGTGTCAAGAGACTGGAACATCTATTTATTGGCTGAAGTATTTATCAGGCATTGAGGTATTAAGTTAATATGCATTAAGAAAAAATGTATTCTTATTGAGCATGACTCAAAATGTACTACACAGAAATAATTTCCCAGGCATAAGTAATCTAGATAAAATAAAATCTTGGAAATAAATAGCCTACAATTGTTTTAGAAAAGAAAATATTTATTCCATCCTCGTAGATGTGCCAGGGCTTGTTAGGAGAATGTGTACATTATGTAGATGTACATTCACAGACGCAGTGGTCAATTTAGAAATATTTTAAAAGATGTGAGAAGGAAATTGTAAAAGAAGATGTAACTGTACTGCCAAAAAACCACAACAATCCTACAAATATTTATTTAGTGCTCCAGCAAAAATAGAGAGGGGAATTTGATAAATATAACAGCAAAAAAAGGGAGTCTAGTAAGTGGCTTAATTCTGTAGTAATGATTACAAACGAAGCTGTAAAAGGTCCAGGGACAAAAGCAACATAATGCTGTTAGTCTCGAATGTAGATTTAGAAATATATTAAAGAACAAGAAATGGGGAAAAAAACCCAGAGACACCCAGGAAAATTTGGCAATGATAACTGCAGAAACTTAAGATCTGCAGTTGAAAATATTTGCTCTCATGTGCTTGAAATTCTCTAGCAGTTTGGATTATTTTCTCAATTCACAGAAATAATTCAAGTACTAAATACATAATGTCATTTAAAAAAGAGCTATGAATAATACCGGATATGTTTGTGATACCGCGCTAAATGTTACAGTTGTTCATAAATAGTACCCAATTTGATTACTCTAAGTCAAATTTTTCAAAAAAGAATCCTACTTTACCCATTTTCTATTGAGTGTGGACTATCCACAATCCAATATTCCCATGGCAAAAAAAAAGTACAGACATTTTAAGACTAGAGAGTTAAGGCAGAACTCTCAATTGACATAGCTCAAAGTATTTGAAGCTAGGTAGTTTTCAATAAAGAGCTGAAAATTAAACTTTTTGAAAGTGTAATGAATAGTGTCAAAAATGTGAATATTGTAATCTGTTACTTGCACAAGCAAAAATAAAACAGAATGTTCTAGGAAAAAAGCAGACTTGAGACAGTGGCAAACAAGTTGAAAAATACTGGAGGCTTTTCTAAATTTTTGTCAGGTTCCTACAAAAGTGTTCTTGAACCTGATTAGGTATATAAAAACAACAGTGAATATTTGAATTCTTACACAAAAGGGGGTAGGGGGAAAAAAGGGAAGTAGAGGTTTCTAAATCAAAACACAGGCCAAACTGTATTTTAAAATTTGACATCTTTTAGGGACAGGAGTGAGCCAGTCATTATAGAGAGCAAATGCTAGGAGCTGTTTTGTAAAGTCATGAAATGACATTTGAAAATGCCTTGTGTAATTTTTTTCCTCATGGAAGAGGGGATTATAAAGATAATTGTTCCCTTTTGAAACAGGCATGATCAACCCAGCTGTTGATGTGAGGCAGTGCAAGATGTACCAGATTTCTGTCAATTCTTCATTCTTTGCTAAGCTCCCCTTCCCCCCCCTCCACAGTCTTTTAACTCTGTGTTAAAAATACACCCTTGTTATGAGTTTTTGATTAGGAAAACCAGAGTTTAAATTAGACTGTATTAGTCTAACTGGTGAATTAATTGTAGCAGCTTGGTGTATGCGTTCTCTCTGGCTGAATTACTCACACTCCTTCCTTTTTCTGCAGAATAGTGGGAGTGAGGCACTGAACAAACAAGACAAGGAACAAAAAATAAAGATTTTAAACTTGAATTCCAAACTGAGCATTTCAGAGGGTTAACTGAAGGTCTGCTAGAAGTTGAATGTAAAGAAAATATGCAGCTATGGCACAGCAATATGATTATTTCCATTCATTGTTTATCTTACTTTCTCTGGCAAATGAGATTAAAGCTGTGACAGCAGATACGACATTTTGTGGGGAAGGTTGCTTTTCAAAAATAATTAACTCCATGCACACAAGAGAACAAGGACTTTTGGGCATTTCATGGGAAACCAAAGCCCAATAAGCCTCATCAATGCAATCGCTGCTGCAGCACCAGAAGGACGGGGTCAATTTGCACCGAGTGCATTGTGCAGGCTGCTGCAGCCACAGAGAGTTCACCATAACCAAGGCTTAGATGGAACAAATGGTTCATCTCCAACATGAGCATGGGCACCTCTGGAGAAAATAATCCATGGATTATTTTCAGCCACAGATTCAGGGAAACTGTGGCTCCCAGAGGTAAGCGGGATCCTGCTGACTCAGAAGATCAACCAGCTCGATCAAGGGACTGAGTTTAAGGAACTCTACTAAAATTATTTTTCACAAAGTGCAGCCAACAAATGAAAAAAAAATACAAAACAAGGATTGCATAAATGAAATATTGAAGTATAAAAAGCAGAAAGAGAAGAGCCTTAGCACAGACATTTTGTAAGACTGTCAGGTGGCCTATGCCCGCAGCTCACTGTAAGCACCGATGTCAGCTTCAGGCTTCCCCCATACTGGCAGTGCTGGCTCCAGGGATACCACTGGGTCCAGATCAACCTCAGCTGGAGTCTCTCCACAGCCAGGGGCTCTCAGCCGTTGCCTGCCCTGTCAGGTGCTGGTCTATAGCTCAGCTGTGACTGTGGGACACCTTGCGCTGGGCCAGTGCCCTGGCATGGCCTGTTCCCATGGCTGTGCCTGGAGCCCTGTGGGTTGGCTTTTTGGCTAGTTCTGCCCCAACACCAGGAGCCTGGTCCTGTCAGTCAGACCCAGCTGTCACTTCTGTCATCAGGACAGGCCCTGCTGCTCTGGGGATCCCTTTGTACCCATCTCTGTAGGAGCAGCTGCCATGCTGCTCTCCATGTGGGGAAGCAGGAGCTTCTCCATGCAGTCAGTCTTCATTCAAGGCATGTTGCCCTGAGGAAGGGTCCTGGATTTAGTTTCCAGTCATTTTATTGCAAAGCTGTGCTATGACAAGTAAGTAAGGAGGTGAGTAGTGCGTTTAATGTGACTCTCTGTTCCAAAGCCAGCCAGGTCACACCTTTGCCTGGTGGTTGTGTGTTGTGCAACCTGGAACCCCCAGCTCCCTCCTGCTGTCCCTTCTGCCTGTGGAACGTAAAATGCTGAAGTCTGTGGTGATAGCATGCCTGTCTCTTAACTCCCTCCCTCCCCTTAGCTCTCTTCTGGCCTAGCTTAGGTTAAAAGCCTTGATTTCTAAATGTAGTACACATACTGTATTTTAAAGATGTAGATTTTTTTCCTGCTTCTTTTTCAATGGGGAGTGGTGGTTACCAAGACTACCAGCAGACTGCTTTACCTGAAATTCTCCTACTCCTTCTGTTAACAAGAAGGTTCTTTTCTTCCCCAAAGAGTATTCAGTATCCCCTACATTAATCAGGGAAGCTTTAAATCTAACAATTTAGGGTCTGCAAAAAATCTCTGTCCTTGGTCAGTCTATACCAGAAGATCCAAATCAGGTTATTTATAGAAAACCATGGTGAAATGCTTGTCTCATATTAGTGATCAGCAAAAAGGAGGCCTAATTGGAATGTAAAAAGTGCTTCTCTAGTTCGCTCTCCTGAAAATATAGTGCGGAGCTCTACATGATCAGAAAAACACACGATAGTCACTATCCATTAGTCAGTTCTGACCCATATTTGTCCAGCAGTTCGAATGATTTATTTGCAGTACAAAACTTTTTAAAATGATGCATCTGTTTTCTTGATTACAGATAATTTGGGATTTTATGGAATAGCTAGACAAGGAGAAACCAAACAACTACAAGCTTCTGAACATGTATCACATTCAGAAGAGCAAGATGCCTGAAATTCTCTCCTTTTAGCTCCAGGCAGATACCGGAGTGAAAAGTCATGTAGGAGGAAGAAAAACTGGCAGAAGATCTAAATATCAAAATTGCCTAGTTCTGTGAGTAAAGACATCAGTCTTGGATTCCTGACTACAAGAAGACTCTTGGGTAACTTTCTACAGCTAACACCTTTTCAATAAGCACTTCCAGTGTTTTACTACTTCAGCATTTTCCCTTGAGTGTGGGGGCTTATGTTTAGGGCAGATTTTATCATCTCACTGTTTCTCTATTTTTCTTCCATGCCCCCAAATCAATATTCAGCCAAATCCCTGCAAAGAGAGTCTGAAATCTTAAACAGACTTCCTAGAATTTTTTTTCTGGTTGGAAACCTCTTAGGCTTCAGGTACCTTAAGGAGAGAGCAGGGATTAAAATCAGCAGTGTTTAGCCCAACTTACAGTTATGTCCCAGAGCTTCCCAAGTATTTAGGCACTTAAATGTCTGATGATTTCTCTGATCCTCCCCATTAGTTTGTTTCTATTATCTATATTGCTTCAGATCAGGATAGTAGGGACAGCACTTAATACCAGATACAGTGATTAACATGTTACCTTTGAACTATGTGGAGTCCCGACTTTCACCTTCTAGTCTCGAAGCCAAAATAGACATACTTTCCCTCCTTTATAAACTCTTGCATGAGTTCTTCGGTTTTGCTGAAATTTCTAGCAGAGAAAGTAAGAGTACTTCCTGTGACAAAGACACACTAAGACATCTTTACCAAGAGCACAGAAGGTAGTAGGAATATCTGGATATCCATGCAAGTTTGCAGTTGTGATATCAAGGAGAAAAATGAGGCACAATGAGATCTTTTCTTGCAGAGGCTACTAAGTCTGTTATAGCAGTGCTTGATGTTGTCAGCTACAAGCACTGGTGAAACTCACACTGGGCTGTATACACCAGAGCACAGCACATACCCTGAACTCAGAATGCTTCTCAGCAGCATAAATGCAAATTTATTTTCCAGTCCTACAGATTTTGTTGTAAGCATCAGACTAGAAATGATGGACTTCTAAAAAATGGCCAAGGGTTGCATTAGGTGAGGAAAAATTAGAATTTTGGAAGGCCATCCTTGGATCTCTCAGTGTAACTAGGAGATGCATCTAGAGGGTTAATTCTTTACCTTCTTATAGTATGTTGTTTTTTTTACAAAAATGTAAGCAAAAATAGGATACGGGAAGAAAGAACCAACAGTTCTTGCAGACGAGCCTCTGCTCTTGTGAAAGAAAAGGTGTTATTTAGTCAAAACAGCAGAAGCAGCACAGAGCTGTGCTACTCTGCCTGCCAGCAAAAGAAGGAATTTGGAGCAAACAAGTCAAGTATCTGAGGCAGAAAGTGAAAGCTTGCAAACCTCTAATGCTAATGGTACTGCCCCCATAAGCCCTAGAATGATCATGCTGGCTCAGACCAAAACTCATATAACTTTGTGTCATGTCCTCTTTAAAACAAGGCAAAAACAACAGAGATGCCTCAAAAGTTGCTTCTGTGGTACAGCCACCTAAGCATTCAAAAACATCCGTGTTTAGGAACTTCTGTAATACTTTCATGCACAGCATTCAGTGATGTATTTGATACATTAATACAACCCATGTAGTGCAGGACACTTACACTCATTTGAGTAATGTCCCTACTCCTTTCTGTATATTACAGAAGTGAATGTTAGAGTAAGTCATTTGATCTTTCTGTCTGCCTCAGTTTTCCGTTTTATTTAGCAAAATTTTAAAACTTATTTGATACTTTTCAAATGCATGAACTGAGAAGCAGTAGCAAGGATTGCCTCTAACCATCGTACACAGGTAAATTCTGTGGTTTAACGATAATTTCAACAGATCTTCGAGACCTCTAATACATTCTTGCAGGCTCTGGGCAAAAGCCCAGTCTGTTCTCTTTTATTATGAGATACTCAATTACTGGTGTTGGAAGACAGCTTTCAACATGTGACTATTCATGAAGCTTTAGCTTTTAATTTGGAGCAATTGTTTGGGTGAAAACTTTATTATGAAACAGGAAAGCAACAGCTATTGTTTAACACTGCTCATCTTAATACACCTTGTTGTTCACGTCAGATTTGTGTTAAGTGATCCACATTGCTCTGGGATTTTGTCAAAGCAATCATAAACATACAGCTAGTGGAAATGGTCATTCATTCTGTATTGCAAAAGATGCAAAAGCTAAACAAATAATTATTTTCTTCAGGTGTCTTCAAAAACCTTTATGTTGTTTTTCAGACTAGAGAGTAGAAATACATGTATTCAGAACAGCGTCCAAGGGCTTTTGTTTTCTTACTGTTACTACATCTCAGTGAAACATTCCTGGTGAATGAACACAAACACTGTACAAGCTGTAGTAGTGCGCTCCTATGGCATCTTCTAACTTGCTGTGCTTCAGTTTTTTAAGACTTGACAAGTCTCCGGGTGATGCGGTTTGGTAGTGGTGATTGTTCCACTCTGAGTAGCGGGTTGGACCAGGTGACTTTCAGAGGACCCTTCTGGCCATCTCTTGATGCTTCTTTTCTTTTTTTTTTTTTAAATTATGTAGTCTTTGACTAATTACCTATCAGCACAAAGACAGTATTTGAGCCGAGGATGAAGTTTTTGAAGCAGGGAATATTGCAAGTAAATATCCCAAGTAAAGCACACAGACTATCAGGAAACTTTGGCCTCTGTTTAGGAAAAAAAAAATTAAAAAAAATTGTATGCAGTTGATGTAATGAGGAAACTTGTTTATAAAAAGAATGAACCAATTTTGTGGGTAGATAAAAAATTATGGTCTGAAGGCTGGGATCCAAGGACTGCTCACCCACATTCTATCAGTACTAAATAAGTAAAAGAAGGGAACAAAAGATTGCACTAACTTCTGACAACCCCATTCTTGATTTCTGTCACAGCTAGTAGAGCGCTGTCAGAAGCTTTCTAAAATTATGATACTGACTGCTGCCAGCATTATTTTAATTATTGCAGTTGAGCCACAGATGATTGAACTTTAAGAATTGAACTGCATCCATACCTTTCTTTACGAACTCTCCCTTTGCTTTGGAGGGCAGAAAGTTTCAGAGTGGCCTGATCTCTTTGAACTGGAGAAACGACATTATTCATTATTGTAACTTCATCACAATGGACTCAGACTAAGCATTCTGTGGAGTCTGAACAGGTGAATGCAAGACAGTTACAGAATATTTATCCTTTCTTTCCTGTGCATTTATAACTTTCATGTCCTAAATCTTCTGTCCCATTGATAAATGCACTTTCTTCACCTATTGCATAATACACACCTGGTGGTATATCCGCATCTGTAGAGGTATGTGACAAGATAATCATCTTGGTGTGCAAACAGGCAATCTTTGACAAAGTCATGACACCTGACTTGATTGAGACACACTCATAAAACTGGAAAAAAAATGAAGATTTCTTGTTTCTGAGAGCTTAATGTGTATGCTTTAGGCTTTTGGAAATGCTCTTCTAGCAGCTGTTTATGTCAGAAAGAAAGCCTTTGTTCTTGTCTGTCCCTGGCCACTGATGTGCACACTGTGTGGTGTTCACTGTCAAGCATGAAAAAACAGCAGCCCTAGTGTGTGTATGTGTGTGCATGGACTTCCCACAGCGGAACAGAATTTTGGGCACTGTTGTAGGTTACCATAACAGAACAAATCTTCTTTGTGAGGGGATGTAATGGGGATTCTCCAGAGGCAGCTGCTATACTGCAGCTACATGGATGCATGGGCTGGGGCTGAGAATAGCACAAAGAAACCTCTTTCTCCCTCAAGTAAGAGAAAACCAGAGCTGACCTCTGATGCAGAGGGTTGCATCTCAGTAATTCTGATCCCAGTTAGGGGAAGCATTGAGAACCAAGAAAACCATGTTGTGAAAGTCACAGAAAAGTAGGGAAGGGAAACATGCCATGAAAACCCCAGATGGCAGAGAAGCTGCAGCCTGCTTGGACAGTCTCTTGCTGGAGTTTACCAACATTATCACTATAATTTCATTTCTAATATCTACCTGAAGTTCCTCACTGTAGTACAGACACATTATTTCTCATTCCTTCCAAAGACAAGAGATTATTTCCTTTTCTTTGCAAAAGTGCCTTTTACTTACTTGAAGACTATCAGTGTTCTCTTCTTTAAGCCTAATAACTTCAGCTTTTGCATTTCATTATCAAAGGTCATAGTCTTTGGATCTCTAATCATTTTCACCTCTCTCCTGAGCCCTATTAGGTTTGATGGTGTTTTTCCTGAAGCACTGTGTCCAAAACTGAACTAAATATAGGAGAATCTCAGCAATCCTGCCTTTATTTTTCTTTGGAAAATGGCTTTAGATTCTGTTTTCAGAACTTGGACACGCACATACACACACATAAATATGTACATGTAGTTAAAAATTAACAGAAATTATATAGGGGCAAATTTCTTTCACCCTAATTGCAAGTAGACATGGAAAATTCTTAATCCTTGAAACAAAGCTATAATATAAGACATGTTTTACTTAATAACTCAGTGTGGAGGCTTACAGTTCTTATTATAGAAAAATGTATAAAACATGGATTTGACAAAGTTGGCTTAGCCTATAAAGATTTAATCAAGAACTTCTTGAAACTTGTAATTCTTGGTCTTCTCTCTGAAACAAACTGCAATGTAAGAGTGAGCTTACCTGTTACTTTCTGCTACATGTTTGGGAATGTTTCTTGCTCTGCCTGTTAGTTGGCTACTCTAAAATGTATGACTTCTTTCAGGAATGAGGTTTTGGATACATAATTTAAACTCAGAAACATTCCTCTAAGGCAATGGCAATAAGAATATACTAGAGGAGCCTTGAATATAATAGATTGTTATTTAAATAGAAAAAGTTTATCAAATGGGTGCTGGAAAGTATATATTAAGAATTGTGTGCATGATCATGATATAAATATCCATAAATGCAGAAACAGAAATTAGATGTGAATTTCTGATATTCAGGGGAAGCTTTTATTCAGGATACAATTTTACTACGCTTGCTATATCCAGACTTGAACAAGATGTTTATACATCTACATGCAAATTAGTACATACAGTTTATGTATAGGCAAGTAAGCAAAACATTTCACAAAAGTTCTTTTGAAAATCTGTGACCTTCACTGTATCCATGGATTACTGATGTTGTTTTAGCCTCTGCCAGAACACAGCAAAAGAGGACATTGGCTACAGAGATTGCAATTGCCTCATATGCAGAGGATTAATTCTGCCACAGAAAGAAAACACTAGTTAAGAGATTTTTAGCTACACCTGCCAAAGCTGGAGTCTTTGGTGCTGCTCGTCTGTTAGTACATGAATGTATGCAATACTTTAAGATCCTCACATCTACCCTGCTGTGCCCCTCTCCTGGGACTTTAAAGAAAAATGCCTTTTGATCCATTTTGGAAACATATTAATGTATTTTAGCCTACATGAAAGAAGACTAAATCCAAATTCCATGTAAAGAGAAAAATCTCTAATTGGTGAAGTGCATATGCCAATTCCTTTAATATGTGTACACTGGGAATGGAAGAACTTTTGGTATAGGGACATTATCTCTAAGGTAATTTATCACTCAGTTAATCAACATATCAAATCGTTTTGAAGATCAATAAAGCAGAAAATCAGAAATTAAAGCATCATGATTATACTAATAGTTCAAGTGAGAAGAAAGAATGCATTTTTCTTTTCAAGCCAGCCAAAACACTCCAGGTGTTTCAGTGTGAGTCTGGTGAATGCAGGCATTTTGCCCACATTGAAAATAAAGTTATACTGAATTTTATTTGAACAACTGTGGTACTGACAAGGCTTTGAAGAGTGATTTGCCTTTTTTTGGTTTTTGTTTTTTTTTTTTTCTTTTAACGAAGGGAAACAGCTCACCTTGATCAAATAAGCATTTGAAAAACTGTGGTTTGCTTATTAGCATACAGATCCCAGCATACAAATTCTTTCAGTGCTTGTGGGGAATGGCCCATGCTCAATCTACTGCAGCTCTGGATTGCTGCAGATCATGCATTTTACAGGACTATCAATTACTCATCTAGCACATTTTATACCCATATTAAAGAAGGACCAGGCATGGCAGTAAAGCTGATCCAGGGAACAACAGTTTTATTAGTCTGACTCAAGAGTGTGCAAAGTTTTAGAACAGATTTTAGAGGAAAGAAATAATTAAGACATGACAATTAAATGAAACACACATTTTTCCAAAGGTAGATCATGCTATACTGATCCAATACCTTTGATAAAAGAAATTCTTTAGTTAAAAGAAATGCTATTGATTTAATTTGCTTCAACTTCAGGAGAAAGTTTAGTTCTGCATCACTTTGAAAATCTTGCAGCTGAGGGAGCTACACTTCTGATGAACACAGCAAGGACATATGTGGTCTTCAGAGCACAAAAAACCGATGCGTGATGTGATAGAAATGTAGGATTGCAAGAAGATGTAGACAGGAAATGTTATAGGATAGACTTCTGAATATAGTGGTTACAGCAAGGTAAGGCTGCAGTTATTAAGGTCTGAGAAGAACACTGCTAATTACTGATGTGTGAAGGGCAAAAATGTAATTGTGAATTTTGGCTTTTTGAGCCATATTAATGGAGGGACTGTAGAGGTTTCCATGCATATTCTCTTTTCCTTTTTATGTTCGTTATTGAATATTGCTTCTTCACATGTAGCAAGTGTATGTTAGTTTTCTTCCCTTCCCCCTTCAGGAAAGAAAACATGTCTCCTCCAAACTCACATCACAGCATCAACATTTTTTTAGGTTTTGCGTGTGTGTTTGGTTTGTTTGTTTGAATGTTTATTTGATTGGTTTGGGTTTGGGTTTTTTAAGACTACTGAAGGAATTTGATTATAAAATACCCAAAACAAATCTTATTTTGTGTTGGTTATTTAAATAATCAAATTTAAATACTTTAAATTACGGAAAAGCCAGCTGGCATATCTGCCATCAAGAGATTAACGGAGTTTATGCCAAGAATGCAGCCCAATGCTGCTATCTGCTTCCAGAGGTCTTGCTGTCCTTCTATTAGGTAACCCTGTCACTTCAACTATTTGCCTCGACACTCAAACATATCAGAAACATATATGGGTATTGTACTTTTATTTCTTACATGGAAAATCTTAACCCCAGATCAAGTGCTGAAGATCACCCTGTTTGACTGTGACCAAGATTTTTCTCTGCCAAATGTTTGTTTGAGGCACACCTGCACTTCGAAATTTATCTCTGATAGATTTAAATATGTATCACCCATTTTCATTAGTTTACTTGGGGCAAATAATACAGTGGTTTCTGTGTAACTGATATTATTATGCTACTGAACAATCATGTGGGTATGTATGTTAATGTTTATCCACGTATGGAGGTAAAGGGTATACAGATACTCCTACTTTTAAAGTGGCACAACTTTTTTTCACTGTAAGAATTTCTTACTTGTAATCTTTCCCAAATTTAATTGTTCTGATTGAAAATTCGATTTTCACTTGTTATTTTTTGCAATCAAAACTAAGTTTATTTGATATCTCCAAAGCAAGAGCAGTGTATTACATTGTAGGTCACTGTTTTAGAAGACAAAAGATGAAGAGTGTAGTAACTAATGCCTGCTAGAAGCCATCATATGACGAGAGCATGAATCCAGCCCTTTAGGCTCCTGTGTGTTATATTCTGGGAAAATACTGCATTTCAAACACTTAATGAAACTGAATGTTCTCTCTGTGATGCTGTTATGTGGTCTTTCCTGGTACCAGCTGCAGTACTTCTGTTTTTACTTTATGGATGATATGGAAGATTGAGGAGTGTTGTAAGAATAACCAAAATACCTGATATGTGTTTATGTTGAGTACATTTCAAAGTCACCGACTGCCTTTGGCTTTCTCTTATTCCTGTCTTTGTTCTACTTTGCAGACCAAAGTTTGATGGTAGAAGCCTGTTCACTCTTCTGGAGAAATATTTAACAAGATTCTGGGGCTGGTGACCTAGTTTTGTCAAAATCAAGCTGGAAAACAGGTGAAAATTTTTATTAGAAAAGCTTGAATGGTAGTGAGTTAAGACAGAAGGATGGATTCATTATCGTTAAAAGCGTTTTAGTCCAGGTTGGGTGATTTTTGGAGAAGTGTGTTTTAGTGCAAATCTTTGTCACTAATTTCAAACAGTAACTAAATCAGACATGAATTCTGCAAGAGACTAGCCTAGCTAACCAGACTCCCTTGCCCCATTACGTCTAGGAATGTGTTTTCCAAACGAAAGCTCTCAGTAGTTTCACTAAGAAGCTCTCATACATCTGTGATGTGAACCAGAAAGGGATCAATGTTTTTCTGATCCTGGGACTTCATGAAAATACATCGATATTTGCATGCTGTATATGTCTCTAGAAAAGTCTTTTTAGTAAGGGAAATTTTCAAATGTACTCCTCAAGAGTATAGTGGCAAGCAGGACTTCCCAACTTTGCAGGAGTCATGGGACATAGAGAGTTTTTTAAAATACTGAGATTGAAAGATTCTCTTCAGTTTGCACCATGTTATTCTGTAACAATATCAGTATTTGCTGATCTCCTTACATCTGCAAACTTTAGCTTTTTAACCACCTTTCTGTGATCTACTTATTCCTTTCCTCTACCGTAAATATATTGCCACATGCTTTAATAACAATATGAGGGTAAGATAAAGGAAGAAAATCCCCCTTCTTTCTCTAATACCAAAGTCACTTACCTTGATGTGTTGGAGGCTTCTGCTCCTTAATAACAAGCAAATTCCAACAAGATTAGGTTTTTTATCAGTAGTACTCCTTTGTAGTTTAGGCCTTCTGGGTGGGGATTGTGTTTCTGTTCTACCTGCAAACAAGAACTGTGATATTCTGATTCTTCTCTAGGTACTGCTCTCTTAAAAACAGTCATAACTGAAAATTATTGCTTGTACATCATACTTTTGTCACAGTTGTTTTCATTTAACTTCTGAAGATATATAGATAATGTATAACTGAAGCAGCTGTGATTTTAGCTGATAGCATGTTGCTCTGCCTCAGGGTGCAGTACAAAAATTGTCAGCAAATTATTGAATCTTATAACCTTATTAAATTGTGATTGGCTAATAAAGTCAATGAAAAACATCATTCACCAGAGCATTAATAAGCCACAGACAACAAGCAAATGTACTGGGAAGCAACTTCCAGTGAACTTCTGTGGGCTTTCTTCCTTTTTGTTTAAATGCAGAGTAGGTAACATAGTGCTATTCCTGCAGTAAGCACAGAATCAGCAACTTTATCAAGAAAGCTATTTACACTTCTGTATATTTCAATGAAAACATACCACTTCTAGGTTTTACAGAAATTGAAGAAATCAGGCTCATGCTGTGGATTTGGTTCTTAGAGTGTTGCTCCTCTCTTTGCGTAGGTGAGTACTAGTGATACCTGTCTTTAGGCAGTTATAGTGGTTTGGTGATGCAGTTTGATTTTCATCCCCCAAACTAAACACCCAACTTTACTGTAGGCTGCGGAGTCTCACTTTTGAGGTACGAATGAGGGTGTGAAATGAAATAAAGAACAAGCCTAGGCAGAGCTGCTGATGCTTTTTTGGGCAACCTGTTCCAGTGTCTCACCACCCTCATCATAAAAAGTGGCTTCCTTACATCTAGTCTAAATATACCTTCTTTAGTCTAAATATACCATCTTTCACTTTAAAGCCATTGCCCCTAGTCCTATCACTACAGGCCTATTAAAAAGTTTGTCCCTATCGTTCTTATAAGCCCCCTTTAGGTACTGGAAGGTTGCACTAGGTCTCCCCGGAGCCTTCTCTTTTCCAGGCTGAACAACCCCAAATCTCTCAGCCTGTCTTCACAGGAGAGGTGCTCCAGCTCTGATCATCTTCGTGACCCTCCTCTGCTGTCACTTCAATAAGTTCATGTCCTTTCTATGTTGTAATCTCCAGAGCTGGATGCAGCACTGTAGGTGTAGGTGGGGCCTCACCAGAGCAAAGCAGAGGGGCAGAATCCCCTCCCTTGACCTGTTGGCCGCACTGCTGTTGATGCAGCCCAGGACATGGTTGGCTCTCTGGGCTGTGAGCGCACATTGCCAGCTCATGTCCCGCTTCGTATCCAACAACACCCCCAAATCATCCTCAGGGATGCTCTCAGTTATTCTCTGCCCAGGCTGTATTTGTGGTTGGGATTGCCACAAACAAGGAGCAGGACATCACACTTGGCCTTGTGAACTTCGTGACATTTTCATGGGCCCATCTTTCAAGCCTGTCAAGTCCCTTTGGATGACAGGGGCTCTAGACATCTCCTTGGCAGGGGATATTTCATAATATCATCAGTGAGTTGCAAGAGAATTAAGGACAGATATTGGAAAAAGATTTCCAAATGCATACTATTAAGGTATTTAATTCCTTTTCCCATCTTCTTCAATCATTCTACCAATGTCAACTTCAGGATGAATCCAATCCTTGCACTGTTATATTCTCTGAATACTTCACATATGTACTTTCGTCCATCCTTGGGTCACCAAATAGCTCTTGGCACCCAAACAGGCTAGAAGATAAATGATTGCAAACTACTCCAGAATAGGTAGAAATTAATATATTTGACAGCAGTTTCTGAAATATCTCAGACAGATTTCTGTGAGCTTTGAATCAGACCCTTTTTGAAGTAGAGATTTAGAGGTTGCATAGTGCAGGGGTAAGAACATATGTAAAATCAAAGAAAATGTTAAAAACGAAGGTAAAGGTCACTCAGCCCAAGTATTTTCTCCCATTTTTATTGGGGTCTAATATTTCTGAGAAAACAATTCAAACTCTCTTGCTGAAGAAAGACCACATTGTATCATGCTGTACATATAGTATTCAAGGATACACCTCTTTATTTGAGCTAAGGCATTAAGTAAACAGAAAGCAAACTGCAGCCAGAATTGTGCAAGGCTGTATCCAGACAGGAAGCTTCAGAGACAGACAACCTTGTAGAGGTACTTCTTTTTTATCTATTCCTTTTAGAATATTAGTATGGGTTTTTTTTTTTTAATCTTCTAGGTGTTTTGCTAGCCAATCAAAGCTTTTGTATTTTCTATTTTTGTTTTAAAAGATTCTGACTTTAGTGATGTCAAGGGCAATTGGCTTTTTAACTGATCTCTTGAGATGCAGAAATTGTTTTGCAATTGTTAATGTTTTGATGCAGTTTGTTAGGTTTTTTTATTATATTTCCTTAATTGCAGTGAAAAAGTAATAAATATGCAGAATTTAAGTTAGATATCCAGTGTCTAAGTCCTATTACCTGGGAAATGTTTGTGTAGTTATCAGTGTAAAGGAGATGCACACATCACATAGAAAGCCAAACATTTTTTAGGCAATAGTAGTTTAAAGAAGAAATGTGGATCTTATTTATAGACTAACTTGAACTTCATGGGATATTACCTTCTACATTTTCTGGGGTTTTTTTCTGTCTGTTTCAATTAAAAGCCAGAACACAATCTTATTTAATGTCTTAAGCTTCTTCTTTATTATCTAAAACTCTTAGCTGCAAAATCCTAGAAAAGCCTCTTAAGGCACAAGAATTTTTGCCCTTTCAAACTTCTGAACGTTTTTATCTACCAATGTGATGTATTAACCTATTTTTATACTAGTCCAAGGACTCTTATTCATGAAAGCATACAGAAAATAAAAAAGTGCACACGAGTTTCTTTTACTGTCATTTAGTTTTTGAGATTACTTCTAGAATACTCTTTTCTTTTGCATTTTTATGTGTCAGAACCTAAAGCTGTTTGGGAAACCTTTCCACACTAAAACTTCTAAACTTCTGAGCACTTTTACCTGTAGGATGAGTTCTCCTACACTATTTTGGAAGCAGTAAGCTGCCTCTGTTTTTCAGTTCTTTCAGCATTTGAATGGGCGCTGCCAATTGACAATACAAATTAATTACTTACTTCTACTTCTGTTTCACACTCTGCTTTAATATTTTTTAAATCTTTACCTTTTGAAAGATACTAATAGTTCTAAATTTGAAACAAAGAATATTGAAATGAAGGATCACCTTTTTTTTTCCCCTTCAGGCTTCACATGTACTAGGAGTGCTTCACTAGTTAGAAATGTTTGTGAACAATATTGGCAGATTTTCTGTGTAAGCCCATAAACATAAAACAGAAGTATGCTTTATACATTTAGTCATCCCTGTATTCCGTGGACAAAGCAAGAGATAGATGTCAAGAGATAAGTACCATTGAACTGTGACTGTACAAGGTACTCCTGCCATCCTCTTTTTCATTCCTGTAGAAGTTCCTCATTCTGTTATGGTGAGTGAGCCCTGGGTCATATATTTGGTTAGTTATGTTTGTACAATCCATATTATGGTTATACAGCATGATAACATGTTCTGTTTCTTAAATAACTGTTAAAAGGGCCAGCAAAAGGCGTATTTTATTTTATTACTATATTCAGGCTGAAGTAGGATCTGTGGGGAGAAAAAAATCAATGAAGAGTCAGTAATTCAAAAAGTGACAATCTTTCCAGAGGATATCATTACAAGGCTTCATGCATATATACTTTTCCAAGGATATATTAGTTATTCTAAATCGAGCTGCTGCTATTGCTTCTTTTCTTTTTGGAAGAGTAGAAAGTGTGAGAAAACTGCAGTTTATCTTACTTATTACTTAGTTTTAGATACTGTTGCTACTAATTAAAATGGTTTAAATTAACATCTTTGAAGCCTTATAAGAATATAATAATGTCCAATACTGGTATTCACTGGCAGTATAGTTGCATGTCCTAGGAATATGCAGTAGTGCATTAGTACAACAAACATCCCTCTATGACATTTTCTTTCAGCTGGTCATTCGTATGATACAGTTCTTTTGCCAGGAATGTCTCTACATTGACAGAATTGGATCTTTGGTGGAAGGCAGACAAAAGGAATTTAGTCTTTTCTGGTGAGTGAGGATACTTTATTAAATTCATAAGGTCTTGAAATTTGATTACTAAAAAGAAAAAGCACATGCAAAAAATTCTGAAATGAAACAACCATACTAAAAAGTATGTCTCCATGTTTTCTGCCCTCATCTAGTTTCACTCAGTTGAGTGCTCTTTCATCTCTCATCGTAAGTGCCCCCTGAGGCAAATGAGCTCTATGTCTTATACCAGTTTGTGGAGTAGCTCACCAGAAGGGCAGGCTGCAGCAGACAAGAAGACTTCTCTAGCAGACTCCATAGGAATCCTAAGGAAAGAACATATTTCTGACGTTTGAAAGAGCAGCGCACAACCATCAAATATATCAGATACACTGTCTCTGGAAGATAGCAGTCCTTTTGCCAAGACTCTTCACATTTCTTTTAAGACTTAATGGGACTTACACTAGAAAAAGAGTGACATAGTGCCAACCTGGGCTATATTAAGCCCAGTAGTGGCTTCATTGGCTCTGAGTCACTATATTGAAACAACAGTCTGGTTTTGTATAACTTTGCATGAAAACTCTGATAAGTGTAATTTCGCTAGGGAGTTAAGATGGGGCTTCTAAATTATACAACAGGATGAAACACAGACATACAGAAAAGGAGACTGGAAAAGACCTCAAGACCTCATCTTGTACATTCTGAAGCTCCAAGGGAGAATCACCTGTACCTCAGAAATGAAAAAGTATCTAATTGTCTTCACTGTTAGTAAGATTTTCTTAATATATTATATAACCTTCAGTGTCATAGTTTGAACCCATTACTTTATCCACTATATATAAAAAATGTAATCCCTCCTTACCTCTTCGCAGGTAACTTACGTAGATGACTATTTGCATGTATTTAGTTGTCCTTCTATTCTCTGGACTGAGCAACCCAATTCTTTCAGTGTTTTTTCTTGTTTGTTTGTTTGTTTGTTTTTTCCCCACCAAAAAACCTGAACGTTTTCTCTGCTCTTCTCTGGACTTTTTCCAGTTGGTCTGCCTTCTCTTGGAACAGTTTTGCTTGAACAGGACATAGTGCTACTGTTTGCTGTGCTAGACAGAAATATAATAGGAGGTATTCCTCAATGTGTCATACAAGCAAAACAGTTTATGTTCCTAATATGCAGTTTGCCTTTTTTGTACATATATGGTGTTACAATGCAAATTCAAGAATAGCTTCTGACTGACTGCTACCCCTCTTACCCCTTCTTGGCAGAATGGCTGCCACATTTTTATGAACTATTATTCCCCCTTAGAACCTACTTCTCCTACTGATACTTTTTTGTATTTGTCAAGAACATTCTGAATGCAATGAGTTAAATTCCACGTGGGCTTATTGTTGAACAAGATTGAAGGATTATTCCTTTATCCAAGTCATTACTGTCCTTTCACAGTACTTGGCCCAAAACAGATCCAGCTGGAATCTCACTGATTATGGTTTTTTGAATTTGATAGTGCATGATTAAACAGTAATCTTAGTCTGTGGTTTTGGTGTCGGTTTTGGTTGGTTGGTTGGTTCTGGTTTCCTTTTTTTTTTTTCCCCAGGTAGCTTTGCATTCTTCCAGAAGTAGCTTCACTTTCATTTACTTTTGAATATGTTATGAGTCATTATTATAACGTCAATAACATTATTAAAATTAAATCATATTTGACCTGCCGCTTCTCTATTTGTAAGACATGTTGCCCTGTTACAGAAATTAATAGCAAATATGCCAAAAAATAAAAAGCGATACAACTTTTTTAACTATCTCTGACCTCTTATGAATACTTGATATTTTCATTTATTCTAATTTTTTTCCAGAATTTGCCTCTTCTTCATTTCTTGGCTTTTTTAAGGTGAGCACTGAGTTCTCCTCCTCACACGTTTCTCACACAACTTCTGAGAGTTTTCGGATGCAGCTAACAGATCTGAGCTTGTTTGTCTCCATTCTCAAGGTATCTTAATGTGCATTTCTCACTATATATAGAGCTCATTTCTCCTTTTTAGCTGTCTGTGAAATAGCCATCTGTATCTGTGCAGGGGAGTAAGCTCCTATCTCAGTCAAGGGAGACTTAGTGCACCAGCTAGAGAGTTCTTCTGGAGAGAGGCTGTAGAGGTATGCTTGAGGATGAGGTGAGCTGCAGTATTTTCAAACTATTTTCAGTTCTGGTTTTTCCTATTTTAGATAGATTCTTCCTTTCTACTTATTAGTTTACTTATTAGTCATGTAATTACAGTTCACCCTTTTGTGAAGAGTTAAGGAAAACTGCAGCCTTCTGCAAGTGAACTATCACTAGGTTTTTCTTTTCCTGCCAGATTAGTTTTCTTGCTATCTCTCATATTCATTGTTTTTTTGCAGTTACATTCGTGCTTTATCCTTTATGACTTTGTTTCAGCATCTTGTGCTATTCTTTCATACTTGTCCTTAGGAGTTTGACCTGGTTTCCACTTTCTGTACATTTCTTTCTTGTGTTTCGGTCATTGAAGGCAGTGCTGCTTAGCCAAGTTGATCTCTGACTGTACTTCCTATCCTCCAACTGTGTGGAACTGTTTGTGTTTGTACCCTAAACATAATTTCTTTAGAGAACTGCCAACTCTGAACTCCTTCTGCTTTAGCCATTTTTCCCATGAGAACTTACCTTCCACTTCCCAGAGTTTCTTGGAGCCTTCTTGTATAGAGTCCATTTGGTTTGAATTGATTTTGCCTCTTGCTTTTCATCTGTAAAAATAGTATATATCATTACAGTTACCCTCAACCAAATTACCTTTGCCCTCATATTCCAAACCATCCTCTTTCTTGGTTGCTTAGCAAGGCAGCCTGTTGGCAGGCTGCTCCTGAAGCACTTGGCAGGCTCTAACAGCTGCTGTAGACCATACGCAGGGAGTGGTTAAAAGCTGCTCCTTATACCTAGAGACAGACACAGCACATTGGTTTGTAACGTGCAACTGGAGATGCTCACCTAAACACTCACAGGAAAACACTGGCACCTTTTACTTGGGCATTTAATCAAAACCAAGACAAATACTACGTGTACAGAATGTTTCAGATGCTCTACTGTGAAAGCATCTGTGCCCAGACTTGAAGTTCAGGTAAGGAGAAGAAAAAACCTTTTTCCTATTTGCTTTGCAGACCTATGCATAAAATTAAAATAATGTGTCTCTCTGGATTGATCTTTCCTTGTCTGAATCTTTATTTCCTATTTACCATCACTCAGAGGATTGGGAAATCTCCACTGATTGGTGAGTAAAATTGGATCGTTAGTAGCTTTTCATGTCACTGTGATTTTCTAAGTGTAGGCGAATCTCTGCAAAGAGAGATTTCTTTGTCAGAGCTGATTGTTGGGAAGTTTTTTATTTATATACTAAGAAATTGTCATCAAATCTTTCAAGAAATAAACTGAGACACTATTTAGCTTTTGAAATCACACCATAATGAAATGAATCTATAGAGGATTTTTTGGCAGTCTGTTATTCACTGAAATATCTTTCATAAGTTAAGAAGTTGATGCTACAGGGATTCTAGTGCCTGAAATGAAGTGACAAAGGCTTTCATTCAGTTCCTGGCTTTGTTAAGGGTGATATGCATCTTGACTCTTCTAATTTCCATACAGTTTGCAGCTATATAGGATTTTGTCAAATTTCAAACATTTCAGCAGAAATTTTTCAGGCTAGGTATCTGCCTCAGGGTATTTTTAAAAACCTTTGAGCAAAAATAGTTTATCGATTTTTATACAGGGAACCTGTCCTCTTTTTTTCTCATCTTAAATGGTTCCAGTGACCTTTCTTCTTAGAAGTTCAGGTACATTACAGGCTTTGAAATAAGAATTTGAAAAATGAGGTAAAGAGGCTTCCTCCTGTACATTCTCTGCTGGACCGAGATTGCACAAGAGAGCAAACCATCCCTTTTAAATAACAAGGCAAGCACGAGCAAGACATTTGAGGGAAAATTGTTGAGGATCACTGACAAAATAGATTCAGAGAACAAAATCAGCAGGAAGAAACTGTGTCTTGATGGGTAGTGTGAAAATTGATGTGGGAGGGAAAGAAAAGGAAAATGTGTCAGTTTAGTTTGGGAGATACCAAAATAGCTATAGGACCTGAAGTGCGGAGCCTGGGACTAGCTGAGTAGAGAAGTGAGTGCAAGAAGCAGTGGGGCTGCGTGGGAGGCTTGGAAGTAGAAGGAGAGACAGTTCTGATGAGCTGGACTCGGAAGTGTGGTTGGCGTAGGGGGCTGTGAGGCTGACTGAGGAGACTAAGGGAGGAGTCTGGCAGCGGGAGCCAGCAAGGAGCTGGCTTGTGCATGAAGAAGACTGAACAGAAGAATCAGGGTGAGATCTAATGGGTGTTTGGGAAGCTGGAAAACAGGATTTGCTGGGCAAGCTGCCTGGGGAGGATATGAGGAAGGCTTTTGGAAGTGAGGTGAGGATTTGCTGGAGACTGGGTTAAAATTTTGCCTGAGAAGTGAAAGCAGGGACTGGGGAAGAAAAGGTCACAGCTGAGAGAGAGGCTAAGGGAAAAGCTCTGGTTCCCAAGCAAATATATGTTCAGCAGGAATGAAACAGTGTTGGAGTGCTCCTGAGGTGGGGAGTGCAAGGAGATGGAATTGAGAGTAAGAGGAGTGGAAGATTCTGGGCAGCCCATGCTGATGGTGGGAGCAGGGGAGGCAAGGACAAGCTGTGCTAGGGACCATTCTCTTTCAGTGTCAGGAATGGCATCCTACATAACGCTGTTTTGTTGCTGTCAGCAGGTAAGACTGGGTCTTGTCACTGTTGATGCTGGCTTTTTTCAGAAGATAGCAACCTGCTGCCACTATTGGTTATTCCATTAGAGTGGATATCATAAGGTTGGTCAAGGGAGCTGAATGATTCACCACTAAAATGATTTTTGTGGGTGTTGTTATGATACCACATGAATGACATTTTTCAGTAGCTTTGCAACACTAGGTTTTTAAAGAAACAAGATGCTCCACATAACTTGACACATTTCACAGGATGAATATGCTCTTGAGATGCTCAAGGTGTGTGCAGTAGGATCTCCACTATCTACAACAAATGAGGGAAGGTGTGCAGTGAGTCAGGCAAGAAGTTTTAGGATGAGTCTTTGTGTTCTTTGTCTGCTGTAATAATCCCACATGGGGCACCCACCTTTTCACAGACTCACTGGCTGTCCATTCTCCATTTTTTGGGTACTTGAGCAGGCTCCAGAAACCAGATTTGCAGATCTTCTCAGCATTTCTGTCTGTAACTGAATCAGCAAGACTACTTTGAACTTACAGTGTTTTGTAACATCAAATACTTGAAATGTTAGATCTTTAGTTTCAAGACTGCTTTTGCCAAAAGCCAGCAGATACTTTATTTTTTGCTCTATGATTTAGCTCACCACTTTAATCCTACTGCCTCCAAATTTCTTAATGTTCGATACTGCATGTGCCATAGCATGATGTAAAAACATATTTCATAAAAACAGACTTTAAAAATAACAGTTCTGCTGAACAGCTTGCCCTGTAATACAGTGGAGAGCAAAAAGGAAAGGAAAAATAGGCCTTGATCATGTAGGAAGAGAGAAGATGGTGTGCACGCAGTTTGTCAGTAAGTGTCAGGGTGTTTCAGCCAAAGAGGTTATTTCTGTAAAAGAGCAGGCACCAAATCACTGGTATAAGGGCTTGCACCTGATTCCTACAAAGGAGTCTTTGGAGGAGTATAAAAAAGAAAGAAGGGGGGGGCTATAGGAGTAAAGGTATGGTTTTGGACAAAAACATTGTTGGATTGTGAAAATTAGGTTCAAAATCTGGACTAGAATGACAGAAGAAACTGGAGGAAATGGGACCAAAAAGGAACATAATTTAAGCAGAAACATTTTGTAATCATTGGAGTGGAAAAAGAGAGTGATCATAGCTGTCATCAATTATTGCTGAGGGGTACTAGTGGAACGGATACAAGGATATAGTGAGGTGAACAGCAGCTGGGAGGTTGTCTGAGGGCTGTGTGTTAAGCAACCAGGACTGTTACAGGCAGTTGTGACTTTGTCCCCTCCTGCTTTTCACCTGCCTGTGTAAACTTGATTCATTCATTCCTGCCATTGCACACCAAATAGCAAAGAGGATCTAGGGCTGAGACAAGGTGGGTAGACGTGAATGGCAAGTAAAAACATTGCTATTATTGGCAGTAACTGAGAAGAGAAATATCATAGGGTACAGTATGGCATATGAAAAGGCAGAGAATTAGTTATATACATGAGAAGAGCGGAAGGATTTTGTTAGGCCCATCTCTCATGAAACAAGCCAGGGAGGAGATTATTCATTGTGACTGTGACCAGTGTGCATCATTCTAAACTTTTCGTCCCTACTCTCTTTTGTCCCTTTCTTCCTTCTTTCAAAGTCTTTATGGGTCATCTAGATTCCTTAAAAGAAAGTGGTGACTTTTGCTGTCCTATGATTGGTTTTGCAGTGATTTAATTGGCAGTTGATATGTGCATGAGATTCTGAATGAAGTTATAGATAAAATGCCTCACAGCCCATTATCAGATGTCAGACACCAAAATCACTACCAGGGCACTGCCCAGTGCCCTGGGGCTGTCCCCACTCTGCCCACAGCTCAGGGCCCCATGTCAGACTCCTGAGGCCATCAGTCCCTGCCCAAGCAATGCTGCAGCAGGACTGGTCTCCAGCTTCCCAGAGCCCAGCCAAGCTGGCCCCATCCATGAGCCGGGTCTCTGTACTGAACCTGTCCATACTCAGGAAATCAAAAGTCCGTGGACTTTCTGGCTTACAGCTACAGGAAGAAAAAGAGAGACAAGTTTGATCACATAGTAAGGATTGGGTTCCAGTGTATGAGTGACTGCAGTGTATATAATCTCATTCCTCTTTAAATGACTATGGTAATTTATTGGATAATTTGCATATTCCTTTCTATACTCATTTCTTTGATTTTTTTCTTCTCCACCTTCACTTCACTGAATTATACTTTGTGTCTTTTCCAGTCCAAATCTCAACTTCCCCTTTTCACAATGTTTTCAGAGCCAGCCACACAGACTTTATATTTCCCTTGGCCCCAACTCTGCCACTTTTCCTCTGATTGCTGCTTCCTGTCTCTCTCTGGAAGTTTTTCTGTTAGACTCGATGCTGCCTTTTCACTTTTTGTCTCCTCACTTTGTTTCTTTTCATACCCAAACTGACTCTTCCTTTTGCTTGCTCTTTTGTGGGCTGGTTGGTAACAGTTTTAGTACACTGGCACCATAACTGGTGTTGGCATCCCTGTGAAGGAAGACTTTTAAGGAGCGATTTTGGGTGAAAAATGTAATGACTCTATAGGTGCTTCATAAACTTCATCCAAAATGCAGGGGCAGCAGAGGAGAAAGTAGGAGCTATTTGTTTGTTAACAGGGGCTACTGGTAGCAGGGACTAGCAGTAGGACTGATGAGAAGGTAAAGTTGAGCTTTTAACCCTGCATGAGAAATGATAGATTAAGAATAATCTTGGAAGGCAAGACAAGAAGATGACATGGAATGAAATAGAGAAGAAGCTAAAAGACAGGCATAAAATATGGTGTAATAAGAATAACAAGCAGATTAACAATGGCAGTGAGGAAGGTAGCACTATAGCTACTGAGACCAGAAAGAAATCTGATGCAGTAATGGAGGGCTGAGATGACCACTGTGCAGAAGAAGAGTTTTAGCTTGTGCTCTGTAATGGAAATTGTGACTTTGTACCCACCTCAGTGCTCTAAGTGTGCTCTTCTATAGGAAACCCTTGTCAATCTTTTCCTCAGTAGCCCCCAGCCTAGCTCATATGTTGTCTAAGCCTGTACCTTTTCTCATCTAACACCTTTAGCCTTTACTGCAAATGAGATGTCAGACCCTGTCTCTTGTTGACAAAATGTTGACAAGGGTTCTTCTAACCCGTGGCTCTCTGCAACCTGCTTGAGGTTCCTAATCCATTTCAGTGATTTTCTACTTCATGGGCCAAGCCAGCCTGGCTGCTATGTTTCTCGAGTCTTCCTCCCTCCTATCCATCCATCACAAATCCTAGAGAAACAAGGGGGATGCAGATTTGGTTGAGCAAGGCTCTTGCTCTTGTAATTCACCCTGATACAACAGCACACTCAGAACTGCATCCAGCAGAGCTTGTTTTTCCTGTTCATTTTTTATTATGGCTGTTCCTGGGGGGTTTCTACACGTCATCCCCTCCTCACCTTCTGTGTACCCACGCACATATCGGTATGTATGTATTTGCAGTTGTCTTTTTGAAGGGATTAACAGGGCTTAAGTACAGAATACGACTCAGCAACTGAGAATGTTATCTGTTTCCAGAGTTTTTCCTTACCGTCCACTGAGTTGCCCTCCTGGTACCTTTTTTTACTTCTGGCTTCAAATGTATCAGGAACACAAATAAGTATTGTTGTAATTTCATTCATTTAATCTGGGAAGTCCCACTTATCGTCAAGTAGGGTGCAGAGGATCACCCCACGTGCTCAGCTCTGACCAAGGTCTGTCTGTGAAAAATTAGCTTGAGACACACCTTTGTAAATTT
The DNA here is from genome assembly GCA_035584735.1 of Pseudotriccus pelzelni. Taxonomy (NCBI): domain Eukaryota; kingdom Metazoa; phylum Chordata; class Aves; order Passeriformes; family Tyrannidae; genus Pseudotriccus; species Pseudotriccus pelzelni. Next base: position 25,703,067 of record JAWMRA010000161.1, read on the forward strand.
ATCACCAGGAGACTTTAAATCCTTATTGACCTACTTAGGTAGTTTACTTTGAGCAAATAATATGCCAGTGTAACTGATATTAATGTTTCTGAACTACACATGCTAGTGTATATATATGTACACACACGTGTGTACATACGTTTCCGTACTTGGGTAATAGGGGCCATACAGAAAGACTTAATAATATTCAGTACTTCCAGCTATAATACTTCTTATTGTTTATAAAAGTAACAAAATATTGTTTTCTCAGTCTGGTTTTTTTTTATTTAGTATTTCTTTAAATACTGCAGGTTTTTCAATTGCAATGGTTCAGCAGTTCCAGGAGAACGATTAGGGAATGCTGTATTATGAGGGAATGCTATATTATGAATTGTTGTTTCAGGAGGTCAGGGACAAAACAAAGTACCAGTGATACCTGTTCAGGGCCATGGAATCTATTCCTTTGGTGCCTGTACTAGGAATAAATTTCATGGAAGAAGGAATAACTTCACTCTGAGTGTGAAGTGCTAGGTTGTGTACTCACATGACTTCATCATTAAATGACTTTATCACTTATCACCTTTGGACTGTTTAAATGTTTCCTAATTGAAATAGTACTAAAGTGCTATATCAGGCCTTGTTTTGGTCAGGGGAAAAGGAACTCATTACAAACCCAAAGCTGGTGTTTGGATAAGTGAGTGGTTGTGATGTAGCTACACAAGGTCAAACAATTAAAATCCAGACCAGTAACAGTCATGTTGGATTGTTGCAGAAGGTCTGGTATCACAAATGTAAATCAAGTATGAGACAAATGAACCAAGTGAAAGAAATTTAACAGAAAAACATATCCAGTAACTCCAGCATGACAGTTTTGTGAGACCCCTGGAAAAGTACAATGTCCTAATTGAGATAGCTCTTCTGAGTCAAACCATCTAGCCTGATGTACAGGGGATGTGCAAAGGTTGCAACCTCTCCTCCATACCCAGTGTAGCATATAGAAAAGGGAGATGTTGGTAGTAGTTAAAAGCAGAGATTTGTCAGAAATATCTTACAGTAAACAGAAGGATGGAAAGAATATTTTATGGTCAGCAAACTTGAGAACAAAGATATGAACAACAGGAAACAAATTTTTTTGGTTTTGTCACAAGGAGTGTGTATATTAGGAAGAAAAGAATATTAACAATGGAATAGTAGAGGGAGATGGTAGAATTATCAGCAGTGCAAAGAAAATTGGAAGTCAGGCTTCAGGCCTTTTCCCCCGTCTTGCATGTGCCGGAGATGCCTGGCATTTCCTTCTTCAATAATCCACCCCTGTCACCCCCCACCCCCACTATGTGTAACAAGAACAAAACAAACTAAAGCCTTATATTTAGTTTTTAGCATTTTCTCCTGTGGAGTTATGTTAGTTCCAAAGAGACAGTTAGATCCCTGTCTTCTTGCTTTGTTACTTTTCACTAGAAGAGGTTTCTGTTGCATTTTTTTTCAAGTCTTATCATACTGTCTTTCCATTTTGCCTGTGGAAGCCCATACTGCTGCCCTTTGCTTACAGCAGAATTAGTCTATTTAGTATGGAGTTGTTGTGTTAATAGACTCACCACTCCTTGACTTAGGAATGCCTTGTATTTACCTAAAATCATACTTAATTCAAGGTAGGATGAGGTAAACTGGAAATAGAAATTTGCATTACATCATTATATCTAAAATAGCAAACACAGCTAAAAGCATCTTGAAAAGACATAACAGATTGATTTGCTGACACTGACACCTACTGACAAAAGTGCCTTTTGGATTTTTTCCCCTCCTTTTAAATTTCCAGGTGACTTGTCCCTCTTCTGACAAAATGGCTCTCAGAATTTTCTTTCCTCCTGTTCCCCAGGCTTTTCTTAGGTGATTTTCATCATTGGAAACCTTGCATTACATAGAACTCCATACTGGATTCTCCCATCAGAAAATATCTTCTGAAGAAGCCTTTGGACTTCACCATAAGGTAGCTTTACTGAATTGTCGTGTTGACCACACTTCTTGTGGGCAGTGTTACTTACGTACCACCAGTCTGCATTTGAAGTTTTCTAAGGAGTACAGACAGACTTCACCTGTCATCTTGGAGCTCATTTTAGCCATCCTTACGGTCTAACCATACTGAATTAAGTTAAAGATTCTTTTGTTTCCACAAAAACAGGTAAGTCTTAGAAAAGGAGTTAAACCAGCTCTGTGGTGGGTTGACCTTGGCTGGACACCAGGTGCCCACCCAGCCGCTCTATTCACTCCCTTTCCCAGCCGGACAAGGGAGAGAGTAAGGCGGAAAACAACTCATGGGTTGGGATAAGGTAGTTTATTTAAAGCAAAAGCAAAGCGAAGCAGAAGATATCACAGTTTATTCTCTATTTCCCATGAGCAGCAGCGGTCGGCCACTCCCGGCCAGTCCCAAAGCAGGACTTCAGCACACTTGATGGTTCCTCAGCAGGCAGCCATTAGACAATGAATGTCCTCCCCCTGCTCCGTGCCTTAGCTTTTATATCTGAGCTGATGTCATATGGTCTGGAACATCCCTTCGGTCAGTCTGGCTCAGCTGGCCTACTTGGGTCCCCTCCCAGGGTCTTGCCCTCAACTAAGGAAGGAATGTTACAGTGCTGGTGCTGTGCTCAGCAGCAGCCAAAACACCGGTGTGTTATCAACACCCTTCTGGCTGCCCATGCAAAGCACAGCCCTGTGAGGGACACTGTGGGGAAATGAACTCCAGCTCAGCCAGACCCAATACAATCTCCTGAACAGTTTCTTTCCCCCAAGGAAGTAAGTCTCTCCTATTTCCCTCTTGTGACTCATTGACATGTTTCAGCGTGAAATATGTCTTATGGCAGACCTTAGATTCTCTGCCAGCAGTGTAATTAAGAAATACATATGATACAAGTATCTAATTAGGGTAAAATTAATCCTGTTCATTTTCTGACTCCTGAGACAGGTGTGATAACAATTACTTCTCTGAGGTGACAGCATTTAAAGTGAATGGAGCCTAATCTCTTCTAAACATACTCTAACAAGGAGTCCCTCTACAGAATTATTTAGTGTCATATTTATTTTAATTGCTACACAGTGTGAAATTGTGTCTTTAAAATGCTTCTGAAAAAGAACAAAAAGGAAACATTCAATCTTGGACCTCATGAGATCAATGAACAATCTGACTGACTTTAACTGGCCTTGAAAACAGCCCTTGATGCTTTAGGATTCAATGGATCTCACTGTGAAGTGAGAATTGATGTGCAGTGAAGAAAAGGTTAAAGGGAGATCTTCTCATAATTTTTCTTGTCTTGGTCTTACACAGCCAGGAAAATGAAACAATATTGGCTAAGTACTATTATGTGTAAGAATACTGCATTAATTTGAGTGAGTATTGTAACAGTTTAATGTAAATACAAGTACATTCTTAATATAGAGATAATGAACATTCATCTCCCTTCATTTCTCAGGTCATGCCTACACTAACAGAGATTTAGTTACCAGTAATGCTGTTAACTGTGTGAGTGCAGATATTCTGGTATAGATGTGTGTTATAATCACCTGTCAGCCCTGAAACGAAGAAGCCTTGTGTGTAAGTACAATTTCAGCAATTTAAGTAGTGCTGACACTACTACTGTCTCAGAACATAGAGGAATCCAGTTGCCATTATGGCAGCTGGGGCTTGTGTACATTCACACATTGGTGGCACACAAATAACTTCCAAAATGATTCTATTGTATCTTGTAAAAACAATACAAAATATGAAAAATTAAAAAAATCAAGTTGCATCCTTGAGAAATCCAAGCAAGGATGTTTTTATTTCTAGCAGGTTCAGGGTGAAAAATTGAAAAGCAGAAAACGAAGAGTGCTGCTTGACTTTTTTTGATGGTGCAGACTTTATGGGACAGAAAGAGAATGTCACATTTGCCAGTAGTTATTGCTTTGCACTTAATTTTGTAACTCAAATAGAAGCACAATGATGAAGAGCTTTCTACTGGGGGAAATGTAGTAAGATTGCACAGAGAACTTACTTAGGTCTCTATCCATGAAGTGCAAGGAGACAGAATAAGTGATCATGGGACAGGGAATATGTCATATTGGACTGCACATTTGCCTTCTCTCTTTTATCTGTGAACACAGAAAAACACCTTTTCTGTAGTTTTCTCTGCTGCTTCTATATGTTTCCTGTTATATGAAGCATTTTGGGGCTCTTATGCTGCAGCAGCAATGGCACAAACATATATATGATACAGTGCCTTTGGAGAAATAGAATGGGAGAATTCATCCCTTGTTAGTTGTTAGGATTCTCTGGAGGAATACAGAAGAGTTTCTCCTGCAGTGAATATTGATTTATTTGTACAAAGTGTAAAGCTTCAGGGAAATAGATGGAAAGAAACTCATTCTGAAGGTGTCGTAGGCTTTCCAGATATGCCTGTCACAGATTAGAGAGCCTTTTGTATTCCATATTGTAAAGGTTATAAAAAAAGTATGACTCTGTAATCCTAAATGAAAATATTGTTACCCAACATGAAAGGATAGAGAGTTTGCTTGGCAGCTTTAAACAACACCTTTAAAAGAGAAAAGGGAGAAGTAATTGCTCATAAACACGTTAGTGTTCTGAGAAAGGGGTGAATTTTGGAATATTATGAAATAGTAATATTATTTGTCTATTTGATTTAACAGTATAATTGTGGTGAGTCTCTTCCCTAAGAGAATTTCTACTTATTAACAAAGCCTATTTTTATAAGGCTTGAAAGGTCCTTCTGCTATCATAAATCTGTAAGAAAATTAAGTTATCTTTGTTATATCAGTCATATGAAGTCTAACTTGTATTATCTTCCCTTGTTGACAGAAAAACAGATTTCCGCTTTAGAGATCACGTCATACTCCATCTTGTGTAAATAATATGAACCAGAAAGTGTTAGTTTTCCTTCTCCCAAATTTTATATTTGGGATATTTCTTTTTGGATTTTTCTGTAAGAGACAAAAAACTGTAACAGGTGAGTAAAGAAATTATCAACAATAAGACCTCAAGTTTTATAGAAGCAGGGACACCTTTGCCAAATGTGTTAGAAAGTAACTATGCAGCTGAAGTGATAAACAATACTATGAAAATATCCAAGGCCCTGTCACTGTGATAGCTATTTTAGCAACATATGAGAGAAAGAACACTACAAAAATATGATGTTAGAACATCAGATTTGCTTAGACTAATAGTGCTAACATGTTGAAAGTTTCCATTTTAATAAATTTTCCTCTACCTAATTTAGTAGTTTATTGCATGTTTGCCATAGCGGAGACCAGTGACAGTAAACAAAGAATTGATTTTAGCATCTTTGTTAGTTTTTGTAAGCAGGGTGATAGATTGAGTGCTATGATTATCACAAATAATGAGACTCAAATAAGCTTATTTCACTGAAATGGTTTAAATTTCTTCCTTGATTTCAGGTGCTTTTCCCAATCCTGCTGAAAATTGGGTGGCAGTTCAAAATGGTCGCAAAAGCACACTGGCTTCTGTCTGCCTGAAGAACAACCTTATTAAATTAAAAAGCAAATTGGAAGTTGCAAACCAGCTCTTTGTGGAGCACAAGCATAAATTTATCTACTGTGAGGTGCCCAAGGTAGGCTGCTCCAACTGGAAGAGAACTATTTTTCTGCTCCAAGCAGACTTGAATGCAGAAGCTTCCGAAATTGAGCACGACCACATCCACCAAACGTCGCTGATCAAAAGGTTGGGGTCTTATCCTCCTGCCATACAAAAGGAATTTCTAAACAATTACACCAAAGTGATGTTCACCAGACATCCCTTGGAACGGCTGGTTTCAGCTTATAGAGACAAACTTCTGCACTCTGAGCCATTCTACAGTATCACTGTTGCTAATGAGATTAGGGCAATGTTCAGGAAAAACAAAAATTCTTTGGAAAAAGTGAGTTTCCAGGAGTTTGTCAACTTCATTTTAGCAAAACCACCAAATACTCTTGACATTCACTGGAAACCAATGTTTCTGCTCTGCGATCCTTGCAACGTTGACTATGATGTTCTGGGTAAGTATGAAACTCTTGGATTAGACTCTGAGCATGTTCTGAAGGTCATTGGAGCACCAGAGAGCCTGCAGTACCCCAGCTTGAAGAGATACCGGTCAGAGAAACGAACTAATGGTGACATCACCTTGGAGTATCTCAGACAATTGACCTCAGAACAAATCGAGAAGATCAAAAAATTGTATCAAATGGATTTTTTTTTGTTCAACTATACTGCGAAATATGAGGATTATTTTTCTCTGAATGACTAATGTAGGTTAAACAAAGAACGGTTTCCTTTGTACAAAAATGGGCTGAAGTTGACCTCACAGGTGCTTGATAGGTGGGTTGGTGACTGACTGCTGCTGAGATTTTCCTGGAGTTTGTAGATATGGTTTATCATCCTAAACACCCTTATAAAAAAACCCTGCCATGATCTCTTGTACCATACAGTACTTCACCAATGAAATTATTGTCTTCCTGTTGATTATTGTGGCATACATTTGATTCATGTTTAAAATGATAGATTTTGATCCATTTGTAAGAGACATGGGAAGGATGTTGTTTTTCACAATTAATATTTTAGAACACCATTTTTATATCAGTTATTTAAAATTTTTTATGAGAAAAAAGACATAATCTGCTTGAGAGTCAAACCACTCCTTGTCTGCAAGAGCCTTGGCACAAGGAGAGATCCAAAGTGAGAAGACCAACAGGAACACTGAACAATTATTTTTTTAAAAATAGCCTATGATTTTATGATTCATGGTTCTGGATCTTACCCTCACCACCACCATATTTGGTGTCCCCACAGCCCGATTATCCCCTAATACTGGATTACTCATGATACCCAGGCAATCCTGTAGTTCATGTAGATTTCTTTTTTTCTTTTTACTTTTTAGTTTTGTTGAGGCAGAGGAAGCTAGAAATTGCTCTCATCAAAGTTAAGGCTATGCAGAAAGATGCAAACTCTCTCTCTTTTTCCTGAATCAGAGCCATCTCCAGCTGCATTCTTCTCCCGCTTTCTTTGACAGATCATGCAGAGATAGAGGGGAATAAGATTTGCTTCATAAATCACTTCTACATGGTAGAGCCCTCCAGAGCTCTAAGTATATCTGAAGCTGTAAGTATATCTAAAAATATTTTAGTTTTCTGAAACCACCAGCCAGCCTAGGAAAACTCTGAAGAAATTATACTGACAGAGTTTGATAGGTGTCTTTGCCATCAATACTCTAGTGTTAACACCCCCCTCCAGTTTCTTGCTGTTAGGTGTGAGTGGCTTTCTATTCTTATTTCCTCTTTCACACAGGATCACATATTCTTCCCTCAGTGGTGACAGAAAACTGATGGCTAATTCATTCATCACAAGTGCTAGTCAGTAGCAAAAGTGTATCTACTGAAGCAGAAAATCTCTGTAACTATTCACAAGAGACTTTGAGTTTTGACATTTGCCTATAGGAAACTGTAAGTAGCGTGTTGCCTTAAATCACCAGCTGCTGTAATGCTGGAGTGGCTCTGAACAAAAAAAAAACACAGCAGAGGACATGTGTGTGCATGTGTGCACATATAACAACAGTTTTAGGAAACAGCAACATACAAGAATGGAATAAATTGTGGATTATCAACAGTAACAAAATGAGAATAATGGGTTGATATCTGTTGGAAAATAGAAAAAAAAAAAAAGCCTTCTTGATATTGTAATGTAATAAAAATTGATGTTGGCTCTGGGCATTGTCCTAGTCAGCCCACCTCTAGACACCTGCAAGACATCTGTAAACTTAATGATGAAAATTATAACATGATTTTGTGACCTGGGAGAGAGATTTCCTGTACTGTTTTCCCTAGAAGTGCACTGCCCAGAACAAGGCTCTAAACTAAGCTGGGCTCCCTCCTGGCTTTTGCCCAGAGAAGAACCTCCAGTGGAGCTTCTTTCCTTTGAATGCTAACTTGGGGTGATGTTCTCCTGAGAGGAAAATAGATGCTTGCTGTTGGGAGAAAGGGTGTAGGCAGCGTGGTGAGGCTCAGGGGTTCTGGATGGATTTGAAGGGCTAGGGAGTGCCATAATTCATCTTCTAATTTATTATTATATGCCTGTGATATGACCATTGTTATGTTTCATTGCTAATTACCTTAATAAACTGTAGTGAGTTAACACATCACTCTATTTGTTCATCCTTCTCAATAACATCTGTTTAAAAAACAAACCCATCTCAAAGCTGTTCTATCAAATCATAACATAGGCCACACGCTATTAGGTAACAATAAATACAAAGCCACTTGGCTCTGCTTTGCTACATTAATATACATCTGTCTCACAGGACTTCTAAAGAATAGAAAGAAATAGCAAACACTAATGTGTGCTGCAGTTGGAATGGAAGGAAGTGGAAAAAGGAAGAGAAACAAGAAATCTTGCAAGGTCAGTCTTGTATCTTTCCTACAAATCTGTCAGCAGTGAGAAAATAAGAAAAACTTATCCCATTCTTATGGAAATTCTCACATACACTTTTAGGACAGATATCCACAAACCTGACATCGTGCTTTCTTCGTGAAAGTATAAAAGAGCTGACAGTAGATCAGTGTATGTCAGGACTGGGGACCATGTCACCAGTTGCTCCTTGAAGCAGTTGTTTCCTCCACTTTCCTCCACTTGTTTCTGCCCATAAGCAGTCATAATTTTTCACACAGTTTTGAATGTAAGTCTTAACAGGTAAACTGTGATTAGTGGTTTCTTGTTCAAAGAACTTCCCAAAGCAGGACAGCTGTGAACAGAATAAAAGGTGTGAGAAATTAAATTTAGAGCATTTGCTCTTCCGCAGCAGTTGCTCAGAACTAGAAGGTGATTCCATTTCTGCATTCAGTGTTAAAAAGTCAAAAGGTTTTAGATCTACGGTCTCCAATTTTCTTGACTTGTTTGTTATAAGGGTAGAAAACCAAAAGGAAACAGGAAAAGAAAAAGACACTAATGCTCCATGATTGTGCTGTAGGCCTGATAGGATTTCTCCCTGTCACAGCATTTCTTACCTCCCTTCCTTCCAGAATTATAAATTAGGTCATGGTTTATTAAAAACTAAAAGTTATTAAATTATATAACTTACATGAATCAATGTAAACCAAAGAAAATCAAAACGGGCAGAGAATTTACCTGATAGAAGTGTCTGAAATTTCAGGAAGTTCCTCTTGATGTCAGGTATCAGGCGTCAAATGTACACAAGTGGGCAGTTACAATGCTGCTTCTAGTAAGAACTATTTTTAAAGGACAAAGCTCCAGTGATCATAAATCTCAGTCAGTATACTGAGAATAAAATTCCAAATGAATCAGCAGAGTAAAAATGAGGGATGTATCACAGGATCAGGTCTGTGAAAAGGAACTGGCTCAGCACCATTTCAGCACTACTCATGTACACCTCAGCTGTGCTCACCACTACTAGAACACTTCATGGAATCCTAGAATAAAACGGGTTGGAAAAGACCTCTGCGATCATCAAGTCCAGCCCCTGATCCAACACTGCCGTGGTTACTAGACCGTGGCACCAGGTGCCACATCCAGTCTCATCTTAAAAACCTCCAGGGACAGTGAATCCACCACCTCCCTGGGCAGCCCATTCCAATGTCTGATTACTCTCTTTCTTAAAAAATTTTTTCCTAATATTCAACCTAAACCTCCCCTGGCAGAATATTTTACTCTGAGCTGGATGCAAGGTTTACCTCTATTCTTTTCACTCACACATGCTGCAGGAAAAAAAGCAGAGAAGGATGGATGCCTGCCAGTCATGAAAGTAACCTCAAAGGATGTCTCAATATGCAAGGCTGTAAGCGAGGCTGAAGAAAACTTACAAATGACTCCAAGGACTAGAAATTGTTTTGTCACTACTTGTTAGATCACTGGGAGTAAGATATGGGATGAGTACAGATAAAGAAAGGAATCAGTTCAAAAACTGTATGTCGCTGTATGAAACAGAACAAACATCAAGCCTAACCCTTACTCATGAAAGCGCTACACTTGAGCAATGACTAATCACATGAACACAGAATGCTGTCAGGGCACTGATAACCAATTTGATAGCATATAACTTTAAAAAAAAAACCTTAAATGGGTGTGTACGTGCTTGCATGAAAGGATAGTATTTGTTTTATTCATTAATACCATAGACATGATTCCATTTGCAAAGATTTGCAGAACATGAACTGTATTTGCTACCAAAGCATGTAACTGCATAGTTTTAAAAATCCTAAAACTAACATGAAAGTCCTTTCGAGCCTGATTTGCATTGAGACAGCAAAATTTGCATTCAATTGATTTCTGAAGTTAGACGAATGCAATGGAATTACGAAGCAAAATTATTTCCCTTTAGTAAATTAATAGGTATTAAATTCTGTAGTCACTGCAACAGAATAGAAACTTAATTTTCCAGGTGGCCTCACTGATATCAATGGGACTCCCTCAGGCTAAATAATCAGAACGTGCCAATTCTGAATATCACTTGAGTGCCAAACTGGAACTGAATGTTACATGCAGCAGGAAACATCTGACAGCAAATATTAATCCAGGCTTAAATATTACTACAATTCATATTCTGAAAATATATTTTTAAGTTAAAGATTGCACTGACAAATTTTCTGGCCCTCTTTAACTATCCCACCTCCAGGATATAACTTTTGTTTTTTAGTAAATCATGACTGCTGGCCAGTCACAGTTTTCAACATATTAGTCACTGTTTTGCTGACTGATTTTCTTCTTCATACACTTGTTCTACATTAGCATTTTTATTTGAAAGTACATAAGTCTTAAAAATTTGTGAAACTTAAATGAAGAGTGTTCAGATCTGACACAAATCTGACTCCTGGCAGCTCCACCTGACAGCCCACCAAGTTTCCAGCTCTGACACTTGTGCAGTTTAAGGGCTGACCTACACCAGAGGGCAAAAATTATGGTCTTAAAACAGGTGGCCAGTACATTGTTAAGACAATGATTCAGGAACAGCTTTTTTTTAAATTTAATTTAGCTGGCTTTAATGAACCCCATGTTAAAGGGGAAAAGACAGGTAGGGAGAGACAGATTCTTTTCTTCTCTCATCATTTCACAGCACCAGTGCTAGAGAGATCAGAGTGACAAGGACAAGGGGATGAAGCAGCAAGATGCTAAGATAGCAACCACCAAGTGGAGGAAGAGGACCTGGGTCTACTGGACAATGACACCACGAATGGAAATAAGCCAAAGAAAATGGATAAAGAATTTTAGGATCAGAAACAATGGTATGTGGAGACTAAAGCAAGAAGTTCAGAGGATAAAGGGATAAAACAGCTGAAGTTGATGGTGTAAAACTGCCCAGCCTCAGCATTGCAGGAACAGAATAGGAATTTGCTCAGAGCCTCAGACCTAAAAGTAAGCCCCATGGATCATCATCTTCTTCTGCTGATCAGGGCAAAGTATCCACAAAATGTTATACTTCTTTATGTCTACAGATGAAGGGAACCAACTACTGCCATCAGGAATGCTGGTATCAAAATGAGGTTGCACAATCCCATGCAGCTGCTGGTATAATGTTACATGATGACAGCTCAGATTTTTCAGTTTGGTTATGAAAAGTAACCCAGAAAACTATCTAGAAAATTAAAAACATTTTAGAAACATTATTCAGTCACTCCGAAGACAAGGAATCTAAGAAATGAGGCTTCCTGTGACACCACATCTCAGTCTTCCTACATACTATGATACTGTTAAACTAGTCTACCCACACCTCTCTCCCATTACTTGTGCCTCATTCAATGCAGAAAACGACCACTTTTTTCGTCAAGAAAGATTACTCTATTAAACACAGAATTCCTGCTTGGTCTAACTGAAGAGAGAGGAATGAAAGGCACAGCCACAGAATGTGAATCCTCCTAGGCATCATCCCAATACCTGCTAAGAAATCACAGTGCAAGATGGAGAAAAGCCATCACATCTGTCAATGGTTATGCTCTCTGTCTTCCTGATTCCCTTGTATGAGTCTAGAACCCTTCGAGCACAATTTGATTTCAGAACATGCAAAAATTAAAACATCACAATAACAACAAAAACAACAAAAAAGCATAAACAAATGCCCTCTTGGGGCAAGGGAAAAGTTGGCATTTTTCAGTCATCATTCCAAAAACTGAATGATAGTTTGAGGGAAAATTGTGCAGGGATTGAAGCAAAATTCATCAAAATGTAAAAGGGAACAACTTTCAGCCATAAAGCGGTGCTGTAACAGCAGTTCGCTACTACATAGCACCACTAGTCAGAGCTGCACAGAGAAGCCCAGAGGAAATTATAAATTCTGTTTCATTATGGCACATGGATGGGGGGCAGAAACAATACATGGAACACAGAATGAACTGTGAAGACTTAAAAAACCCCATATCCAAATCAGTACTTCTTCGTGAGTGAAGCAGGGTCCTGATGTGACTGAATAATTAGACTGTCATACTGAAATCATGATGCAAAGCCAAGGTTTGCACAGACATTTTCAATTATTAAATGTGATGCTTTCATCTCTGCATACTTCTGTCTTGTCACACCAACAAAAGAAAACAGGTTATGTTATTATGACCATCCCCTGCTTTTCCAGGGTAAAGGTAGAGTAGGAGATCGATGATACCAGGCATATACAAATTACTCTAGAACAGCGTATGGTGACAGTGCAGGAGAGAAGAATGAGTCTGGGGACCCACAGGACCAGTGAACCTGGGCAGTAGGAGTCACAGCACGAAGCTGCATGGTCCAAAAGCAGCACAGCAAAGAGCTGCCCTGCACCCAGCACACTTAATCCGCAACCCAGATAGTCTCCCATGAATAATCGAGGCTTGATTGTGTACAGCAGAACTCTATTAACCTCACCACTCACTGCACCAGGCCACATCCTCCATAAACTGCTTAGTGATCAAGCAACCCTACAGTGCACAGCCTCTTACAAATGTCTTGAGTCTAGTAACGGGCTAGTTGCCTCCAAGGCCACGGCTACGGTACAGAGCTTCATTTCAGATTCATCAGTTTTGAAGACTTCGGGGAATCCATTATCATCATCTAATTTTTTCCTTGCACATGAGAGCCAGATTCCTAATTCTGCAGCACGTCAGGAACAGTTTCTCCTTTCATCTCCTGAACCAAAACTGTTGGAAGCTTTGGACTTACCAGTAAGAATGCAATTCACGACACTTACAGCTCAAGATTATCTGATGGGCAGTAGCTAGTGTAAAATAAAGCCAGCAACCCACATCTACTCCTCCAGCCTTTATGCTTACCTGAAAAGGTACAACTAGATGCAATGGTCCTGTCAAGGCAAAGATCAGGCGTGCTGACCAGGCACTTACAGCAAATGTCGAAGCTGATGTTGTACCTCTGTTGTGAGGGGGAAAAAAAGGGGAAGGGAGGGATTTGGCAAAAGAGTCAAGGATGTTTCTGAACACTGAAGTCATACGGAAGCAGAGAGAGAGAATAAAGGGGCACCTCAGGTTAGATCTCAAATAGGCAAGTCTCAACTTCCGAGGAAGCTGGCCAGCACAGAGGAAGGATACATCAGGCACCTGGCACACAGTTTTACAGCTGAAGAAGGCTAACAACTTGTCCAGCTAGCGAGATGTACCACCACCCAGTGTTCAGTGGCATCACATTCTGGGGCATCTGCAGATGGAACACCACCTCATTATCCGCAGGCAAAAAGCCACACCAGAAATACACCTGTGCTGCCACTTGTGCTTGAGCAAAAAAATTTCCAAACACTGCTTTTCCCCACCTAAATGAAAGCCAACGGTGTCATGTATGAGACACCACCTGCAAAGTGAACGCTGGACACCATACTGAAGTCATGAAAAAAATGCTCCAGAAATTCTCTAACTCCTGGTAATCCTTCTTTTTCTTCTTTTTTTCCCCCGTCATTCACCACTTCAAGCAAATAGTAAAGAAAAAGACCAAAACAAACCCAAAAAGGAAATTCTAAGCATTCTCCATGATTCTCTGGAGTAAGTAATACTCTTACAAAAAAGCAGTCTGGCAAACACCCTGTGAGCTGAAGTGATTCGTACTTAATTGCTAATATTTCCAAGGAAAAGTTTCCATTAAATAATACACGGGTATCAGACATCTTGAAAACTAAACTATGGCTCTTGAAACTGCCTTTGTGGCTAAAAGCAGACAAGGCAAAACTACCGCCACAAAGAATAGAACCAATTGAGGCCACCCCTCTCGCTTTTTGTAAAGCATCAAGAGTAAGAAGCTGACATCCAACTTGGGAAAGGAAAAAAGTCAAGAGTAGGGACTCCATGCCAGAGTTTGTAAACCCAGCAGCAGACCTAAGAGGTGGAGTTTTTTGGCTAACCAAAAAGTGTAATAAAATCCTTGGCTGCCTTTAATTTTAGCCTGACATGTCCTTTCGCAGCAAAACAAACACGAATAGCAACGCAAGTTTCTGCAGGAAAACACCGTACCAAAACTCCTCTGAACCAAAACCCAACCCACCGACCAAAAGCACCATAAAATGGTTGATGAAGAAGTGAGCACGTTACCCTGACAAACCCAACTGCTGCACAACGGCAAACGAAACGGACCGAAAAGCAGGGCTCCATTTTCAACAGTGATGAAATAAAGCGGGGGTTTTTCAACCGAGCACCGAGTCCGGCGAGGCGCGCCCGCTGCCGCCGGGGATGCGCTCTGCCCGCGCACCGCGCTGCCGGGGCGGCCCCAGCCGCCCAAGGCTGCGGCCCACGGTGCAGCGGGGCCGCTTTCAGCACCGCCGCCGGGAGGGACACCGGGCGGGGACACCCCGGCGCGCAGCCCCCGCCCCGCCGCGCGTTTGGGGGAGATCCCGCCGGGCAAGCCGCCGCGCAGGGCCCCGGGCGGCGCCCGCCCTCCGCCCCGGGCACCCGCCCGCACATCCCCTCCCGCCGGGCGCGCCCCCGCCGGCCGGGGCGGGCGTTCCCTGGGACCGTCTGCAAACACCCCTTGGCGGCCCCGAACGCGCCCGGCCCGGCCCGGCCCGGCGTGGGGAGAGCCGTGCG
>JAWMRA010000161.1:25718175-25916473 GCA_035584735.1 Pseudotriccus pelzelni
CTAAAAAATCCAATGCACAGGCTGGAAGGTGTAAAGACCTTCCCCGGTTCTTCGTTCGCGAAGACTGGCCATTACATGTTGGGTTTGGTCATTCAGAAATATTCCTGCTCTGTGGCTGCTTGAGTAAGAAGCAGAAGCAAAGAAAGTGAAATCATATAAGCCCTTCTGTGACGTGGCTGCCGATAAATGAGTGTCTATTCGCTATATGCACTTCTTCATCAGTGGAATACCTTTCCTCTTTAGGTTGATCAGCCTCTTTTCCTTGTCTTGCTTTCGTATCTCTGAAATCAAGTCAGGTTCATTTATGGGATTTGTCACTTCTTCTCCTGTCAAAAATAATTTAAACCATTTGGTTTCCCTACAGCTGGAACCTGACACTTGCTATCTTGTGCCTGCCAGATTCTGAATGCATGTTTCCTCTCTGGCAGGGTCTGTCTGAAGGCTAGGCATCACAAACATTTTCTCTACAATATGAAGCTAATAGTTTTGCAGAGCAGAGATTCATGGGGCCAAGAACTGGGATTCCTGGCTTCCCATTCTATCACTGAATGGCAGTGCACTTTGAAAAGTTACTTCTTCCTTTGGTACCATTCCTTTAGGTGTAGATCAGGGATAGCCATATTCCCAGGAGGACATCAGATACGATATATAAATCTTTGTGTATCTACGAAGGTAACCCAGGGTCTTTTAAGGGAAGTCTGTGGAGGACTCTGAGCAAGACCACACGGGTTAAGATAGGTGACACTGTGGAGCTGTGCAGTCTGCCCTCCTGCTAGCTGTGTCACTGGCACATGTAATGAGAAGTGTTGCAAGTAACCCATGAGCTGCACTGTGTGATGGACTGCTCTGCTGTGCGGGAATGTATGTGGAGTCCTTGATGAAGGTGTGATTTCCAGAAGTGGGTCAGGCAGGTGCCTCCTGGGGATCAGGTACATCCAGAGGTGTTGCAGAGCCCTGGTTTAGAATATTGGGGATGGTACAATTTGAAATCTGGATGTTGTTTACAGCAAGTAAAGACAGGCAGCAGTTATATTTCCTGCCACCACTGGAAAGGAGCAAAATCATAGCAGTGTTTCTCAGCCACAGGGAAGCAAGCAACTAGTCTTGTTCAGAGTTAAAAAAGGATGGAAAGGGAGCACAGAGCAGCTATTCCAGACTGGGATTTGTGGCATAGGGAGAAATTAATTTTAAAGCAACCTTACTCCAGTGAAGAGGTACAAGGCATCAGATGAAGTTCCAAATTTCTGTGTGCTGTTGAATATTATCATACATCAGATCAGATGGCTCCTAACTTTCACTGCCTGCCTGCTGAACTGCTCTTGCATAACTTGCACATCTCATCAGGCTGACATGCCACACTTGTATCTATCTGGCCCACAGCCTTGGAATAAAATTCTGTTTATTTTGCTGCTAGAAAGTCTGGTAGGTGGGAGGCAGTTCTGCATGGCTTTGCCATTCAGTCAGTTCATTCTCTTGCATGAGAGATCTGGAATTTTAGCATTATTGAAATTTTTTCATGTATATGTTAGAAGCCAAGTTCAGCTGTGAAATAAATAGTGTTTCACCTGCTGAGACTGTAGCTGAATTTATCCAGTTTTGATACAGTGACTTAATATGTAGGAGAGAACACATTTTGATGACCTGCTGATTTGCTCTTATAATGAAAATGAGGGATTTTCTGATACAGTGGAGAGGAAAACAGTTTGATAATCCTTCGAGGTTTCAGTGGATTTTTATTACCAACTTTAGTAATTGCTGTATTTTACATGATTGTCCTAAAATCTCCTATCTGTGTCTCTTGAAGCAACAGAGATGCTGCTGGAGACATGCATATTCATATAGTCTATGTTGACGATATCTCCGATTCATGCACTGCTCTTATTTACTTTTAGTTCCAGAAGCACAAGCTGGTCACTACCAGCACATAAAAAAACTTCTTTTCAGTAGCAGGATAATTCTGTACTGAGCCTTACTGCTAGCACTGAAATACTCCGAGTTTCTCCAAGACCCATGTGGAACAAGCACGCCTAAACATTCCTTTGCCAAAATTCACTTACCTTTGGCACTGCTAGCATTGCAAATCCCAGGTTGTTCCTGTCTGCAACTAGATTTCCATTCTGTGACTTCTAGGTCACATTAATGTTCAGAGGTGTATTGGGAACTGAGTCCTAACTGCGATTCTTTGGTTTACCCATTGAAAAACAGAAAAAACAACAAAAACAAAACCCCACAAAACAACAACAAAAACCCCTCACCAAATAGAAAACAAAAAAGACTAGTAAAATTGGATGTGGAAATGTTTTTTACACTCTCAGCCAGGGTTTCACTACATCTAGCAAGACAAGACGACAGCCAAAGAGGTCACTGTGGTTTGCCCCACTGAACTTTGCACTGCTAGCACTAACATGTGAGAAAACCCTCCTGCAAGCTTGTAATATCATGAGGTTTGTTTTTTTTTTCTTGTACTCAACAGGAAATGAAGTGCCAGTGCCATGTAAAGTTATCCAATCAGCTTTTGTATCTCTTCTCCTCTACTCCTTTCTTCTTTTATCTGTTCTCTTCCTGTTCAACTGCTCACTTTCATCTGGTTAGCAAGAGCTGAACTGTTGATGGTTCAAGAGGATTGATTGATGAAGGGAATGATATGTGTGTGGTATAAATCATCTCTGTCTTTGTGTGGTTTTGTGCAGAAGGCAGATGGAACATGTAACACAAACTTCAAAACTACGAAGACACAGGAGCAAGTTCTACAGGTTTTTGTGGAATTCATTGAGGGCAACACAACTATTCTGGTGAGTTTGAACTCTTCAGGTTAGCTGATCGTGGGCCCAGTGAACTTGCTTCAGGGCCAAGCTTTCTTTGGCACATGAAATAGACTACCAAGGAAGTAAATGGTTTTGACTTCAGTTTCTCTCAGGACATGGTGGACACGGAAACTTGGTGGGCTGCGAGAAGCCCTGAGACTAGTTCTGTCAGCTTGTGTCATGAGATCACCCCAAATGCCTTGTGGTAGCAAAATGTCATTTAGACTAACTTGCCATCAGCTTCAACCACATGTGTTAATTGCATCAGAGGGATGATGATCTCTAAGCCAGTATTGTGTTGACAGGAAAACCTGTGATTTGGGAATTCAGTCTGTGCAGTAAAAAACAAGAGCATAGAGGCAGGAAGTGAGATTCGTGACTGACTGTACTCACATGTATGAAATTCATCTCAAAGAGCAATTCCTGTATGCTACTTCATGGGTAGTAGCACAGCAGGCATGGGGTAGATGGCATAACACATCTCTCGTCTTTGAAACTTCAAAGAATGCCCTAGTGTTTTGCTGCAGTGTGGAAGCCATTACGGAGGCAGATTAGCCCTCCAGGAGGAGCATGGTAACAGAGGTCAGCATTAAAAATGTGCACTAGCGCTTTATACATTAGGTATTGATTCCTTTTATCCTCACCACTGCCCCCACCATGGTTGAAGCTCCTTGTCTCTCTAACACAGTTTCGTTCTCTTTTCACTGTAGAACTGAAAGATTTTTAAATGCTTGAAACATTTTTCTCTTTATTAAGAAGGAAGAAAAACAGATGCAGAAAGCCTCACTGCATCCAGATCAAGACAGAGAAGTATACTTAGTGTAACACATGCAGCAGAGGAACTGCAGTCTGTTCATTCACAATGAAAGCTTGCTGAAGTGTATTTTCAGATTGACTTTCGAATTATGAACCTGTTGTTTTGAAGGACCTCTAGCCTAAAATTGATATGGTCTGTTTATTATATTGACTGTTGCAAACAGAGTATTCAGTCTTCAGTTAAATGTTTATGGGCTGTTCGGGTTTTTTTTCTCTTCTTCCTTTAGAAAAAATACCTCAAGCGTCTGCAGGAAATTAATGTCATTCTTGAATCCTCAGACTTCTTCAAGCGACATGAGGTGAGCAGTGAGTGTAATGTTGTGGAAGTGCATTGCTTCCTCATTTGGTCATTCAGATGTACTTAAGAATAGCCTGCTGTATGAGTAGAAAGGAGTTTGTAGAACAAAACTAACGTATGTTAACAACACAGATACCACAAAGCCTTTATCACAATAATACAGAAGATTAAACTAGTTGAGAAATAGTAAATCCTCCCATCTTTATAACATCCCAGCACTTATAACTCTGGGCCATTGCACGGAGTGGTTTATTAGTACTGGTTTCCTGCAGTTTGTCTAATCTTGGTGTGCTCCAGTTGGAATCTTTACAGGGGAATGGCAGTGTGGAAGTTTGCATTTGGTGCAACGGCAGTGTTGTAGTTTGACAGTGAGGGCTGTATTAGTTATAATGGATTTACATTGAAATACTGTATAATTCTGCTTTAGATGTTCTCCCTGTGTGCTTTGCTGTACGGAAGGCATCATTAGCATTGTAAGTTCTGCTTGTTACAGCTCAAGATTCTGAGATTAGACATTTTATTTTACCTTGTTGGTGTCCTCTTATCACTGGACATATTTTTGTTAATCATGGATCATGGTCTGTCTGTGAAAGTAGCCACTGGCCTTGGTGAATCGCTCAAATTGAGACCTGTTGCTAAGTGAGATTGCTTTTCTTCCCGTTGCCTATTGTGTCCATTTCTCATCTACATGCCCTTTTATACCTTACTCATTGAAATGGTTATGCAAATGGGGCATGTAGATTGTTAATGGATAAGTGCAGCCCAAAAGTCTGTTGGGTGACGGGTCATCTGAGGAGGTCACCTTGTTAACAGGAAGTGTTAAGTGATGGGGGAAGGCTGGAGATGTATTTTTAACCTCATCATTTCAATCTGTCTTCCAGGTCGTTGGAAGTTCACTACTTTTTGTACATGATGGCAGTGGGAATGCCAATGTGTGGCTGATTGATTTTGGAAAGACTACCCTTCTCCCTGATGGGCAGACACTGGATCACAGAATCCCCTGGCAAGAAGGCAACAGGGAGGATGGGTACTTGTTGGGGTTGGACAATTTGATTGGCATCTTGGAAAGCATCACTGAAAGATGAGTTGAGAATGGCACAAAACTTGCAGGGCTTCTCTGTAATTTTCTGCTTTACTGAAGTAGAAGGAAACTCAGTTAGAAGGAAACCTTTAACTCCAAGCTCCTGAGGTGCAGAGGAAGCTACATCCAGAACTCAGCAGTTAGTGATCAAAATTACTTTGCATCAGCCCTCTGTGGACGTAAACAATAACTCCAGATTGGTCTCTGTTGCACCAGATGAACTTGAGACTGGTCCTCAGAGAATGAAGATCTCCATACTTGGGAATCACGCCAGCATGAGTCAAGAAGTCTGTGTGGTAAACCAGAATGACTGAGATTTTTGGCAAAATTGGACTCCAGATTACTTCGTAGTGAACCGGGGCAAATGCTTGGGGATTCAGGACAGAAAAAATCATTTGTTCAGGGAAAAAATGGTTTCAGTTTTGAAACCAGATTGGTTTTTTCCTCTCTAATTCCAAGTCTTCTTGCACCTGTGTACACTATAGGTTGGACCAACAACTTCTGCCGCATTATGTTACAGAGTGAACAAGGTGGAAATGGGTGATAATCACAAGAAACCTGGAGCAGAGGGAGAGAGCAGTTTGTGGTGGCTTGATGTGGCTAACGGCTGTTGACCATTCCTCCTCTTCCCCACCCTAGCCTTGCTTCTATCCAAGAACAGCCTTGGCTTTTTATGTAGCTTCTCAGGAGATTACAAGTACTCTAGGGAGAGAATAGCAGCCTATGGTCTCCAAAACCATTTGACTTTCCAACTGGGTAGGCTGTTGGAAATGTTAGTAGCTTGGCAGGTTTGGCCTCTTGCAGCTGAACTGCAGTTCTGAAAATCACTAATGATCTTTCACATACAGATCAGGGAACTAAGTTGTTTTTTTTTTCCAAGGCTTGTTTATAAGGATAAAACCCCTATACACAAGCACACAGATGCACGCACTAGTAATCAGCAACCAATGTGATCTCTTAAGATCATGGTTTGACTGTCTCCTAATATACGTGACTTCTTGGCCGTGTTCCTGTTCTCAAATGCAATGCTGCCACTTAAGTGTATAAACTGGCACAGCAATCAGGATGGTAATGTTTCTGCATTCACAGCATTACACAATGATGAGATAATTCCCAGGCATCCTTCCTCCAAGGTATCAGCTGTTAAATCCAGGCAGTTTGGGTGAAGGAATGTCAATATATCACATCCTCTAGTCCCTGTCTGGAATTACAGGGCGATCTGTGATTCATCCTTCTTTTGCTGAGGTCCAGGCACAGCCACAGAAAATTCACAGTTTTTAGGTTAAGAAGACTGAAATATTTTCTTGTAATGGCTTCACATACCTTCTCCTTGGTTTCCTCTAGTCACTTGAATAGTTCTTTAAATACTAGCAGTGTAAATACTATCATTAGTCTCATGTTCACTCACATTCCAGGTTTTAACATCAATAATGCGATGATGCAGTTTTCAAAATGTGGACTAGACTTGCATTTCTAGTTGATGGTTAATCCTCTTTCAACATCTAAAGCTAGTAATGCACATTGATCAGAAATTGCTGTCTTTTGCTGGTGTCCCTGTGCTCAGGAGAGATTCTGAGAACTTCTGGCTATATGAAGCTGACTCCATGCTTTGAGAAACTGCTACTTCAATAATAATCATTATCATGAGCAAAAAAACCCTGTAGAGTTCAGATTCGGAATGAAATCTATGCATAACATTTGTAATTAGAACTGACAAGCCTAAAATAATTTCTAAAAGGAGTTAGTTTGGATAACACACTACTGTACTAAAAGATCAGTCAGATTGATTTGCTTTTTTATCAGCTCTAAACAAAACAGCAGTATTAAAAATTGAAGCTCAATTGTCACATAAATGTTAGGTGACTTAGAGTAGGTATTCTGTAGGAGGTTATGACATGTGGAAACATTTCATTCTAAACCAGAAGTTGTCTGAAGCTGATAATGATTTTTGCAGCTCACTGCAAATTCAGGTGACTTCTGTGGCTTCTCAGTCTTTCAGTTTTATATGCATGATAGTATGTTAATGAATTTTTCCACTTAAGTGTTTTAGAGGGTTTACACTGCCTTTTTTTTTTTTTTGACAGTGAGCACAGATATCATTCCAGATGCCTCCTAACTTTTGAACTGCTATGAGATGACAAATGAATCTGTGATGAATTTCATACAATTTAAAAGAGAAGTATTTTTACTTTCCTGCAGCCAACAGATAAGCCACCAGATAACAATGCTTAAGGAGAATAGCAGGTAAATAGGTCTCACAGGGAGGACTTTAATAACATTACCTTTTTTATGAGACTTCAATTGCAAGCAGTCCTACCATAATTAAAAAAATTGTTAAAGTTAGACATAACACTGTGAAGATATAATTCATTTAGTAGTTTGCCGAGTTAATCTTCAGAGTTAAATTTTTTTCTTCTGTTACCACACCTGTGAATCTTTTGCATCAGTGTAACTTATTTTCTAGAGGAGAGATTTAGATGGTAGAGGTCGGTGCTCAAATGTCAGTTGAGAATTTAAGACAAACTTTTAGCATGACTGTTGGAAAGGTCAGGGAAAAATGAAAACCTGTGCTATGGCAAACTGTGGTCTGGAAACTCACGCTAGATGATACATAGTTCTAGTGAGTTAGTTTTGAAATGTCCTCTTTGCCTTGCTAAGGGATCAGAAAGGAAGAAATCCCAATCATCTGCTGCTGGTATGGGAAAGGAGAGAAATAGGCAGCTTTTCTTGGTAAACTGCCAAGGGCAGGATTTCCAACTGAGCACAGGAGTTCTAGGGCAGTGAGGCTGAGTTCATAAGCAAACTACCACAGGGTATGTTAGATACCTTGTTTGTCATCAGATGGACTAGAGGGCCTGTCTGTACACTCGCTAGTGTGAGGAAGCCTTCTTTCACTATGGAGTAAGTTGCCTTCAATAACTTTGTATTTACCAGAGAGTCAACATGATGCATTTGCACAGGCATGGAACATAGAAGAGCTGATGCGTGATAACCAAGGTACTTGTTCACATGCAAGTCCAGAATGTTGTTCGTTAATGTATCTGCTGGGATAGTGCCTCGCTCTGGAGACACTGAGAGTGGGTGTGTTTCCACAGCATGGTAAAATATGCTGGCCCAGAGGCACTTTGGTGCTTAACAGCTGACCTCAGGCTTAGGCACCAAGGTCTTTAAATTCACTGGTTAGATGCAGCAATGCTTACTGCTGTAGCTGCTGCATTCCTGTGTGAATCTGAAAGTAGGACTTCTTTCCCTCAACTTGTCATTGACTTGTTTTTTTGGCCTTGGACAACTAGGCATCAGTTTTTTTCCCATTTTACAGATGCGAACAATACCTACTTACCTCACAGGAATGGTGTGAGGCTGTCCTTCACTATTGCCTGCAAGATGCTGTGAGATCATTTGAAGGAAGGTGCAATACAGAAAGAGATGCACAAAGAGATACATCAGATAAGTTTAAAGATGTTGGGTGTTGAGGCCCCACAGGGATATAAATGTTAAAATTTAAATGGTAAAAATTAAATCCCTCTAAATTTTGTACAGGGAGAAATTCACTTAATAGGATCCAGTTCCTATTAAAGGGAAAGATTTCAATGGGAGTTGGACCAAACCCTTAAGTATCTCAGAGGGCTTTTGCTATTTTTTTTTATTGCTGTTGTTATTATTTGTCATTCTTAAGGTACTGAGATAAATGGCCTGTATCATCCACATGCATCAGTTCTGAACACTACAATGCAATGCTGACCATGGTCACTTTTGACATTGACTGTATTGGATGAGTGTTTGTTACTCTGAAGTGTGTATGCTACTAAATAAATGAAACTGAAGAAAAAAAAAGCCACTGTGATTCGGTCACATTAGAATGATGTATTTTCTTTCAGAAATTCCTTAGGGAAGGGACAAAAAAGCTATTTATTTCCACGTTTCTTTTGCTTTTAGTCTTTAGCATCTAGTATTTCCTAAAGCAAAACCAGTTCTAAGACAACTGGAAGCTAACACTGGAGCTTGATTCCAAACCCCATTGTATGTGTTAACTTTAGATCTGATCCGCAAAAAGCTTGTCGTCTTTCTTCGAGGTAAATCCCAGTGAATAGCCTACAGCATACAAAAAAACGTGCATGAAGAGGCACTTGTCAGACTCAGAGCAGGTAACTGTTCCACTGGGCAGTTTTATACGGCCACAGGAAGGAACAGGCAACATGCCAGGACCAGCAACGCTTCTCAGCATGAAAGTGTGTATCCTTACCTGTGCGCAAAGTGTTCTTAACAGAGAGGGAAGCAAATACCACCATTAGTGTCTCTTTATTTTGTGTTGCAAATATAGAAGGATACACTTGTCCAGCTTTATATTGCATAGAAGCAGGCGTGTCATCTACTTTTGTACAGCAGTCACCCAGAAAGGTAAGTTGGCAAGAAGTGCTGCCATGGTCAGAGGTAATGACAAATCAAAACAAATTCAGATAACGTGGTGGAGAGATGTTAGACGTGATATATCACTAAGGTCTCTGCTTCAGATTGAGAAGGGTGAACAGCCAGGAGGAGAGAGCACGGCTATGCCTACAGGAGAAACAGTCTCACAGAGCTCTGCTGCTCCGGGGTCTAAGGAAGTGTGATCCCTGGCCGACCCAGCTGTGGAGGCACAAATACATTGCGGAAAACCATATTTGCAGCGGCATTTTCTTCTCTTTTGGGTAAGTAGGGGGAGTGTACTGGAAGTGGAATAAGTTACACTTGCAAAAGCTCTTACCTATTTTATTAGTCCTGGAAAGCTTTCTTAGTGCACACCTGCCCATTGGCAAATCAGTTTAGAAATTAGCTCAGGAAAAGGGTTGGTATGAGGGAAACACCTTAAATGTGTGCAATTAAAAATTCTTTAAAGGGAAAAATGAAGATGCAAAGCACTTAAATGGAGATTAAGAATAACAAAGAAATCAGAAGCAGGAATATCAGCAAACGTGGAAAGAAAGCAGAGAAAGACAAAATAACATTTGCATTATTTTAAGTCCCTTCTTTAAAATGTAATTATGAGGTTTTATGAAGCAACATAAAGTACTAATGCTGAACCCAGAAGAAAAAACAACTCTATATACTCAAATGCAAAACCAGTTTGCTAACATGTTAAAAGACACCGCTCAGGAAGAGCAATTTATAACTCTGTAATGGCTGATTCTGCAGTGGGAAGTGTTGGAAGACTTTTCACATGGATTACAGGACTGAATTAATCCCATATTTCCAGCTCATATCATTCGTCTAGGAATCAAAATTGCATTTCAGCTTTCAATTGCCAGAGTAATCTAATTTTGACATTAAAGGTTTATCTCATTGATTATGCATTGAAAGTGTCTCTTTAAGAAATGGTTTAAAGCAAGTTATATTTTGAAATGGTATAAATTGAGCATTATGAAATCTCTGATGTACGAAGTAAGTTTCAGAATTTAAGGACTGAAGGTTGTAGTGTGTGGCATTGTTATTTTTCTTTTGAGATAATATGGTTTGGACAGCATGTAGCATTCAGCATCACAACAGGAGTAATTTCAACATTAGTTCCTCCGAGATATTAATTAAAAATTCATTATCTGTGAGGGTTTTTAAAAAGCAGCTAAAAAAAAACCTGTTACAGGTCAAAGATTCATGGCAACTATGCTGACAGAAGATTGTTCCATTTGAGAGAGTTAAAAGCTTGTATAAAATTTAGGTTGCTAATGCAGATGCTTTTAAAATTCCCAGCTCTCTTTTAGTGTCCATTTGGTATCCGCAGCTCCACATTCTCTTATTAGGAGAGACTGCATCTGCCTTAGGACAGCTCTGAGCTACATGCTGTTGTAAACCATCAGAGTATTTCTAGGAAATAATCAATGCATGCTCACTCAGCTCTTACTGTGCTCTTCAACACCCCACTCTTAAGCACTCTTAGACATGACGTCCTGGTCAGGATAGAGTTCTGTTCTGCCTCAGTGCAGCTTTGTCTTTATGCTTCCTGTACTACCTTAGTGCAGCTATTCAGTGAAAACAGGTATTTGTCCAAAGTGCTAGACTTGCATTCTGTTTATAAAGCGAAGCACAGCTGCAGTCAGGACTGCCTGTGGCACTGGTAATAGAACTGTGCTCTTTTCTCACTTCACTTTTCAGTGGCTTACCTAGTTTTATCACTATCAGCCTTTCTAAATTTGTGAACCGAGGCAAGTGCTATGTATGGGGAAGACAGTGGTAGCTCAAGGTGGGTAACCATATGGACAGCAAGGATTCTACATGTTTCTCACTGTAATCTTAGGGTGTTGTATAGTCATTTTATGAAGTAACAGGCACAAGACAGTTCTTTGTATTTTTAATGTAAAAAAGTCTGTGGGAAGAGAAGGTGGTATGGTTAACTTCTCATGGTTTTTGAACAAGTCTCTTCTCTTGCCACCAATTTCCAGCCCATGCTGATGGGTAAGGAGAAAACAGAGTCATAATGGGCCTGCAAAAGCATGGTCATGACCACCAGTGCTCTGCTCAGGACAGAGCCTGTTGCAAACGAGGGCTGAAAAGTGAGCTGGTACCATGTCCACTGCAATTGAGCCAGAATTACTGCACGCTGCTGTGGCCTTATCGCGTATTCAGGGAGGAAGCAGCTGACTTGCTGACACCAAGTCACAACTGTTGGAGAGTTTTATAGGTCACCTTTGGGGGAAAAAAATACTAATGCATAAACCCTGAGACTAATATAATCTGAAAGGATAGTAAGGATAAACTGATGAAATTCCAATTAACTAAGAGTAAATGTATTGATTTTTGACTTGAATGTTCCAGAGGTGGCCATTCTGAAACATGACCAAAAATGTTAAGCTTTGCAAGAGGAAAGAACGAGAAAATTTCCTGCTAAATGGACTCTTCTGCCTCATCTACCTGGGTTGTAGCAACGCCTGGATGTAAGATGGGATTAGGTGATAAACTAAATGTGAGAGAAGCCAGAGAGCTAAAGCAAAGGTGAAAGAGAAAGAAGGGCAGGAGGCAAGGTCAGCTAAGCCCCTCAGTGCTCACACTACTACTGGAATTTGTCCCACACAGAGGGACCCCTGTGTTCTGGCCATCTGTCATTTTACAACATGGAGTTGGAATTATTTCCATACCATACAGCTCATTGCTGAAAGATGGTCGTTTGTGTCTGGAAATCATAGAAGGGTTGGTGTTAAAAGGGACCTCCAGAGATCATCTAGTCCAACCCCCCTGCTGAAGTAGCTTCACCTTGAGCAGGTTGCACAGGATTACATCCAAATCAAATGGGTTTTGAGTGGCTCTGGAGAAGGAGACTCTGCAGCTTCTGTCACCCTCAAAGTAAACACGTTTTTTTTCTTGTATTTAGATGGAATGTCCTGTCTTTCAGTTTGTGCCTGTTGCCTTTTGTCCTGTTGCTGGGTACCACTGGAATGAGTTTGGTCCAGTCCTCTTGACACCTGCTCTTAAGATATTTATATGCACTGAGATGACATTATATAAAACTATTTATTCTAAAGTCAAAGTCCTAAAACTATAGGAAGTTTGGAACACAAAGTAAGACCAACAAAGCATAAACCTGTGCCAAGGATGCATTTTGCTAATGGATTCACACTCTTCACTCTGTGCTTTTCTTTACCACAGCTCAGTAGTGTCCATCCCTAAATGATGTAAAGGACAGCAAGTCTGTGTGGTCAAAGCAAACCTTCTCCTATTAGCCCGTATCTTCAGACTGTAGGTGCAGCTGACCACTAAGCATGAAGCATGCACCAGAGACCCTCTTGCCTCAGAAAGAAACCAGAGTAGTCTACAGCTGACATCTCACCACCCAACTTGGTTACACACAAAGGTAATTTGCCACTGTAGGTTGGCAGTGTGACATTCAGGAGTGGTACAAGGACAGAATGCTTCCAAGACTGTTCAGAATGAATCCAAATTCTTTGCCTTTTCTGTCTCCTTATTTTGCAGGCTTTAACCAATAAACATCAGTTTAGATCCTAAGCAACCAAAGCAAGCCTTAGAAATGAGCTGTCTTCAAAACAAGGAACTACCTTTACCAGCAAGTCTGTGTGCTGTGCTTGCAAGGCAAGGAAAAATTACAACCTGCTCAGCTGTGTGAAGCCAAGTCATGGTTTTAACTTTCTCAAATGGTCAAGCTACTCTGCCTTTCAGTATAAAGAGCACCCCAAGTAGTGTTTCCACTAAGTTTCCCTTCACTCTGTCCTTCCTTTGCATGACTTTCTACCTCAGACATAGGTATTAAAACCAAGAACTCCAGTACACCAAATGCTAGACAGTCACCCAAGAACCTCAGCTTAATGCTTACCAACATAGCACAGGGAATTAATCCTGAATATCAGAGTTCTTACAAAAATTATGTTCATCTGAAGTAAAGTCCATTAGAAGATAAAGACAGTCTGTTTCTCATCATGCCACGCAGCTCTCCCTTTCTTGAAAAACCATCTGCCCCTTCAATGCCAAGAGCTGTGAGGAAAGCTACACATGAGGCAAGCAACACATTTCCTCCACTATTCAAAGGGATACTATCAGCTCCACCAACTACTGCTTTTCTAATGGTAAATTTGTTTTCCTCTTCATTGCTTATTTTCAAAGCACATGCTCAGAGGAGTCTGATTATTTTTTTCCATCTTTCCTACTGCTTCCAATTTGAGCAATAGCTTTCACAAGGTCTACTAATAAAACAGATGAAAATGTGGTTGCTATTTTTTTTTACTTCCCATATACTACATGAGAATTAGTAATTCATCAGGACTGTAAAAAGGTCTCAGGAATGTAGCAGCCTTTGCAATTTGTTTGCTGCTGGCACAGCACACGTTTTTGGATTCTTCAGTCAGAAAGAAACACAACCTGTGTTGGTCATTATTTCCATCCGAACACTGCGGCTGGATGGTAGGTCCATTTCTTTTCACCTGAGCATATTGAGAACGAGTCCATTCCTTAGGTATTCAGAGAAGTAATGCCATTGCTCTCCACCTCTAAGCTGGAACACATTTGAAGGACAGAGATAAAAATGCAACTGTCTTTAACAATCTGGGGATCCAGCAGGCAGATGGAGGAAGCAGAACATTGCTGAGGTTGAAACTTCACCCATCTGAAGGAGTTAAAATGGAGGAAGTAAGTGAAATAAGAAGCAGTCCTTCCAGACACACACATTTCCTGATCTTGGGAAGAACCATTTCTGCTATACTGGAGTAACACTCAGGTCGTCTGACAAAGACAGACCAGAGTCCCTCTCTCGTGATGTTTTCTCTGTTTTATAAAAGGAGTTTTCACCTCTGTGCAGACTGGAGCTTCTTAGCACAGCTGCTCTGACCTCAGCTAAAGCTAATGGCTGGTGCTCAGCACTGTAGCACAGGTCATCGTAAGCATAATTTGCTTTGCCACAGGGGAAAGTCTGGAGTTTCACCAGTTCTATCCCACTGACATCCAGGTGAGGGCAGTTGCTTCGACTTGGAGATCCTGGAGATGCCCGAGAGCTAGGAGAACTGCAATTCCCATCAAAGCCTGAATCTTCCCGCTCTGGATTCGCTTTGAGCTTGGAGCTGGGGCTGAAGTGACAGATATTCTCTAGCACCCATGATCCATAGGTTGGGTTCCAAAGATTTTTTGTTTTGTTTTTAAGTCTGTGGGCTGCTGGATTGGTGAGGTCCAACTTCTGGTTTGAGGTCTGCTGTAACCATGACCCGCTGTTGAAATCAGTGAGACATGGCAGGCTGGGCCCTCGCGCAGTCTGGTTGCTCAGGTTCTCCACCAGTAGCTCTTGTGGGCATTGTACAAGTTTGTGCCCAGAATGGTGAGATTCCATTGTTTTAGGTGTTGCCTGAGGTGTGAGAGAAGGGCTTACCAGCAGCGGCACTATCCCACTGGAAATGCTGGGACGGATGACCATACTCCCTTCGTCCTCTGGTGTAGGGCTACACTCCATGGGCAGCTCAGTGTTGATCACATCAGGGTCCTTAAAAGCAGAGACAAGAATCAGTTACACCTCCAGGGTGATTGTCACATCTGCACTTTAAAAGAAATAGCTATGAGTTTGAGAAAGGTTTTGGCAGAGACTGCCCTCAGGTTTGGGCAATATTCCTGCACGTTGTTCAAGGTGCTGTGTTCCACGTGGATGTAACATGCTGTTGGGAGTTGCGAAAATGCCCTCTTATCTAAATGCTTCCTTTGAGCAGAGGCTGTGCTTTATTGAAATCAGTGGCTAATGTGCAGGTCACTAGTACAAAATTTCTCCTTTGGGAAGTTGGATCCAGACCTGTAGCTATAAAATGCTACTAAATGGTGAACTCAGCATTCATTCTCCCTCTCTACTCCATAACCATTCAGCTGTGGCTTTTGAGCAACATTAGGCAAGGTCAGAATATGGACCTTGAAAAAGACTTTAAGTACTTCATTACAAAATGAAGGACATTTTGCTACTGAACAAGCTGAGAGCTAAAGGTATCCACTTACACAGGAACAGTGTATTTTCATTTTGGCTAGGCTGAGGATGGGAGAGTGAGGATGGATACTGGAAAAGAGCAGTTGAGCACCACCAAAACTGGGAAAGTTATTCGATCGGTTTCTGAGGACTCCTCACTTATTTTAGGGACTAAGGCTAATGTCTTTGGGTAGTTGGCATTCCATGGATTATCATCCTCCTAGATACCAAAGAGCAATACCTGTGTGCAATATTTGATTCTTTCCAGGATGGTAGAGAAGTTTGGCCGGTACTCTGGGCTGTGCTGCCAGCACTGCGTCATGATCCGGTACCTTAAAGTATGTAAAAAAAAAAAAAAAAAAAGGAAAAAAATTGATCAAGAAAGATAATTATGAAAAAAGTGTTTCAGTGTGAAGTGATCACAGGTACAAGGAATGACACTTGGTACACGGCCCGAAGGAGGAGAACAAAAGTGGATATGTCATCCCTGGATCCTGTCTCATTAGGAAACTACAACTTAAAGCAAATCCTATAGTGCTCTTAGCTGTATATAAGAGGCAATACCTCAAGAGACATTTAGTAATACCCACCTGATACTGAGGGCAATCATCATTCCCTGACTAGAGGTGTCTTTGTGTACGTGTTTGATACCTGCTATACCTTGGCTTGTGAGAGTAGGGAAGTACTTACACTGGTCCTGGACAGTTTTTTGGTGGATCCATTCTTCCTCCACTGGTGACAAATTCCAGCACTTCCTGATTGGTTTTGCAAGGGTATGGCATGTAGCCTAGAGAGAAAATCTCCCAAAGCAGCACACCAAAGGACCTGTGTCAGAAACCAGCCAACAATAGTGATTAGGTTTCACTGGTGCTCCACAAACCTAGCGTGAAGCTTTGTAGGTAACACCACAGCAACAAACTTTCAAAGGTGCAGTCCAACCACAGTAACATACAATTAGTGTGATTATGAGTCAACTTTTACATGAAAAAACCCCAATCAATCAAAATCTTTGCTCCAGCTCCAAGAGTGTGAGGGTATAAAACACCAAGCTTTCCTTTGTTTGAGGTCCCTCTTTGGAGGCACTGGCTCAAGCTGTTATGTTTTTGCACTATAATTAAATTGTTTTAAGGATCCAGACATCTGAGGCTCTGCTATGGGAAACCTGGGGCTGGGTTGGTGAAGAAACCTGGTCTGACTGTGTGAGTGTGGTGTGTGTAGCTGCCCAGGGGCGTCTATGCAGCTTAGGTGGTGCGAGTGTGACTGCCAGCGTGGCCCCTGGATGGTCAGATAGGAAAATTTCCTTGACATTTGAATCAGTGTTTGGGAAGAAGATGCTCAAGAATAAAATCAAGTAAGAGACATCCAATGAAACTGGAAGGCAGCAGCATTTATTTTTTGTTCTGATTAGGTTGTTCTGCTTTTTTACATCCATGGGTTAGATAGGCAGTGCCACTGGAAATTATGTATGACCAGACACAGGGAGGTCAAGAGGATTCTGCCAGAACTTCAGCAGGGTCAGAATTTCAAGAGTCATTATTCAAATTTGACCTGCAAAGGTCAAAGTAATTTCCAGTACATACATGTACTTATAATAGCCTATTACAGGAACTGTGGCACTTTCCTTCAAAATATTTAGTAGTGGCTGCTCACAGTTAGGCAGTGATAAGCAGTTCTGTGTCTTCCGGCATCACTAACTTCAGGAAACTGGGTCAGTGTGGCATTTAAGGGAATGCCTCAGTACAGTATATTGAGGAATCTACTGTACAGAGAAAGAGGCATTCTTAAGCAACTGGAAAGCTTCCATTACCCAGCAATGTGCAGGAATGTACTACTGTTGAGGGGGTGCTTATTTTAAAGAACACTCAAGTTACGTGAGAAATCAAGATATAAATATTTTTTCTCAGCAACCAACAAGGATTTCTGATTGAAGCTGCTCTAATTCTATATGCAGCAGAAAACAATACATAAAAGAGTAATCCTGGGTGGTACAGTGTCACTTAAGAGGTATTTAAGCAGGCCTTGTCACTGGAGGAAACTGAGTGGCAACTACTGAGGGCTGAGGAAAATGTCTGATGGTATTTCTCTGGATTTTTAATTGAGACTTCTAGAGAATCTAATCTGCTTTCACTTCTCACTTCTTTCTTGATTGGCTTCATATGATACTCTACATTTATGCATGCGAAGTTTTTGTTACCTTCATTTACATTAGACTTTTTAATTCCTTTTAATACTTTAGCCATGCTTCTACTGAATGCAGTAGAAGGGAAGACTACTCATATTTTTCTAAGAAATTATGACATTTTTTAAGGTTCCTGCTGAGCAGACAATTTTTTTCTTGAGCAGTACCTTTATTGATGCTGATCAGTGAGTAGCAGAAGTGATTAAAAGACATTTATTACCAGGTATCAGTCTTGGAGGTGAAAATACCCTCTAGAAAAGCTTCTGGTGGCATCCACTTTACAGGAAGCATAGCTCTTCCTCCCTTGCGGTAGTAACTTGCTCTGGAAAATATAAAATGCACAGAGAATGTCACACAGCGTGAAAGGGCTTTGATATATAAAGGATCTTATCACCACAGTAACAGCAGCTGGGGATTGCATACGGCAATGGGGGCCAAGTGAGAAAGAGGAAAAGTCATCAACACAAATAGTGCATTGAAGAGGCATTTTATATCCTCTGCAACTGAGATGGAAACTGAGGATGTTTAGGTACACGGCCGAAGACATCGAACTTGGCAGGATGTTGATGCAGCAAGTCTTCTTGACATAATAAACTGAGACTTATGGTTGTTGTGGGGTATTTTAATTTAAGATTACTTATGATCAGTTAGCTAATAAATTTGTCTATGCTTGGTTTAGTGTCCACATGCGTTTGCATTTTCCTGGGGCCACAGTGGAAGTGGATCAGCTTGTAAGCATGGACATGTTAATTTACAGTCTGTTAACACTCATTAGTTAACTGGTCATCAATTTCAAACATATAATGGATGGTTTCACTGCTTTACCATGAGACAGTTCAGATTGGTCAAAACGATACAAATTACGGAGTTACTCACCGGACTGAAATCGCCTTCCACTTACCTGTAAATATCCCTGGCCATCCCAAAGTCACCAATTTTTGCTATTCGTCCTGCCCCAGTACAGGTCAAAAGGCAATTCCTTGCAGCTATATCTCTTAAAAAAAAAAAATTAAAAAATTCTAATTCTAAACTCTTAAGTAGCGAAAGGAATAAAGAAAGAATATTAGACCTTGTCCTGCAAGTCTCACTTGAGTCATCTTTACACAAATGAGAAGAGCCTTGTTAAAAAAAGAAATAATTCCAGCTATATTATGATTTTCATTAACCACAATTCTTAAACTGCATTTGCATTACATTTTCTACCCAGTGTTTTCCACTCCTTACTCCCATCTTCCTTCACTAAGGCAGAAAAGAACATGAGTGTTAGAAGAGGGAAGGTATTCCCATGGAATCAAGCAAAACTTCGTGTGGGAGCAGCTATTTGATGGGTGCAGGTTTAGCTTGCAAGAAAAGGCAGTGATGCCTTCCTGGCCAAGGCTGAGGGATTTGTGTTCAATTTAAATATGCATTCTGAAAAGAAACTGATTAAAAATCATAGCACTGTGGGGGTCCTGTTGACTGCCAAGAAAAATGAATTCCTTGAACAACTCATATGTTTCTTCCCATTGCCAGCCTTGAAAAATCCTTCAGGATTTGGAAGTCAGGTCCAATTTTCTCTTCCATTATCAGTTGTGACTCCTAGATGACAATACTTGCCCTTAGTGACTTCTCTGCAACCCCACTACATTACTTTTCATCCCTAGGATGCCTGGTATCTATAGTGATAACCTTCACTTCCCAGCCCACTCTAAGGAATACTGACACCATTAAAAATCCTAATACAGAACCTGAATGAAATTCCTTCTATACTGATTTCCTGATTGTTGGCAAAACAAAATTAATCCATTCCCAGGTTGCTTATATTAGAGATCTAACAGTTCAAGAACTACCCAAAGCATTTTTTTAAAAGCGATATGATGCTGTTAAAAGGATATTACTATTACTGTAAGGATTTTAAACAAATAATACCATAGCAATTAACTCAGAAGTTTCCAATTAGAATACTGATTATCCCTTGTAATTATTAAGAGATCCAAGAGCCAAAACTTGTTGCACATTCTTACTGCTCTTTTGTAGTGACAGAAAATTCTAGCACTTTTTCACAGGAATTTCTGTCTTGTTCCAATGTCAAGTAGTCTGAAAACTGTTTCATGTGATCTAATCATGAAGCCATAACATATTCCCATCCCTCAACCTCATGGCTTTATGCTCCAGTTGCTGCTTGCCACTTGTTTCCCTAAGTTTCTCCAGTCTCTACCCACTCTAGCCTATTTCTGTCTCTTTGCTATGTGCAATGTCATGCATATGTACACGTGCTCGTGTGTGTGGGTGAATCAGTTCTCGACTCGCAGACCTCTAGACTGTGCGTCAGTTTAGGTAAAGCCTGCATGACCCTCTTGGGGAGGTCTCTCCTCTGCTTTACACATAAGGGCTGAACTCAGCATGCAGTTCATAGTAAGGAATTCAGTTGTATGCTGTGCCTGGGAACATTATGAGCTGAAACAGTTCATAGTCAGAAGCAAAGGAGTCCAGTGTCCAGCTGGGAGTTAAGGATACCTACAATAACTTTTAGCTCTTCTATAATATTTTATTCTTATTTGGAGCCTGCCTTATGAACAGGTTTTTGCCCTACAAAAGAGGGGGGGAAAAAAGCGTGAACAGACAAATATGGGCTTCCCAAGACCACACAGCAGGTCAGCCACTGAGCTGGGAAGGAAGCCTGAGCTGTGGTTTTATGTCCTATTATCCCTGTTCTACCCTTCCCTAGTCATTGGCTCAAAATTGATGGGCTGTTCTGTCCTGGTGGGATAGGGAAAGTATTTAAGTCAAGATAGGGAGATCAAACAGCCAACATAGAGTGACACTACCATCTAGTGGACTACAGGGCTCATCTCAAATGTCTTTACGTTTCAGGCACCTGAAAATTAACACTTAAAACTGCTCTCTTTGAATGGAAGATTCCTTTCTCCCCAGCAGTGCAAAGAACGGTGCAGAACCTACTCCTAACAAAAACCAGTGAGATCCTCCTGGACACCTAGGCACAAGCCTGTCTAATCCACTGCAAATTAAATCTGTATGAGCCTCGTGCACCTTGAGATACATCAGAAGGGACTGTTTCTCCTCACCTGTGGATGAAGTGATTCTCTTCCAGATATTTACAGCCGCAGGCAATATCCCTGGCTATGTTCAGCAGGTCCTGCATTGTTAGCATGGATGGCCGATTCTGGAAAAAGACACAGAAAACAGTAAGGGCAGAATAGCAGAACAGAAGAATGTAGTTCAGCTAGAGGATAAACAGAGAGGGGCAGAAGAAGGGGAAGCGAGAAACATACATTCAGGATGGTGGAAGGGTTAAATGAGTCGAGCAAAGAGGAACATAAGCAGATCAAAGCAGAGAGTTAGAAAATTAGTAGACTCTTAGTTAAGACTTTCAGAAAATTTCCTCTCTCTTAAGTTCAAGACGTGAATGCAAGCTGGTGAGAGATACATGGCCTGGCCTGAATAGCCTAGTAAAGGGTAAATCAAAAGATCAACAGGTTTAAAAGGTGAGATGGAAGAAAAAAAAAATCAATCCACTTGTAAAGAGTGAGTCAATAAACTATGAACAGAAATTAGCACATGAACTCAGAGAGCAAAGACGCTCGAGTGCACATCTCTGCACCAACAGTCAGCATTCATCAACATATCTGTTCTTGTAGAACAGTGATTTCCCTCAGGAGCAGTATGCAAAAAAGGCTTTACCACAGGACCCAGGACTGGTACTAACCCTTCACCATCTGCACTTCCCTAACTTAGAATAATAAATGTTTCTCCAGGAGCCCTGCTTATTTTCACCCCATTATTTATTTATTATGTGGAAATTTTCTGTGTTTTTCTAGGAATTTCTTTATTGCTCTCAGGAAGGGTAGGGAGAAATTTTTACACAGGTGATCAGAAATCAGAGTTATATCAAATAAATTAGGCTCAGCTCTTCAAGTAGAATAAATTTTTGCATCTCCATAGGGTGCTGATATACCCCTGCTGAGGACCTAGTGCTGTGAATTCCCATTATTACGTATTAGTGCTATAACTTCAGCTCCTCATGTACCGTGACAGTGCACAGAAAACAGGCAGACAGTGAAGAAAGAAAGCCTAGCAGGGAAGTTATCTCACCATCCTGGGTCGATTCTGCCGAAGGAAGCTCTTCATATCTCCTCCAGCCATGAGCTCAAGCAGAATGAAGCGAGGCAGCGTCTGTAGGCTGACACCAATGCATTGCACGATGTTCTGGTGATTGAACTTACTGAAAGCCAGTGGCACAGCAACATGGAAGAGAAAGACAGCGTTAGTACCTTGCCATCATCCATCACACTCTCACTGTGCCTTGATCAACCTGTATTGAAGCAAATCCTGATGTGGAACTAGTTACCAAGCAAACTTCAGCCATATCAAAATGCCTCCATGGTTATGACAAGACCAGGACTATGCGTGGTTTTGTCCGTAGAAATCCTTCAACAGAAGGATTAAAAGTTAAAAGCAAAGCAGAGCCTTCTGTCTGTGAAAACAGAGTTTAATGGAGACACTGACTGAAAGAGGAGAGTGACATCAGAGGGATAGGAAAGTTAAGCATGAAAATTTTATTGGCATTTGTGAAACAGTGTCCTGACTGATAGGGATTTTAGTTCAGGATTGGTTATTTTAAATGTAGTGCCCTCTAGTTTGGTGGACTCAGTTCTCTATTTAGTCTGCTGAAGAATGACTTGGCTCATAAACCTACTGGAGCAGCTGCTTATGTGCTGGCTTTCTGCTTTTTATAAAAGAAAGCTGAGGTTGTCAAGAAGCTCAGTAAGATTCAGTCATTAGACAGCAACATCTTCCCTTAGATAATGATTACCTGGATAATACAGGAACTAAAAATAGTAGCACACGACTCTTTCTCTTCCCCAGCTTCCTTTCTAAGTGAATCAAGGCACTGTGTAATTGATTAAAATTGCTCTTTTAAAAAACATACATCAGTGTTACCTCCTGTTCAGCTGCCAGAGTTCTTGCAGACTGTAGGAAGGGGCACTGTGTCGTGAGATTCATGCTTTAATGGCAGAAAATCAGCATCTAGGTATGAGCTGGGCCGGACAACGACAAGAGGAAGTTCATATTGCACAAATTCAAAATGCATGGATTCCCATCACTTACAATGGACCCTGACTATACTACTATTTTAAAGCCACTCTTGACTATACTGTTGTTTAAAGTTATGTATTTGTGTTAATAAAGTAAATTCCAGGACTGGAATACTTAAAGTACAGGTGGTAGTAGGAATGGCTGTCTATTATCTTTTCCAGGCAGGTTTTATAGATCTTACAATTCACTGTCAGAAGGTCATGCAGATGGGACCTTATAAAGGTTCTGTCAAGCTTGTAAAGGCATCAAAAGCCAGAACACACCTAAGAAAGGTGGCTGCAGTGAGAGAAGGACTTTGTTCCACCTGTGCAAGCTACACAGACAAAGCCATATTCACTACCTTATCCTTGTAGACGTTTCACAATGTATCACTCAGTTATTTTTGTGTAAAGAAAGGGTAAAAGCCCAGGATCTTCACTGCAAAAAGTGGTTTATTATGGCAAACAGTTCTGCA
Source organism: Pseudotriccus pelzelni (assembly GCA_035584735.1). Classification (NCBI taxonomy): domain Eukaryota; kingdom Metazoa; phylum Chordata; class Aves; order Passeriformes; family Tyrannidae; genus Pseudotriccus; species Pseudotriccus pelzelni. The sequence continues at coordinate 25,741,316 of JAWMRA010000161.1, forward strand.
GATAGGAAAAGCAGAAAGGCTGCACTTACACTTAGCTACTGACTGAAAGCCATAATGGGAAAAGCTTTTCACAGTTTCTGCTTCAGCTGCCAAATCTGCTCCTGTGAAAACTAACTTTTATTTTCAAGAGATAATATAGCCAAAGCCCTAGTACCTAAGCCTAAAAAACTCCCTAGCACACAGCCTATGTTGCACCATTCTGGTGCTGTTCTTGCAGAGGCTGAACATCTCAGTGACTGCACAGGTGACTCTAATCTTTATCTTTCCTGTTGCTTTCCTTTTCATCATTGAAAATTTGCTTAGCAAGGGCTTTAGGACGTGAGTTATACTTATTAAGAGGGTAATAGGATTCTCTGAAAAGAGAAACATTTCAAATGCAGAACGTATTTGTAAAAAATGTTGTGCCTTCTTACTCCTCTGAACAAGACCAAGACAGAAATTTTGTCAAATTGTTGTAATGTTTTTTTTTTGGTGGGATAGAGTTACTTTTCTTCACAGTAGCTCATATGGTGCTATATTTTGCATTTGTGATCAAAACAGTGTTGATAACACATTGATATTTTAGCTACTGCTGAGCAGTACTTACACAGCCTTAAGGTTTTTCACACACACACCTCCCTCCCCCTCAGTGAAAAGACTGGAGGGGAACAAGAAGTTGTGAGGGGACACAACCATGACAGCTGGCCCCAAATGACCAAAGGGACATCCCATACCATATGGCATCATGCTCAGCAATGACAGCTGGGGAAAGAAGGAGGAAGGAGGGGAAGGCTCGTTCAGAATTTGGCATTTTTCTGCCCAGGTAGCTTTTATACATGATAGAGCCCCATTTTCCTGAGGATGCCTGAACACCTGCCTGCCCATGGGAAGTACTGAATGACTTCAACATTGCTTGGCTTGCACACGAGGATTTTGCTTTATGTATGAAACTGTTTTTATCTCAACAATGAGCTTTTTTTCCTTTCTGATTCTGTTCTCCATCCCACTGCTGTGTGGGGTCAAGTTGTCTGCTGGCATTAAACCACAAGAGATGGGCAACAAAGAACCTGAGTTATCTTGTTTGAGGTAAAGAAGTAGCTGAAACCAGTAACCTGTATACTACTAAAATGCCATCTGGTGAAAAATAAGACTGGATTTCATTTCCAAACAAAGCAAGTGGATAAATGATTCTATGATGACCTGCATTACTCTTTTTCCCCCTGCCCACCATCAGTAGAAAAACCTTAAACTATACCTGATAATCAGTGCTTCCATCAGGAAATCCATCTCATCCTGCTCAGAGCAGACTTCTGGCAGGGTCTGTTGAGAGGCAAAAACAGTGAGAGCCGTCCCACCAAACAATTGAGAATATTTAGATGACCACCAAAGAAGAAAAAAAAGGAAAAGAAAGGAAAGGGAAAGGGAAAGGACAAGCATGTAATGTGAATCACTTCAGCAACCTATGAGGAGAGGCTCATCTTTTCACTGCTGGGTTTATTGCAGTGCATTTGACCATTTGGTAGCTAAAGTCGGAATAGGAAACTAGTGACCTACTTCAAGACTTTTTTCTGTGGATTTAGCTCTATGCACACTTCTGGAGTAAAAATAGCTTCAGGTACACATCAAGAAAGACACTAGGTGGGGAATTACGGACCTAGAAAGCTCTTTTAAATTACAGGTGCTAATTTATTCTCCCTTTTCTTTATGTCCACATTGCAGCACATGCGTCCATGTCATATGACACATACATCCACTTGATTTAAATATTTGTGTCACATACCCTTATAGCTTTCTCTCCTGCCAGCAGATTTGGACAGCATCTTCCACTGTCACAGATGAACTGAGTGCACAGGCAGCAGCAGGAGCAGCACATGCTACTGCGCCCACTGTTTTAACATTAGGGGGTGGTTTGGCCACAGCTGCATGTAGTGCCCACAGCCACACTGCACACAGAGAGGTGGGATGCTCAGCGTGGTGTGTCTGGCAGGGGAACAGCTCTTATCATCAGTAGTGTGGGCTACAGGAGGCAGAGCTGCATTTTGCTATCTGAAATAAGAGATTGATTCACACAGAACAGTGCAGATCATCTATTAAATTGGTGGAAGACCCACAAACAATATGTGGATAACAAGCAGCCATTGCTGCCAAGACTTTCCAAACTGTTGACATCTTCTGTTTGCCACTGTGCTCTGGTGCTCCCTCCAGTCTGGACAGTGAAACTGAGTCGGGCAGTTCTAACTGCTTGCTAGTGTCCTGGGTTTTCATCCACATTCATACAGTGGCACAGGGAAGTTCATAACAAAATGCCATAATGCATGATCCTTTCATTTTTTTATTTTTTTTTAAGAGGGTTTTGAAAGACAGGATGAATAATAGTAGAACTTCTTTTTATTAATGAAGGCTACACTCTTGAGCTGAACTCGCGGAAGTAGATTTGGTTATCTGAGTCTCAAACGTATAAAATAACAAAAGCAGGCAATGAGCATCCTTAACTTCAGGGCTGAGTAACTGACAAATCCTTAGGAAACCTCAGTAATTTCACAGAAAACCAGCCTGTTATCTCTTGTTACTAATAACATGGAAATTAGCATAATATCACAATGTAGATTCACAACAGGATATTTAACACTGTGCAATAACAGGGGACCACCAGAAGTTTCACATAGAGTAGAAAAACACTAACCTCAGTGTAAAGGAAAGTAACACCACTTTTTAAATATGATAACATCATGTGAAAAACTTAGGAGAAAGCACTCAAACTCACTGAAATACAGAGGCAATAATATTTAGGCATTACTGTAAATGTTTACTGTTTGCTGTCACGTAAATGATTCATACTAATATTTTCCAGTGCTTTCTTTGTACAAAATTTAGAAATCCCCTTCTAGTCCTCCATGTCCCAAAATGTCTGTTTGTTACTACTATTTTTGTTCCCTTCAAGTTTCTTTTTTTCTTGGCTTCTCACGTCTATAAATCATTGTGGCAGAAGAGTCATTGTGGCAGATTCCCTGCTGGGATTAACTAATAGCTCTGTGTTCATATACTGAGATATATTTAATAATGCTAATAGATAGTTAATTGTTTCAACGAATCATAATATGCAGTTTCCAGGTGACTAATTCACACAACTTCCAATCTGAGGGCACTGATTCTACCTCTACTGAGCAACGAGAATGGAGCTTACAAAACAGATTGCCCTTTTTAGATTATCTTCCTGCTTAGGCTACACCTTACAGTCATTAGGCATACAGCAAAAAGACAGATGCTTTACTTTCTATCTGGTGTTAGTGCCATACAACTTAAAAATCAAAGTTGGTAATTCCTGAATGCAGCAAAGCATGGAAATCTGCATTACACATATGTGTATGCTGTTATGCATGTGATGAATGTGAACCTCCAAGTGGAATAGTAATAAGATAATATGGGTTTTATGGGTCATTATTGCTATATAAGACATTTGTGCGTACTGACCTTGATAGCAACTTGAAGAGGGTTGGGATCCCCTGCAATGCCTACCACGGTTCCCTCATAAACCTCACCAAATGCACCATGTCCTAGTGCCCTGCAAGAGAGAACAGATATTATATACCCTCGGATCCAAGCTCTTCTCTTCATCTAGTCCAAGACTAGGAATAGCATCTGCTGTAAGACATGAAATCAACAACAGACTTCTGTTTTCCTCTCAAAACTTCTGAACATAACTTATCAGTATTTTCTGTCACTGTCACTAAAACAGTGCAGTTGGATCCTTGATGGTTCTGAACAAATAAAACAGCCTCCTCAATCCTAGACCCTATCACCAAGTATGGCAATAGCAAAACAAGAGGAAAATGGAAAACAATAGAATGAGGTGGCTGCAAACTGATATCTTCAGGAGAGGGTGTAAGACAGCACATAAGAGTGATCAAGTTTTTCCTTCCAAAGTCTATAACTTCGATCAACATCATCTGGATGGTATGCAGTCAAAGGGCAACCTAGCATGTATTCTTTGTGAAAGGAAATTTCCTTGTGGAAACACTGCTATAGATTTGGAAGGGAGCTACTGCCACAAGGCAAGTGAAATCCAGGGCATCATATAAAAACACAAAGGTGAAATACTGTATGCTGTGTGTAGGAACATGGAATAGGAGACTCATGATTTTATACTTCTGCTTGAGAACTTTATGGAATCAAAATATCATAGAGAACATAACAAGTATCATATCTATTGTATTTTGTCTGACTTGGACTAGGTGCTTTGCCAGACAGGTGGCCCTTGTTTTCTTACCGAAGCAGAGAGATGTTCTTCCGTGGGATCTCCTTCAGCTCGCTTAGAGTGGCAGCTTTCCCTGCGAAGCAGTAGTTGGGGTTGTAATCAGTCATGATGGCAGATGTACGGATTTTGCTCAGTTTATATTCTGGGCTCTGCAGTCGAGCTCTGGCTCCTTCCAGCTGCTGCTTCTTAAGGTGATAAACTGCAGGTGAGGAGACAAATAAAAATGCACAAACAAGATCAATCCCTGGACAGAAAAGATATTGCTGGCCACACAGAATAGAAAGAAACAAACCCCATAATTATAAATGCTCAAGAAGCATCTTAGCTTGTCAGTATCACTCTCTTCTTCATGCCCTATAGTGATTTAATACTTGGTATGGAAAGTCATTCCTGCAGGCACCTGGAAGCAACTTAGGTTTCCTATGCTTCTTTGTACTTCGGCTGAGGAAAGAGGGCTCCGTAAGAAGTCTTGCTGACATTGAGTCCCAAAAATCAAACCATGTCCCTGAATGAATTATATGTTTAATTGCAGATTGTGGCTCCATCCTGTATAGCACTGCCTGCTAAAGAAACAGCTACTAAGAAGGCTTTCTTAGCTCTTTTTTTTTTTTTTTTCCTTTGGCAAATACCAGGGAAGAGCAGTCCTTACCCCTTGGGACTATGCTTATACCTAACTGCAGGGGATGCTGTTTTCTATCACCTCTTTTTCCCTGTCCCTCTGATCCACTTGGGACATGACAACATTTTGGCTCCAAGTATTAAAAGCAGTGGCATGTGGTTGAGTAGTTTCCTTTTATCAAATTTAACTGGGAAAAGCAAGTCAAAGGATGATAGGAAAGTGTTTCTTACTGATAGATAGGCTGCCACAAGTGAGGATCATTCCAAGCACCACGATCACAGACACCATAGCTAGGAGGAGGGGAAGAGACAGGTGTCCTTCTGGGATAGGACCCTGAGGCACTGGAAAAAATTAAAAAAAAAAAAGGTGCATTAATCAGAAAGCAAGCAGAGCTACTGTAACGCATCCTTCTGAAGGTTGCTTGCATTTCAGAAAACAATGCAGAGGTCATGGCCAGACCATCCTATAAAAATTACAGCAAATCCCTCTACAATGCTGGAGGTTGACAAAAAAAGCCTAAATAGTTTAAAAACCATTGTGAAGATAGAAAACTAACTGATAAAACACATTCCTTATCCATTCTTCAGTTTTCTATAAATGGGTAACATCACTGTTAACAAGTTGAAACTCGCTAGTCTTGATGCTTTGGAGTTCCAAGAGACTGTGTCAGGAAATAACAGTGAGTACAAGGCATTAGCTGACAGGCACAGTGGGAAACTGCTGTGGAAGGAAGTAAATTGTGGCTTAAATAACTCAGCGGTATGTGGTATGTTATCCTGGACAGGTATTTACACTTAAATAGCTGATACACTAAGCCCATTTAGGAAATTTACACCATGTCTCTTTATAGATATTTTACATTCTACTTAATCCAAACATAAATGTTGGAGATGGTGACAGAGATCCAGCTCAGCATGTAAGGAAAGATCATCAGGAATTTTCAGTTGTATATTTGACTGACATTTCTCACAACACCGTGCCCACTGGAGCCACTAGCTGTAACTTTGGGAACTGAACATCCAAAAAGCCAGAAGGAGAGGTGATATAAAGAATACAGAAGGTATTCAGTGAAGCTAATATTTCACAACTTACCAGTGCAGGTGACATTGTCATTGGCTAGCACAGCCCCCATCTCACACTGGCAGACTGGCAGGTTGGTGTCAGGGTCCCGCTTACAGTTGTCTGAGTGGCAGTGGCTGCAGTTAAGATAGATCTGAACCTCCACCTCACCGTGACTCTCCATGGCTGAAGAACGAATCAGACACAACAGGTGAGCTTAGTTCAGTTTTTCCTCTCTTGTTCCATTAAGGTAAAAAACTCCAACAAAACAGAACCCGGCAGGTACCTAAAACTTCTCTCCTTCTCTGCAAGAGATCTGACAGTCCATCACAGTGTGGACATGTCAGAGGTCTGACTGGGGCCAGTAGGGAAGAAGATACCGGGTTCCTTAAACAAACAGAGAGGTTTTGACGTTAATTGACCTGGAAAAGTTGGGGACTGAGGATGTGCGGTTGAACCTGATGACTGGGTCTCTCCTGATTTAGAGACTGGGAGGAAAAAAGGTCCCAGAGCACTATGGAAATATTTAAAGAAATGACCACGGCTAAAGATCTGACCTGCAGAATGATATAAACTTTAATGAAATTAATGAAAAGCAAAGATAGGAGAAGAAGGAGCAGGAAAGAGGAAATAGAGAGGAAGAAGGGAAAAGGAGGAAATAAATAAGACGAGTAAGAAGTATATTGTACCTGCCAAGGGGTGCAAGAAGATCTCTCCAATAGGGTTCACAAAAGAGATACCATCCTGCCCACCAGCTGTGATATCATCATTATCAGAGGCATGCCCTCCTGGGGAGAGAAGAGTATGGCTAGCTGATCAGTGCCGCATTCTGCAAAAAATGTGATGCCTCTGAAGTGTTGCATTCATTCCTGGCACTTATCACCTGGGGTCAATCTGCAATCTTCCAGTGAAATTAGTACATATAATGCCATTGATGGATACACACTCACTTGACCCAGCCAGTATGAAGGTTAGTGAAGTGACTTTATTTAATATAGGTTTGTCAGTTCAGCAAGGTAAAAATGTATTTGTTTAGAACACAAAAAAGAAATAGAACATGGATAACTTGGGAATGGATGAAGGGGTGATTCACCACACCTTCCAAATACTAAATCACATTGGAACACTTCTATAACCTTGATTTCCCCAGTTATAGGGAGACAGTGGAGAGCAGGGCGGGTTTCATACTGTTCAGCTTGAAGTATCTGTGAGTCACCTTCTGCCGCAGTGTCCCTCTGCACTGAGTGCTAGCCCTTAACTGCAGGTGCTCTGAAGGGTACAAAATTAGATATCATGACTGATTCCTCCAGCACACCTACCTCTGTACCCTCCGCCTCCTCCTCCAGAAGTACAGGCTCCTCCTCCTCCACCAAAACCACCAGAGGTGGCCCACTGGAGCTTGTCTAATGCTTGGGGACAAGCTTGACCTCCCTCTCCACCTTCCAGAAGGGACTTCCCAGCCTGAGGGAGAAGACTCTCATCTTGCCAGCCACCACCTCCACCTTCAGAGAGTGAGAACATAAAACAAGAATAGGTAAGGAAAACACAAGCACAAGAACTCTGTAGAAAGACAGATTAAACCTTATTAATTCCTTAAGTGTCTACACTCAAGGTAACATTTTCTTTAAGTTTAAGAAATATACATACAAGCTCCTTGCTGCAATAACCAAGTGGAAATCTAATACACCTAATCTGTGGTAAGTGCTGCATAAGGCAATACCTCAGCACCAATTCCTAGTGGCGTTAAAGAAATAAGGAGCCCATCACTTCCCTTCAGAATAACTGGTTAGGGCTTTCAGCCATGTGAGATGCTGAGTTCCCCAGGGAAATAAAATAAACTGGATTTCTTCATCTCATTCTAGTGGCTCCTCTGTGAGGCTATTGCAGCAGGAGATGGACAATCACTGGATTTATCTTAGGTATGGATTCTAGGCACAGCCAACAGAAGATTATAAATAAGCTTCTGGTATAATATATATATAATTATATATTTATATAATATTTTAATATTATATATTATATATATTTTATTTATATAATGTAAAAGACATTGCTGGTATGATTCCCATAATATAATTCTTGTCATTAGGATATCCTGGTTTCGGCCAGGACAAGGTTAATTTTTGCAATAGCCTGTAGGTGGCATGTCTGGGACCCAAAAGTTATTCTGTACCACCTCATATCATTACCGGGGGGATGGGGAGGGAGGGGGGAGGTTGTGGGGGGAGGGAGAGTAAGTCGTGTAAGCGTGGTGGAGGGAGCAGCGGGGTAACGCCAGTTCTGAGCTGCAGGGAGCAGCCAGGTAGAACTGGTTCTGAGCAATCACAGGTGAATTGTTTGCCTATCTTGTACACTTCGTTATTAATATTGTTGTTGTTACTGTTCCACTTCTTATGTCACTGCTATTTCCAGTAATTTGTTCTTATCTCAAACCGTGATTTTCACCTTTTGTGCCTCTAATTCTTTCCATCCCACTGCAGGGATCAAGTGGGATGCGGTTTCCAGAGTCTCAGGGAGAGCACTAAATTGTGAAGTATCATTCCTAAACCACGAGGTAGGGTTTCAGGGGAGTAACAGGAAAAAAGTCTTCTCTTCAAAGGCCGTTGTTACAGTGTGAAGGAATGGGCTTCATCCCTCAAATATCATTTTCACTGGGTCAGTTCATAGAAGAGAGGAGTCCTCCTATGGAATAGCCTTTACTGGAGCACTCATCACCTTTCTTATGAATTCTCTTTTATCTGGTGACACGCCATATAAAAAAAACATCCCTTACCAACTACTCAGTACATTTATAACAACTACTGCCACAGAAAGATTCCAAAAGATCAGAAGAGAAGCCCTTCACTTCATGCCCGCAGGACAATGTGTGTATTCAGCCACCTAATTCAGACTTGGTGTGGTTTTAGGACCTCACCTGACGCCCCGGTCCTTCCACTGACTCCAGGTACTGCAGTGCTGTTCTCGAATTGCTCCAGGGGTACATCATCCAGGGAACTGTCTGGAGTCTTCAGGTAGGCTTTTCCTCCTCCTCCTGCTGCGATGAGCAAAGGTTCGAAAATCCCATCCTTCTGCTGGAAAACCCCCCATCAAACATCAGAAAAACTCCACATCCCTTGAATAGGTGAACTCACATAAACTCATCAATGAGCATGAAAGAATCCCAAAGCAGAGTGGACCAAGGCCAGGGCAATGCTACTGATTGTTTCACAGAATCATTACAAAAATATTTTACATCATGTTTCTGTGTACAAAGTAATGGTTTAACTGAACACTAAGATTTCAAGATTCATTTGTTTTAGGACTGCTGTCTGTATTAAAGTGGGATCCTGGTGTAATTCCCAGATCTGAGCTGTTAAGAACTGAAAAACCAGTTCAGCTAGCTTAGTGACAGTGACAAATATGATATGGAAAGAGATAAATAATTAAAAAGACAAAAAACAAAGAGAGACAAAAGGTGAGGGGAGAGAGAGAGAGAAAGGAGAGGGTGACTCCGTTTTCATCACCTTTTTTTAAAGAACTGGTTATCATATGACATGATTGACAGTGAGAGCTTGTTGCTCTGCTGGACACTACTCAGGCAGGATGCAAAGAAGAAATACTTACTCTAAAGATGTAGGTTGCTCCTCCTCCACCCCCGCCTCCTCCAGCCCACTCCCTCAGACCCTTTTTTTTTCTGTAATCTTCTTCAATGAGAGATGACTCCCCTAAGCAGATCTTCTGGGTTTCAGGATTGCTCTGAAAAGAGATGAGAGGTGTACTCAAATATCACTGAGTATATTTCAGTATAACAACATATCAGGCATATATAAACCAGTATGTAGATTAACTTTGTAGAAAGTGAGTTCTTCTGCAAGGACCAACAGCTGAGGGATAGGTCTCTCTGTCACTCTGATTTTTAAACTCACATTATACATGCAAGTGAAAATACAGTAATAGTGATAACTCATTACTGATATCGCATAATTCATATTTCACATATTTAGGACTTCTTATAACCAACAATATTAAAATGTTTTTCATTATGGATTAATTCTCAGAACTTTCTTACTGCTGTATTTTTTAGGTATTTCTCAAGGTTATAAACGTATAAAGCACACAGAGGTGACTGCACATAGTTAAGAATGACCTACTGACATTGCTTGGAAGAATAACTTGGAGACCCAGTTTGCTACTCCTGTATGGCACCAGTTTTACTTCCTGTGTCCTCTCATTCACATGGAATCATAGAATGGTTGAATGGGTAAGGTTGGAAGGGACCACTGGAGGTCATGTAGTCCAACCTCTTTGCTCAAGCAGACTTCCTCAGAACAAATAATTCAGGATTATTTCCAGACCACTGTTGAACATCTCCAGAGAAAAAGACTTCACAACCTCTCTGGAAAACCTGTTACAGTGCTCAGTCACCCTCACAGAAAAGAAGCTCTTCATCACATTCAGGTGGAACATCATGTGTTCCAGTTTCTGCCAATTGCATCTCATCCCAAGACTGAGACTGAGATTCATTGAAAATTAACAGAGGGAATGCTCCTTCTCAATTCTGGTGGTGGTGGTTCGTGGCCTTTCTTAGTTAGTGGAGTGATTCAAATAAGAGAATGAAAGACGACAAGTTAGATGAAGAGCAGGGAAAAGAAACTGCGGTAAATCTGAGGAGAGATAATCAAGTTTTGGAGCTGCAGAACTTCTTCAGAGAAAGGAAAACAAACATTAATTACCCACCATACAGATTCATTAGGATTTCCAAAGTCGAAGAAAGTCAGCCTTTGGAAATGGGAAAAAAAACCCTGAAACTTTTTCCAGTAATGCCTGCCAAAGGGAGATAGTTAGTGCTGGGTTATACTTTGCACTTTGGAGAACAAGTCATGAAATGCAAGGAATTAATGGAAAAATTTTCAGATTATGACCTAAGACTAAACGCTGCACTGGAAAGGAAACTGCAGATATACAAATGTATGTTTTATTTAGATAGATACAATTCTTGTACTATATAAAGTGCAGAAAAGCTGGTTTTAGAGTCTGTTGCAGCATCTGGGTAAGGCATCATATGCTCTGGGCAAAGTAAACAGTAATTTTGAATGCCCACAACAATAGTTTATGCATCTCAAAACACCTCAGTCTGTGGGGAAAGGAGAAAGCAGTTTTCTTCCTGGGCAGGGGTTAACTGATCACATTTCTAGAAAAAGGCAATATCAAAGAACTCATGCTGAAAAGAGGCATTTTTGAGCCTATGTGATAAAACGATTTTCAAATCATTTGGTCTAGCATTAGAAGACACATTTATAAGTATTCATGTCCACTTCTCATAAGTGTTTTTTTGTCATTACAAATACCTAATCCAGGGGGCAATGTAGTTAGTGGAAAGATTCTCACTCGCTTTGACAGGCTTTGAACTCAGACCTTAGTTTCTAAGCCTAGAGAGTATTTAACAGAGCGCAGCAACAACACTGCTGGATGCTTCCACAAATAATAATAAATTATCTGAAATCCTGGCAGACAGAAAGAAACCTAGGCTGTGGAAAAACAAGAGAGGGAGCACACCACTTTCACCTACTAGCTTCCTGCTTAAAATAAGCACAAGAAAGCTGATGAGGAACTTATTTCAAAGACCATGAGCTTAAAGCAAAGTTCCTGTGGGCTTCATGTTTGTTTGTGCATTTTGAGATTGTTTTTCTTTTCAGAGTTCTTTATATTTTTGAGATTCTTTCTAACTTGCTTTATTGGTTCTCTCCTGTCTCCTGACTGGATTTTGTTGCTGGATTCTGGGCGCTCTACCTTTTATTACCAAACCCCAAGCCACCACTGAATCATATCTGCGAGGTCTCTGCCCACACATGCTTGGTGGCCCTCACCCCAGGGCAGGCATCCTCCCCCTGCTGCCCCACTAAGATGTACAGCAGTTCATCTTTCTCCAGGTGGAAGGTGGCTGAGATGAAGACTCCGTGGGATCTCTTATTGTGGTTTTTGGCTCCCTTGCCTCCAGCTGCTCCGTAGGCAGAAATCCTGCAAGAAAAAGTAAGTAGTTAAAGAAACAACTCTCACACTTCTCATGCCCTAAGTAACTCCATCTGCAAGGTCTCCCCAGCCTTCATTTCCAAACAGGCATTGCTCCAGAGCAGGCTCCCCTCCTGTAGCAGCTCATGGCTATTCTTTGTCTCAGATCCAGGTAGACCCAGACTAACTCTACACTTGAGTACTGGAAGCAGAGACTTCAGGAGCAAATAGCATGAGCTGGTATAGCCCAGTCTAAGAGTCGAAGACTTCAGGACTAAAATGATGGCAGCACTTCTACTTGGCTGCGTGCCCATTCTCACTCCTGTTCTGACCTCTTCTAAGTCACCGCTCCACCCTTCCATGCTTCACAGTAGCTCAGAACACAGATCGCTATAGCTACCACTCCTATTTCTTTGTCCCCACTCAGTACAGATAGTCCCACACTTACAGTTGCTGAAACTACACACACACAAAAAGTAGTTAAATGTCTCCAGAACACACTGCTATTCACCTGTATCGGTTTGTGGCTGGCACTCTCCAGACCTGTACTCCCCGGAGCCTGCCCTCCTTCTCCACAGTCACTGTCACACTGCTGTTCTTATAGGCACTGTCGCACTGAGCTTGAGTTGGCCCGCGTGGACCACTGGCACCACATGTTGAGAACCACCAGAAAACAACAGTTGTGTCTCCTGTGACCAAAACAGCAAGAGTTGGGTCAGATGTGAGTTTCCCTGTATTTCTCAGATACACAATCACGGAACTGTTTAGGTTGGAAAAGACTTCTAAGATCATTGAGTCCAACTCTTAACCCAACACTGCCAAGTCTACCACTAAACCATGTCCCCAAGAGCCACATCTACAGTACTTTTCAATACCTCCAGTAATGGAGGCCACCCGGGCACAGTGCTGGCTCATGCTCAGCCAGCTGTCAGCCAACACCCCCAGGGCCTTTTCCATCAGGCAGCCTTCCAGCCACATGTGCAATAACTCACAGAACCACATAACCAAAGGACAAGTGCGATTGAAACAAAAAACTGTTTCTTGTTGATATCTTTCCTTAATGATCCTTTGATAACAAAATTCACATCATTATTACTATTATTCATGTAGAACATTAACCATTTCTATATAAAAAATAAATGATCAAAGGAAAGACCATGTTGTAGCAGTATTTCCTATCTACAGGGTTTTAAAACTCCATACACCTATTTGATCACATTCTTAACAATAATAATTATTATCATATAAAAAAATGCTTAAAGTTGCATTTACAATGTGAAGACTTGAAAGTTAGTACATACTAAAGTTGCAGTTATCTATTCAACTTAATGGAGCTCCCTAATACAATCCACTAAAATATCACTCTTAGTTATAAGATTACAGAGTACTTATATTATCCTCACTTTGTTCTAGTCTTAGGACAACTACTGCTCTGTGTATAGTCACTGTTTGCTTTTTCTCCATCTCACCTTATTTCCTGCACAGTATTTAGTAAATCATGGACTGGAGATAAACCCCATCAATTTTTTTATTTCTGGGGGGAAGGTGGTGATGGTGGTGGCAAGAAGGGGAGAGGGATGGGACTTCTGTGAAGGGATTTATCCAACTGTCTTGCAGACATCATCAAATTTCTCTTCTCAGTGCCAATATTAAACAAGGAGATATTAGGCTTTCTAGATGAGAACTACAGTATATACACAGAAACGAGGGTTGAAAACATTTGCCATTATGATTAGTGACCATCTATGCAACATGGTGAAAGTTTTAAGTGAATTGTCTCAGGCTTGCATAGGAAGCCCATGGCAGCAGCAACAGCCTCTTCTTATTTTCAGTAGGGGCCCTTCTCCAAGCAATTTTTTCCCTAGTTCTCATTAAGCATTGTTCTTTTGTTTCTACAATAGTGCAGCAGATAACTATCTCCTCCATTTCACAACCCTTGTCCAAGACCCAAACATGCCCACCTTGTCCAGTAAATGGGGCCTAAGAATAAAATTTTTCAATAACATATCTCAAAGTTATGTGATGCAGCACATGCACCAAAGCCAGAGTCAAAGGTAGAACTGTCAAAGAGCTGAATGATTAAAATAGCGGTAAAAATCACAAACCTTTAAAAGAAAAATTCAAATCTTGTTTAAAGGAAAAGAGCAACAAAACCATCCCAAACATCCTGTGAACAGGTGGATACACTGTGGTACAGGTGTCAGCTACATTACAGAAATCTCTGTCCCTTGAGCTGAAGGGAACTGACAGCAGTACAGGTTGTCAATTCCAGGTGGACAGGGCCTTCAGGAGCTGCTACAGTCACACACACTGGTACTTGCCAGCTGCAAAACAGCCTCAAGGACGACCTCTCCCCCTCAGCCCTTCCTTGGGATCACTCTTCTCACCCAGATAGTTGTTATCTGTCCTCCAGAGTGGTAATCTCTACTACCACAAGTAAACTAGTCCTCAGTGTCCCCTGTTCTCCTAGTTTTTCATCCAATTTTTCTATTCAGTGAGTTTCCTGATCCTTACGTATTTCCCCTCCCTGGATTTTCATCTTTACACCGCTATTCTGCTCATTTTGTTCAGCTTCACTGCTCTCCAAATCCAAGTAAATCTCTATTCCCAGCTTTCTGTGCCAGTCTACACCTTTTGTTCCTGAGCTGCCTTTCATGCACTCTGAATTTGAGTAATGCAGCTTCTGCTTTTACTTTAAGAGATACTGCTTTTCTTTAAAGAGGACCTGCTATTTAAAGACTGGTGAGTTGGGCTCCAGCAAACTGCTTCCCCATAGTGAAACAGGGACAACCTGACATGGTCTGCACAGCTTTGGCATGGATATAGTTGCCCTATTGCTACAGGGCAGGCAGACCACATACAGGAGATAGGAAGGGAACCACCTTTTATAACCAAGAGACAGGTTTTCAGTACTGAATCATGTACCTGTGAGGGAGGGCTCTTCCAGGGGCTTCAGAAGACGCTCATCCGTACTGATCTCACGTGGGTACTGACGTTTCCCACCAAAATTATTTGGTTGTCTTCCTGTAATAGTTTGTAGAATGGAGGAGAGAGATGGCAGGATGGTAGAAAAGAGGGATGGAAAATTTCAATATCACATGAATGAATTAAGTACAACCACTTGGTTAAATTAAGTAAATATTACCTCAGGCAGAAAAGGTGTCTTAAACAATCATCATTTTGTATTTTAAGCCCACGTCTTGGGTTAGCTACTTGTATGTGTGCTAAAGTCAGTGGGTCTTCACATGAACACAGGCCCTCCATGTTATCCCATGCAGGATAAGCTCCTTGGCCAGCAAATTACACTACTTGGGATTACAACAGACTTTAGGAAAATGTAGTGTGGGAGAACAGATACCAGGTGTTCATCCTCTGCTGGTCAAACAGGCACGTGACAACTCTGGACAGTCAAATCAGTGGAGGTGTAAAGGAGAGTAATAGCAAAAATCATTATCTTTGTTTCTGAGTGATGTGATGGCAAGTAAACCAGCCTAACAGATCACTCTGCTCTTGGCAACCAACTCTGAGCACCTGAGACCTTGCTTAGAGAATAAAATACTAAATAAAATTACATGTCACACTAACGCAGACAATTAAGAAATGGCAGCATACCCTTGACACCAGATGTAAATGTTTGAACAAACCTTTTTGACAACCACAGGGCAAAACTTCACATTTCTGACCAGTGAAATAAGCCTTTAAAAATCAGCCCTTTCTCAAGCAGAAGGGATTTCAAATCAATTGCTGATCCAAAACATCTGAATGCACTGAGAACACCCCACAACCAATGCTGCCTTACAACAGGAAAAAGTAATAACTGAACCCTTGCCTTATAAGCATCCCATTTCAATAGTTAAATTACTCATTTTAATGCAGATTTTGTGATTGGAAAATCTCAATAAGAAAAAGGACATACTTCCTTCCATTTTATGAACCCACAGTTAATTTAATACTGAACATTTCTCATCAGTTGAAAAACATTACAAATATTTCAATTTGTTCCAGTTGTGAGAATTAACAGCTGTTTGATGCTCTATTCAAAAGGGACTCACTCAGTTCCAGATGGACAATTATCTCTGCCACAAAGCCACGGCTCTAAATAGCAATAATTAGCACCTTTGTTAGCTGTGTCAGAAAGGCCAAATAACTAATTGAAGCATGGCGACCTTGCTGAGCTTTTACTCCTGAGAATATTCCCCCCAGGTCTGACTGAAAGCACATTGATGGACGGAAGTGAAAGAAAGCTTTGTACTGACAAGCTCTGCTCACACTGAGATAGAGAACTTCAATGGATGAAATTGTCAAGCCAGTAAAAAATGAAATTAACCACAACCAAATGAAATTAATCAAATACAAGAAGGAAAACAGAATGAAAAACACAATGAAGGACCAGAAAAGATGCTCCCAAGGCCTGCACTGAATTATGAATCCCGAAGGTTACAACAGTTTCAGATACTTAGCAATGTACAAGAAGTCTGGTTATGTTTGCCAGAGCAAAGGAATGTGAATGATACTCTAAAACAGAGAGTTGATCTGTGAGTCTGCAGCGATTTTTTTCAGCATTGCAACTGAGTATCCTAAGGCACAGCCTCATTTCCAAACAAACAATCTTTCCTCCTTCTTCAAAGAGTCTTAATCCCTTACTCTCTGGAAGAAAGTTTCTGTCTCCTCTCTGCTCAGCAGCACACAAACTGCAAGGCAGGCTGACCATTACCCTGTCCTCATGAGCTGCTAACTCTTAGAAAGCTGATACTTTAGGCACTGTCCAACATGAACTTGTAAGGTGACTTTTTCTACAAACATGGTGTAGTCCTGGAATACAGAGGCTGTTGCTCCAGTGTATTTTAGCTTCCACTTCCTCTTCTACCAGCCAACATGTTGACTGTAAATGAATGGAAGGGAACAAGAATTAATTCCTATTAGGTGTACCTATATCAGAAAAATATGAAGAGCATGGAACTCATTTCTTCTTTCTCCTTTAGCTAAAGTCATTGATTTCCCCATTGAAAAGGGACAAGAGAAGTGCAAAGGAGAAAGACATCTCTTGCATGCAAAGAGATAAAATACTTCACTCCTACTTCTCTGTGGGACTGTAATGGAAACAGAGATCTTGTGACTGAGATTAATCTGAGTAAGATGCCTCACAGTATCAAGGTGTGAATGGTCTCCTCAGAGATCCCACCTTACTAATGCAGGTTGTAGTATTCCTGGAAACCTCTCCAGCTTGTCCTGGAGTGGGACAGAGAATGGGGAAGCTGTACCAGCTTCTTCCTTCCCAGTCTTTTTGGCTGATCTATTGCATTTCTAGTCAACACCTTCTTAAATCAGTGAAAGGAGGCAGTAATGAGTCTTGAACCACTCCCCACCATTCACCTCAAGTAAAGAGACTTGCAGGTCAACAGAATCAGACTCTGCTGGGTCAGGGACTCTAAAATCAAGAACTAGACATATGCTATACAAAAGCTCTCTTTGGACAGTCTTGTCATTTATAAACCAGTCTTCTGAGAAATTTTAAATGACGCACAGAATGAAACGTAATTTCTAAGCCAGAGTAGTAGAGTCTGATAGGTCACAGACCTGTGATCTCAATTGGAACAATATAATGTTCAGAGCACAAAAAAGTATTAACAAAGGCAACGAGGAGGGCAAGTATCAGCACTCTTATTGCTGTGTCCATCCACGTTTTCATATTTAGACACTAAAAATTCAGACCTCTTCCCGTGAAAACACTAGTTAACAAAAACAATGAAATATCCTTATGCCTGTCCATCTAAGCTTCTCACAATGAATCAGACACATGCCATGTGGTCTGTGACACTGTCTTACACAGGGTGATTGTATAAACCAGAAGGTGGTTTCATTCCACCTTTTTCACAGAGAAAAAGCATCTCTCAATGCCCAGGAGCTGCCATCCAAAGAATAGTCTGTTTGTTTTTTTCCTTACTGATGTCTCTTGAGCTGCTGTTACTACCCAGTTTTCTCCTCTTTAATCTTACTGAAACTTTTCTCTCAATTTTGAGGTATATGGAAAACCTCACCTTCTTTCCCATCTTGCAAATATAAACACTGCTTTCAGTCTCCACTCGATTTTGCAGAGAATTGAAGTACAGGATTGAAACAGATGGAGAAAATAATATTTACATCCTAGCAAGAAGCAACTCCTTCCTTCCTGCCATACATCCTTCCTACTGCCCTTATGAAAAGAATTCACTGCTTGGATTTTAATTGGCTCTGTCTCTGACATCTGAAACCTGTCCTTGCCAGGGAGAAATAATTTCGTTACTGAAAACACAGCAGAGCTACTGGGCTTCTCTGCAACCTAACTGAATTAAAGTCCTGAGAAGACAAATACAAGGGGTTGCTTTCACAGGCGAGAAAACATCAATTTGCACAGAGGATTCAAGGAACAGTGGCAAGTGCAAGGTTTCTGAGAAACATGTTTCCTTTGTGATGTGTTTCTTCTGCATAACTCACACATCTCTGGGTCATGCCTTCAGGTGGGGTAAGTATCAGCTGCTCCTTGACATCAGTACGATTTATACCAGTTGAAAACAAGGAGTAGCTTGGGCAGTCTAATGGACAAGCTCCGATAACATTAACGTAGGGGCATTTGCACCCCACCTATTTGTGAAAGGATGCATATCTACACCAGACCCAGCAAAATGTTTGTGGGTCAACTGGAGGCTGTATCTGCTCTCTGGAAGGCAATAATCTCCAGGAGCTGGGTGCATATCAGCTGGCACAATTGAATCTGGAATAACCCCCTTCAGTTTCCTCACGTTTTCAAAACAAAGTGCGAGCATGGAGGTTCCAAAGTGTTTGGGAACCAGGGCTGTTAAGGAACTGGAGTGAACAAATGTCATTACCATTAAGGAACAGCTTTACCTCTTAATTTCAAATGAAAATATGCATGTTTAGCATTTTATAGAAAAGTGTTTTCTGCTCACAGAACAAAGGGACCAAGAACAGGAGACTGAATCAGAAAACAACGGGAAGGAAAAGGGGCTTTTGTTGATGAGCTTTTAACACAGGTCTGTTTTAATATAAGCCTTCCCATTTGTTATGCTAGGCTACAGCTAGCCACTGGAGGGACACGTTCTTACCCTAAATGCTGGCATAGTGGGTGTGGTGACACATAAAGTGTGGCATAGGACCACCAATATACATCTTGCCTGCAACAGAAGTCACAATTCAAGTGTTACATATCCTCCAGTTCCTTTACAATAGAGCGTATGTCTTTTCCCATGGGACAAAAAGGTCATTTCTTTTATTGGCCTGTGGTTCAAGTATCTAACTTCTTAGAAAATCCCACTCTTGCTAACATGTTTCAGAGGGGAGCAATGGCTCCATTATTCTGTGGAATATACAGTTGTCAGTCATGTTCACAGTAAAGAAGCAAAGGAAAGCTGTCATATATATGGCAGTGACAGTTAATGCTCCTCCTCACAGAGTAAAACAAATTTGTTGCAGTAGTCTAAATTTTCTTGTCAGAGAGTCACGTTATTCCTTAATTTTCTTCATTTCCTCCACTAAAATATGGTGACTTTCCCCTTGGATTTCAACAAATTCTCTTCAGCTATCAATTGCCAGGGTGCATAGGTCAGCAGGGACTATGGAAGAACAGTGTGATGTAATCCTTCCACTTAGGGGCTAAGGAATAAGTCTAGTGTTTCTTGCCAAGACACATGGACAGGTCTCAACTATATGATACAGGATATCCCAGCTCAGAGCAAAAAGGAGCACTGGGAGAGTCTGACAGACCATAAAATTGCTTCTACTTGCAGTTTCAGTAGGTCTGAGATAAAATGGCATAGTGCTGAAAAAACTAACACAAATGACCCATGTGCACTCTGTGGGGAGAACAGAACGTGTGCCCTGGATCTGTGGGATGCTGATTACACTACCCCAATTCTTTAAGAGGTTCTGCAACATTTGTGGCTCACCATCAGTGAAGCAGTCCAGTCCAAATGTAATATTGTCGATAGCAATGTCAGCTTGGGAATTCCAGCCCCAGGTTGCCACGAGTTGCAGTTCAAACCTTTGCAATAAGACATAAGTTTCAGGGAAGACCAAAGGTGAAGGAGCGGGAAAAAACAAACCAAGCCAAACCAAACCAAACCCAACCCAACCCAATCCTAAAATTACAATGTTTCCTTGTCATGGAAACAAAATTGTCACTATTTACAATGTTTCCTCCAGACAAGCCCCTTTGAGCAGCCAAAAGGGCTTGCTGTACGTCTTTATATACTCATCAACCACTAGTAAGGACCAACCAACATTCATATAATTCCACAATTAAAAGAGAACAAGAAGGGCAGCCGTACTTCCCCTGCTGTCTGCACACACATGTGGAAATACAAACTACTGTCCCCCACTAATAGTTATACACAGACAACCATCCATATTAAATCACCAGAAACAGTCAGGGAATTAGACATGTGTCAAAGGGAAGGGGGGGAAGAAGATCTCCTTCTTTCCACCCCAAAGAGATAGAGTAAAAACTGAACAGAATATCCAAAGGTCTTGGGCTTGATCCTCAGACAATGTAACTCAACAAGGTGACATGAGTTTATTTCAGAAGGCCAAGACATTTTAAATTTCAGCCATAACTCCCTGAAGTGTTAGCTCTCTGGGCTGTCTCATCTTTTTCCACTATGACCAGGTGTTAGTTATCTAGGAGCTCTGTTACGTCCCATGTGCATTGCTACATTCTGAATTCACAAGGAAGAAAGAAAATGGACTGAAGGATCTCCTTCTAGTGGATAGAACTGAATAGTTTTTCATTAAATTTCAGAAATAAACAGATGTCTGACGTCCAGTCTATTTAGAGCTTATTAAAAGCATATGGAGAGGACCTCTACTGCTGTCACTGGTGAAGCTCAATGGTGATTTATGAGAGATCGAGCACTGACCTGACTAAGACATTAATCATTCAGCCTAGAAAAACACTTGTCCTAAATTAGTGGCAATAAGAATATGTGTGTGTATTCTATCCACCAACCAAATGCTGGCTGATATCCACCATCAGGATAATGTTGCATAGCTGCATCGAAGCCTTTAGGGATAAGATGCTCTTACCCTAACTCAAAAATGACCCCTTGTGCTTAAATGAAAGCATCCACACCTACAGGATCTTAGCACTCTGGGAGTAAGTGTTGGTGCAGCGAATGCGATCAAGGGTCTCTTGAATGACCATTCCCCTGGCTGTGGGATTAGAGGGGGAATTTTTTATTAGATCCCCTTCCTACAGAAGGAACCTCTTCGTGAACAGGTTTAGCGATAGCTTTGCATTTTCTAACCTTGTATGTAAGTCCATTGAAACAGCAATTTTCCCTGTCATTTGATGGAAGAGAGTAACAACACCCTGAGCCCAAACTAGGGCACTTCTAGGACCCACAGGACAGATACAGCACCACAGCCTACTCCTTACTTTAGGCACTCACATGACATTATACCTTTGGTCAGATCAATCTTCTGCATCTGGTCCATGGAGGCAGAGCAGAAGAGGGTCCATGGCACTGCACCACAAGGTAAATTTCTGCTCCAGCTGACTACAAGTGGGAATCTGGGGAATGATCCCCCTCCCCAGTGCATGAGAATAGATATCTCATAAGCTCTGGGCTCTGAGCTTATGCCTCCCCTTCCTTATAACTTCAGAAAAAGGGGAGGAAATTGCCTTTTGAACTCTGTGCTGTGTTAGCCAGAGGGGTTTCCAGTGTTTCTGCTCATTAAGCTAATTTTGCTGATTCTAGCAGATTACATTCTCCAGCTCTCTGGTGTCTGGTCTTTTGTCTTTTTCATTTTCTTCTGACAGTAGCCTTTTTCCCTGTGTGTGGTATGAACCAAGTAAGTGAATTTGCCAGCTGATCACCAGAAGCAGTTTTCTAAGTAGTTAGATGCACAACTGGGAGGCTGATCAGCAAACTGTGTAGTCTTCCTTCTCTCCTAAGAAATAAAGTAATTGGAGGAAGCTCTTGCTAAAAACTATCTGCATGTCACTTCCATGGCTTCCTCATCCCTTCTGCTAAGGCTTCTCTACCTCTGGTCCATTAAGTTCCGGACCTGCTACAGCAACTGTTTGTGCTACAATTCATGTCTACTCCTTGTCCCTGTGTGATCTGTCCCCTTCCTATCCATTTTATTACCAGCTATCATCCCCGTAAGGAACCAGGGAAAACTATAGCCCTCCAGCAAGAGAAGGACAGGAGTCTCCAGAAGATTTGGGATACAGAAAAACAACGTGACAGCACTAAAAATTTCCTTAAGCACAGCATTGCTAGAGTTTGCATTACTGTGGAAAGCTGACAGCATCCATGAATGTGCAGAAAAGTAATTCACAGAGGTTTATAACAAACTGTACTAAGACTGTACAATGTTCATTACACACCTTTGTTTACAGTTGTTTGCAACTTCACTAACCTTAAAGCAATTTAGGCTGAACTTTTCTATTTTGGGTGATTTGGTATGACTTTTCTAGCAGTCAAAATGTTTTGCTAGTGTTGAGGATGAGATAATGCAAGGGCTCATCATTTTGACCATGTTAAAAAATGCTGGTAACTTTTTCAGTGCTCTGTGTTATCAGGTATTGGAAATGGGATGTGAAATTTTTGAGGAAGAGAGTCACTTGGCACAGATGAGCTTTTTTACCCCATGAGAGTCTGTTAAAATTTTAAGAAAATTACTTTTAAATTTTTTAATCCCTTACACTTCCATGCCTGGTAACAGAACTAAAGATTCATGCAGGAATTGGAGGCTTCAGGAAAGAAGCATAAGGGACTATAAATGAGGGAGGCCAGTGGTCTTAAATACCCCTGAAGAACACCATAATCTCTGCTCTGGGTAGGTCCACATGAAAGTGTCTTAGGAAAAGACCTGTTCTGGACAAATTCATGGGCCATACTTTACATATGCATAACTAAACAGATGCTAATGCACAGGGCTCCAGACTGTGTCAGACAAGAATATTAAATAGAGTGCCAGCAGACAGACCAATCCTACCCTAAAAGAACAATACATGGCAAAAGTGCATATGGTGAACACATAATAATAGTAAGAGTAAAGGTAATCATGCAATTAAACCAGAAAGAGGGTAAAAAAAGATGTTCTTCCTCTTTCTCTCTCACACTTTGGGACCAAATACCTTAGTCTTTTACACAAAGATAAAGACAGTAACAATTTACTAAATCTGTAGGGATAACCTTGGATGCTGACAGTGGAGCTCTTACCGGTTCTGAAGCACTGGCATCGGTAAGGTGATGAGAAACCAGTGGTCACTCCAGCTCCCTGCCCTTTCCCACATTGTCAAAATGATTGGAGACCCGTTTATCTCTTCCTTGACAGAGAAGGAGACAGTACCATTGTAGCTGCCAAATACATGCACTGAGAACTGGACCTGTAATAAAGAAAGAAGAGGGAAAGAATGGTAACCTGTGACAAAAAGGGGAAAAGCAGTCACTTGTCCCCTCCCTAGGGATTTGAGACACCAAATCTCTGAGCCTGGGTCAAACTGCTTAATCACAGAGATCATTAAGCTCCCACTCATTGATTGTGTATGACTCAACAGCATTCCTAACACAGAATTTTCTTAGGGAAGATCCTACTGACACTCCTGTTGGACACCTGTTCTTTAGCCACTGACAACAACAATATCCATGGTCTCGGACACCATCTGGGTGTGAGAGCTCTGGTTTCCTTGTTATCACCTTCTCTGAGAGGAGAGCTGTCCTGCCCCAAATCCCCCTGAAATGAGGGGTATTTCCTCTAGCAGCAGGAAACCTCAGTCCATATACTTACTCCAACTCATAGGCACCATCTCTATTGTAGCACCCATACGACAGGTGAACAACCTGATCACCAGGATGAAGAATATTTTGAAGCAGGACTCATTCCTCTTTTTTTTGAGCAACAACTTCCAGTTTGCCACAGGTCAAGAGAAAACTGTCATTTCTACTATTGCTTTGAATGCTCGGCTGTTCTTTATATTACAGAGTGCTCTGGTATGGGCAGGAAAGGGAGCACACACACATATGCTGCAAAGCACAGCCACAGGAAGTTCCTTGCTTCTGAAATGTGGGTTCAAATCCTTGCCAGTGGAGGATGGATACAGATCTCCTGTGACCTCCACACAGTAACCAACAGTTAATGCTTCTCCTCTCCTGGTTTTGTAAAGCTGTCTCCAAACATATTTTATTTTATTGGAATTAGCCAGCAAACATGACCTGGATTTATAAATAAATATAAATGCTGAAGCCACATTTCTGGCACCTGCACTGTATTCCTTTTCCCAGCTCTAATTAGGAGGCATCAAAGCTTTCTTTTTTTCCCCTAGCAAGGCTCCGGCTCAAACTTGCAGCTTAATTTTCCGAAGTGTTATAACTATAAAAATATTTAATAGTTTTAATTCCAACATCTCAGAGCTGCCCAAATCTCTTTGTAAAGATTTGGGCTCAAGACAACTTATGTGATTTTATCCAGGCCAGGTTGCCCTTACCTTTTGAAATTCCTGAAGAATGTGAACAGAAGTTTATTATCTTCATTTATTTCTGGAAAATCTAATGCCTTCTAACTTCACACTCCTGTTCTCAGTGAAACTGTCAAGTTTGTTAACTCCTACAGAAGTATCACAGAATTTATGAAGAGAAGTCTCAGCAGCAGGTACAATGAACGGCTCAACAGCCCCGCCAATCAGCTCCCTCTTCTACAAACCAAGGCTAGCCCACACAATTCAGCTGCTGGGTACCTTTCGAAGGAATAGCTGGTACAGTTTGGCTGGGGAGTTTTCTGTAATAAGTGGCTGATTCGGGACTCCTGCCTTCACTTTACTGGGGATGCATCTCACATCTTTCCAGTTTTCAACTAGTAGCTGGCTAGGCAATATAGCCAACTCTTCTGCTTTCCAGAGTTTGGCAGAGTGTGCAGAGGGAAAGAATAATGGGCTAATTATGCAAATAGTGCCTAGAGGCTAATGATTTACTCCACAAAGGTTCTAAGAGAGAGTGATATACCTGGTGGCCTTCAGTGGCGACACTGGCAGGCAGGCTGGTACTGTAAGCCTTAGCCATACCGCTCGTCTGAGTGCTGTCTGCCCGCAGGTACAGGAAATGTCCTGTGAACATAAAAGTGAATCAGAGAGGACAAAATGATCTTTTGGGTTTTTGCATAATCTCTTGAAATAATTTAGCATCATTAATGTTAATATAGGTAAGTAAGTGCACGTAAGTGTAAGTAAAAGTGTGGCTGAAAACCCCCAGATATCACTCTAAATCTTCCCGTACAGGGGCTCACATCAAACTACAGCCCAAATTCCTATACCATTAGCATCAATGACCCTTGCTGAGACAAACGCTGGGCTGGAAGAGCTTATCTGTAGTCTTTGCTCTCAAGAGACAAATAGGACATTCATATGGACAACCCTTGATTTTGACAGGGAACTGTGAGACAAGACTCATGTGTTAGCACTTCTGACTTTCAACTTGAATATGTGAGAGTCTGGCTTCCCTCCTTCTTAATTACCAAGCTGACAGTTCTGCAGTTCTAGTAATGCTTTGACTCTTTTTTTACTGTGGTATTTTATGGCACAGAATGTGTATGATCACTTGGGATATGCTTACATGTGATGCTCTTCCTAACCCAGTGGTGGAGTCTGGCAAGGGTCTTCAAAAGGTTTGTTTTTACAAGCTACCTAGTTCTGTTGGGCAATTTTTATTTTGTGATGCAACAGTTATCATACTGCTGCTGAAGTACTCTGCAATTGCATAGCTCATAAGAATAAGAAGCTGAGAAGTTACATAAAGAGAAGAAAATTCCTTAAATAATTTTTTAAGGTGGAGAAGAATCCTAGTCTCTCATAGTTGTGTTAATTTTGTTGCAGAACGTGTTTAATATAAGTTTTGAATCAAGTTCAAAACCTAATTTTAGCTGTATTTGAAACTGTAACAGATAAAATACTGATGCTAAAGTTCATTTGGCAAGGGTGGCCAAAATTTTTAAACCAATTTAAAAAACTTAAGTTCAAGGCTGTTGTGTATATGAAGACACAGAGCGTGAGAGAGAACTATGAGGAACCTACCACCAGTGGTTTGCAAGGTAGACCCTACAAATGAGTCATCTTGAATCATTTCAGAAAAGCCCTGAATAGACCAAGGAGATCCTGTAGTTTCATTCAGTATCCAGCCACATGGACCCTCTTCAAAAGAGCAGTGTGAGCCCTCTGGGAGACTGTCTACAATTGAGAATAAGAAAAAAATAGGAAAAATACAAGAAACTTGGTTATGGAAGAACACAAACAATAACAAATGTGAAATCTCATTGTAGTTGTCCAAACTGCCCAACCTATGCTACACAGTTTTTCAGTGTCAAAGTAGGTCTCATTTATTTATTTGCAGAGTCACTGGTCAGAAAGCCAACACTTTGCTTCTGGAAATACTTGAGACTTTGCCATGCTTTCTGCTTTAGATACTGTGCAAAACTGCAGTTCCCATAATCTAAGGAATGGTAAATCACTGCCATATGTAAAGGCCTTGCTGCAATTGGCATTGCAGGCATCACAATTTTCTCTGTCCACTCAAAGGAAGGCAAATCAACAGATTATTTTAGATCTCTGCCACTGTACTTGAAACAAAGCTAAATTATGCTTCTCAGAAGTACATATACTGTCAGGGGATTTCTCGGTCCTGATGTGCAAGGACTTTGAACTGGGATCTTGGAAGGACAGATTTATGACATTGGTGGCTGACACTGGAAAGATGATCAGCACCTGCCACTGAAGGGAAGGTTTAGATCTTGGGTCCAAAAGGAAATGCTCACCCAACTGCAGACATCTAAATAAGGTGTTGTCTTTCACTGAAGTAGCAATAACTATGAAAGGCAGGTCATTGAGCTCCTTCCTGCAATATTTAAAAACTCAAACAAATATAAAAAAATGTAATCCATTTTATTCTGTTTAGTGTGATTTCAAAGAGAATATGGGTATCCAATTAATGTAAATGGGCCAAATTAATTCAGGAGGTAAAATACTGTATTACCGTAGAAATAAAATCAATTTATTTTTCACTCTGAATTATTTTTTCTCTTGGGATTAAGGTTCCCATGAAGTGCCATGCCACATACTTACCACACCTCTCTCCTTCCTGTTCTTTGGCAGGACAGTCACTGACGAATTCACAGATCTGTAGGTGGCTGACACAGCCTCCATGAAGGCAGGGGAAGGTGGAGCCTTTGTCATATATAAAAAGATCTTGATTTTCTTTATCTAATGGGAGAAGATAAGAGAAAGAAGACCAGAGATGAGATGAGTTGACAGAATGTTTATGACCCCTCATGAGTATCAGCCTTCTCATGTAGGACCTCAGAAACTGTCCTTTGGATGATAAATTATACTCATCTCTGCTTTTTTATATAGGTTTCTATCCAGAATGACATTCCTGCAGATCACCTGAGCTCTCATGGGAACCAAATTTACTGCTCCTTTCTCATGTGCTGCTTCTGTTGTGTTTGTGCTGTCTTTAGATAACAATTTAATTTATTTTTTTTTTTAATGAAGGAGGTTTCAGTTTCCTACCGTGGTGTGCTCCTCAGTTCTGCACACATGACTGTGCACCTGCCAGGCAGCTGTGGCACGCTGCACGGCACTGTTGCTGGAGGCAGAGACACTCCCTTAGCTCCAGTCCTGGCGGACGCATTGCTCTGCCGTATTGGGACTCAGGAATAACTAATTTAACTCATTTCGTGAGCACTCGTGCTGGCTTCCAGCTGTGGCGGCCAGCCTGGGAAGATAGCTGCTTTGCCAGCAAGTTGGCTCGCTCTATGGGAACTTTGGATCTTTAGTTAGTCTGGTCAGTTATACTCTGGAAGCATCTGACTGACTGCACAGGTACCCATCAACCAGGACAAATGCAATTTTTAAGTCTGATACTTCCCAAAAGCATGACTCCTAATGTCTGCAGCCTGTCCTGTAGATGCATCTGTGCACAGGTTTGTTATGGACTGGCAGGTTTGTGTAGTTTTCTCCTGGACCTGCTGCCCTTTATCAGAGCTCTGCACACTGAGATTATTACTACTCTGGAAAAAATGCAAAAGTTAGGGAACGAATTGCAGAAGAAAGAGAAAAGAACACTTCAGCAGCAATCCAGGTACACAGCCTGAAATAGTATTTTTTCATGACATTGTGTTGTGATAGATATATGCATCAGGTTATTTAAGGCTGCATACAGCGCTTCAGGCTGTATGCATCCCTTCCAAACTCCAGGACTGTCAAAAAATATATTAGAAATAGACCATTAGTTAAATTAAAGGATTAATGACTGAAATACAATTAAATTGCTAATGTGATCAGAACCAGTCTCATGGTATATTATGAAACATCTCTGTGAAATCAGTGTTTTCTTTTTACATTACATTGCAAGCTATTTCTACAGAGTCTCCAAAACGGAGGCTATAACACCATATTAATGCACAAAATCCAGGAAGCGAAGATGATTATGTCTCCAACCTGAAGGATGCCTGTACCAACAGACTCTTGCACTTCCAAGAAGCCTGAATGACATCAGCAAGGTTCTGCACAGCTATTGAGGATCATTTGCATGACATTTACAACAAAACTGTAAGCTCCAGGTAAAACTGAGGTTTGAGATGAGCACTCAGCACTTTGGAGAAAATATTACATTCCAATTATTTTTATTTTACACAGAAATTCTCAGCCTGGCAGTAGTGAACAGACCCATGGAATGCAGATCAGTGTTTCTTTCCTTCATAGATTTGGAAGATAAAGTCCAAGTATGAAAAAGGCTTTAGTGACACAGGATAGTCTTTTGTTCTTGACTATTTAAGAAATAAAAATATTAAATGCTACAATGATCTAGGTAAAGGCTTTTTTCATCCTTGTTGCAGAATGCAGCGTAAGCCCTGGGTTTGGTTGGTTTGGGGTTGTTTTTCCCATACAAAGATCAAGCAAAGCAAAGCTGAAAAGCAGAGAGGATCACTTAAATTAGTTCTATAATTCTGAGTTTCAACCCTGCCTTTGGAATGCATTTACATTTAAGTATATACATAATATACATACAAATGTGACCCTTAAGAGGTAAGCACTCCCAGAAATCCCACAGGAGACTCAGCTTTCATGTAAATCCTATCTGAGCACCCCTCATCACACATTCATTTTGGTGAGGATGCATTTGGTTATTCTAAATCTGTCTGTATTGCAGCATACCGTGAAAGCAGTTCCTGAGTTGCAAGGAGCCCACTGCCAGTACTCCAGCCTCCTGCGCTCCACAGTTTGAATACAGCAGCGTGATTTTAAAAGGTCTTTCTATTCGTCCAATCTGGGCCACCAGGTATTTCCACTTCATCCTAGAGGATAACAAAATGCTATAGACATACACGCAGAACATTGAAATCCATGGAGTCTCCAGCATACAGATTTTGCACTGTACCGAAGTAATAGGACCCACATGGGAAATAGGTCAACATTACAAATGGGTATTACTATAAAACAAGTGATGTTCAGCCTAACACACTCATGTTAGGTCATCATTGCTGCAGAACCTATTGCTAATGATGAAAAGATCCAACCATTCCCAATGATTCTTAAGTGGTGCTTAAATTATCATCCATTTCAGACTCCCCCCACCCCAGTATGTGTTTTCCACATACATGGTTGCGTTTCGTTTGCTCTTGAAAGTACAGATCAACCACACAGCTGCACAAGTCTCTAGATCTCCTCAAACCAACACTGACATTGTATGTTCTGGAAGTGTCTGGCCCTGAATGTTTCTGGGTTATGTCAAGAGTGAGAAACTTTTCCTGTGTGTTGCCTCTCTAACTTCCCACCTTAACAAACTACTATGCACCCAGCATAGCAAGGGGAAGAAGGGAAGTGGTGTTCAAGAAATGCAGATTGCTCTGGCCATTTACATTTCACTACAGAACAAGTGCCATAGGCTCTAGACTACAAAAGTTTCTCAACTGTACAGCACTTGTGACAGTTCAGAGAAAGACAGATGGTGCCATGCGCTCTAATTTTGAAGATGGTTATAAGACATCAAAAACTACAGAGGGATATAAAATGGGAATTTTTTAAATACCTCACTCAAAGTCAGGGTATCCAGGTGTCATTTCAAAAATAGAGAAAGATTATTAAAAATATTTTTATTTTTATTTTCAAAAACTCTTCTATTAACAAGACAATAAAATACAGTTAAAACTACATGTTACTATTTTGCAAAAGGATTGCAGCAAGAATAGTGACAAAGAAATCCTTGCTCAAAGCTCTTTTCCATATGGAGATAAATTTACCCACACTGTACACACTGCTTATGTCGACGGGGCTCTACTGGACAAGTGACCTAAGTCAGTGTCAGGGGTGATAAGAAGGCATTAACCGTTAAGATAGGTTGCTCAACCTTTGCTCCTGGTATTACTTTTCATTTGAGAAATGCCTTCGGCTGCATGAAATGATCATCTAGCCCTCATCCTCACGCACTAGAAATACATTAGAAGGCAACACTAAGACTGGAAACACCTCTCTACTGGACTCCATATGAAAATCACAGACCACCTTATTTGCAACTTGCAAAAAATCCAAAGCAACTTTAATTTGCATTATTCCCTTCCCAAACCAATTATATACCTTTTTCTGGACAAAGTTTCTTACTGTGACCCTTAAGAGGTAAGCACTCCCAAAAATCCCACAGGAGACTCTGCTTTTATGTAAATCCTATCTGACTACCCCTCACTACACTCATCCATTTTGGTGAGGATGCATCCACCTACCTTCTGATTTCACCATTATATACACACGATTACCCACAAATACACTAAACTTATCTGAAATTGACAATAATGTATACAATTATTATAATATATTCACCATAATACATTAAATAGTTCAATATAATTTTACTTCAAAATTGTATGAATTACAGCTGCATCATCTCTACTCCCCAAAAAAAGGAGAACAATTGCTTTGCTTTCATTTTGTATATATCACATAAATACTCTTATAAATATATCCCCTCCCATCACACTGTGAGACCACATCTGAGACCATCTGGCACTGAGCCAGAACTGAATCACTCCTGCTACCTGGCACAGCTTTGTTCATATCCCTATTGCATCCTGTTGGCCACAAGAATGAAAGGGCCTTTATCAAATTGGTTCAATGAGCCACTAAAGGTAAAGACAGTCTTAAAATATTTTAAATTTACCCATTACGCATATGAGACTTTCCAAGCATTGAGGCATAACCTCTACCAAGTTACAACCCACCTTTCAGCTGAGACATCACGGTATCACCAGTGTTAACATATCCCTGAGCGCAGGAACCTGTAAGCACACAGGCTCTGATTCGTAGTGTTACATTTAGCAGTAGCAAATAAAGAGTTCCACAGCTGAAAGCTATGACTGGTTCAGCTGCTGCCCCTTAATGCTATCTGTTTCATGAGCCAGACACTTTGGAACTTGCTGTATATCAAAACAAATCAAAACTACCAGTCATGTAAGTCAATATACCAACCTCTGCAATACCATGAATTAGGAAGACCAGATGATTCTGTCATCTCTGTTGGGAGAAATGTGGCATCTGGTAGAAGAGTAAGGCTACCATCCTGAACTACTACTATTGTGAATTGGCAATTCTTCTGAGTCGGAGCCCTGAGGTTCCGTGAAACACCCTAGCTCTGCACTGAAGTATCTCTGGTATTGGAATTTGCTCCATTTATAACACCACAGCAAAAGCTGTCAAGCATCCAGAGACTGCAAAAATGACAAGTAGCTTTGCATAACACAGTACTTCTGTGTATGGAATCTTATCAGCATCAAGGTATTTCCCTCCAGAGAAAGCCTCATCCCCTAGGTCCAGCTGCAGCAAGATTTCTAAAGCTGTAAATAATTACACCTCTTTTTCTTGGTCCCACTATTGAAACAGGGGCTAGTCAGAGCCAATGTAATTTTCTTAATGGAATCAGGAACGAAGCCTATTGCTGATCTAGCAGAAGATGGATCATTGCAGCAGGCTTCCAGATAAGCCAAGCTTGGCAATAATTTTACTATTGATTTTATGTCAAACCAGATCTCAAGTAATGAGGTAATATTACTCTTCTTCTAAACAGAGATGTTAAAATTGATTTGTACGCACGGAAGAGCTACGGGGGTATGACATAATTTTGAGAAATTTGCATGGATAGAAAGTTTGGAGTTGCAAAGCACTTAATGCTTAAGGCAAGAGAATTCAAGATTCACTCTGCAAACTTCTAATTTTAACTTCTGATTTGTAATTTCAACTTCTGGTTTTCATTAGCCTCTCAATCTCCTCTGCTGAACAAATGTTTTCCTCCTTCTCCTTACCAATCCCTTCTATGCCATGGCTTTCCATATCCAACAAAGGTAAGTGAGGATTAATTTTAAGAAAGATTTAATATAAAGAATAACCATTTCTTCATTAAGAGTGAAAAATGCAATACAGGAGAACAGTAAAGCTGAAACATTTTCTAAATTAGGGGGACTCACTGCATGGGTTATTGCACAAAGCTGTGTATTGTAGACTCTTCTAGGCTCAATTAGTTAACATAAAAATTAGGAGTTTTACATTACTTTTCTACATACAGGAAGCTGTTGTCTGTAAGTCCTCACAAGCATCCAGTTCTAACCATTGGATTTAGAAGAAAATAGATGAGAGAGCAGAATACATGCCTACCGCTCTTGCCTTCACCAACCAGTTAGAAGGTTATTCTTTGACCCAGTGTATTTTTGGGTGCAAGTTCAACAGAGGCATGACGGACACTAACTAAATCATACTCCCGGATTAGTGTTTGAAAATCATAGTCTTATATAACAGCTGGACAGCCTCACCTTTTCCTGATCCACTTTTTAATTGAAACGTCTGTGCTCATTGTTGTCAGTCTGCATTAGGCATTTTCTGAGGACCTTTAACAGACTATTCCCTTGTTATCTGTACAGCAGGAGAGGTTAAATAATTTTTATGGATAAAAATGATTACACTAGTAGAAGAGAAGTGTCAAAAATTACATGGTCCTACAAGTGTCTCAGAAGATGGTGGAGCATTTTGTCCCCACCACCCTTCCAAAAAAAGGGGGAAGACAATAAACTAAGAAATAAACAGTTTTGTGAGGTTGGATAACTGAAAGCCCATGTGTGCACATGGCTGTGAACTTTTTGTTTTCTGACCTACCAAGACTACCATGGCCAGTGCGTGATATTTCAGAATGAAAACAGAACAAAATCAGCCTGGCTTATTGACCACATAAAGGGAAAATACTATCACTGCTCCAAATGATGCTTTTTTATTTTCACTGAAGTGTGAGGACTTAGAGTTGAAAGAAAATAGCTCCTTACTGAAACAGTTTTGGCTGACAACACTGAAATAATTGCGGTCCACAACAGATACAAACACATTACACCATTCAAAACCATACAGGACTCAAGAATTTTCAGCTGTAGCTGATTCCGAAACTGTGTGGTACAGATGAAAAGGTGGGATAAGCAAAATAGTAAAAAAAAAAAAAAAAAAAAAAAAGGTAAAAAAGACCTTAGATGTAACCTGAACAAGCACCAAAACTGGAACCCTGAGAAAGACAGCTTTATGAGCTAAGTGCCAGACAAAAAAGGCTTGGACTTGCAAGCACGGTTACAAGTTCTTGATGTTTGAGCTTTATGCACATAATGAGAAATATGATTTTTATATATTTTTTTGTGAATACACAGAATGTCAAATACTCACTCCCTGAGCGGATCTCCCTCTAACGGTAATGACTCAGAAACCCCACAACATACAGGTGTGGTATATAACAATAAATACTGTCACTTTGTGATTTTGTCCAACTTACTCAGAGGACATGGAGCAGAAGGTCCATCTGTTTCTTTATTCTTTTAGGTATATGTATGAAAAAAATAGTGGCAGCTTCAATACCACCAATTTAATGATAAATCCTAGTAGTTAGTGAGGTGGACAGGACAGCCAGCAACTTTCCCTTACACATGTATCTAAGCTTTTGAGAACTTTGTAGCTGATGGATCCTAATGGAAAAAACATAATCAGGAGAAGATTTCTAGATGCAGAAAGAGAATAGTTCACTGAAGTAATCTGGTGCAGCTGAAGTTTATGATGTAGTATAGCTCGATCATGGAATTGATAGGTGACAAGAGGGACTGAAGCAGGACTTTCTGGAGTGCATGATTATCTGAAAAAAGTGCCACCTAGCATTTTTTCTATGTCTAAATTTCTACTCTGATCTCAAGACAATCCCTTCGTAGTAATTATGAATGCTTACACTATGTACTATACATAGGCATCTATCTCAAGGTTGTCTGCTCACTGTCCTCCTTGTTCTACTTGAAATTGTGCAGGAGCGTTTGGTGGACACAGAAAAGCTTGTAGAACTCCCACTCTGTATGGAAAGACCCTGTAAAGTGGCAACGCTTCAGGATGATCTCTCTTCTTAACAACCAATATTGTTAAAATCTTAGTGGTGGAGAGAATGTTCTTTTCAAGCTGCCTGCCTAGCAAGAAGCAGCTCAATCACTGTGTTGGAAATAAATTCTGCCCTGACTGCATAGTCAGATTTTTTTCTTAATTGTATCAAGATTTTAAAGAGTTTCCCTGTAATGAAGGGGAAAAGGAAGGGTATTTGATCTAACACAGTTCTTATCTCTGATTTGTGTCTTTTCTGTCCCTCTTTTCTATCTTGATTTCAAACAGGACTCTGTCACCTTCCATGTTTAAAATCTGAAGAGTAAACTTTCTGAGCTTACCAGTGTTTCATTTTACTCACTAAGAAAAAGCAATACCAGTCTCTGTGCCAACTTCCAGTAAAGCTAACTTCATCCATAAATCCAAATGCTGTCACTTTTAGAGAGATGGTAATCTGGATTTCAGTTAAAATTGTTTTGCAGTGCTCAAATAAGCTGCTAAACAACATCTATGATCCATTCCAGAGACACTGCAGCAATTGCTAGCAAAGCCTGGTCTGGCCAGCTAGGAGTAGCAAAAGGGTATTTTATGAGTTTACATAGGGGAATGGAGCTGCAGCTGCAGAAGTCTGTCAAATACTCAAAGCAGCAAAGGCAGCTTTGAGTAAGTAAAGAAGGACATTAGAAACTAATCCCAGAAAACGCAACAGATTCCCCGGTAAATTGGCAAGAAGATGGGGAAGGACTAGCCAGGAAGAAACTGA
The DNA here is from genome assembly GCA_035584735.1 of Pseudotriccus pelzelni. NCBI lineage: Eukaryota > Metazoa > Chordata > Aves > Passeriformes > Tyrannidae > Pseudotriccus > Pseudotriccus pelzelni. The sequence goes on from JAWMRA010000161.1 coordinate 25,776,402, forward strand.
GCAACAGATAAAAGCAAGAGAGAGAGACAGAGAGAGAGAAAGAGAGAGCGAGAGATCCAAAAAAAAAAAGTTTTTTTAGTCAAACTCTGCTATCTTTGGCTGACTGGGACTCTTGGCTACAGATCTCCATGGCAGCCTGGGGAGTGCCAAAGAATTCAAAGAAAACAAGAACTGGGATCTAATGCTTAAGTTCTCCATGGGAGTCAGTCAGGTGATGGAAATAAAAAACTCTGTTGTGTGTCTGACCCACGTTCTTACAAGTTGGATTGCAGCAAAGGAAAAACAAGCACATAGAAAATGGCAAAATTAGATGACACGTGGACTTTTCTCCTTCTTTTCCTGTTGTGATTTGTTCTCTTTGCCATTTCTCCTCCTTACTGCATTCTGCTACACACAGGAATGTAAAAGTAAAATATTGGCAAGTTCAAAGGGAATAGAGGGCAAGATCTGGGGCTTCTGCACTTTCTTTTGTTTTCCTTCACCTCTTCTTACCTCTAGCCCCAGTTTTTCCCCTCCCTGAACTCTACAAATGAAGCAAAAGTGAATGATTCTGAGCCCACTAGAAAGGATTAAATTACTAAAGAGATAAAATTAACCCCACCTCAACATAAGAACTGTGACCATTGTAACAATGATAGGACACACTGAATCCTTAGAGATATCAGTCATATTGCCAAGTCAGTCTTTAGGCTAAACGCATTTTACAGGTGTAGTTCTAGCATCAATGAGAGTTAACCACTCTTGACCCTTCTAAATGTGAGGGAAGATGAGTGAGACCTAAGCTAGTGTGTTCTTTGCAAAGAAGACATACAAAACCTGGGTCTGTTGTGGACATTCTGTCAGGAAGCTGTGTGCTTCAGTCCTCAGAGTTCTACCTTCACTTTCTTCTGTAATAGCAGCAGTGATCTCAAGCAGGGAGAAGATACTGATAAACAGCAGCCTGGAGGAACTCCACTCTACCTTGCAGTTCAAAGGAGTAACAGCTGAAAACTGATTATCTTACCCAGCATTCTCCTCATGGCCAACTCTCAGAGAAATCATTGTATTTTTGTTTGTCTCCACATATCTGATGTCAACTGTGAACCTCTGAAGGAGAGGAACAGCATCCCGTGAACATATGGCCAGTTCCAGCAAGCAAGAGTCCAAGCTCCCGAGCAGGATGGGGCTATGCAGGCTGAACTCACATCTGTCTGGGAGCCTACTGGTGTTCAGAAGGAATATGTCCCCTGTGAGAAGAGAAAAACAAAACAAAACAGGAGACAAGCAGTGTGGATGGAAGAGCGATAATAAGAGGAAAATGGATAAGGAGCTTGAGGAAAAGAATCATGAGAATAAAAGACAGGACTATGCACAAAACTCTAAAAAATTTGAGAGAAAGGAGAATAAAGTAAAAATTAGGGGTTTAGATAAAGAAGTGATAGAAGAAATGAGAAGAGAAGAAACCAAGCAAAGCAAAGTGAAGACATGTCCAACAAAAGCCAAAGACTTTGCAAGTCAGACAGCGGACATGTAGAGCCAGGTCTGCTTTGTAAAGGGTTGAGTTTTCTAAGAAAAATCCAGTCACTGTAAGCAAAAGTAGTGTATCCCAAAATGGGGAGATATACAATGTATGAGTATGTAATGGGGCTGCCTGTTTACAGGATACATACATACACACACAACTCAGGCAGCATACATGCATTACATGGCTTTTTTTGACTCTTGGGCACTGACAGCACCTTTAGGAATACTGCACCACAGCCAGCATATGGTGGTATTTTTAGTCATATTGACCTGAGGTCTCAGCCTGCTGACTCCTGCTGCTGCCACCTACAGCTGCAACCAGAGCTGGAAGAAAGCAGATATCCATTTGAGGGGAACTGTAATGCTGCCTACCTTCAACATCTCCACAGGAGGAACTGTTTTCCAGAAGCAGCTGCTGCCTCTCCTGAGACACCAGGACACCAATGGAAGATAACACCCAGTCCGGTTTTCCAAAACTGTCTGTAGACGTCACCCATGAACAGCTTGAGCCGATGATACAAGAGATTTCTGTTATGAGAAACCAAAGGTTTCATTGAGGCTTACCACAGCTCAAGGGGCAGGGGTAACACAGGCACGCGAAGGAACAGATGTACAGTGTATGGGGGCTATATCTCCCAAGAAATTGAAGAGCTGAAGGGAAAAAAGAAAGTTTGTCTTGGGCAATAACAACAGAATCTCTCCCACAGCAGGTCAAAGAACATGTCAGAATGAAAAACTAACCTGCAAATTCTTCTCAGGTGTATGTCAACAGCCTCCCACTGGTATTAACAGTGAATTTATATCAGTGGAAGGTCTAGACCAGAAGTACACAAAATCCCGAACAAAAATAATATCTAGTGCAACAAAGATATTGAAACTGTATGGATTTAGTATTTTGTCAGAGAGAAAGAACTGATACTATAGGGTCAACCCCTCTCAGCAATAGAGCCTGACAGGGTCTCAAGCAGAATATCTGAGCAATGCACGTTTCACATAGTATTTTATTTTTATCTTTTAAAAACAGTCTTTCTTTCCTCCAGAAGGATGGATAAGAACATTCTCTTAACAAACTCCAGAGTCTGTTTGCAGTACTGAAAACACTAGATCATCCTGGCCAGAATTTTTCATAATCAGCATATTATAAGCCAGACAAAAAATAAATCTCTGTTCTCTCATCAGTCTAATATAAACTCCCTGAAGGGATGTTAGCTGCACAAAGCTCTCCCACACAGAGTGGAGCTGAATAGATATGGTAAGCTGATACTAACTGTCATTATATTTATTTTCAGTAGCAATAATAATATTACAGTAATAACTGGAGCATCCCCAGGCCATATAAGAAACAGCAAGAGACTAAGCATTCAAACTTCGGATCCTGATGTTCTAAGGGTATTCAGACCTTGCACTCATGAATGACATGAAGTTATCCCTTTGGTAGTTCTATTCCTGCAGAAGACAACAGGCAGGTATGAAGAACAGAGTTAAGGTCGGGGATATGCAGGTTGTACAGGCAACACAGGTGGGGCAGAAATAAAAAACGTAAGAGCCTCCACAAGATTTCCTATACTTCACCTAAACTCTCAGGAAAAAAAAAGAGGAAACAGAAGCACCTTTTGAGTGCAACAGCAAAAGCAGACAAGGTTTCTTGTAATTCTTGAAGTTAATTCTAACTTAATTTTTACAAAACACCACCCAGTGTACAGGGGTAAGAGAAACATGGATGTTACAGAGTTGCTCCTCATCTCCTCTGCCATTACTTTGGACACTCTCTCACCCTTTCTGGTCTGTTTGAACTGGAGGTTGCTACCTTTCTCAATCTAACGCCTCGGTGAACCATCCAAATATCTTTTTAGCCCAGCTTATCAAATGCATACAGCTTAGCAAAGGGCTGCTGCAGTGTTCAGCCTATCATTTTTAGATGGAAGCCACTAGCAGATGAACTGGCAAATTGTGCATGTGTGTGTCTATGTATGAAATGCCAGATTCCAGCAGGGTACAGGAAGGAAGACACCAGCCACTCTCCTGGCTCTGCTGGACCTAGGGAAAAATGTCTGTGCACAGCTTCAGGCTATAGTTTGATGATCCAGTTAAAACACCTTTAAGGGTCTGAATAGCTAAGAAACTTCATTGCTGTGTGATACAAAGCAGAGTCCTGATCCATACCTGCTGTGCTGTTTCAAATTTACTGAAGTTTGACAGGTTACCTTAGTATCCACAGTCTCATTGTCAGTACAAGTAATATTTTTATCGGATAATTTTCTAGTTGGTCATAAAACCCAGAAAGCACTTTCTCTCACAAAAGCATGACAGTGGAAGAGACCGAAGTGAAAGCTCAGGAAAGAAAAATTTCCTTCTATTTTTTTAATAGACAGTTTCTTAAACTGAAACTATTATTTATAACAAAATAATTTTGTCAAATCTTATCAATACCTCCGCTTGCAGTAGCAAGGGCTGTACCAATGCAGACTTAATCCTTTGAGTGTGCCTCACATAACAAGGTAGTTGACAGCTCAGACAGAAGGTGAACAACATTTTCCCCTTGAAAAACACCTACTTCACATGCTGTCTAGGTTTTATAAAGCCTATCTGCCACAAGTTGAGGGTGGAGAGGATCTGAATACCTGGAAGAGTCTGAAACAGATAGGAAAGTTTTTGACATCTAGTAAAAAACCCTACTGTTTTTCCTGTTATTTCATTGTGGTGGAAAGACTGATCAACAAGAAGCTGTCATTTAACAGAAATCACAGAGCTAAAGAGCTGGGTACAGTAATGGTCACAGTGAAAGAGAACAGTGGAAGCTGAAAGCTCTGACACCACTGTGTACCACCTTACAGACGTTTCATATCCAGCTTCACTTGGCACCTATGAATTTGGAGAACAAGTCCAAGTCAGCAAAAAGGAACAATATGACAGAAACAAAAAGGTAAAACTAAGTATAATAGAGAAATATATCTATGTTACTACAATAAGCAAAGGGCATATCATAAGACACTACAAAAATGCTCTGAAGAAGTTTAGATTGAAGAAAGCTCATGGGCAGTCCAGGGTATGTCACCAAGGACTTCAAAGAATTAGATACCATCTGCAAGATGGTACTATAAGGACTATTGCCTAGCCAGGCAAGGCTAGGTCACCTAGCCACCTTCTGGGAGGAAAGTGTGACTTTTCTAGCACCATAGGTTTTTCTTTATTGTTTAGCATCTTCATTAATGACCTGAACAAGGGGGCACAGTGCACCCTCAGAAAGTTCACAGAGGCTACAAAACGTGGTGGGGAGGCCGACACACCATATGGCTGTGCTGCCATTCAGAGCAACCTAGACAGGCCGAGGGTCGGGCCAGTAGGAACCCCTTGAAGAAAAAGCCAACTCCTGCACCTTGGGAGGTATAACCCCCTGCACCAGGGCCTGACTGGCTGTAAAGCAGCTCTGAAGAGAAGGAGTCTGGGGGACATGGTGGACAGCAAGCTCTCCATGAGTAAACAATGCACCCTTAGAACAAAGGCAACCAACTTTCTGTGATGGATTAGAAAGAACATTGCCAGTAGATGAAGAGATGATTCTTCCTCTCTGCTGGGCATTGGTGAGACCACACCTGGAGTACTGTGCCCAGCTCTGGACTCCTGAGTACAAGAAAGATACGGACTTACAGGAACAAGTCCAGCACAGGTCCACAGAGAAGACTGAGGGACTGAAGCATCTTTCATTAGAGGAGAGGCTGACAGAGCTGAAAATGTTCAGTGTGTAGAAGAGAAGGGTCAGGGGGATTTTATCACTGTGTACAAACACACTGATGAGAGGGAATGAAGAGGAAGCCAGGCAATTCTCAGTAGCATCCACTTACAGAACAAAAGGCAGCAGCAAAAGGCAGAAGACACAAATTTTAAAAGCACAGCTCACTGTGCTTTTACAATGCCTAGAAAAAGAAAGTTGCAGTTGAAAAGCAAACTTCATTCAGTATCAAGAAAGACAGTTTGTTCTACAGTTGTGGGAAAGCAGTTCCACTAAATGGCTTTTATTTTAAGAATTCCCAATACTAAATCTGGTGAATTTTAGTGTGCTGAATGGAAAAGATCTTTTTTTTTTTTTCCTTTATTCTTTTTTTCTTTTTCTTTTCCTGCTGTGTTGGGAGTGGGTTTTTTTAGGGTTTGTTTGTTTTTGTTTTTTAGGGGTTTGAACAGGTTTTTTGTGGTTTTGTTTGCTTGCTTTGTTTTGTTTGGGTTTGGTTTTGTTTAATATGGAAGTAAGGGATTCCCTTAAGTTTACTCTGGCCTTTCTGAGTCATTGCTCCATTTCCAGTCAGAAATGAAGTCTCACAGCTTTCTGGTAAAGAGTGCTTGTGACTGCCGGCACCTATCTTACATCTAGACTCTGAAGGAGAAATAAGGAGGATGGAGGGAAGAGGACTTGTGGTACCTGGTTTAGAAGGCTGATGCAATGAAACCATCCTATTTTTTATCAGGGAGAGCTTCTGAGGTGGATTTGGTGAAGAAGAATTTTCTTCTTGTGATCCAGAACAGGCGACAACAACTATAACAAAAATAAAAAGAACAGGGGATGTGTTTGATGTTTCTATACAAAACTATGCTCTCATATTGTTAAGAATGAGCACATATTTAACAAAGCTGTGTTATATTACTCTCACCCTCATTGCAGTTCTTGGTGCAGTACTGTCCTGATGATGTTTCAGAATAGCCCCACCCTACTTTCCAGAAACATAACTACAACAAAATATTTTACTTATTAATATGTTCTTTATTATTCTTACACACTCCCATCTTTACCAGTATATAACCTCTAGACGCTGTACATTCCAGTACTGCCTGTGTTGCAGTAACAGTACACCTACCTGCCAGCCAACAATTACACCTCTAAAGTATTCAGGCTGGACAGGGCTTTGAGCAACACGATCTAGTGACAAAGATATCCTTGCCCATGACAGGGTGGTTGGATAGATAAACTTTAAAGGCCTCTTCTGACCCAAACCATTCCATGATTCTATGATTAGAAGAAGAGCTCAACTGTAAAACATATGCTATCTATACAACCCATGACATGGATTTATCAGCAATCTTTCAGGAGGACGTGCGTAAGAGCTGTCATCTTCACCACACGGGAACACTCCATCTGAAACTAACACTAATGAAACTTTTGCATCACTGCACACAGCCAAGAAACAGTTTTCTTTCTTACTGCCAGGCATGAAGGCTGGGTTTTTCAAAGGAATCAAGTAACTTCTTTCTATCTGATATCCAGTAATATGGATTCTCTCCAATACCCTTTTTATTAATCCCCCTGTGCTGCTCTGTCTCTGGAATTCATTTGTCATGGATCTATAAAAATCTCCATTAGTAACCGTGATATTTGATCATAATTATGGCACTGATTTATACATATTTGTGCATTTTTATTCATATAAAAATGTAGAGTCCTGATGTAAAGTTTGGTTGTGCTGGAGAAATAGACCAAAATCTCGGAAGATATGAAAGGCCATAGAAACTTCAATAACAGAATGAAATTCTCAAAAAGAATGGGCCAGCCTTATGAAAGTGTTGCCTTATGAATAATTCACGTTAATAATCAACTATATCTTCCCAATAAATCTATTTCACCATATCCAAAGAAATTCTGCTGCAGAAAAGAGAACCTGGCAACTGAAATCTGCTCCTCTCAACTCCTGTTCTGTGCCTGTTGAGATGTTGCTCAGTTCTGTATCTCCCAATCTTTGTTAAGCACTGCTGCAGCTTCAGTATTAACTTCCCTCAGGGCTTTCTGAAAAGTCTATTCCACCCACTCATCTCCTCACATACTCCAAGAGACTCGTTTATTTTGGAAATAGCCTGGATATTGTGGGACCCACAAAACATAGTACATTCATAGCAGAAGTTCTGCTAGAGACATTCCTCCTGATAAATCTAAAACTTAATCAATATATTTGACTTGCACATCCACTACAAACACCTTCTGGATGTTTCACTTCTTTCTCATTAGCAAGCACAAGGTCCAGTGGCAGATTACCATGAACAGAGCCCTAAGTTACTTGCAACACGAGTTCACTCCTTTAGTAAAGACATTGGTGATGGCTGAGACAAACAAGGTATAAAACAACAAAAATATCCTATTTAATTTTGACAAAAAGCAAAAGAGGGATCCTTCTAATGAATGTAACAACCCTAATCACTCTGGGAAGATGCCACTTAAGAAACTGAGCATATGAGAGGAAGGAAAGGCAGTCATTACAGCTGAGTTCACTGACAGATGAAATATACTTGAACTGAAGACCCCAGACTCAGTGTTGGGCAAGGAATTTGTTCATATTCACCCACAAAAACATGCATCCATTAATTTATTTCCTCATAGCAAAGAATTTCTGGCTAAGGTGGAGCAGAAGAGACTCACAGTAGCAGCTTTGAAGCACTCCAGTCCAGGCTACACTCTTATTTTATATCTCAGCTATTTTTCTCTCTCACTCATTCAACCTCTTTGATTGAACTGAAAATCTGGTGCATATCGTCTCTACAAGAAACTGGGACCTGCAGAGGTGCTTCTGATAATCCTTTCACATGTTTATGTGTAATTTTTGTATGACATGAATGTCAGCTTTAAACAAATAATAAGGACTATCACTTTTCAAGTTCATAATTTCTCTGTGTTGTTCAGCAAAAGTCAATTATTTAAGTGAAAAAAAAACATACGATGGAAAGGAAGGAGATTCATGGTTTAACACTAAGTCTCCCATCAAGGAGCATAAAATGATGAGGAAGAAACAGTGAGTATAACATAGTCAACTGTCACAGAAAAAAATATGGGATCATTTAACAGCACAGCACAAATCCATCTCTTTTTCTGTAAAAAGTACAAACACGTTAAAATCAGAAGCCTCCAGCACTGAGAATACAATTCCATTTCTTTCACTATCTTACAGGCAAAAATGACATCTGGAGGGTTGATTTTTTTCCTGAATCCTGATGTTACTTTGCAGAAGAGAAGAAAATTACAGAAAATACTTATAGAACTCATGATGATAAATCAATTCCAGGTCAGCCAAGACATCTTCCTGACAAAATAGGAATTTCCTTTAGAACATTTTCTAGTGGTTTTCCCCAACTAATATCAAAATAGCAACTCAATATTTCTCACTGTTTCTCTGAGAAGGATAAACTAATGTACAGGGTAATAGGTCTGACTGTCAGGAAGTCAAACTAAGCAGAAGACTCCTTGTCTCCTACCTATCCAAGTATTTTTCCATGACTCCTAAACTTTCCACTTTCAGCTCAACAAATAATATCTCTCCTGCATGAGTATTTACAGCTTTAAGTTACTAATCTTTCACCTTGAAAATGTCACTGTGATCTCCTGCTGCTCACTATTAGACTCCTTCATTCTTTGCTCATTAGTTGGTTCATCTTGATGTCCCTTGCTTATTTCATCACTCTTACTGTACTCTGTCTAGATAGATTGCAGGTAATGGCCGAAAGGGGAACAACACAACCAAATTCAGTTTTGCCAAAGCTTGTTATATAAGGTGATATTTCAGGATTTTCCTAGAGCCCTCTCCAGTTTTTCAGGGAAAAAGGCAGGAAAGCAGACATCAGTGCACGCTAATGTCATGCTACGCAGAATGACTGTTCCGCTCCCTCCTCATCCCTGTTCGTCCATGCAACAATCTCGTTGGTCATTTTGGCCCCCAAAAAAATTAGTTTAATCAATCATTCACCTTGGCATCAAGTCTCTCTGCGTCATATTTTGTTCCAGAACAGGTATTGCTACCTTCAACATATGTAGTATTTCCTTTTGAGATACCTAGTTTTATTGCACTGACGAGTTGATCTCTGCCTTATTTTTTCCTACTTTAAGTTATCAGCAGATTAGTACAGTTTTAATGTTGTTTTCTGACTTACTGCTAAACTCCTAAATAGACCATAACCCAGAATTTACCCTTACAGGAAACTTATAAGCAGAGTTAATTGACAACAATTTCTACAATGATTCCTATTTATACTTTTATTTTTAACCCACACAGAACATAATGATTTGTACCAGGCACTCACTAAAGTACGTATGTGGAGTTATCAGTTGAAGAACATGAAGGTGAAATGTCCACACTATGACTTTTGTCAAACTGGTAAACTCATTTAAAAAAATGACACTGCAACAAGAAGTCTTTTCAAATAAGCCCATTAGATTAACAAGTGATTATAAACTCTTTTCTAGTTCTTTCATCCTATGTCAGATGCTCTGTTATTTTTACTCAGACTGATGCTAAGGCAGCAATCTTTATATTGCCAAACAGTCTTATTTGTAGGAGTAGGGCAAACGTAATTAAGTACAGTTATCCAGTATGTCCCATTTACCCCTTTTAAATACTACTGCAGCATTAACTTTCTTCCAGTTCCCCAGAATTTCCTCAGCATCCTGACACCTACTGCATAATTTCAACATGGATGTCTTTCAAAGTTCCTTAAATAGTTCTTTCAAAATTCTTGAACACAAGATATCTTGACTAGTTGTTTTACAAAGTAGGCATTTTAATAACTGCCCTTTCACAACATTTTTGGGTTGTTAAGAAAGCTATTGCACTATTTCTATGTGACAGTAAAACACCAATTATTTGGTTTATTTTTTCCTAGAAGACAAATATTTATTGAACACTTTTTCTTTTTGTGCCTATTATTGACAAACGTACCACACATATCTATGACAGCTTCATATAATTGCTAAGATATTATTGCTATTAATGCACTTGGAAAATTTCCTTAGGCTCCCTGCTGCTTTCTTCTTAATTTCTTTTGCTTTCTTAATCTCTTGCTAAACTTTCAACTTTTCAACTTCTATTTATTGTAAGTAATGTCATATTTTTGTAATTTTTAATAGCATAGCATTGCCTTTCAGCTATAGGTTTTTGTCTTTCTAGCTGTTTACAAAAAGAACTCAATTTTTATTTGAATTTTTTTATCCACAGGTTTCCTGGGTTAGTGTGACAGTGTTTTAAATTCTGGGAGATTTACCGCTCCTGGAAGTACCAAGATACAGCACTTTCAAATGTTATTTAGGTATTAAAGTCCATTTATTTGAATGTCTAAGCTGAAGTACGTATCAGACCGTTTCCAACTTTTATTCTGTTTAAAAGAAAGGTGTATTCAAGCACAAACACTTCCACTTGTGGAACTCTTGACTTTCATTCCGAGCTCATTTCTTACCTCAATTATTTATTTGCTGAAATGGATGTAAAATATTACCCTAATAAGTGTTATGAGGATTTGGATTCAGATATTGTCATCTACTCAATATTTGCAAATATGGTCTCATGCTAGAAGAATGAAACCACCAATAGGACACTTGTGTTGAAGGCTTTACAACACATACACACACAAGGCTTTTTTCTCCCCTTACACACAACAGGCTACTTAGGATTTCATCCCGATCTTTAGCTGAATTTTACAGTCTCTAGCAGTCATCAGCAAACACATCAACATTTATTTTACGTATTAATTGTCCTTCAAGATAATTTTGTTCAATAGCTGGGGAAAGAGGCAATGTCATTTTTGTCACTGCCGTACAATGCTGTTCCAAACCTACTTCTGACATTTGATTCCAATCACAGTAATTCTTCCTCCTAGCCTGAGAAATTCCAGGTTTAGAAATTAGCAATTGCATTCCATCGCTACTGGCTTATTAGCCAGTCTTATCAAGTTGGCGGTAGGCAGTTGAATAACTCTTTCAGTCCTTGGTGCCTTGATTAATTGTATTCTCAACATCTTGACTCTCTGCTAAACAAGCGTTTCATTCCTCGCTTTTTAGTAATTTCCCTTGGTTGCTAGTTTAATACCACCAGAAAAAGTCTGGCCTAACAAGTCTAGAAGATTGCTTCTCTTCGAGTGAGTTGGAGGCCAGTCAAACCATAGTCTCTTTTCACCAGAGAATGTAGACATGCATTTCATTGACCCAAGTCTTATCCAACTTATCTGCCTAGCAGAATACTTACAGACTTGTTTGTTTGCTTGTTTGACTTCCTATACTGTTTTATATGAATGACATCTAGGAACATACCTTGTACCTTCTTTGGCACCATAACAAGATTTCCAAGAGTTAGTTATATTTTGAACAACTAAACCCAGTCATTTATGCTAGTACAGACTATATGTAGTAGTGTGCGCTAATTTACTTCAAAGAACCTTCTTAAATATTGCAACCTCATCTGGTATTCCATCCACCAGAGGCAGAATGCCACCTCCTTGATCACCTGCTGACTGCTGACAATCTTCTTGAAGGGTGGTAAGTGGATCACTCCAAAGAGCTTTTCACAACCCACAACTCCCTGTTCTAATATTCACTTGGATTGCCAAAGATTATCTGCAGTTTCCATGACATACTGAATGACTAGACATTTCTGGTTGTACAAAATTCCTACAGCTCTCTCTCCTGCTGCTCACAGCACGCCTGCTTCCTAACTGCCTCTAGTTACACAAAGTGCTGCTTTGTCTCTCATTTCCTCACCTTCTTTATTCCGTCGCTCAGTGGCCAGTTCCTTCCCTGGATAGTGATGTTTCCTGAATCATTTTGTGCAATCACCCTCTATCCTCCCCAAAGCTTTGTAGAGTGCATACTCAATCGTTCCTGCATTAAATACAGGTTTCTAATACAATCACCATGTTTCGCTTAAAAATTAAAGGCTCATTAAGTTCTGGCACCAAGTACAGTATGTTGCAAATTTCCATCCCTGTGCTACAGCTACTGGATAGAACTCACACAAAAATAAGTTTTGCCCATGCCATCTATATTTTTCTTACAAACCTCACCTACTGGATAAGACAGAATTAAGGTAAGATAAGATAAGAATATTGGACAAAATGGAATTCTTGGGTCCTCCTGTTGATACTACTTCCCTAACTTGGCATGCTGCTTTTGAATAGCAACTTGCTAATTATGACCTCTTATTCAGTATTCAGTACATCTACACCTACCGAAATAGATCTGAATTACTATTTTAATTGCATTTGAGAAACAGAATGCCAAAAACACTTCTTGAAATCCAAAAATATACCATCTACTTCATCCTCCTAATTTACTAATTACGTAGTGTACAAACGCACATACTCGTGTGCATATGTTGTCACATTAACTTAGAAAGATTTAACACAATAATTCAAAGGCTTTCCAAGGATCTTTGAGATGCACTGTTTGCGGGAACTCCATTCTGCTCTAGTTTTTACTTTCTCTTCTCTTTTCGGTCTGGGGTGATTGCTAGAAGAGGCACCTACTGCACTTCTGTTGGCTGTGTACAGACATGATACTAACAGCTAATACAGGCTGTACCAATGTTTGTTCTGAATAAGAAGGATTTGTCCATATGACCCACAACTTGAATGGCAATGAAATTTTGGTTGTCTTGGTAGAATTTCAGTTGTCTGAGCTACAGTCTTGCATCTGAAAATTGGCCATTCCTCGGATGACAATGAAAAAACGCACATCTCTGAGAGACAGCAGAACTCCTGAATTCTTAATCTGGAAACTTTTCTCCCTTTCGGCCTCCCCTCACGTTCATGGGGAAAGAAAAATACAAAATAATTTAAGAGAGGCATAACTCATGAAGAATATGGGTCTTCTTAGGTTCCTAAAAACTGGCCAAAACAGAGGTTCGAAATAGAAGAAAAGTAAAAAAAGACCAAACCAAAGCAAACCAACAACAGGGGTAAGTGAATCAAAAAGTGAAAAAAAATTTTTTTTTGATTCTTCAGAACGTTTTCTATTGTTTTCAAACCTCAAAACACTTTTTTAATTTTTCTGCAATATAAATGCTATCCATTCTAACGGAAAATTTTCCTCTCTCATCAGTTAATTTTTTTAGATATTTTCAATCTAGTTTACAGTCAGGCCACACTGTCCCTTGCCAAAACCACAAGGGTAGCGAGCTGGGGAGAGGAAGGATGCAAGTCTTTCAAGCTCATTTTGTGATTAGAGAAAAGGGATGTGAAATCTCACCCTGAGATACCTGTTTTACAACAAATTGCCAAAGGACCACCATCCTAGAGGGAATATAACTTGGGTGTTTGGCTTACATTAGATGTATAACTCTGAGATTAATAAAATTTAGGAGGATGTGTCCAACTCTTAACAGAGGCTTTCAAGCAGCTACAAAGAAGAACCAAGAATACCGGATGGAAATACGTTTTGTCTTCCAAGGGAACAGCACTTCAAAACTGTTGTGGTCTTTCACATAAATTTAAAGGAAGAAATATAATTGTTTTATTCCTGTAGAACAGCGCTCTTTAGAGGGTTTCTCAACTGCAGTTTAGAAGGAGATGTGTATGTGTGAATTCACACACGCGGATGTAACAGGCATAATCAGCCACAAGGGAAGGTGAAGGAAAACATGAAGCCTGTAGATGCAGAGACAATCAGAAATCTAAAGGGAAGGGCTCCCTCACAAGATTATTCGAAGCCTCTCTTTCTGCTGATGACTGCAAAATACTGAGCAGTGACCATTTTCTCATGGCATGTGTTTGTATGAAAATGTCAGTTCCCGGTATTAACAGGAAATATTAACGTCTTCCAAATAATCAGGTGGAAACTATTATAGCATTTTGTTAAGGTTAAAACCTGTCATCTTCACTCTGTAATCTACTTGGAGTTCTGAGTTTGTAACACTAATGCAGTAAAATGATACAATAACTAGCCAAAGAAAAATACTTTCATGCTCTCAAAACAGACTCTTTGCCATACTAACTGACTCACTTCTATTGAGCAAGTCAAAGCATGAATTTGGAACAATTTGGTTTGTGAAAAATGTTAAGATTTTGATTAGAAATGAAAGAAGACTTCTAAAATCAGTTTCCCATGAGACAGAATATCTAGTTTATATCAAATTCATATGCTGAGATGCTAAAAAAAAACCTGCCATAAGTTGTCCAGAGTAACCAATACAATTAGGTGAAAGAGAAATGAGATACCTAATTGCTAGAGACCTCCCCTATGGGACATGCTTAGCTACCAGCTTCAGGATGCCTTTGCATTTTGTGGCCTGTGGCAGGAGCTCTATGTCCCCACTCTTTATCTTCCATTTAACAGCAGTGCAACATTTTGCAGCAAGAGAGGAATTGTGTGCTAGCAAGAAATGAAAAGAAATATAATTTTCAAATCCAGGTTTTGATTGAATTATTACAATTAATATGGCATTGATCCTGTAGAATTCAATTTAGCAAAAAGAAAATTATTTTCAATTACTTGATTTCACAAACATAAGTGGAGAGGACAAAGGTGACTTTAAGCTGTTCTTGAGCTGCTTTGATCTTTGAGATTGCTTTATGCCCCTTTCCATCCTTGTTTTACCAGTAAGAGCCTTAGAAATCCTCTAAATCTGTGCACTGCTCCAAGAATCCCTCAGGGGCTGCTCTACTCTCAAAGGCTATCCAAGCACAAAGGCACATTTCCTGCACTTCTTTTTCCTTGATCTACTTTTGACACAAGGATGACTGCCAACAGCTCCTCATCATCTAAGGATTCCCCTTTGAGTACTTAACCCCTGCACAGCAGAGTAAGTCAGCTGTAAGGATGCTCCATACATCATTAAAAGTAGGTTTTTTTAGATACACACCTTTCCCTGGTAACTGTTCCCAGTAAGGAAGAGAGGCTTTCAGGGCACAGCATTGTCTAGCAGAGACACTACTCAGGAGCAGGATTTTCATTCCCGTCTTGCTGTTAACTCTCTGAGTCACTGTGTATAACAACACAAATGATGGGATCAACCTCCTGGGGAAGGTGCTTTCAGCAAAACAAAGGAAAACTCTGATTCAAAGACTTGATTACTGTAGCCTTATAAACGCTCCCGGTTCACCTGGAGAAGAAAGAACTGTCACAGCCAGCACTAATCCTTCTCCAGGGTTTTTGGCCATCAAATCCTACAAGCTTTTCTCCAACATAAAACTTCTGATGAATCTGTTTTGAGATTATTCAGGGATCAGAAACTGACCTGTACATGGCAGGTAATTCCATCCTTTTGCAACTTCATATCAGAAGCAGTGACATCTGCTAGTTTCATTAAAACCTACTAAAATCCACTCACTGCTGAAAAGCACCAGTGAATTCTGCAGCACCGAGAGGGTACTAGTAACAGAAGAAAAATGCCTAAAAACTTGCACGCTCCCAGATGGTTCCCATGTTAATACTCGAAGCTCCATGCACAGACTGTATGCAAAGTTCTTCTCGATAGTTCGGCTTTGCAGAGGGCACATACAGTTGGGCACTGTGTCCCCATATACAAATGCAATGTTCACAGGCACAAAGTCATTTGCACAAATCTGCCCAGCACTGAAACAAGAAAAACAATTCATCCCTTTTTAACAATGAGAATACACTCGGGTATTAAATTAAATAGAGGATATATAAACCAACCAGCTCGATATATACAGTTGTTTCCAAAACATGGCAGTAATAAATGCAGCCAGTTTGGGAAAGTACCAGATGGTATGTTTAATGCTGAAAAAACCCCCATGTTTAATCAAAAAAAAGGTCAGTCCAATACACATAATACACATAATCTGTAAATAGTAAGTACCCATTTCCTTTGACCATATCAATCTTTAAGAATATTGTTTGGTAATTTCCTGCTATTGGGCATACTGTGTTTTCTCTTCTAAACCACAAAATCCTCCTTATGGAATCAGTAGTAATCATATAACACTGAACTTACTCTAGCTCCTTTTCATTCATCATCCTTACTAATGATTGATAGCCTTATTAAAAAAATTAGGCTCTCCTTGCTTTTATCTATAATTTTTTAAATTACTCTCCTTTCTGCTTCCTTTTAATGAAAAGTAAAGAGGGAAGAAGAATGAGTTACGTTGCCCCTATAGAAAGATGAAAGACCGAACGAGCTGCTAGTTAGTTGCTTTTACTCATCTCTTTATCTCTTCAGAGGCTGCCCCAGAGATGATTTTCATCTCAACACAAAGAGGGGCAAGGGGTTAGGAAAATAAATAAATAAATCTATCAAAAAGATAACTCATAGGTGTTGCAGATTCATCATTAGATAAATTACTATGTAAGCCCCAAAAACCACTCCCTCACCCAAAGCAACTTTAAAAAGAAAATAAATAAACAACCCATACATTCACATACAACTTGAGCAGAGTGGCTAACAAAGAGGGAGGAGATGCAGTGGCACCAGCTATTTGATTTTTTTCCTAGGAGACTGTGGAAAATGGTGTTAAATTATCAATTCTATAAGGACACCTATGTGGCTACATCTAATTTTGAGTTGGTACATGAAGAGTCTCTGTAAAGAAGGCAAAAATTCCTGCAACAGGAAAAGCTCCCAGTTCTTGTCCTCCTAGTGCTGACATGTAGTCTGGTATTAGAAGCACGATGTGTGATTTAAAGTACTGATTTGAGTAGGAAAGTGTAAGAATGAGAATCAAAACTCTTATTCTAACATAGCACAAACATGCCTGATTAAAAAAAGCATCCAGAGAAGGAGTGGGCAGTAGGTACAGAGCATAGGGTGTAGAACAAGAGAGGTGCTAGAACAGGGATATTCCTGGTTGTCTTTGGTCTGATACTGGTATAGAACCATTCAGAAATGGTTCTTATTATTACAAGCTACTACTATTAATGTTACTTTTGAAGCAGAGTTTCACACTAACAACAGAGCAAAACACTGCAAACAGCATTTGGATTATTGTAGTTACAGCTGTTATGGTCATTTTGATTAATTAATTTAAGTAAAAATTTCAAATGCACCAACATGAGCTGAGTAAATAACAAGTATTTTGATGTGATAGTTATTTCAACATATCATTCATCACTTAGCAATTCAGATTCACAAAAGAGAGGAGATTGCAATTGTTACTATTGTTACTGCCCATGCTTGATGCCTTTACACATAAAAACACATGAACTGGTAAGTAGTTAAAACACTTAACATGCTGAGAAACCAGAACAGCAAGGCTTTACCAAGAATGTCACCCAGTTACCCAGCTACCAGAAGTGGATATCAGAATTTCCAAGAGCCAATCAATAGTGAACTTTAATGGGCAACAACTGTACAGTTTACATTAAAAGCAAGTGTCCGGAATTCTTAAAAGATTGTTCAGAACCAAAAAAGCCAAAGGACAAAAGACATCTATTTTTCTTGTAGCATCTAGAATGCTAAATACCTTTTGACACATGATGATCCAGACGGTCAGTCAGCAGCTGCCAACCAAAACACTTGTCAGTTCCAGATAAAACCCCCAACAGAGATGGAAGGAGTAAGGGATCAAGAAACTTTGTGAAACCAAAGTCCAGATAAGTTATTGGTGTAAATGTAGAACTAAGCACGCTAACACACTGCTTTGCCAGGTCACTTCCCTGACTCCCCATCTTGACCATCTGGTTCTGCATTCCACAGAGGGCTAGTGTGCTAGTCTGTGAGTAAGAAGTTTTATTCACACTGTTCAAAAAACAAGAAAAGTAGCAATGATCAGTAGGATTAGTTGTTAGTCATCTCTTTCATCTAACAGGCTTGCTACCTAGGGACCAGGACGAAAATTGGTCTTTTATCATCTATTTCATGAAATTTCTTGTTTATCTCAGACAGATTCACTGGCAAGATTCCTACTGTTTCTCATGAAGCATCAATGATAGTTTGAACAGAATATCTGACTTCAAAATATTTCACAAAAATACAGCTGCAATGTCAGCCCTTTTTGTCAATATAGAAAAGCATACCAGAAAGGTAACATGACCTAGACAAGAAATAAAGAGTAAGGGCTGTTAAAGTTCAGGGAAAGAAAAAGATGTGTGCAACAAGAAACTTGTTATCCAAACACGTGTGTTTCTATAACCAGGCGAGGAATGAGAAAAACAACCAATGTTACTGTTTTGTTTACTTTTTTCCTTTTCCCTACTTGGTCACCCTCATGTGAAAGTCACTCTGGGCTCTATGACTTCAAAGGATAATATCTCATACACAAGGAAAGATACCTTTGCCATTTGACTTGTAATTTAATATTATGATAATGTTTTCTTTTAATGAAAGAGCAGAGAGTGTTTATTTGAAAGTTGGCTGCTGGCCACCTCTTTTTAAGCTATATGAGACTGTGGTTTCTTCGAGCTGTGTGAAACATCTGTTATGAAATTCAGGAGGTAAAGAACAACCCTCAAGACCTGAAGAACTGGGTCTAATTTTCAGCTCTTCCATAGATTATTAACAGTTTAAGCATGGGCAGAAGCTCTGATCAATGATACATTCCACATAGATAATGCGGATAAAATAGTATCAGGCTCTATCCAGTGCAGAGGAAGGCAAATTCCCAGGTCACACCTCACATTCTCAGACAAAAGATAATGAAGAAATACCACTACAAATAAAGATGCATGGAGGGAGGAGGAATAAACACATATGAGAGAAGAGACAGACACAACTGAATTGCACTCAAATATTAAAATCTTTTGGGTTTTTGTCTTTTGGGGGTGGGTTGAGTTTTTTATTGTTGCCGGAGAAAGTAGCTATCAACCTTAGGTAATACCCATTATTTTGAGAATACGTCACTGGACTCCCAAAGCCAACAGTATTCATTTGTCACAAGCTATGCTCGCAATTCCTGCTTTACCAAGCAGAAGACTAGATATGGCACTTCCTGGAAACTACAGAACATATCGAGAGTGTTAGTGGTAGGGTATACTTAATAAAACTGACTGCTGTGTTGTACAAAGCTATGTTCTCATCCAAGAGCCCCATTCCTTAGATTCTCATTTGCTGGCAGCCAAAGACCCTATACCTTGGGGTAACCTCATAAGGGAGTACAAGACCACTGTCTTTTTAGAGGAGCAGCATTTGCATTTTTCAATACAGTACTGACTTCCTCAGAATTATTTTGCTCAGAAGCCCCCTCCACCACTCTTTATTAAACCCAGTGACAGGGGAAAAATACACCACACCATATTTATGGTGAGCTTCCACATAAGAAGGCAGTATCTGAGTATATATTGTTACTTACAGTTCACACATTACTATAAATTTTATCAAGACATATTGCTGACCGTGCATGTGAATATGCATACGTGTGAGCCTGAATATACTAACAACTGAGATTCTATTACTTTTGCTTTGTGCACAAAAGAAAGTAATGAAAACATGTTGTTAAACAGAGACTAATTTTAGTCATGATCCATTTTCCCTAACAGATAAACTGACCTTTTTTGTACCAATGCAATGTCATGCCTGTTTTTGGAGTTAGGAGAGCCCTTTTGATCATTTATTAAAACTCCAAAAGGCATTTTTATGACCAGAATCTTTGACCTTGAACATGTGCCACTACAACTTGAGTCTTGCTAGGAGTTTAGGTAGCAGGCTTCAGATCCAAGTGATTTTCATACCACCCAAGAGCAATCCCCACACATCCTGAACAGCTGTTCTACCTGTCATGTGCCACCAATGTGCCTGACAGGCAGACTGTTTACTTCTGTAAAGCAAATAAACAAAGGAAGGGGGGGAAAAAAGCAGACCAAAATCTAAGTAAAAATGGCAACAGGTAATCAAAAGACTGTATTCCAAAAGGTTTGTATCGTTAAAGGGGAGATAAGTTTTTATACTGCAAAATCGTATTTTAGAAATTGTAAACACTCTTTTTCTACTGCGTATTCTACTTACCTCTTGCTCTTTCCTGCTCAAAAAAACCCCTTACCTGCTCTTTTCAAAGGGCCAGGGGCTGCAACACATCCTTATATGAAATAGTATGTGCCTCACAATAAGCAAAGGCTTGCCTAGATATTGATGAATGTAAGAAATGAAGCAGGAATGAGTTTTAATGGTGATACAAACTTTTGAGGCATGGCAAACTTGTTCTTGCTGGGGATACTTTGCCCTAATTCTGAGAAAAGAATATGTCATTACGAGGAATCTTAGGAAATATCAGCTGCATGCAAAGTACAGTGGTCCTGCAAAGTACAGAAATCACATTTCTTTTCTTGCTTGAAATCATGACCAAAGACATTCACTGCTCAACATCATGCACTGAAAATGCTCCCCCAGGAATATAAAAGGAGAAGGAATATACAGGATACACTCCTCTAGATCTGTGAGAAAATGGCTCTCAATTTTACACCCAGTTGTGAAAGCTTGGTTTTGGCCATGTATAGAAAAAGACACTAAAGCTACTTGATTTGCTTGACCTATTGGAGGAAAAATGCAGTTATTTTTAAAGGAAAGGATATACTTTTCTTCTTCAACAGACAATTTCATCCTTTCTTCAGGATTCTTCTCTAATTCCTGCTAATAATGTTCATCATGTGTCTGACAGGCCAAGAAGTTCTCTCTCCCTCCCAAAAGTGGTGGCCCTTGTTCTGCCACATCCTCTGAGGCCATAATGCTTTTAATTGATTGTTTTTCTCACTTCCTTTTCTTAAGAATGCTTTTAAAGTGACTCTACAATCTATGCACACTCAACCACCACTTCAGTTACCTTTCCCGAGATACGTGTGTGTGAAAACCCATTGCTTTATATCTTGGGCTCAAAACCCCTCAAGCAAGACAGGAAAACCTGAAAATCTTTATTTCTCAATTAGTTGGGGTTTTGTATTGTTTTTTGATTTGTTGGGTTTTTTTCCAGAGGACTGATAAAAGTAGCAGGTATTGCAAATGGAAGAAATGCAAAATAAAGTCAATCATGTATCCTAAACCTTCTCAAAAAGATATCCCCTCCCACTTAGTTTGTGAGCTCTGTTATGGTGAATCAACAGAGCAGACAAGCCAATGACCATGAAAAGAAGGTTCATGATGGAGAGCTTTCTGCATATCTGCTTCATTCATGAATTGCACACCAATGTTAGATGGATTAGAAGCAAAGAGAGGCCTCTGCCTTAAGACAAAAGAGAAAAAGTCACAATCTGTTGGTGGTTGTAAGACAGCATCCTGTCTTGATGATTTTTGCATTCAACACATACTCCAAGACCGAATAAAGGTTCTTCTGCCCATTATTCTTCTGCCATTCCCAGTAAAACTGGGCTACTTGACACCAGGAAGGAAAAAAGCAGATCAACAAACATCCAATTAAGCTTGCAGCTCATATGAAGGGAATCAGCAAACACCATAAAAGCACGTCTTACTTTTTCAAAGTGTTATGCCATTAGCAGAGACATTCGTGGAAAATATCATTGTTAGTTTTAGATCCTAAGTCTGCTTTTTCTTTAGAAATCAGTCTAATAACTGAACTACAAGAGCAAGGAAGGATGACCCCAATTTCTTTATTACGTCAAAAAAATCAGGGCAGGCGACATGCTGCACAATTAGTACTTCATTCCCATGCTGGTAGGACTGGTATATAGGACAGCTTGTTTGGAAAGTTTTAAATCAGCATTTTAGAAATTAAAAAGAGCAATTTCCTTTCAGCATATTCCATTAAACAGGAAGAATCTTCGCATGAGGGATACTGTTACTTAAGCTGTCCAAAATTGATTTCAGATGTTTAGAAAAATCAAGCTAGTGAAAAGAACTCATACTATTACTTTTTGTTGCTCCCACAAGCAGAGCACATGTTTCAGTTACCCACTTTAGTACCCACAGTACTGCAGCAGCCTTTGTGGCAGAGTTCAAACCAAATCACCTTTTAAGGAGGAAACTATCGTTTTCAGGTAGAATGATACAATCGGTATATGGAAAAGAAATTAGTCTTAATCTTTGGCTCTTACACTTGGGCTGGGTCAGAAAACCAGTAAGACAGCTCTGCTCGATTGCCACAGATCTGAGTTCAGCATCACTCTTGCTTTTTTTCGCATTTCCTTCACTCCCAGCACAGATTGAATGTTCTATGGTCCTTATTCATCTAAATTTCCATGACAGGGCTGCCTGGATTTGTGGCAGTTTGTATTCAATAACCCAAGGGACTCAATGGATTCTATAGTCCTCTGTTTTTCACAGCATGCTTGCCTGCTCAAGTAAAAGTGGTGAGAGTAAGTCACACACTTGATGACTCCTTGCCTTGGCAGGCTACACCACCATTACATAAGTCCACGTAGTCTGGCATGAACACCAAACCAGACAAAAAGTCATGAAGAAATCAGGCTATAAGGCTGCTTTCACGTTAGTGACACAGCAACGCTTTTCAACGTTCTGAATATTCTCAAGCAATAAACAGTCAAAGCGCCCTCCTAGACAGATCGCATATTTCTGTTTCCTCCAGAATAGACTCTCATCTATAGACTTTTGCCTCTCTACTGAAATCCAGCCTTAATTCCCACCCACAGATGACATTATTGTAGCTTTCCCTTTGTTCTGACTCCTTAGCACACTGTATTCACTCACAGCCATTTCAGGATTAATTAACTTTCACTGAAGAATCCTGTTAAAGATAAAAGCTTTTGACTTCCAACCAAGTCTGCAAATATGTGGATTTGATGAGTCATTTTGAACAACATTATGATATTTCAGTCAAGCTAAATGTTGGGGGGTTAGATATTATTTTCTTTAGCTATTTATATTTCTGATAACTCAGTTCACAGTACAGTAAGGATAGGTTTTATGCATATGAACTGACATATTTAAGAGATTTTCTAAAATGAGTGACTGGCAGTTTGTGGGTAATTACCTGTTATTAGTTAATTTTGGATTTGTAATGAACAAACTGCTACCTAGAGGGTCTTACTTCCCTGATGCTTGATGTATTGTGCAATATGTGGAAACAAAGGATTTAATTTAAAGAGTACCATATCTTTCAAACATCAGAGCTAAATTACATTTTTTTCCCTGAAGGTTTCTGGGTTTTAAAGAGCAAATAATAACAAAACATAGACTTATGCCTTCTGCACAGATTGTCTCTCTAAAAATTAGTAAGTAAATATTAAGAACAAATATATAAACATATCACTAGGCCAAAACCAGTTTAACTTCTCTAAATTAAAATTTAACTATAGCCAAGTCTAGGTCACAAAGAATTTGGATCAATAAATCAAATAAGTTAATGGTGATGTCTTACATAATCAAATTCTGAAATCATCAAATGAATGCATCAGCTAATCAAATCAAATCACAAGGTTAACAGACAGAATTGCTTTTCATCAATCCTCTACCAGGAGATTAAAAGTGATGGCTGTTTGCCTTTGATATGAAGCTGCACCTTGGTTCTGATCTAGCATACTGGTCTTGGTTCAGCTACTGTGGAACATGATGTGACTTTAAACCCTTAAACAAGTTTTAAGAGAGTGCAGAAAGCTTCTTTCTTGTATCACATCATTGTTAAACAAACTATTGCTCTGCTGAAAGAGGCTGGTAACTTCCAGTGCTAGCTCTGGATAACTATTCTTCTCCTGCTTACTGATTTCCACTATCCAGCTCTCATTTACATGCAGGGAACTATTAACAGCATTATTTCCCACCACTTCAGTCACGCTCACATTCTACATATTTCTGTTGGGTAATGAACAAGGAAGTTTCTATGCTTCAAAGTTGGAGGAAGAGAGAATGAGACTTAAGTCTGGGGGTTTTTGCTTTGCCATCTTGGAAGCTTTGATGCAGGTGAGCGCAGTTACTGGCAGCAAACAATGCAGTAGCTTGTTACAGAAACAAAAACTGGTAGTAAAATGAGATTACTCTTCTCTAAATGGGGAGGTGTCCAAACGACATGATCTGTCTAGAGGCTTCTTGTATAAACACTGGGAAGAGAAGAGTACCTCTAGGCAGCAGTTCATTGCATGTCTGCCAGTCATGGGTTAGTGACAGAATTGAATCCTCTCTGGACAGGCTGGCATTAATCCCAGTGTCTCAGGACCGAACCATTACACTGATATAGCCAAGGCAACTGTTTTCACTTCTCAGTCACTCAAAAGTAAACTGGAGATATTTTTCTGCTCAATACAACTGAATCGTGAGAAGGAGCCCCTCTTCCTAATAACTTTATTTTTACAAAAAATAAGGTTATTTTCCCAATACAAAAGACTGGGATGGACTTCCATTTACTCAGGGATTCAGAAGCCCTGTTATATCGTAAATCCGCAGACAGCTAAGTGACTTCTGCATCCCAGAAATAGTGGGTGTGGTCTAATTCTCTTGTAAAAAGCATACTTTTGACTGCCTTAACTTGAGTTTTAAAACAACAAACAATATTTAAAAACAACAAAACCACAGCACTTTGGCATTTGTCTTTCAAAATTTGGCCTGGCTCTCCACAGAGAACCTCAATGACAGTGGCACTGTCAGAAGAGCCCATGGTGCAATGAGCAGCCATGAATGTTACAAAAGCCTTATTCAACTGGGGTGAACAGAAGACAATGTCAAGGATGCTCCTTTCCTCCTTTCTTTGGAGTAATCATTGGATAGTATAGACAGCATCGTCTTGATTTAAAAGGATCCCGGAATGTTCACAGCTGTAACCCACAGCCGAACCATTGCTTTCCATTCCTTACCCAAACTTGTACAGTCTCTACCTGCAGAAAATAAGCAACCTCCCTGAAACCTCATATGCATGTTCACACACCTCTTAACCACCATCCTATCACTGCACCTGAGAAAATAAGGGAAGTAGAGAAAGCCTCATCTGATTTACGAGAGAATAAATTTTGCCCTCAGCTTTTTCAGTGTCATTTAATTTATGTAAATTAAAGTTTACCCAGAAGCATTTGGATAGAAATTATTCCAATTCAGTCGCAAGTAAACTTGAATAAGAGCTAATAAAAAGAAACCTTTCCTGCTTATTTCAAGAAGACTAACATCCACTATGGGCTAACACTGCTAGGAATTTAAGGTAGATTCCAGAACTGGCTACATATTTCTTAACCTTGGTATTTACTTATAATGGCAACAGGTACACTGATGAAAGTTAGAAGTTCCTGTCTTTTTCTCAGTAGTAAATTGGGTGCTGAAGCTGAGATAAGATATTTCTGATTGCGTGCTATATTATGTATTCGCACAATCATTTGCATACTGTCATTAAACATTCAGCAATTTCACAGTGCTATGCACAGTACATTTTTATGCTTGAAATTGTGGCCAGTTGCATAAAATACTCTCTTAAACATCCATATTCGATAATTTTCTTTTTATTATGGTGCCATTTTCTCCAGAAATGGGTACTGCTGGAAATAGCCTTATTTCCAAATCTTCTACCTAAACTTGTTCCCATCATTCAAACAGATTTCTTCCATGAGTAGAGAAGCAGGCCTAGGGGTGGGGACAGAGACAATGGGGCACCTCTCATTATATGATGCTTCTGGAGCTAGACATCAGCCTAATCCCTTCCAACCACCAAAGTTCAAACGCATGCTAACCCTTTCATGATTTAATAGCTTGTCTGTTTTCAAGCATGCTTCTAAGACAACTTATGATCTCTACTCTCAGCAAGTACTTTTGCAATATTATGTTCAATTTCTGAAGTGCAGATGCTGCTACAGTATCTGTAACAAAGGCTTTGTGTGTTTAGTGATTTCTACCCATAAACAAACTCCGTTCACTTGGTCTTAAAAGTTTTCCTTCCTTGGTCTGGTCACAATCTTATTTTGGTGTTGTCAATGCTTAAAGAATCTATTTTTATTAAGAAGTGAGCAGTCAATACCCTATGTTCCATTCAGTGCTTTCTGTTAATTTCAAAATTACCCCACTTACATAGGTTTGATGAAAAATAGTAAAAAACCCTCATTTTTTTATTTCATCAGGCACATTAAAACCCTCTCCTGCTATCTAGACTCCTTTGTTATGGAATTTTGATTATTGTAACCTAAGAATGAACATGCTTAGATGCTAAGATGCTCTGCATTGTTGTCTCCTCCTTTTAAGGCTTTTTTGCTAATTCAGCTGCTTCCTTAAAACCTATGTATTTTTGCAACATTTCTATCACAAAGTATAGTGGATGCTGTCTAACCATTCTAAGGGTTTTTTTGGTGACACTTTGCAGCACAGAATTAAACATTCATTCTTTTCGCATCAGTCAAGAATTAACATTCACTCCTATATTGTGCATCTTGTAGTAATCAGACAACTGGAGTTTTAATACTCCTTAGTGGCTCACACAATTCCAGTATCTATTTGATCACATATGTAATAGCTGTAACTGCTAGCTATCAAGTCTACCAACATTTTTTATTAACCCCTCACCCTCTTCTTTGCTGAAGTATGCACAAAACTTCCTCAACTGATTTTAAGAAGTCATGGTTGCTGCTTTTATTCTCATGTGACAGTAATATGTATCAGATAACCACAAGGATATAGATGAGTAATAAAATAACCACTGCACAGAAATTAAATAAGTGAATGCCTGCTCTCTCATATAGAGAAGAAAGAGAATCAGAGGTCGTCCAGCAAGGTTAGAAGTATCAAATTATTAACAGATATCCAGTGAACCAGCAACTGGTATATCTGTCTCTGTAATTAGTTTCTGGGTACGCACCTTTTCAAAACCCTTGAGATACAAGGGAAGCTGCTATGAGATTATCAATCTGCATAGGAAAGGAAAGGTTGTGTTAGAGAAAAGAGATGAATCAGTGACACTCTATATAACATCACTGGTACCTCAGACATGGGAGGTCTGAATGCACATGGCTTAATATTAGGTAGCACAGAGCACAAGAGAGAATAAAGACATGGATATTTACTAAACAGAAATCATAAGTTTCTCAGTAATAATGCTGAAAAAGCAAATTATTCCATTAACAGTAGATTCTGTATTTACAAGGTAAACACCTCCCCCTGCCTCCAGTACAAAAATGCCATATAAGAATGTAAGAGCAATACCTCCTCAGGCATAAATGGTTTAAAAATCAAGAGCTCTGGACAAAAGTCCTTAACAAGCTGGCTGGAGGTACCTCTGCCATAACACTAGTCTTAGAAAATTTCAGAATGCTGAAAGTATCTGAGTCTGAAAAGAAAATGAGTGTTTTCTTGACATCTAAAAATGGTAAAAGGGAACCCAAGTGATATGCTGGATCCTGATTACAATCTTGAGGAAAATAATAGGAAAATTGTACTATGTTTGATTCATTAACAATAGAAATACAGCTAAATACACAATGTTTCATGGAATAAAAGTTTGTCTTAAACCCATCTTATTCTTTGGAGACTACAATGGCATTGTGCACATGAACATTTCCTTCAGCTCCTAAACTCTTTTTAGTTTTCCCAAACCCTAAATTTACAACTAACCCACCAATTTAAAACCACATCTGAAGCCGGTGATTTTCTAACAACAAAGACATACTCCACTAGCTTTCCAAAACATAGCAAAAAAATTACTTCTGAGATATTTTGGGGTAAATCTGTACGAAAGTGCATTCTTGCTTACTTCATGATTTTTCTTTTTAGTGGCATTTGTTAGTTTATTTTTTGGTATTGTATTCTTTACAATCCACTGTGTGGTACAGATACTAAAGAACATGCTAGGTCTCCAGGACCAGGAAGTGTTAGGGCAGCAAGCTCCTGCCTTCCCTGGTGATATTCAGATACTTTGCATGTAAGAGAAAAGAATACTAAACTGATGTCCTTTGACAGGGACCTTCTAGGTCTGTTCATGGACAACGAGTTTCAGAAGCATAGAACCTTTGCATTTTCTGTTTCTTATTTTTTAAGAGAATTCTTTGCCATCATATTCAAAATACTTTGATCTGATCACTGACATTTATGTACTCTTGTTTACAGTCCGTATGCCAGGGAAATGCAGCTCATACAACCTTAAAAACTGCTAACTTTCCTTCTAGTGCCCAACCTATTTTTCTCAGTAACTTGCTTCATCCTACTTTTCCCTTACAACACAAGCATTTCAACTCTTAATTTAGCTTTCCAGTTAACATATCGGATTTATATAGCTGTATTAGAGCTTGTAGTCTTGTGGTTTTCCTTTGTCAGAAAGCACCATGTTTCTCAAATCATATTTTCATATGAGACTACAAATACAGGAGTATTTTACTGAACTTCATCTAGCAGTATGCCTAGTACCAGCACTTGGCAGCAGCTATATGGAGCAGCACGGAAGGTTCCATCCTCCATAATTTCTCTGCAACATTGCCAGGAAAATATGGAAGTACTGCCACAAGCCTCCTCTCAGTATTTGCCAAATTCCTTTCCAGAAGGAGAGATTCCAATTGCTCCACGTCAAAATTTAGTTTTCATAGGCATAAGTTGCTAAAAGGTAGGATGCACTGTACTGTTAAGAGATTAAACTATTCTTACCATTAATTGTCCAGTAAATATATAAGAGTGGGATTTATGACTTCAGACACCTAATACTTGGGTGTTAAATCTGAGCTAGTTAACAGAGAGAGGAAAGCATTACAGGAAGAGTCTAAAACACTAGCTTAAACTACTCACTTACTCAATGGCTCAAGCTGGCCAAAAGGAATTTTATTGCCAGTGCCATGCAGTGAATTGGTTTGTCACACATTCACTTTGTACCTCTGACACGACAGTAAAAGACTGATGCCTGAATCAACCCATAAATGGCTAAACTAGGTTGCAGAAAAGTACAAAGTTAAAAACTGAACTTTCTGGCTGCATCCCTTGCATTCTTCATGATCAAGAGCCTGGATTAAATTCCCCAGTGCATTACCAACACTGGGGTTTTTTCTGTTAGGGCCCAGACTGTCATCTATAAAAAGAGGGCAGAAGAACTTTTAATCCTGCTCATTTTTTGATGCATCCTGTAAGTTCTTCAGGGTTACATCCTATTCCTTTTCTCCATGACACCAAAAAAGAGTCAGGACGTAGAAAAGGAAGAGGATGTTTATATTATGCTGTGAAGGACTCTGGCATCACCCAGCAACTTTGAAGAATAATCCTGAAGACAAAAGATACAGAAGAAGGACCAGATCCCATCCCGGAGTCACATAGCATAAAAAGAATGGTCTTCAATGAAATAGATATCTAGGGAGTAATTTGAAGTTAAAAATAAATTCTACATGCAGTCCAGGGAA
Source organism: Pseudotriccus pelzelni (assembly GCA_035584735.1). NCBI lineage: Eukaryota > Metazoa > Chordata > Aves > Passeriformes > Tyrannidae > Pseudotriccus > Pseudotriccus pelzelni. The sequence goes on from JAWMRA010000161.1 coordinate 25,805,770, forward strand.
ATGCAGAGTTTTATCAGCACTGGCACAGCCTCCAGCTAAGGAATCAGCAAATGTGGAAGAAAAAGAGCTCACATAACATCCACTCAACTATGACTAGGTAGATCACTAGACTGACTGCAGTGAAAAGTGTTTCTAGTTAATCTGCACTGACCCCTACCTGCCTACTGCCCAGGATATTCCTGCTTACTGAATGGAGAGAAGGGATAGAAATCATGTCAAGGAAGAGACAAAGCAGTATCATGAAACCCAGTCATGACAATTAGCAAAGAGTCATAAAGAAGCAAATGTTAAGCACATGTGATTAGCTGAAAATCAGAATGGAGACCCCCCTAGATCAGACATCTATTGATTTCCAAAGGAACCCTGCAAGGTAGGTTATGACTAAAACAAAATATTTGAATTGAGAAGAGGGATGGAAAGGAGGGATGAGCTGTCTGAAGCTTAATAAGTGACTAATTTTCCAATTTTATGTGTACTTAAAAACATGTATTTAATTAGAGACGCAAATAAAAAAGTGTAAGACATGCAAATAATATAATTATCAAACAAGAGGACCGTTCACATTTTTTTTAAATCTCAACCCAACACTTGGTAAAGCAAGAATGGATTTTTTTTCTTTTGCTTTTAATGACAGAAATTATTTTAGCACCACAGGCTGCTATTCCAGCCTCTCTCCTGAAATGGTCATGTCTACATGAATTATAACTAAGAAATTGGAAGTATGTTTCGCATGGTCTAACACAACTGACAAAAAATGCACCATAAATAAATTACAAACCATGCCACATTAGTCCTAAATGCCACAGATGTATACTGCAAGGGAGAATTAAACACACTCAAAAAGCAACAGATCAGTAAAAATACCAGAAAACTATGACCATGAGACAAAAAGAGACATGAGGATGAGGAGGAGCTACTAGGTGATAGTTTTGTATCATCACAACACACCCTTTCAGAAGTAGGGAGCAGACATCAGTGCACCTGAAGTACTGAGACAGCTCCACACGGTCATGGTGTGCTACAGCCCAGAGGGAAAAGAGATGGGCCAAGTAGAGTGTATAAAAGGGAAGTGCCAGGGGACACAAGCTGCCTGAAGCTACGCTGACATGACTTTGGCCCCAAGTATACTGCAGCTGAGCAGGTCTGTGCACAACTACAGAAAGCAGTGGCAAGAGGCAGGAATTGTGGGAGCCCCAAGTTACAAGGTAACCTCAAATTCATCAATACAGACAACCTGAAGACAATTATAGTGCTGGGGCAGGCAGGCATCATTTCCAGTCCGAGTCAAAAATCAGGAAGGTAAAGAAAAGGGCTCAGCTAGAGGGAAGAGTATCTCAGGAATGGATAGCAAGGACCAAGGCCTTCCTAAACAGTAACAGGACAAAAAGAAGTGGGAGGCTGATTAGAAATCCCAGTTGATGTTCTTTGTCAATGAGGCCTGACAGGCCACAGTAGCATGAAAGAATATCACTTTCTAGGGTATGTATGAGGTTGGTAAAAGCTTTGTTGGAAAGAAAAGCTGTGAACTGACAGGGACCTTGGGGGATAAAAGGTAAGACTTGGAGTATTCATCAGGAAATGAATCTCTGCAGATACGGCTAGGATGCTAACTCAAATCACAGCAGCAACATAAGCAGTCCTCTTAACAGTGAGACCATTTAATAAGGATGGAGCCCTGATGGTATGCTGAACATTAAAAAGAGTGATGTTTTCATTGTTCACTGTTTCAGAGCATCATGACAGCCAATCCTTCATGAAAGGTGAGTCTGAACAGCATTCTAAAATCTGCACAGCTCTCTTGTGGAAAGGATTAGGATTAAGCTCGTTCACACTGTCCAAACAGTTGCCATCTGGGAGGTGAGTCTCCAGTAGGAATACCTTCACTCACAGCCAGTACAATGAAACAGGTGCAGAACCTTTTCCAAACTGCAACTGGGATTACCGTTGTGAGCAATGAACTTCGTTTAACAGATTCCCAGTGGGTGGGACAGCCCTGGTATTTAGGACTTCCTGAAAGGACTAAAAGTCAGGCATGGCTTAGACTACCTTATGGCTTTTTGGCAACTTGTTTCTTATTTTCAAAGACACTTTTGTCATTTGTGCCAAGACCTGAACTTTATTTTTTGATCCAAAAAAATCACCTTTGTGTTGAAAAAACATGGCACAGTTTTCGCTCATGGCCTAAAACAACATAACCAAGATTTATGAATTGTACTACTGCATTTTTGGTAGGAAACTGACTTTGTGAACAGAAGACAGATCACCTCTATTTTATTTTTTTTCATTTGTTTTCCCCTTTAGTAAAGGAATGTAGGAGACAGTGGGAATGACGTTCCCACTGTTCTCAGAACACGTAAAACAGAAGATAGTTAGTTGTCTTGTAAAGAATGATTATGCTAGAAGGATCCTCCCTTATCTCATATTTCATTTTATTTTTGGCTTCCAAGAGATTATGGTGTGGTTTAGACTGTGAAGTGGAGGTTGAAGACAAGATCTTTGGGCTACAATACTACACTTCTCAACTGGAAAGCAGTTAAGGTGGGATATTTCAATATTTCATATGAAGGTTTTATTTTACTTCTGAAAGAAGTCCTTGAATATAATGAGCTCTTATTTTCCTTTAAAGGAGCCCTTCCAAATCAGTGCCAAAATAGAAGTGGTGAAGTTAGGAATTTCTTCCCTGCCACGGAAGAGGGCCTTATATTACTGTTTCTCATTACTGCAAGGATGAGCTTTGGGGTTTGACAACTTAATGAATTATTCTGTTAGGCTGGCACAGCCAATACCATCATGGCTATTCTGATACTCTTTACACCCCAAACTGCTTTGAAAATATCCCCCAGTTCTTACATTCAGGCAGCTTCATGGAAGTGAATGAATAGTAGAAAACCCAACTGACTGATAGCTAGACCACACCAGCACGGATCTAATCCATTTTAAGACAACGGGGCCTCTCATTCTTTCCTTTCAAAGATGTTTTAGCCTATCTTAAGCTTCATGCTGGAGATGAGAATGTCACCAAAAAAATACCACTCTAGTGAGAAATCAGTGCAAGAACATCAAATAGGAGAAATGAGAATGAGTGTCTGCAAAGAAACAAAGGTTCCTGGAAAAATTTCTGACTTCCTTTCAGACTGCGGATAATTTGATTAAACACTAATGAACACATTAGTGACAGAAAGAAAATAGTTGGGAACAGTCCTTTCCAGCAGTCTTGAGCTTTTTAATTTGCAGGCAGTAGGGAAACATAATTGGATGCATTTCTTGATGTATCTGGAAAGTACCTATACACCTGAGAAACAAGCACAAAAAAAAAAAATACTGGATACAAACAAACAGAACATGTAAATATCGAATTAAGAGACTGCATATCCCAGTAGAGTGTCCCTAAGGATCAATGCCTGGCTACTGCTGGCCTGTGGCTAGAGTTTCTTTGCTGAAAAGGAGTCACTCCAGACCTGTCCACACAAGGGAGAAAAATAAGCTTTCAATTCCTCAGGCCTCAAATGAGCAAGCTAAGATGAACAGCAGACAGCTTTAGTTCTTTGCTTCTAGGACACCTGCCAGCACAATGAAGAAAACAACCAACATGAGGTCAAGAGCTTGTGGTGTTTTCTTCTCTGCTCATCCTCCCTAAAAGCCTGAATCATGACAAGTCCTAAAACAAATGTGGCTGCTCCTCCAGTGCAGTATATCAACATGGAATCCTTCACAGAAGACAGCTTGCAAGGTGACAAAACACCTCACAGTGGTATGTAGTCTATAACAGTTAACACAGACATTGCCTGAAACATTCTTTAATTCTACACAATTCCTGAGCTTTCAGTGCACACTCTTCTCATATCCAGAAAGGCACTACTAGACCAAGGATGGGTTCCTTGACTCATTATGTCCACCAAATTCCAAACTGTATATTTAGATCATGCTTGGACTGCTCACCCAGCATATAATTTTATTTTTCAGCCCTAAACAGCCTGAAATTGTAGCTGTAATTAGCTTATTATCATCCACAGGAAAAGACCACATACATATTGGAGTAGTACTGTGCTTTTCTGTATATGATTGTCAAGAGTTCCCACTGCCCACCTGGTACTCCAGTAGATATCATCCCAATGGAGGAGAGAGTGTTCAACCTTACTGTATCAGCTCCCCCTGAAGAAACCTCAACTCCTCTGCATCGGAAAGTTTCAAATGACTCTGTAAATACCAGGAGTATCCCAAGCACTTCCAAGAATCCCTATGATCACAACAGCCAGCTATGTGGTCAATAAAGGTACTGCTCCTTTGCAAGTAGACTGTGAATGCCACTTTACTTACGCTAACAAGGAAGTGTGACAGAGCATGCACAACGTGTGCGCTCTGAGGGAACTGCATGATCAACAGTAGATGGTATATTCTTTTGGAAGCACATGTTGAAATGTCTTACAAGAAAGACACTGAGGTGCTGCAAAGTGTCCAGAGAAGGGCAACCAAGTTGGTGAAGGGCCTGGAGCACAAGCCTAATGAGGAGCAGTAGAGGGAGCTGGAGGTGTTTAGCATGGATAAAAGGAGTCTCAGGGGAGGTCTTATTGCTCTCTACAACAGACTGAACGTAGATTGTAGCCAGGTAGGGGGTCGGTCTCTTCTGCCAGGTAACAAGTGACAGAGTAAGAAGAAATGGCCTTGAGCTGCGCCAGGCGAGGTTTAGCATGGACATTGAAAAGTTTCTTTGCTAAGAGCATAGTCGGGCATTGGAACAGGCTTCCCAGGAAAGCAGTGGAATCATCATCCCCAGAAATGTTCAAAAGATCAGCAGATGCAGAACCCAGAGACACGGTTTAGTGGTGGACTTGGCAGTGCTGGGTTAAGAACTGGACTCCATCTTTTCCAACCTAAATGATTCTATGATTCTGTTTGCTTTGCTCTCTGTCGTGAATAAGTGGTTTGTGCTGTATCAAGAATCACAGTATAAGGTTTTAGCAAAAAGTGTGTTTTAATATGAATTTGTGAAAGTGAAACTTTAACAGAGTTCAGTGGCAAGTTTCACTCTGTTACTTACCACATGAATCAAACATACAGAGGAAAATCAAATTAGAATCAAAGGACATAAATATAAAAGATAAGGGCGCAGAAGGGTTTAGCAGTACTTAATCATTAACTGATTTGACAATTTAAAAGCAATGCAATAGGATTTACTATAACAGTGACAATTATAGATTCACATTAACCAACATTCATACATAATGAAGTCACATGTACACACAGGCAAGGAGATGTATATGTCTATATCTATGTGCGTTCCTTCACATAGGAATGGCTTGGATGAGAAGAAATTTTATCTCGTGGTAAGAAAAAGAGTGAGTGCTGTGTAACCTACCATAGTGCCATAACCACATCTGAAGTATCCAGGCTAGAATCTCTTACTGTATCTTTTTATACCACAGTATTTTTGAAGGTCTGGGTAGGAAGTAATTGTTGTTGAGACAGTGAATTTCTACTTCACTGTCTTCTCTTCAGAGCCTTCTCAGAGAAGACTAGGTTTCGAAGTTACTCTGAGGCATGACAGGAAGCCAGCTCAGTTCTCAGGAGGCTAGTAAGGCAGGTTTCATTGATACAGCCTCATGAAGGAGCAGGCTGCAGTGTGTGGGGCACAGGAAGGCCTGCATTTGGCTTTGAAGGCAGTCATGGCCACCGCTATACCTCCACATCAAGATTTTGAGAGCACCCAGTGCAGTGCAGTGCCCCTGAAGAAGATGCAGTTACTGTGCCAACGAAGGTCAACAAACACCTACCCTTGCTGTTATCTCCCCAGCATAGCCCTGTCAGCTCTAGAGTCAAACACCTTTCAAACATCTTGCTCACATCCTCAGCTAGAAATTGCCAACTTCCAAGGTAGGGACCATAACTTTGCCAGTAAGTGCTCCAGCAGCATGCGGAGTCTGCCAGTGCCAGCTGAGCCTCCCAAATGGGCTTCCTAACAGCTGAGCCTCTCAATGCCAGCTGGACTCCGGAAGAGGAAAGTAGCCAAACAAACAATGTGAGGAGGCTAAAAAGGTGGAATGTGAAACTGAGCAGAAATTTAAGCAGTGTATTAAACAGTTTGTCAGCCAAGATTTTAGATGTCTTCCTTGCATTATAGCTAGCTTTCTCTGCTGGTCTAAGTAATGCCTGCCTCCAAAGCACACTTAGCCTGAGTAACGTGTGCTTTATTATTTGCGTACACTTGTTCCTTCCTCTTTATGCATTTGGGAGTTTAGGTTTTTACACTAAAGGCATAGAGGCATGAGGTGACTGTTTTATGTTCTCTTAAAGCTCATGCCAGGTGTGAGTAACAGAACCGGAGGAACAAGCTGTGTACTTCCCACAACACCTACAGACACCAGTGCATCCTTCAGTGAGCTCAACCTGCCAGGTACTCCTATCGACTGTGTATAAGAGACACCAAGCCACACAAGAAAAAGCAAGACATGCCAGCAGGGCTGTCAAAGTGCAGGGACATGGGAATGGCTTTGCACAACAGGCAAAATAGCCAGAAAGGTTCCAAGACCCATAAAACCAAATTTGACTTCGTAAAACTGATAATGTTCAGAAAATAGCTCTGTCAAAATGATGAGGGAGACTGAGAAAGAGGAGCTGATTAGTGTATTTTAGTCAGCATTCACAAACGTGTTTCTCTGAAATACCATCAGAATTTTCTGCACCTAGAAAACAAATACAGGCAATTGCAGCTTTCTTCCCTTTCTTCCTAAGATAAAGCTATACTCTGAAAATTGACTCAGTGACACAAATGACCTGCCTGGTATGAAGAATATCAGTCAGGTCACCAGGAAACCAAGAAGGAATTTTACATCTATTCACCGTACTGTGCCTTCTCAGGAGTAGATAAGGATGCATTATGGAAAAGCATTAAAAATGTACACTTTTAAGGAGAACATTTTTGTTTCCTACACCAATATAAAAGCCAATACTGTTAGAAAACTCCTGTCAGTAATCAAACATTCAACATGAAAGAATAAACTTTTTTTCAAAGCAAATTTCCACTGAAATTGAGTTACAAATTTCCCTTAATTATACTTTAAAAAAAAATAAATTCTGCACACTGGATCTATTTCAGGGAACTAGAACATATTATGACTCTTCACATCTGAATAAGGGAGATAAAATAGGCAAAATAGGACAAGGGTTAAGGCACCAGGACTAAGTAGTCTTCCCCAAATCATATGGAAAGCTTGTGGCAGCATTGGAAACCAGCCCTTGGACATCTGACTCCCCCTTAGCACATTGTAAAAGAGATAGGTAATATAACCTTCCAGCTCTCTTTGTCCAGCTTAAACTTAAAGACATATTAAAAGAAAAAATCGATTTATTTTGTACATTTACTTTTAGTAGTACATTAGGATGACTGAAAGAATGACAAATGTCTCCAGTGCTGCCAGTGCTTATAATTCTATGCTGAATTCAGTTCTCTACAGTGTTTTTCTTAAACATGCAGTTTCTGGAGCCATGTAATGACATGAAAATTACAGCAACAAAAATGACTTAATAGTTACCCAGGATAGCAAACACAAACTGGAAAGACTCAGAAACCAGATGGCTTATAAATATGTTTGGTTTAATTTGATGATTTTTAACCCTATCTTGTGATGTAAAACCTGAGCTTGGATAGTTTAGGTAGCAGAAAAACAGTGCTTGTTATACTTTTGCCCTTTGCCAAGTTCAGAAAGACTAAGCAAAGGTACATTCACCAGCTTTATTTCTTGCTCCTTTGTGTATTTGGGTCACCAAGAATGAAAGGACATGCTTAAGAGTATTCTTAAATGTGGCTGACTTTTTTTTAACAACTCATAGGAGCTCTTCTGTGCATGCCAGAACTAATAAAATATTTTGAATATAAAATTTAAGCCTGGGCTCAAAATTTTTTAGTGTCTTCCTTTAACATGATAATGTAAATCCCAGTTCTCTGCCTTCTGAGCCAGTTCTGTCCTATCCTTAAATGTGTAAGAGCACCTCCTCTTAACAACCTTCTACACAGTACAGGCCAAAGTTGAAAACAGAGTATTCTGTCTGAAGGGCTAAGGGGGAGACTTGAAGGCCACACAACACCATGATGTATGTCTTATTTCTCAGTAATGTAGCATCAGTGGTAGGATTCAGACTACTGGTCTGAATTTTGTCCTCTAAAACTGTTAAAAGTTTTGTTAGCTGGATTCAAAAAAACCAACATGGTCCAAAAATAAGGAACTGTCGAAGCCAGAACTAGGTGATAGCTAACAACAATATTTTTCTACTTAGTAAAACAGGATTGTAGGTATTTTCACAGTGGTACCAATTCATAAGGCTGTTGTCAGCTCACTGGTATCAAGCACTTGTTCCCTTGCAGAGAATGGAAAGCAGACATCCCTGTACCAAGGTATACAGACAGGGTATGTAGACAGCTATATCAGGGTGTATTTAGACATAGTCTAAATTCAGGCATCTAATCCTACAGGTTAGTTTCACAAGACACTTATTTCAATGACTGTGGGGAGAGATTCAGAAAAAAACAACAGATTAATGGTTTTCCAGAGCAATTCCTTCCTCCCTAACCCTCCTTCCTTTGTTGTCCTTGCTCAGCAATCACCATCTCCTCAGCTGTACCTAACACAAGCAGTATAGTTCATATCGTAACTGGAACATTAAAATGATGTCCAAAAAAGAAAGATAACTTTTAACCTAGGTCATTTCAAAGCATCCCTACAGTCTGAATGACACAGCAGAGACCATGCTGTCACTTGGGAGCTGGCCAAAGAGGTCAAGATGGACATGCATGCTGGAGAGATGAGCTAAACTTCGACCAAATGTAGACCTCCTCCATGTTCACTCAGTCTCAAGAGCCCTAAGAAACCAGCAGAAGAATCACCACTTCTATCTCTGAAGTTCTACATTTACTTGTGTGCTGGTTTTGGCTGGGGTAGACATAATTTCCTTCACCGTGGCTGGTATGGGGCTATGTTTTGGATTTGTGCTGAACTCAAGGTTGATAGAATAGCGATGTTTTTGATATTGTTGAGCAGTGCTCACACAGGACTAAGGCCTTTTCTGCTTTTTGTACCATCACACTGGCAAGGCAGCTGTGGGTGCGTGGGAAACTGGGAGGAGACACAGCTGGGGAAACTGACTCAAACTGACCAAAGGGATATTCCGTACCATATGACATCATGCTCAGTGTATAAAGTATAAGGAGGAGTGAAAAAGAAGGAGAAGGGGGTGGGAAGGATGTTTGGAGTGGTGGCATTTGTCTTCCCAAGCCCTCTTCTGTGTGATGGGGCTCTCCTGAAGATGGCTGAACACCTGTCTGCCCATGGGAAGCAATGGTTTCATTCCTTGTTTTGCTTTGCGTGCGCGTGTGGCTTTTGCTTTCCCTATTAAACTGTCTTTATTTTAACCCATGACTCTTCTAGCTTTTACCCTTCTGAATCTGTCCCCAATCCCACTGGTTGGGGAGCAAGCAAGCAGCTGTGTGGGGCTTGGCTGCTGGCTGGGGTTAAGTCATGATTACTCGTCATAAATTACCCCCCATCACTCTCAGCAGAGGAATGTCAGTAACACTATTAATTGGGCTGTTGCTTCTGGTCAATCCTCCTTCTTGCAGCCACAAAGTAGTTTCTATCAGTGATAAAACAACCTCTCTAGCTTACTATGCAAGTACCTTAGTACAGAAGTGATTGTAATTTCTAGTGAACCTTAATTGAAAAATAACTCTTGGCTGGATTAAAATAGCTGATAGCCTATACAGTCACATGACACACAAACCCCTGCAAAACTATAATCTATATATAAAATATGTAATTAAAATAGTGTCACAATCACAAGCACTCCCTGAGAATTGAGGAGCTTTGGATAACTGCATCTACTGAGGAATGTGGGAAAGACAACTTGTTTAAAGCAAAGGGGTTTTCCACATCTTCTCAGATCCCAAAAAAAGTAAAAAAAAATTGTCTCTGAAGAAAAAAAAAATCAAAAACCCCAAACCAAAAAAAAAACCACCAGATTTTTCTTTTAATTAATTTTCACACATATATATGTACAGTAAGGCACACAAGGAAGGAGAAAAATAATGCATGGAATCAAAATAGAAAGGTAAGAAATAAAAAAAGCTATGTCCTGTTCAAAACCTATCAGCAAATAAAAAGCGAAAATAGCTTACAGAGGGGAAGCTAAATGTTTTTGTCTGGAGTTAGTGCTTATAATTAATTTGCAAGGTTATTTTTTGCAAATTTTACTGACTTTCTTCTCTAGGACTGCAACAGACTGACAAACACACACTGTCAAACTCTGGGAAAGTTTAACCTCAGTGAAGAGACTGACAGATCTTAAAGGGTCGGGAGGTATGTGGGACTTCAGGAAAGTCGGAAAAAGTAGTGATAGTGATGACTATGCTATCAGGGCTTATAAAATTCGTAAAGTCCAGTGTCTCATTAAACTCTAGGCTGTTGGCCTGCATGGGGTTAAAGAAAGCTTCTTTTGGAGATTTTAAATACTGTTTGGGCTCCTGCAGTGACTGTAAACACAGAAAATGTTCCTGTTGTGAATTACATAATTTAAAAGTGTTACTCAGGTAAAGAGATCTGAACTCCAGCACAATACACATCAAAATGCCACACAGAAAACTCTAAAAACATGTTAAAGACCATGAAAATGTCAAGTAGTCATGCTTTTCTATGATTCTATTTATCCAAGTCAAGGTAGCAAATTGGTTTTAATCATCCAGAGCTCAGTAGGAAAAAAAACCCCTATAAATAGCAGATACTTGAAAAAATTAAAACTGCAGTGAAATCAAACAACAGAAACAGAAAATTAAAAAAAAATTCAAGCTAAGGTATTAGAAGTGTGTAAGCATAATCATCCGTGCTCCTTACATTGTCTAAAATATTGGTCAAGGCACCAGCATCTGCAAAACTGCCAAATGAGTTATCCAGTGATGCAAAGCAGTTGTTCAGTTCAGTTCCAGTTTGAATTCAGTTTTGCCTGAGGTTGCTCAAGTTCAGGCTGACAGCTGCTAACCCTTTTTTTGGAAATCCAAAGCCACACTGGCTGGGGTCCTGGTCTCCATTGGAAAAGACTTCCTCTATCCTGCTCCTCTGTCCAGATCTGGCCACCTCCTATCCTCTCTGTACATCCCCACAGTTTCCTCCTGCTGCCTAAGGCCAGGGAAGCGAAGCAGATATTGTGAGGCAGAGCTACAAAGGGAAGTGCCCAAGCGCTCGAGAGTTCACCCTCAGCATACAGAAGAAGGTCTTGGTCACAGCTGCAGAGCCACCCAAATGAGCTCTGCTTTACTGCATGGAGGCAGGTGCTTCCAACAGCACCTCTGCTGTGCGAAGTGTCATTTCAGTGAACTCTGACTCCTAACCACTAACCTACCCAGTTCAGTTCTCACTGAAGTTCCAATATGACTGCTATTATTGGGTCAGTTCTGATTCAAGGCAAGAAAAAAGTTCCCGTCTGGGTTTCTTTCGGCTCCTGGTTAGCACAAAAACTCATCAAGACAACATAGGAACAGACACTTCTCATCTCCTGCACTTGATTCTGCGCAACAAAACACCATCACAACCCTTCATGTCACTTCCTAGTGTCACTCTCACTGTTACTTTATCACTCCTATATTGTTAATATATAAATATGTATCACCATAAACATAGACACGGAGGTGTGGATGCTCTAACCCCAGAAAGTTTGGCTGTTTATGCCTTCAAACACATGTTGTGCTACAAACTGGAGGAAAAAAAAACCAAACCAAAAAACAACAAACCAAAAAGCTAACTGAGCAACTGAAATGCATGAATAAATGCATCATTCTTGGCTGATAAACCAAAGCTTATGGGATTTCAGATACCAATTATCTGAAAATCTGTGATGTCTTATTAAAAGACACAGCTCTCCCATCAGACAGGGCAAAAGTTAAGCTCAGTTGCAAGGATAAATCTGTGCTTTTAAGAAGACATCACTTTTAATTCTATAATTCTATACTTCAGTCTCATTCTTGACTACCTCTAACTCCACTGTACTGTTGTACAGTAGCTTTTTAAACTCAGTCAGTGCCATTGTCAGGGAGGTTTTTACCTTTGCATGGAATTGAATAGTTCAGTTGGAAGGGACCTACAACAATCAAGTAGTCCAACTGCCTAAAATAAAGTGAGCCGGAAATCTTAACAAGTTTTTCACTGACAAGTGGAGAATTGTGTAAAGCTTCTTGTTTTTCCAGCCAGCCTTATGATAAGGAGCACACATAGAAAACCAACCTGAAATTCTCCTAGGACAAAACTTGGCCTGAGGGCGAGCATCTCCCTGAAATTCTGAGCTCTTTATTTACTCAGTACACAGGACAGAGTTGTTTTTTCTAGGTGAGGAAGACTGGAATGTCACCTCTGTCACCTTTTACGTAATTTTCCTCTGTTTTCATTACACCTTGGGGGTCCAGTTGTGCTGGTATGATACACACTGGGAGAAGTTGCAATGTGGAGGTACACCGCCTTGAGAAAAGCTCTTAGCAATAGGACACATGTTTCTATCAGGGAGGTAAAAAAGGCTTCAGTGACATCAGTGACATCCTGTCAATTGTCTGGGAGTTGTAGTCCTTTAGGCTTTGCAGAGACCTGGGGAGGTCTTGATTCCACATTTGCTCTACTGCCCCTTGACCTTCCCTCATGCATATCCAGCACAAAAAGGCAGGAACTGACATTCCCCAGGCGCAGACCCTCCAGGCCCAAATGATGCTGAAGCAGGCACAAACTGAAACAAAGGCTGTACGTGTTCCTCCTGCAACACATAGCACTTCAGTGTGATCTGTCACCCCTCTCAGAAGAGAGCTCAGTTATCCCTGTGCACTCGGAGCACATCTGTCAGACCAGCTGCAAGTCACCTCTTATCAAACGTAACAGCTCACCCTTTTTCCAAGCTGGCGTGCTCTCCTACCTGCCACAGGTTTCATCTTTATGCACACCATGTCCTGCTGATAGCAGGCCACATCAAAACACTGGGTTTGTTACATGCCAGGGGAGGAGAGAAGCAGGGAAGCAATTATCATGGAATGGGAGGAAGAGGAATTGTAAGAGGAAGGACTGATGCTGAGAGACAGGAAAAGACTATAAGCCTGATCCAATTAATTAACATAATTAATGTCATTATTTTCCTCCTCTGATTTAAGGATTCAATACAGGAATCATGCTTACCCGTAAGAGTCTCCGATAAAAGTCTCCGGATACAGAAGGCAAGATGTTACATTGCTGTAACTGTATTCCCATAGAGATCGATCGATTTGAGTTAACTATGAACCCTGGGGATTCTTTCCCCTTCATTTATTCCTGGAAAGAGCTCAGCAGCTGCTTTGTGCTGCTTCTTTTACTAAAATTTTGCAAAAAGTTACCTTTTTTCCTTTATTTCTGAGGAACTTGATCCAATATCAAGCTACAAACAGTACCGGCCGCTGTCTGTATGTACAGTAATGAACATCAGCCTAAGGACAAGCCCACCTGCATGCACAAATCTAAGTACAATACTACAAAATAACTGAGCAGCTTTAATACAAAACAAACAAGCAAAGCCTCTCACAGGTCAACCTAAAAACCTTTCAGAAGCTTTATAAAATTGCAAAGACCAACACATTTCAGGGAGTGCTGGACTAGAACACTTCATGTCACAACAAAACATTTGATATTGTCACGTTTTACACTTTTTAAATAAAGATTTCAGATTTCTGAATGAAAGACTTCTCTAAGCAAAAGTTTGGATTAAAAAAAGAGGGAATTAAAACTGGCAGACTCATTTGAGAATGTCTCAATATGAACTAACTGGTGCACACAAAAAACAAAATGACAGCTCAAAACCTAGGCCACTTAATAAAGCATTTAAATGTCACCACATCAACATTTTTCAGTAAAATTAATTCAAGATGGAAATTTCTCTCCAGTCTTGTCACAGACATCACAAATGCACTTCTACACAGCAGCACGACCAGCGTGCACCCTCCTACTCATACAAGCAGGCTGAAGACAGGGACCCTACTGTGTATCTGTTTTGGACTCCAGGGGGTGGGAGAGGAATGCTTTTGAAACTTCACTGGAGCGGGTCATCCTTTTCTCCAACTTTGATCTTATGGACTAATTAGAAACTGTGCAGCTGTGTAACATGGCCCGGAAGATGGATTTCTGCTATGGCTGATCACAAGACATTGTCTTCAGCTCCAAAGAAATAGCACACATGGCTCACTACCTGCTTGTTTTCTTCTCCGACTTAGTCCTCCCTCCTGATGTAGTTTACAAATCCCCAGTGTTTGTCTGCATGTGATCCCTTACTGTGGGATTTCAAACTTTGTAATGTTTATGACTCAAAAAGAACTGTCATGTTCTTATTTCAAGGCATGCACCCAATCTTTGGCTTTCAGTGACAGTCATAGTGCCTTGAACTGCATATCTGGGCTGGGCATAATATATGGAGATAGGCTGTCATTTGCACAGTAAAGGACTGTGGATCTAACTCCTAAGACAAATTTCAAGGATCACTGGGTGCTATCCTTCTTGGAACCGTTTAAGTGAAACCACTGCTATAGCTGTGTGCTACTTTAACTGAAACAGGCATAATAAGAAGAAAAGAAGAGAGAAGTTCTTCAATGAAGAGGCAAAAGAGAACACAGAGTCCCATCCCTTACACTCTTGGCATGCTCTCCTCCAGACAAAGGGATACACAAAGCACTAAAGGTTTGTCTAAGTGAGATAGATACACTGCATTATTTTAAGTTGGTTTATGACAGAATGAGGTACTCTTATATCTTCATGTACATGTGGACTGATTGAACTTGAACCAGTTTATACTCCCTCTACAAAACAGGCCAGCTCAGTTCTGAGAGGCAGATAAAGCCAGGGAGAGAAACAAAATATTTGAGGCTTCTGAAAACTATTTGCTAGACAAATGCAAGCATCCAGGAATGGGGCATTCCTCACTGCCATGCTGATATACCATTCCACAAACAAATGAAAAGTTGGTTGTCTTACTCCTAAACCTGTCATCAACCTTCCTATGCTTCTATTCCTTAGGAAGTATTCAACAAAACCCAAAACCATAACTATTCCTTGGGCTGAAATTAAGCCGAAGTTACCCTTATCTGTCACAGCCCCACTACAAGTGTCAGAAAAGACTGTAAAGAAAATCCTTACAAAATGCCTCTACTAATATTATCTCATCGACTGTGGTTATAGTCAACAGGTGAACTCTGAGCAATGACATAAGCATGACCATATTTTTGGAAAGGAGTTTGAGGTTTGCTCAGGATGTATATTGTACTGTAACTTTGCAAATAGTTTGCTTTCCACATTCAAAGGCAAGAGCATTACACCTGGCCAAGCACAACTCGCTTTCTCATAGAAGAGAAAAAGACTGACCTACCCCCTTCATCAAGCTCAAGTAATAGAAAGAAAATCATCGAATATGAAAGCTCAAAGTAACACTGAGGCTTAAAAAAAAAAGAAAATTCTCCCGGATATTAATCTGCTGTCTTTCATCACCTTCTTCCTCACCATCTCCTGAGACCTGGGGCTAGAGTGCAACCTCAGCCTCTGAATGATTGTGAAGTTGGTTTGACGCTGAACATTGCACATCCATGCACTAAGTCCTTTCCTGGTTTTGTTACTGTTGGTTCGGGGGTTCTCTTTCTGAGGTTTTTTTTCTGTTGCTGTTCTCTACAACATTCTGAATTTTCTCATGGAGTCTTAATTTTTGTACCAGGAGTAGTTCCAATATTCTCCAGTGTTTTTGTGTGCCAAAAATTTTCAATGGATGAGAATTCTGAAATCATCCTTTCATAATAGAGCTCACTAGAAATGCATATGCCAGCCAGTAAAACAAAAGAGAGAAGGACCTGCAAATTCCTTCATCACTAAGACCTTGGGCTTTCCAAATAAAGAAAAAAATGTGAAGCCACCCCAAGAATATGCCCTAGGAAAAATTCCTCATTGGAAACACAAGTGTTTTTTAAAATACTTTCTATAGAGTCTGAAAGCTGACCATAACAGCCCCTTGAGATAAGCAAACCCTATGTGAAGTTTGTGACAGCAGCTACACAGTTAAATGCTCATGCATCCAAGTCTCTCCCTGGGTGATTGAGATTATTTTTGGCAGAAGATTGGACAGAGATTGTAAAATGTACGTTTATTTTCATTTAGCTCTTTACTTGCTCTCTCTGAAACACACCCTTTTTTTACCCCTTTCCTAATACAGTCACGCTTCATATCACAGACTTGGATATACAGCAAATACAAACACATACATTCCTTACTTGCATGTTGAAAGTCATTCCACCAAAAACATTGGGATGATATTTTTTAGTTCCTGATGAGACCACATGCCATGAAAGCTGAGGCTATGGGGACATACATGTAAGCTCTGCTTGCACGAGGTACACTTGTCTTGGGACCCTTTGAGAGTAATGCAACTTCCAACATCCCAGTAGGAATAACAGGCCAGAAGAAGGCTGCAGTTATAAACTCTGTTCTATGCCTTGGCATACAACTCTAAATAGAAATAAATTATGAAACCTGCTTAAAGGCTGATGTCCCAGTGTGTCTTCATATAAAAGTAAATATATACAAGTTCATCATTTAGCCAGAGAGAGAATTTCACTGCACTAGCAAGAGCTAGCTGTAGTGTCCAACAACCTGTTTGCCTTTCCTCCTTTCCTGCCTGAAAGTTATATTATTTGTCACACTGAGAAATACAGAAGTGTCTCCTGATCCTTATCTAAGGGTCTAGTTGTAGTCCCTGTCTCTGCACTGGGCATACTACCATAACTGCAGCTTTCTGAAAAGTTCAGCACGTCCTGATACAGGTTTTCTCTCCTGATTTTCATAACAAGTTTGCTTGCCACTGTGCACATCTTGTAAATGTGTCCCACTTCTACCTTTTTCTCTCATCATTGCTTGTGTGCATGCTGCCACCTCACAACTTCTCTCCTTTTACTGCAGCTTCCCTCCTATTATCTCTCTCCTCTCTTGCTGTTCTTTCATTTCTCTTGCTGTGTTTCAGAACCAAAGCTGACAGTGACAAACACAGCAGCATAAATATTCTTTCAAAACTCAGCCTGAGCACCGCTTTCTAGCTGGGAGCTCATAACTCCATCTTTCATATTCCCAATCCCTTTATCTGTGTCCCTCATCTGTCTCCTTATACAAAGCATCCTCTCCAAACTACGCATTTTCCTGTAAGCAACCTTCACTACTCTGGAGCTTTACTTTCACCCACCTTTCAAAAACAGTCCCAAAAAAACCCATCCAGTAGCCAGAGAAGCAAAACAGTCCTGGGTTATAGCTGTTAGTTTCATGCTGAACCCTTGTACAATGACATTGTCTGCTTCCAGCCTCGGAGCCTCAACAGCAGCTGCCTTTCTAAAACTACAGATCACCTATTCATTTCAGTGAACAAAATTTACTTAGAATCAATAACCACCAAAATTTGTCTTCCCACTGTATATATGTTTCATGCCGGTACTTTCTCTTCCCATCCTCCTTTTTCCCCCCACTGTTCTGAAAATAATGCTTTTCTGGTTTAAAAGCAAAAGGGAAGTGGCAATGAAATAAGTCTGACTCTCTGGGTATAAGAGGGACTTTGCATTATAAGGAGATGATGGGAAGAAAATAAGTTACTTACCCAGTGTGGTAACACACAGCACCAGCTGTGGGAGCCGCTCCATGGCTCTGCGGGGTGTGGGCAGGTCCCAGCCGGGTGCGCGGCTCTGGAGGGGACGTGCCAGGCTCTTCCTGGGGGCTCCGCTCGAGCTCTGAGACCGGGCTCGGGCTCCTGCTGCCTTGGAGGAGAATTCCCACCTCCTGCTCGTATGGGTCCTAGAGACACCCTCCCTTCCTTCCCTCCTCCTCCTCCTCCCGTTTTGCATACCGCTCCTGCACGATCAGCAAATCCACAAGGCAGTTGCTTCAGACGTGAACATATCCATCTATAAATTTTTTAGGCATTAGTATTCACTAGAAAAAGCTGAATTCAGCATCTTACTGGGTTGTTCCTCCTTCTCAGTATTCCTTTGCAGCTGGCTCAATAACACACACTGCCTGGACCAAACTTAGCTCGTATTTAAGATGATAGAGATGATCCCCTTGGCCTGAAAGATCGTTCATTAACTGCCCTGAAAGGGAAAATTTACACAACCTAGACTCCCACCTTTCTACCCTTAACTTCACTTATAACCACTTAACTCCTGCACAAGACAGCCTCAGTTGGAGAGACACGCAGTGAGGACCTGGAGCACAGGAAGGTATAGGTACTTCACCTGCAAGCTTGTGCATTCATTCTTCAATCACTTTCCTTGTTAAACTCCTTTTTCTTCTGGTCCATCAGCCCTTCAATTACGGTAACTCATTCTGCCTTCAATTTGTTTGCATGTGAGTTTTTCCTTGATAGAGAGTTTATTCTAAAATTGCTATTTAGTTTATTGCTAAAATTGTCATTCTTTTTAATAATCAGAATACTTTCTTTCTGATTGATTCTTCATGTGGATACTCTTACTCGAAATTAGGAGTGCTTTGTTCCAAGTTAGCATAATTTATTCTGGCTGTTATGAATTTAGTACTCAGGTAGTATCTGAGTCTTGAGTACAGTACCATCCATGATGCAGGCACTGGAGAGATTTGGAGCTGACATAAATTAGAACCCAGATAGGTCTGGTATGTCTGGCACTTTTAAGGCAAAAGCCTGCATTCTATTTTTAGTTATTGTTCATAGATTAGACTAAAAATTTAATTAATTTATTTAACCTTCTGTGAATCTTCCACTGATACCTATGAGAAGCATGCACTGCTCAAGGGTAGAATTTGCTTCTGCACCACAACCATACATTTGGATCTATGAATATGCTCTTTGTTTAGCAACACATTACTATTTTCAAAAGATTTACAGGGGTTTATTTTTGAACACAACCTGGATGATTTGGAAGTAAACATCATTCTGAGGTTTTCCTCTATGACCACATCAATTACAAAAGTGTGGTAGCAAGAAAGACAGACAGTATTGGCTGCTTATTAATTAAATTTATATAAACTGTCCCCCAAGCAAAGTAATAGACTAAGACCAGAAAAAAAAAAAAAAAATGCTGCCAGCTTTTCATCACTTCATAAATAACGTCCTTGGCTGAGGCTCTGAGATTGCAAAGCAGGTAATTTTTTTTACTCAAATTGGTAAAAAGTAGGGGCACTTAAGGAATTTCCCCACTTATCTAAACCCTCCCATGAACAGAAATGTAAATAATGTGCAAGGAACTGATAGCAGTAGCAGAGACAGATGAAATAAGACTGTTTCTGAAAATACTCAGTTTTAAAGATATTCGTATTTTCCATGGTTTTCAGTTATTATTGCAAAGACAGATGAATTTTAAGGCTCATTACAGAAATGTGAGCCATTCTAAAAAAAAGAGATAGATGCATGTGATGCTTTTAAGCAGAGAGTAAAAGCAGAGGAGAAGGTGACTAATCTCTGACCAACTGTCTCATTGGACAGTCTTGAAAGGTTGAGCCCTGGCTCAGGAAAGTAGACCTTCGTCTACTGGAAGGTCCATAATTAATCTTTGGCAGGATAATCCACATCTGTCAAGCAAAGGATGTCACCTAGTCCAAACAAAAACTTTTTTAGGGAATCAAAGATTTTTAAAGATACATGGGAAAACAAGTGTTTCACAATGAAAAACATAGGAATATATACAGAGTATGAAAACAACAGAAGACAGAACAATACCCATCATTTGGAAACAGGGGGAGGTACTACAGGCAAGTGCCACTCATCAGCAGTTTGCAAGTGATGCAGGAGCATGCTCGACAAAAACAAGAGAATGGCAGCAGCACTACTAATGCAGAGGAAACCTCTGTAGATGTAATTAGGAGCAATGGACAATGCTGCATCATCAGGCAACTGAACTGTTAGTCCAGAAGCAAGTCTGACAATTATAAGCTTTTAAATTGTGTGCTTATGTACAAGCTAGAGCACTGCCAGAATCTGGATACTAGCAACTAAAAATAAATAAGCTTGAATAATGATACCGTTTTTGGCTGAGGAACACAGGAACATCACATTGAAGTTCAAGAGAGGGAAGCAGATTTGCTTATCCTACTCTTATATTCTTCTGAGGTTATCCCTTGCTGCAAACACAACACAGAGGACTGCAGAGAACTTTGATCTAACCTCGTAACATCTCAAAAACATTTGGAATGAGGTTGCAAGAGAAGTTCCTACCATGCTACCAAGAAAATGCCTCAGAACTGAAGGGAGATGAGGCACTTAGCCACAAAGCAAGAAGAACTCCAGCAGTGAGGGCTTAGTCACGGCCAGAAAAAAAGCTGGAGTTTTCACTTACATGTACACTCAGGGGACAACAATTAGAAACAGTGGGAAATATTTCTCACATACAAGAAGAAAGTGTTGTTGTGGTGACCGATTGCAAGTGCATTTCTACGTGGGACACAAGGCAAGGCAAAATGTTCACCTAGCTCCAATACCTTCTTTGGGAGATACTGTTCTCTATCAGACTGCACACAGAGCAGAAAGATAAAGCACATTTTTGATACAATATCCAGTACAAAAGTCTGTAAAATGATATTTTGATCTAAGAAAAATATGCGAAAAATGCAGCCAGAGATCTCATAAACCTTGTATGAAAAACAAGATATAGGTCAAAAGCTAAACAAAAATTCCTTAGGATGGCAATAATACCCAGCAGAGCAAGGTAAATGTAGTGAGATGATGCAGTCTGGCCACACTAAGATGAAGGAGTACAGACTTGTTTGAAACATTAGGTATGTAGAGAAATTTGTGCTCAGTCAACCCGCCTCAGCATCCTGAACGCTGGTCTACAAAGCTAGTTAACAGATATAGGATTTTACTGCTACAAAAACATCTGGAAATCCGAAGACATTAACCAAAGATGCCTCAGTCACCAAGATGGTATCTAAGCACAAAACTAGGTTGTTATTATATTCTTCTACCGAGAATATTGATCATTTTTCCAGGTTCTATAGTCAAACTTTGAGAGCAGTCACTTATCCATAAAACAAATTAGTATACATAAATAAAGAAAGAAGCTTTGGCTTTACTCCATAGTCATTAAAACTTCATGTCTTCATGCATGGAAGAACTGTGTGAGCTGAAACTAATCATAAAACTCTTTACAGCCTAAGGGACCTGGAAATTCTCAACCTAACCTTTCCCACAAGCAAAAAGGCTACGAAAGTATTTTGGTTTCATATATATGATTTCAATGTTCCATAAAACCTAAGCAAGATCTGATGATGGTTAGACACATGGTCTCTGGAGTACTTCACAAAGGAACTATGAAGAAAAAATATCCAGAACTAGATTTTATATCTGTTTCACAAACAAACTCTTTAAGAAGAAGTATTTATATGGTATCAGACAAAATGTGAACTTTGATTGCTGCAGACATTGCTGAGGGCAAGCCCCTACAAAAAGTAAGTGGAGCCAGTGCCATAAAGAAGACTAGTTACACCAAATGGAGCGTAATAGCTAATAGCCAGGCTTTACCCCTTAAAATTATAATAGGTAAAAAAGGGTTAAATTTAATTGTTAAGTGTGACTTGGTTTCAATGCAAATTAAATCCTCAAACATCAGAGAAAAAAAGTGTTTAAAAGGACATGCATGGAATCATTACAGATTTAAAATCTAAAAGTAGGACCAATGATATTTTACGCCAGCATCAGAGAAGCAGCAAGTTTGAAGAAATTTTTATGCTTGTGACATAGGGCAGAAAGAGAGGTAAACATGTAGGTGTGCAAGGAGGGAAAAAAATATTATAATGCCCTAGAGCAAAGTAGGTATTTGCCACTGCTGCTGGAAGCAAACAAACTTATTTATATCCTAGACTATCAAATTCATACCCATGTAGAAAAAAATATATCTAAGAAGTCAATTGTGCATGTCAGTTGTTGCACTTTAAAGTACCTGCATTAGTAATGTCTGACAACAGGACACCTTTAATGAACATGAGATTTAGCAGTTTGCAGCAAAGTACGTACGAGGCATGTCACTACAAGTCCCCATTATTTCCAGTACAACAGGTCAGTAGAAAGCAGTGTCAAAATAATAAAGCACCTACTAATGAAAAATGATAGAGGCCGTACTCAGCCCTGTTAAATCAGAGCATGGCACCAGCAAATGGCTTGTCATTTGCTGATATTTCATTCAATGGAAAATTGAATACGAGAGTGCCTGTGCTACCAGAAACGGATTTCAAGAGCCCTCAGGGACTCGTAGCTATCTGAGGAGACAGCTGCATTAAAACAGCAATCCAAAAACGACTTGGAGTACCTGGAGCTCCTGCCATTTGCCCAAGACCGAAAACTTGTAACTGTGAAAGCAAAACAGCAGAATGAAAGCCAAGACATTTCAAAAGTCACAGGAGTGTGTCACACAAGAAAAGCCACCCTGTGAGTCAGTTGCTGTGTAACATTCCCAGGAAATTGCACTTCCTGAAGAGCCTGTAGTGTACCATTAGAATTAGTGACCTCATCTAACAACATATATGACCACAACTTACTAAGAGCCTATAGATGCAAAAGCATTTTTCTTTCAATAGAACCTTAAGCTCACAGACACCTGAATGACTCACACTTTCTTACTGAGATCCCCGGGTTTAAATCACAAATCATCCCCCACAGCAGTGACTGGACCATCTGCTCTTGCAGCAACATCACAAGAAGGCACTTGGTGTTTCCTGTAAGCACCTGATGTCATCTAGTACAGAAACCAGGTGTGAGAGATAGCTAGAGTTCAGTGAAGTACCACAGTCTAGCCACAGGACAACTCTCCACTGAGCCACAAGGGGGTTGAAAGAGTGGCATGGGAATCAATATGTAACCCTTTCTCAAACCAAGACACCACTTCACCTGCTGTTTTCACTACCTGCCTCGTTTCCCCTCTTCTTTGATCTATTTCAGCTCCACTTCTGCTTGCATCCTATTATATTTTTACTTCCAGCTGCTCTTTCTGACCCTCTAGGTTAAGAAACTGAATCTTTTCAATGATTCAGCAGTCATAAACAGGCTTGATTTATGCCCTGTTCCTTATTCATCCTTTCTGTAATACCACTGTAGAAAATGTTTCTATGCTCCTCTGACTGCAGTCTTTCATTTCACTTATTTTACTGCATTTTTTGGAAGCAGAAGATGGGGAACTCTCCTGTTAGGCCTGCATGGAGTTTTCTGCTTTTTAATGCTAACCACCACCTCACCTTTAAAAGCAACAGGAAGCTGTAGTTCCACTCTCTGAAATAGATGCCTTAGAGAGCTTAATTTCTCAGTATGACTTAGTAAAAAAAAAAAAAAAAAAGGTGCAAAATCTTGAACTTCTCCCAGAGGCTTCAGACTTTTAGGAGTTATATGACCATCTGATGTTTATACAACAGTCTCTTCCAAACAAGATGGAGATAAACAAAATAGTATAAGGCCTTTGTACCCATACAAAGTTCATCTGTTGGAGGCAGTAGATTGACTCCTCTTTCTGTTGTTAATTAAACAATTTGCATAAAAGAAGTATTTTTCTCTTCAGCCTCTGGTCTTTCAAGGGATAGAGTATCATAATATTTGTGCTAATTCTTTGTCAGCACACAGCTGAAATAGAACAATCCATTATCTCCTTGAGTGTTCTCAAGACAGTAATAGAACTGCATTAAGATCATATGAAAATGTAAATAATATGTTAAAATAAAAGAGCATTAATTTTGGCATTTAATTAGTGATTATACTGATGAATGTTAATTCTATCTGTGAAAGATCCAGCATCATCTACAAACGAATGGACAATAAGAATGAATAACTACTTTCAGCTTAATGCCTAGCACGTTCATGGAAAGCAAGCAACAGGTAGGCCATCATTTTTTCTTGAAAAATTTGCAACCAGGTATTATGCCATATTTTCTCACCAAAAGATTGTCATAATTAGACATTTTAATCTGTCAGCCTTACATATGTGAAGAAGTTGAGGCATGTCCCTGAAGATGGTAATCTTTATACCGTGTAGTTTAAAAGACACTGAAACACTTCTCAGCAATTAAGAGGTGGGTGAACATTACTTAGTTGAAACGCTTAAGTTGTTTAAGGATAATGAAGATGAATAGGAATGGAGCGACTTCTCCACTGATGAATGCTAAATGCTAGTGCTTACTTTTTTTTGAAGAAACCATCAAGACCTGCTGTAAAACCATTTAAATAAGAAGACAGTGACTAGGCAGTTATTATAAACAAAACTGGCATTTGAATGGCAACATTAGTCAAGTGATTGTGTTAACTGATGGATTAGGCAGGTTAAATGAGCTCAAAGAGAATGTGTATTGCATATTTATTCTCTACAATATAGCCACAAAATTTTATTCATATTCAGAGTCAGTCATTTCTATAAACAGTCATATTATATATTACTTATTCAGGTAATATCTTTGACAGTTTCAGATGACAGGGTGACACTACCCTCCTTAGGTTAATAATTTATTGGCATTTTATGCATGTTTCCAACATTTGAACATGCTTATCTGTTGTTCCAGCTTTGGATATTCTTGAACTGATTCCATATATTACTACTTATGCAGGTAAGTAAAACGTAGGATACTCGATTGTAAGGGACCTCAAGGATCATCTGGTCCAAACTTTCTTGGCAAATGCACAATCTGGACAAGATGACCCAACACCCTGTCCAGATAAATCTTAAACGTGTCCAATGTTGGGGAATACAGCACTTTCCTGGGGAGATTATGCCAATGGCTGATTGTTCTTATGAAAAATTTTCCTCTTCTGTCTAATCAGAATGGCCCCAGGAGTAACTTGTACCCATTACCCCTCATCTTTTCCATGCAACTCCATGTAAAAAGGAAGTCTCCACCTTCTTTGTAGCCATCCTTTAAATACTGGAACATGATGCTAACATCTCCCCTTAGCCTTCTCTTCTCAAGGCTGAACAAGGCCAGTTCTCAGCCTTTCCTGATACAGCAGGCTTCCCAGTCCTTTGATCATCTGTCTGGCCTTTCTCTGGACCCTCTTCAGCCTGTACACATCTTTTTTTGCATAGCAGGGACCAAAACTATTTGATATGTGGCCTAACAGCCCCCTTTAATGTCTTATTAAAGCCCATGGTTTTACTCTAAATATATTCCTTTAGGTCTAATAGCACATATGAGATTCAGCTTCAATACTGAAAAGCCCACAACATGCTGCAACACAAGTGAGAGCACTAAAAAAGTCTAAGCAGCTGATCAACCCAGACTTGGTCACTGAGAACAAACTTGATCACTGAGAACATCAATAGCAAAGTATCAGCAGTAATGCAGACACCCAGTAGCTGCTTGCTTGAGTTCGTAGCGCCATGGAAGACAGGTCCTGAGGGTGTACAAGCTCAGCTTGGAGGCAGATGACAGAAAATCTTTGCTCTATCTCCCTCTCAATTATGAGTCCACCTGCCTGTCTGCCTCTCATGATTGAAAAATACAACTTTGTGACTGACTTTTACACACTGGGGTCCAAGAAAACGCTCTTCTCGCTTGCATCTGGTGATAAGGGACCAAAAGACAGAAAAGGACTTTCAAATTATGGTAGTAAAATGGGGAGAGGGGGAGAAAGGATTTCATAAACTTGGTGTTCTGAACTGGTCACGTGGCTAAGTAATTTGTAGTTGTGCACTTTTCTAAGAAATCAAGGCTAATATCAAAATTTTTTTTGAAGAATCACTGTTAACTTCTGTCATGTCTGAATTTCTCCAGAAATTCTTCTGGTATTTCATTTCTGGGCTATGAGGAGGCAACTAGCTGCTTCATTTTAGGTGTGTGGCTTAGTATTCGTAGTTGCATTAGCACTCAATCTGCTGCAATGTCATCATGTGCATGGCTATGCCAAGAGACAGATGTGGCAGATAATCAGTATTCAAGGTTTGCTTTCCTGAGGATCAACATGAAGCCCAGCAGAAAGCAGTGAGAGTTTAGTTATGCCTTTGCTTGCTCCTTGTCACTACTACCTCTTGAGCTAGAGAAAAATGTCTAGCAATGCTGCCTGCCTGTTACTATTAAGATTTTCAAGAGTGTCGTTCAGGTGACTCCTGGAGATCTCTAGAACACCCTGCCTCAACCAAGTTGCTTCAGCAGCTTTGGTAATAAACACACATCCCTCTCAGCTCTTACAAGCTTTTTGCTCTAGAGGTTGTTAATGCATCTGTTATTATATTAAGCATCCATCATAACAACAGTTTCTACTCAGACTGCTTATTAGTTTCCTCTGAGTGATATCATGGAGCCTATACTCTGCGTAGGCAGAGATTTACTACCTGGGCAGATTCCTCCAAAATCTTTTCTTTTCTCTTTTGTTTCTTTTTCTCCTCATTCTACCCATAGTAAGAAATATTCATAGTCCTCAAGAGCTCTGGTGTTTAAATGTGCGGTAGGAAAGTGTTTATTGTTCTTTATTGGAAGAAATAGAAACTTTCAAGCACATAGAGATGAACAACCAAGTCTTAAAGGCATTTAGACACCTAGACAGACGGATGACTGGTTACAGAATTGGTCCTGTTATTATCAGTAGGATTTAGGCCTTAGAGAAGTCAAGCAGTGAAAATTGTCCCTTCAGATGTTGCTACTGTCAGCTAATGGAGGGACTCAGATTTCTTCCAACAATGTTGAACTGAAGGCTGTTGGACTGATAGCCTGAGAGAGAGTAGTTCTGGAAATCCTGAAAAAGGATTTACCCCCCTAGACACGTTCAGACAACACTAGCATTTTACAACTTGATGACATTTGTGACAATAAGGCACACTGTTAGGCTCTGCCTACTCTATAAATCTGTTGGGTTGTTACTGTGGCTTTTAATCAGCCATAGATATGTTTTACACTATTGATTCTAAATGCAAGGCACAGCTCTGCAACCTGAAATTAAATACAGGCAAATATGCATTAGCATTACACTGAACGATGCAGAAGTTCAGTCTGATGTACAATAGCTGTTTTCATGGTTACCAAGGATGTTCATTTTCACTTCGATGAGGAATAACACTATAGCAGCACTCTCTGTATACATAGCTAGTAAACTACTGCCATGACTCTATGCTGAGCATGCTGTCAAGAAAGAGCAAGATACTCAGTTTCAAGACTTAAGTTCTACATCTTTTCTCAGCTGATGATTACTTCAGTGATGTAAAAACTCTCCTGAAGCTTTGTGCCATGTTAGAGATCTCTTCATGGTCCTTTTACTCTGATGGGAAGAAACCACCCTATGCAAGCATACATTCACTGTGGATTCCAATCCTTGAGTTCAAGTGTGCATAACACAATATAGACTTTCTTGAAAATAAAAATGGATATTGAAATGCAACATAAAAGACAGACAACTGATGTATCTGTCACTGTTTACACACACAAATCATTTAGAGGAAGGTTTCAGGGACTCACCCTCTTTTCCAGAATTTTTCTGTACAGCCGCAACTTTCCAATTTGTCAAAAGCTATTGCCACCATTCTTTCAGTGGGCTGCAAACACTGATAATATGGTCTTCCACTGTAGTCATCTAGTTTTCAGAGATAATTACATTGTCTATATATCTCTCCTAAACCAGAGGAGAAGTCTGCAAATGCATGGAAAATCAGCTATTAATGTAGACTATTGTAACATATTCTTAAGGTAAGTCTTTACAGCAGCCAGTCATCTCTTGAATTACAAGAGACACCAGTAATTACTCTTAAATTTCAAAAGCTTGGTGAACATAACAACATATGTTTGTATTTTACATGCTTATTTTACCAAAATGAGATTCTCAAGCTCATTAAATAAATTCCAGAATTTTCTATCATGCCAGAAAAAGACTTAAGTGTCAAAAAGAAAATGTAGCTGGCCATAAGGCCAACTTCTGTTATAACTTCTGTTTTTTTATGATTTTCTATTAAACTTCATTTTCAGATACATTGTAGAAAATGAGTGTTAAGGCTGGTTTGTACTTTGCACAGAATAATCAGCCAGAGTCTTTCTCAAAAGCTGTGAATATAAAGCAAGAAATCACTTGGCCAAGAGTCAAACACTCAACAGGTCTTTCTCCTCAAAGAGCAAGATGCCTTGCATAAGAAATAGATTGGCACAGATTCTGGCTATAGCAAATAAAAAATTACTTTTCAAATTTGCATAACCCTGGTTTTATAATAGAGTTACTGTGTGCTCTCTTTAGAGGACCAGAAGAATGCAAGGCCATATACCAACCACCCCACTGCCTCCTTTGAATTCTCTCACAAAGCAAAGCCTGCTTCAACTCTAGCTTTTAAAACGCAAATTTCTGCATGCTCACAGCCATTACAGGGGCCTGTATTGCAAGTTTGGCTTCACTGAATTTATATATGCACTGAAAATACTTTCTAAGGATGACCATCTGAATAGCGGGAAGCAACAGACCATCATTCATGCAGAGGAACAACAAACAACAGCTTTACCTCAAAAAACTATCCGGTATAGGTAGCCAGGTAAGGAAGCATGTGCATTAATAAGCAGTCTTCTACATCCTCAAATGCTAAGGAAAAGCGATAACGGTTTCAAACTGTCCTCACAAACTCTATTTATCTTCTTAATTTATATTTGCTCTCAAATGTATAATACCCTGGGCTAAGTGTTTCCTTAAACATTTGGGATTGTGTCTTCTTCATCGCTTCAATCACAAAGGCCATGCACTCAAACCCTAACTTCTTGTGACCTTGTCATGTGCAAATGGCAGTGGTTTAGATACAGTGTAGGTACTGAAGTCAGAAGATATTTAAGTGCACCATATTGTGGGCTATTTAAGAAAATAATTATTCAGCACCATTTAGGCAATCAGTTATGAAGGCCAAATTCCTCTGAAACTTTAGTTTGCCCAAAAGACACTGCTCCACATTAAACACTGCAGATAAGGAAAACAGACAGTAAAATGAAATTTGATCCCAGCAGTTCAGGCAGACTCCAGGAACTTTTCACAGAATATTCTGAATTGAAAGGAACCCATAAGGATCATCAAATCCAACCCTTAAGTGAATGGCCTCTACAGGGATTCAATGGCACAACCTTAGCCTTACTAGCCCCAGGTTCTAAACAACTGAGCTAATCTCAGGAAATTTTTTGGAAACTTTTTTTACAGAGAAGACATCTGTGGCCCTGGCACTAGAATAATAATAATCCACACCTCTCAATAAAGTCAAATGATCTCTTGTATGCCCAGCTTCAAGTTAAAGCACCTGAAGATAAGACAGACTGAGGGGTTGCATAAGCTGCTGGAGTTGTAGCAGATCTGCCTTCCTTTTTCTCTTGCGAGTGGTCTTTGTGAGAAGTAAAGGAAAGCAACTGTGATTTGTTGTGTTTCACATCACTAGAGGCAGAAGGGAAGAAGTTCTCTTGCAGGAGTACAGAAAACAACTCACGTAACTATAATGTATAGAAATTATTAAACTTCACACTTCACGTAAGCTTTGCACTATTAGAAAAAGAAAGGCAGGTGTACAGTTTTAACGCATTTATATAGGAAGACACAAAACCACACAGAGATCATAAGAAAGTTCTTCCAGCTCAAATGACAGTTGACAAAGGGACAGTGAAGAGGATAAAAAAACTGAGACTTCCTAATCTACCTCTGGCTTAGGCATGGGGCTCCAGCCCAGCATTATGGCCACAGATCCCATGCAAAAGCAGCAGTAATGG
Source organism: Pseudotriccus pelzelni (assembly GCA_035584735.1). NCBI lineage: Eukaryota > Metazoa > Chordata > Aves > Passeriformes > Tyrannidae > Pseudotriccus > Pseudotriccus pelzelni. The sequence continues at coordinate 25,835,472 of JAWMRA010000161.1, forward strand.
GAAAGATGGGAAAGCTCCTGTCAGATTTTCAGTCTGTCATAATCTTCTAATACAGATTAATGCTTGAGGAGATATTTTGGATTTTGAGGTCTTTTATTATTAATCAAAGTTTATAAGCATTGATTTTAGGTGAGAAAGGTGATTCGGTCATTTATTTCTTGGTCCTTTTCCACTTAATACCCAAAAAATTATAACCACATGTTCTGAATGTTTAACACACGACAGATGGTTCTGCTTCAGCTGAATCCAACTAAGTATTATCCATCAAGTAAGAAAAAAATACTGGTGAGTTTTTTACCTCTCCATTGTCTCCAGCTTTCTCTTAATTTTCTGTTGTTGAGCAAGAGGAATACAGTAACTTCCCCAAACCATTCAGCTCACTGTTTAAGAAATGCTTGGCTGTAATAGGGATCTAGGCTGTTTATTCACCCAAATCCTAAATAAACCCTTTGTAGCAGCTCTGAAAAATTCCATTAATCTCTGCAAATAAGCTAATTTTATTTTTACACACTTTTGCACTAAGAAGAAAAAAATGCCAAAATACTGCAACAAATGTTCTACTTGTGATTTTACCCGCACCAAGAAGCAGGGCCTATCTCCCTGGAAAATCTGGTCTTATGATCAGGCCAATTGACTTCATGTCTAAGAGATTCAACTGTGACAGATATGTTTCCAATACCACTGGGGACTACCAGGCCAGCAGCCTGCGAAACATTCTTTTGCTCTTTCTTGGCGAAGATTCTTGTTCTTGCAACTGGATTCTCAGGTGAAACAAGTCCATAAAGGACCCTTCTGGTATCCCAGAGCTTTTCGTTGTTGCAGCATTCAGGTGCAGCTATCTGCATTTTCCCAGAGTGTGGAACTATCCGGGTTTGGCACCTAGGGCTAGCCATCCAGAGGGAAGTTCTCCAGCTCTGAAGTTCGAGTCTAGACACAAGCTTCCCCAGACATCACTGAGGGTCAAAACCAGAGCACCAACAAAGTCCCAAAAGTTAGTGGGGTGCAGTAATAGAGAAATACACAGAATGGTGGTTCTAAGGGTGGATCATACTGAAATACCTTTGTTTGAAAGAATATCCCTCCACACCTCACTTGCTACTTCTGCACAACTACCTCCAAAAGTGTTTTGCTCCGATTTTAGGCATCTCTTAACTCTGTGTGCACTCTGTGTCATCCTCAGCAAGCAGAACCTGTGAAGACACAGTGCTTCTGTCCTCCTACGGGCATTATCAGAGAAACACTGAGAGAAACAAAGCCAGATATTATGTAGTCTGGTTGTCACAACAATCCTGGGAGAGACGTAGAGACACACTTTGAAAAGCAAATAAAAGATTTGAACTCAGGTCTCCAATATCTCAAATGAGAGAGACAATACCGTCACCTCCACCACGTGTTTCTTCCCCCAGACTTCCTGACGTAATTTTTTATTTTTGTTTTTATGATTGCTCCAACCTTTGTTTTTTAATGTCTCTTTATAGACCAAAGATAATTAGTGAGTTGAGCTGGTATTTATGGAAACCTAAGCCATATTCCCTGTTGAATAAAATATTTGTTAGAAAATAAAATCACTCTAACTAATGAAACAAGAGGAAATGAACCGGAGCCAATTAAAAAAAATTGGAGAATGGGGAACAGGCTTGAGAAAGGATATGGAAAAGTTTCATCATTCAATACATTATTAATCAGCATAATTAAAAAGTAGTTAGCATTCTAGTGCCCAGATATATAAAACAGTTTTGTATATTTCTCTTAGTCCACAGACAAAGTTAAACACGATAGGGCAGATACAGTCAAGAAATTATTTAAAAAAAAAAAAAAGAAAAAGAAAAGACAAGCTTTTCAATTTTTCGCACCAGGCATACAATGTTTCTTCTTTAGGAGAGTAAAGACACTTTAAAAGGGTTGGTGTTAAAAACAGCAAACAGGGCTGGGAAGGGTCCCTTGAAAAATATCTCCCTTCTCCCTCTCCAGATTCCCCTTCTGGAAAGTTCAGCGCACAGAGAAGCGTGCTTGTGCCTCAGTTTTACAGAAAGAAAATATCACTTTTAATCACACTCAAAATAGGCATCAAAAGATATAGTAGCACAATGGAAAGGACTGGGGAAATTTCTCTAAAGAGCTTAAACTTCTCTGTTTTCTCAGGTCTCAGATTTGAAAACACACCTGCTTCCAAAAACAGCTACACTGACAGCTTTAACTCAGTATTACACAGGTATTGGAACCTGTAACCTTTCCTGCCATCCACAACATAACCCCCAGGAGCATTTCTTTTAATGAAGTATTGTGGCAAACACAAGGGGAGCAGCTACAACCATGTAACACTACTCTGAGTTTAGCTATAATAACAATCTCAAAGAAGAATCTGCAAAAGGGGATTGTGGTTAGTATAGGTGATGAAAGATTTAACATATCACTTCAGCATCGATAGGTACTGCAAAATATACTAGAAACACAAAACAGTTTTCCATCTTTGTTGACTTAAAATACGTAATTTTGTGGATGTTGGAAACATTACCAACCCTTCAGCTGGTTTTCTACCTTCTTTCTTGGTTTCAAATCAAAGTCCACATTTGAAGCCAAGACCCAGGAATCTGGACCCTGAGACCTGAAGTTAGAGCAGAATCCCTGAAGGTTTTGAGTTCTGGCTCACATGAGCATCTTCCAGATTTCTGCTTACCAAAGGAAAAAACAAAAACACCAAACAAAGGGAGATAAAGAAAGTAAGATCCTGAATTCATGGGAAGGGGCATAGAAATCTACAGTATTCAAATATTCATGAGTTACATGCATTGGAGGCTGTAGAGTTTCTTGAGTCAAAGTTTGTTGATGACTGAGAAACTGAGAGAAGACGTAATGGAATTACAGTCACTGAAAACCCAGGCTCCTTAGCACCCTGTCAGTCGTGCCTGACCTATGATCTGATTAGTCAGTGGGCAAAGCCAACTTGTGGAGCAAAGCAGATTGACCAGTGTAGGCTCCACACAAACACTGCTGAAGCCAGTCACGCAATAAAGGAGGTTGAGGTGATAGCAGCACTATGTTTATTGCCTCTGAGAGACAAAAATCCCAGTCATGAATGCTGTGTGTGCTGCTGTCGTGGTGATAAACACTGCAGTAGCAGTCCTAAGTGGCACAGTCCTAGGGATGGCAAGAGGGAAGACTGCTTGGATCAAAGGCCTGTGGACTACTCTGTGAACTGTATACAAGAGGCCATGTAAGCCTCTGGGAACACACAGTGTTGCCAAACGTTCACAGGCATAGTGGTGCCAAATGTTCACAGGCACCTTATTCACCTCCACACCTGGTGTGGAGGCGAATATTGACCTCACAAGGGTCAAACACGACCTCAGAAGAGACAACTGAAATCATTTACCAACTTTGTGAAAATTACTTGAAAATGTAGCTCTCAAAAATACACGTACTCATAAAAGATATATCCAGGTGGTCCAACACCATTATAGAATTATGTTCTTCATCGAATTATGTTCTTTTTAAAGTCTGTTACGTTGCAAAGAATTTGTGTGATTTCTGTTATTGTTATCCCACTGGTCCTTATTTTACTTGGAATTTATCTCTAAAGCAGAAATTATGCAGATTCAGTTGTCTCATTGCTCTGAAAAAAACTTAATGGAGCTTTAACAACATACTGACACGGTTTCTCAAACAAATCAATTCTTCTTTTTTACTGTAACATCAGTCTGCATTTAAGTGGTAGTTCCTAAAATTTCATCCATGAATCATTCAGGTTATAACATGTTTGCATAACAAATCACAGAATCACAGAATTGACCAGGTTGGAAAAGATCTCCAAGATCATCAAGTCCAGCCCTTGATCCAACCCCGCTGTGGTTACTAGACCATGGCACTCAGTGCCACATCCAGTCTCATCTTAAAAACCTCCAGGGATGGTGAATCCACCACCATCCTGGGCAGCCCATTCCAAAGCCTGATTGCTCTCTCCATAAAAATTTTTTCCTAATATCCAACCTGAATCTCCCCTGGCACAGCTTAAGACCATGCCCTCTTGTCCTACTGCTGGCTGCCTGGGAGAAAAGACTGACGCCCACCTAGCTACAACAAATCTCTCAGGGGAATACTTTGCAGAAAGTCTGTGCACGGAGCAGGGGGAGGACATTCATTGTCTCCAGTGGCTGCCTGCTGAGGAACCACCACATGTACTGAAGTCCATCTTCTCGGGAGTGGCCAAGTGCTGCTGCTCATGGGAAGTAGAGAATAAACCCTGGTATATTTTGCTTCTGCACATGCAAGCTTTGCTTTATTTTTGCTTTAAATAAACTACCTTATCCCAACCCACAGGCTGTTGTGTTTTTCCTGCCTTACTCTCTCCCCTGTCTGGCTGGGAACAGGAGCGACAGAGTGGCTGGATGGGTATGTGGTGTCCAGCCAAGGTCAACCCACCACAGACATTTTTTAAGCCAGAGATTTCTTAGACACAGTTGCACACCCCTACTGACAAAAGCAATCCTAATGAAATCAGATCCTTTCATTGGAACAACTATAGGGAGTTAGGACTTAAAATCTCTTTAATTTAAAATCTATTGTTATCTTCAGGACAACTATTAATGCTGGCCCACATGCTCACTTGGTGAAACTCTAAAATCAATATGACCTATTCTTACTGTTAGCATTTAAAAATCCAGTTAATGACATTAATGAAAGTTAGATACAAACTATTCCTCTTTTTTTACCTAAAGACAGCCATCCAATTTTGAAATTATGACATTGTTTCTGTTTTCTTAAGAAACACTTGTGACCAAAGCTAATTAATATTTAACATTATGTTTGTGTTGATATTTTTTTAATACATTAAAAAAAAGTTCCTATTACTCAAGTGAAATAAATAAATAAACAAATATATATATAGTATATAAAATCTAAGACTTTCCACAAACTACCAACTTCCAATGTCAGTTGTAGTTAAAGCAGTTATGGAAAAACATCTTGTGTGGTACACTACAGAGTGGTGAGCACAGTGCTGCTGTTCCAGTGCTAGAAACCCATCATTAGTCAACATACATGCAAGTTGGAGAGGCAGTTTCACTAAATTATTTTCCAATAACATTTGTGTCTGTAGAAGAGGCTGAAACACCAGACAGCTCAATAGTTTGCAGACATCAAATAAAACACACCACACAAATTGAACAAATATAATCAACAGTCCTCAAGAAAATAACGCTTAAGAGTCTTCCAGCAATGGAAGGCTGCCTGCAGAAAGTTGCCCTTGAACTCTGAGATTTGCCCAATGTTCAGTACCATCAGTTTCTGAATTGGAAATGATGTGCTTTATCCAGTACAAAGTGAAGTTCAACTCAGAGCAATGGCCACATTTAGGCACCACAGTTTGACATTTGTCCCACAGGCACGAGGCAAATTGGTAACCAGAACACAAACAAATTAGTTCTTCCATCTTCTAAGCTGCTGCACTGTTGATATTTACTCCTACATGCCCATAATCTAACAATCAATCACAGGATTCTCATCTGCTCATCTAAGGCACAAATTTTCCAGATATTTTAAGCATCTTTTGACCAGTTTAAATACAGGACAGTACTGTGGACCTTTGGGGGGGGCGGAATCTGATCAGAGTACTTGTTATATATAGCAGATATTTGCCATGAGGAGTGTGTATCTCAAATGTGTTTCCAGGAAGAAAAATTCTCCCACCCCTACATTCAATGAAGAAGAATTTTTCTCCATAACTTGTTTGTTATTTCGAGACTGAAACAGTCAGCTCTGTGTGCTCCCACTGCAGTACCAGCTAAAACTGATATATTATCTTGTACACTATCATGCCTGGTTTGACAGTGCAGCTGCACATATGAAAAAGACAAAGCTATTATAAAAGACTGGTTCTCCCTATAACAGTGTATCTAAGCTAAAGTTCTGTTCAATTAGCTTGTTACCTGAAAGGTTATGTATGCTGTTATTTTAGGTCTTAATCATAAGACTGTCTGCTCTGGGTTTGAAATGTCAGCTCTTGCTAGCAAATATCAAAATATTATTTCTTTCATATATTCATTTAAAAGTTACTATTAGCAAGGTTTAAAATTAACCAGTTCCCACACACTTCAGTTAAAATTGCCTTCAGAGAGGCACATTCTCATAGGCATGTGTATGACTCCATCCTTTAGAAGACATTCCTGCTATTTGTCTAAATCCCTAAAGGCGTCTTCATGATAAATAAGGATGAGCAGTGACATTTCTCAGTTGTTTTATTCAATTATAAGGAATGGAGCTTTCTTCAAACATGGGGGCTATTTAGTACTTGGGACTATATCAATTGTTAAATCCTTCATGGAGATCTTTAACCCATTAAATAAGAGCCCAAACTGCCCATAAATTACTAGCAGTTGTTTTTTTAACAGGCACAACCCAGTTTCCTTTATTCTCTTGGCAACTGAACAGTTTTAGGAAATTGAAATGTGGAAAATTGAAAAACTTAAGCAAGCCCCAATTCATGCTACTCCCTCTTTCTGTCCATATAGACACCCCCTACAAAAAGTAATTATTCTAAAATGAATCTTGAAATCACACAGAGTCGCAGTGGAACTTAGTGAGTTAGAAAGATACCACAGCACCTGATGACCTTTAGAAAATCAAATTAAATAAAAATTAAAATTGATGTAGCCTCTATGAAACTTTGTAAGAGATATTTTTAATCAGGCAGCATTTCTGATGATCACATTACAGAGACATTGATTCTAAAGTCAATGTTTGTATCACTTACAGGTTTTAGCTTGTATCATATATTATTTTAAGATCAGTGTTTGATGCAATTGTCCAGTTGCAGTGCAATAGATGCAATTAAGGCAGGGATACTTTCCAAATATTCATCCAATGCTACCAATTACAAAGTTAAGCACGATAATCAGCAGCCAGAACTCCAAAGCACCAATACAGATCACGCTTCTGGGATGGGAAGCACAAATTGCTCTCTCAGCTGTCTCAGCCCAAACGTGTCCTCAGTGCCAGCAGAGACAGATTCTTCTCCTGCCTGTCAGATGGAGCACAGTGAAGTGTGTGATCACTCCACTAACAGGTATAAGGCAGGAAGCAGACAGCACAAAGCACCATCACTGCAATTAGTGGACCATTTTCTATACGGATGTAGAAACGGCAATTCTCCTGATTCCTTTCCCTGAGATTAATGCATCCAGGAAAAATAAGAAAAAATAGTTTCTACATTCCCTTCTACTACTTCTGCATTTGCTGTGTTGTTAGAATTGTATCTTATAAAGAGCAATTCTTTAACTGCCCTTGAATCACACAAGCACCACTTGCTACTGTGTTCTCTAGAACAAGAGGTTCAGTGACTGGAAAAGAATAGACAGGCTGTCAAGGTAAACCTTTAGCACCTAATCCAACCTGTAACAACAGCTGACAGAGAACTGGAGCCAGCTGCTAAGGTGTAGAGCTGTGCCTTACACATGCTGTGTCATTTCTCACGCTCTTGGTTTGAGAAATTAGCCCAAACTGGATGTTGATTGGGATGTAAATTAGCAATGCTAAGAGAGAGCTACTCTTCCTGATATTTTCTTAATTGAAGGATATCATCCTGTTTTGTCTTGCTTTCCCTACCACGCAAGTGAAAACATCTGTGTGAGAAAACTTGCTCATAATAAATATTTTGAAAACAAGTTATCAGGATCAATGGTGCTAATCTTTGAATCTAATGAAATAGAACTTCTCAGCCTTAATTGAGATGGATGGTCACACATTGCCTCTTTTATACTTATAATGACTCTAATCTTGCCTGATCAATTTTTGCAATTAGTACCAGTTGGAGCTAGACACGAGTTATTACTGGACTTTGTGGGCAGAAATACCCACATGGTAGGAAAAGATGCACGTCCTGAATTCATCGCCATAGGAATATAGCCTCAACATGACCAGAAAGCTAGTAATGGATGGACTCTGATAACAGGGAGGTTCCTTCTGGTGTACAGAAGTCTCAGGAATGCAGTTTGCCCATCAGCCTGAAATCCTACCCACCTACACAGCCACCTCAGTGCTACCAATACCTCAGCCGCAGATTGCACAGCCTCATGGGCTTCATTAGGTTACACAAGCAGTTCAACAGCAGAATTGAATAAGCTGTTCATAAACAAATAGCTCAAGGCCTAGTTGCATTTTTAAGTGTACCACCAGACAGAAGTGTAGAAATGCTTAAATACAGGTGCCAGCTCTCTGCAGTGGCTGAACTGAGTCACCTTTTTGCTATCTTCTGGACCATGACAGTGGTACAGCTAAAGACATGGTGCCATCTTTCCTCTTTTTTTTTTTTTTAACCTCCTTAATTTTATGGTGCTAAAACTGGTCTGTCATTTTGTCATTTTCCTGTGAGATCTGAAACCATGGCTGCACATTTTCCTGCACTCAGGAGTGGATATGCCAAGCATTCATATCGTAAGAGACTGAGGAAGACCATAAGTAAATATAAACGTCATTGTCACCTAAAGGTTTCTCTCCCTGTTCTCATCAGAACTTTATCCTCTGATCACAGAAAGAAACCATGACTTCTCACCGTCATGCAACACAGACAGGCATGATAAAAATACAATAGTATATTTCAAGATCTTTATTTACCTTAAATATCTCCATAAAAACTAATAAAGCAAGCATGGGGAAAGAAAATTGGGTTAGATCAACCAAATCAACCCTGTTAGAATTCAAAGATGACTTTCAGCAACTGGGACATTTTTAGCACACTACTGTTCCAGAGGACACCACAACTCAGGATAACATGTCCTGCATGAGCACATAAGCATACAAAAAAGAGGAGAGGGAAATCCTACAAAGCACTGCACATTACAATGTTCAGGCAGTTCCACCAGGCCTTCAGCTTCACCACCTGTTTCATTCTCTCTTGGCTATCCATGGAGAAGGAAAGAAGAGGAGCTATAAGCATTGTACAGAGCAGACCACTTGACTTTCTCACTTTCTGTCTCACTTTTCTGCTGCTGCCACTCTATTTATCATTCTTTCTTTCTTGTCTTGTGCATCTGCGCATGTGAGTGTTGAAAGCCCTCTCTTCTGCATTTCCAGCTGTAGGAAACAGATGTTTTATATATCCATGTTTCATGGTGATCGGCCCATTCACTGGTAATCACAGTGTGAAACCACTCTCTTCTATTCCTAACCTCTTCCTTTCATCATTTGAAACCTTTATCTAAATCTGAAAGTATTACTGATTTAAATAATTCCATTGATGAAAATGAAACTACCTGAGTGTAGTTAACTCCTGAAAATTGAAGGACATTTCCTAGTAATTTAACACTTATGCTAACAAATTCTATGATTTTCCTCTCTTTTGACAGTACATCAGATAGAAAGAAAATACAAAGACAAGTGAATCACCCCTAACGTAATCTCTAAGTTATAATCACGTTCAAGCCACTGGAGAAGGAGCTACAAGTAGTTAGGGTAAGTTATTCCATTTCACAAATGTCTCTATTCAAGGTTTTCCACATCTTAGTTCACCAGCAGTTGAGGACATAAATTAAGAATAACCTGATGTAAAGAAAGTAAAGAAGTAAAGCCCCTAAATTTCAGGCTGCTGTCAGAATCCTGAAGAAGATTTTACTCTAGGATACAGAACAGTTTCTTCCACAATTAGGACACAAGTTAACATTAAGTTAGAGTGGCCAAATCAACATCTAAGGGACCTACACCAGGTCCAACTCAGTCTAAAGCCGTGTTCAGGTCAATACCACTGCCAGTCCAGAGCACCTATGTAGTCCTGGTATGCTCTTTTAAATTCTTGGAATTAATGAGATCATTTTATTCCAAGATAATGGGAAGAAATATGAATTCATTTATTTACAAGAATTAGTCCAGGCAAAATGCTTCAACAAAAAGCCACATGCTTTGTCTTTGGATAGACACATTTTTGACATTTTACAAGCTGCAATTCTGTCCATCAATTGCAGTGAAAGACTAAGAAAAATAAACCATTACTATTTAGCCAGCAAAAGTGAATTGCTCTTGAACAGGACCACCTCTGTTCTCCATATCCTCTTCTTCTTGACATCTGTGCTGCGGGAGGTGAGTACACCATACATAAAAGTAGAAACCAAGAAAAACATTTCAATCATTTTTTGTTGGTGTAATTTGAACAGCGTCATTGGGTTGTGTTGCTGCACTTGGTGGATGTAATGACTGGACAGACTGGATGGTAAGGGCTTAAACTGCAGATGACATCTCCATTAAAATGATTCATGTTATCACAGGCTTAGGTCACAATAACAGGGCTGCAAATGCCACAGTGCTTGTCAGAACCATCTCTTGCTGTATCCTCTCTGAGTGGTGCCAGTGACACATTCAAGACTTGTTCTGTGATACTCCAAGCGTTTAAGAACTAGAAAATGACACATGGAATAAATGGACACCCCAGAGGACCATTAACAGGCTATCAGGCTTTCACTTTTCATTTTGAGTTGACATCCAGGATAGGTTAATGACAATCACGAGCCCTTTCTATCTGGCCCTGGGGAAGAGTGCTGATGGGCTACCCAAAGCACAAAAAGCCACAACACAAAAATGACATTTTAAATGGGAACTACTATAGAATTTAAATCCTAAATAAGACACTTCATGTTCCAGACTTCACACTATGAAAACTTTAGTCATGTGTTATATACTGCCAGCAGTAGGGAATTCTTAGGGAGACTGGGGGCTAAAACAGAAGGAGCATCATTCAACAAATGAGATCAAGTGTTTGGTCCTGTGATGGCCACTGATCCATTCCTCGCACATGCTCTCCTCAATACTCTCCAGCTTTGATAGAAAGTTCTGCTCTTTAACAATGCACAGATCTTTCCGAAGGCTTATTCAATGCGTGGTGCAGATGTGTAGGGTCTTAGTTGGCATCTGCTACATGATGAATTAGTAAAGGTAAAAAGACAGCAAAAGAAGGCTTCAAGAGACACCTTCTGCTCTTCTACCAACATATTAGTATCTCCTGAATCCATCTGCCCACCTGCAACGTGACTCTAAACAAATTCCAAGGAAGGTAAATAGAAATGAGAAAGAAGCACGGGGTACTGAGTTTTGTCCATTTTGTTATACTCCTATGCCTTAGAGGCAGAAAACCCCTTCTGCAACCTTTACCCCAGTGGTTGTGCTGCCTTTCTTTATTGAATCTACAGATTATTTTGAGTAATTCTTAAAATCAGATATACATAGTACCATGAGATTTGCACAGTGGGTTGTAAGTGCAGACATATTTTCCACCTTGAATAGGATTACAGGACTGAAAATAAACACTCCAAGCAAATATACATTAATCCAAAATAAACTCATAAAAAAATACTAACCAAGAAATTAAGAAAAAATTATTGGAAGAAAGGGGAAATTATTTTTAAGTTAAAATCAGTGGGCAAGAGCAGACAAGTGAGCAGAAAAAAGTGTGTCTTTCGAGAGTAGGGGAATCCATGGTAGGAAATGAAACTGATGGGAGATTGTACACAATAGACATAGACATGGAAGACTGTAAGGTGGGATGAGAGGTCAAGGGAAGGACTACTGCAGAAGTTACATGAAAAAGATGAAACCGAAACAAAGGTGGATGTAAGACATTTGCAGGCACACACTTATCTCTAGTCAAATGTCACTGTAGCTGTAAGCTATACAGGGTGATACATATATGTACAGTAAAATCAACACAGGAAAATCCACAATTACAAAGCCAGAACTTCATTCACACCCTTGTATGTGCCTCACCAAAAAAAATAATTAAAAAAAAATATATATTAAGGTAAAGATATCCCTCAAAATAAGGCACAGAATAACAGAGACATGACAGACATCCACATAAATCAAACAGTCAATACATAACCTGGAAAAGAAAGAACCAGTAAAGTCATCTGCTGAGGATGAAGCTACTTGAAGCTACCTGATCTCTTTCTCTGTGACCTACAGGAGAAGCTGTTATTACATCTCCATAATGCGAGCTCCTGGTGACAAGGTCAAGCATCAATAATTCAGACAGTTTGCCCACAAGAAGAAAATGAAAATCATTACATGACAGGCTTTTTCTGCTAGTATCTCTGGTGAGGTACATGGCAACATGTGCTTGCCCATACACCAGCACTGCACCTGGCCTAAGGAAGTTTGTTCTTCCATCGTTCAAATACTCTGAGCAATCACATATACTCACATACATAGTTATGTAAGTATATGTGATTTATGTATCCTACATTTCTTATGTATACAGTTATGCATCCTACATTTCTTATGTATAGCAGACTCAGTAGTATGTCTAAATATTTAGTTATCTGCACACGGTTTCTCTCTGTAAATCATGAGTTATTCTAGTGATGCTTTGAGGCACTTGTAGAAATCTCCTCTGAAGACACAAAAGGTTCATTTCTCCTTCAATTAGTTTTAATGACTTGATACTGGGTATCAGGGTACCTGTCAGGGTAAGCTGTCCCACAAACAGATCTACTGGAAATGTATTGCGTCAGGCAGCAAGAGAACGTGGCAAGGTATGAATAATGAAGGAAGGCACTACTTCTTCCAGGATATATCTATGACTTTAGGTATTCCTAAAGTCTGAGAGAATATGGAGCAAACAGGACTAAATGAAGGAACTGCAGAGAAAGGGTGGCAAGTAGATGCTGGAGTAGGTGCAGTGAGACTATTTATTTTTTAAAGTAAATTAACAACTGCAGGGTATCCCATCACTCTTCTGCAATCACTTCACATTAATATTCCTCTGATTTTAGCTTCACGGAAGTCAAGAGAGAAAATGTTTCTGCTTTATTGATGTATAAGAAAGAACTATAACAGCACACAAGCAAGGCAGAGTACTGTGATTTTAACCAGCAAGCCTCTTCACAGCGCAGATCACTTGACCACAGATCATTTGAATGAATAAGAGGCTCACGAACAAAGTTTTGAAGCACAGCAATAGTAACTCAAAGAAACTTAGAAAGACGGTACTGCGAAAAGAGGCAGGAAAAGTAATTTAGAGTCCAGATCTCCCTGATCCAGAAGGCCAAGCTGAACTTCTCTCTCATATTTCAGGGAAAATACCTGGACAATTCAGATACCAGATATTAAATAATCTGATATCAGGAAATTCTATGAAATATCTATGATATTTCACTGGCTATTACAGTAAGTATCTGAAAATAAAAATACTTTGTTGTAAATGAAACATTTAACTGAAGTCAAATTAAAATATTTCTAGTTTGGGGGAGTGGAGGGAATGAAGAATAAATGTTACTTCAGTCCAGTGTTTGGCTTCATGAGACTCAGGATTTGAAAACAGTGCAAATGAATAGGCTGATTTCTTTACAGCCCTTCTTAGAAACTACAGGATTATCAGTGAAGCACCATATACACCCCACTGCCACTACAGAAATAATGAGCTGGCTATGCTGCTTTGGCCTCTTGTGAGCCTTGTAACTCACAAATTGCATCGGCACCACCAAACAGAAGCCAACTAAACGACCAAAAGTAACACAGGAAAAAAATACTGTTAAATATAGTGTTTCCTCTGCTACTGCTGTAACTAAGCATTATCAGGGCAGGGGTTATGCTTCATTCAGTCTGTGTATTCAATGCCCCACTAGCTGACAGCTAGATAGGTAGTTAGTGCTACCCACACATGCACTCTATGAAGCCAAGGAGCAGATACCACTGAGCACTAGCTTCTACTTGCTACCCATTGGGAACATAATTTATAATCAGTCTTGGATTCTGATAGCAGCAGCACTATAATTTTTAAAAACCTCTGACAGATAATCACAAAAGACCAGAATCTGATGGGAGCAGCGCTCAGGTCATAGGTACATACAGTTGCCAAAAGCAGTAGCTTAAGAGCAGAGATGTGGTGGCACCATCCTGCTGTGGCACAGTCGAGGACAGTGTCTGGCTGCATTACAGGTGTCCCCTCTCACCCCAGGCTCCACAAAAGGCAATGCAATTCAAAATGGTATAAAAGAACCCATAGATCATCTTCAGTTATTACAAAAAAAAAAATCCAACAAGTAGGTGGGTTTTTTTGGTCCTGGCAAGAATATAATGGGAGGGTAAAAAGGAAGAAGCATGAAGGCTCAGGAATGCACTGGTCTTTGGCATCAGCAGGATTTGGCTTTCACTCTGCTGCCACCTGGAATGAAGAGAAATTGCTTCCACTTCACCTCAGGATTTTCCATAAACAAGATACAATTATATATGAAACAGCCTAGAAAAAAACAAAGACAGATCTAATGGGGCTCTAAAATGGTTTTGCTAAAGTGGAGAGCATGAGCTTAGCTGTTAATGGCAAAGCCGCTGGAAACAAACTGTCAGCAGATTCACACCTGTCATTTGCTCTCCTATCCTGTGTCCTCCCAGTCCTGATCCTGGGGAGGCACAGAGTCAGCAAAACTCTCACAGGCACTGTGCTTAATTCACTCAGGCAGCTGGGACCATACACTCCCACAAGTCCTTCTCCATCTCTACCATTTTCTCCACTAAGCAGTGCCTGCTGGTGAATGGTGTACACTTCCGCAGGAGAAAAGCTCTTCCCTACTTGCTCTCCTAGTGCGAAGGGGAGAGCCTGAACAGTAAGAGCTGTCAGTTCCTATCTTTCTTTGCCACTCAGCTTATTTCCTGATTCCTAAAATGAAGCTGCAGCTGCACTGGATGGATGTGCTTAAATGCAAGCCTCCGGAGATGGGAAAGTGCTGACTGCTGAATTGCCTTCTTTCACCTTATTCTGATGACAGTCTTTATACTCTCAACTTTTCTCCCTGTCCCCACCCCCACCCCATTCAAAGGGGAACCAGCAACCTGTTTACTTTGAATTTTTGTACCAGTTGTCCTTGTTGAATGCTCCCCCATATGCTTCTCTAAAATTGTATGTGCTCCAGCTTCCTCGAGCTAAAGGGAATTGAAAGTCCACAAATTAGAGCCTTGTATATATGCAGTTAATTGTTCCCACCATTGCCACCCAACACCAAAGAAACACAGCCTAATTATTTCATGTTCTCTGTTCCCTGAAAGAATTACTTCATGCTAACCAAAGAAAGCAGCTGTACTGCAGCCATCATCCTGCAAGGCACCAACTTTGAGACCAGACCTATGTTCCTAAGTTGTATCTAAAGTACTAGGGATTTCCAAACTGACACCAGTCCTTGCAAGTGATCCGACTCAGATCTTTATCTGTAGTTTTACAATCATTCAGCAAAAGAAAAATATTAGACAAATATTTTTAAACACAATCTGAACATTTTTCAAGGCTTGATGGGGGGAAAAAAATACAAAATTAGCTATGACAAGGAGACAAAAATTAATAAGCATTATATTCAGAACTGAAGAGGAAGAAAGAGAAATTTGATCAAATTTATAATCTTTAAATGAAATTGTATGAAGGTTTGGGGTTTTACAAAGCCTTCTCTCCTGTTACTTTCCTACATGATTAAAATCATATATTTAAACAATCTGTTCCTTCCTTTTTCTCTGTCCTCTGCCAGAAGATATAATTTAAAGATTTTGACTCCTGGCTGTCCAAACAAAATGTAGCACAGCAACAGCCGCTACTGCTATCACTGCAGCAAAATAGATCTGGGCTGTCAAAACTCAAATTTCAGCTTTTCCTTGTTTTCACATTGTATGGGTGAGAAATTCAGAGTCCACATGTCAGACAGAGTTTACTGTTGCATTTTGCTTAGACCCAGTAGACACAGGGTAAAAGTGAGCCCAATGATTACTCGGGTTCTAATGAGACCAACTCACCCTGTTACATGTGTTACACCTTAGGTATCAGAAAGGCCTGTAGGGACTTCAGTAAGAAGCAGTCTACCATCTTTATCAAATAATCAGTCCTTATTGAATACACCCACCAAATTACAATTCACAGTTCCCAGTCCTAGAATCAGTTCAACCTCCAAAAATCAAATGCTGTTCTTGTTCCAGCACCGAGTTATCCTAGCCCAAAGAAACAGTGAGTGTACCCCACTACCAAAAGTGGCAGCCAACAAAATGGTTAATGTAGCTAATGAACACACACGGGAGACAGCAACAGCCCGGATATCCCAGTTCCCTCCTGAGCCTGAAACCAAAGGTCTTACTGAACCAGCCCCCTCCTCAGTCAGTGACGTGTATGCCCATCACCAGCGCGGGTTGGTTACAGTGTTCATGAAGTCATGTCCAACCAGACTTTTGCCTTGGAGCTGTGGGGTGTCAGTCTCTTTTCCTTAGGGCATTGAGAGGGATGCTAATTCTGTGATTCACACTGGTAAATATATGGCATCCTAGGCTCAAAAAGGAGATGTTAATTCATGCAGGAAAGAAAAAGAAAAAGTGGGTGAGAGAAACAAAGATGACAGTAAAACTGAGTCTTGTGGTCATGAATGGTGCTGGGACAGAAGGGAGACTCCTAGGATTGCATACTGTGAACACTTCTGCTACAGAAAGCACAACCCCCTCTACTTCCATGTCCCTCCTTGAGGATTTGGAGATCACAGACCCCCTCAGAAACCATCCCAGAACCCTCTCTTTTCCCAGTCATAGTTAAAATCTCCCATTCTTCCAGTTAAATCAGCCCCCTGCCTCGTACTTGCACAGGTACACACATGCATATCCCATGGCTCCTATACAGCTTTGCTCCCTTTTATGAGTTTCAGTTTAGCACCAATCTGTAATGCAAAGTGCACTGCAAAAGGGCAAAACTTTCTGGCTTTGCTCTTTTCCTACACATCTTTCCAACTGTAAGATTATTCTAGGATTTTCAAAATAGCTCAAAATACCTTTTTACTCACAGTATAAGTTCAAAAATATGGGAAAAAAATTTTAATATTCACATTAAAAAAATCCCATGATGAAAAAATGAAGCATCATAACCATTCATATTTTCTTCAGCTTTGGTTCACTTCATAAGGGAACTGAAGAGCTTGGCAAAAACAACACAGGTAGAAGCACCAAAGTATAAAAATTGAAAAAGCCTTATAAATTCAAAATTCTTACAAAGTCTCAACAGAGAATGGTAAAAGAGCTATAGCAGCTGACATGTAATATGTCATAAATAGCCTTCTAGTAGGGAAACTACTATATCAAGCCCTTACATATTTGTACCCAACCAGAGTAAAACGAAATGGAAGAGGTTTGCCTTGGGAACCAAGTCTCCATTAAGACTTGGTTGCATTAACTGAACCCAAATGCTTGGAAAACCACTTGCAAGTTAGTACAATTGCTGCTGGCACTGGCAAAAGTACATGATTGTGTCAAGTTAAAATTCGGAGTTTTTTCCTGCAGCTCTTGTGCAAGCCAATCCTAAACTAACCACACTACAGCAACAACAACTGGATATCTGACAAAAGCATTGTGCATATGAGTACACAGCCCGTTTCAAGAAAGTTACTGGAAAAATATATTTGATTGCTATCAGTATGACTCAAACTTCTCAGAACTTCCAATCACCTTACAAAGAAACTGAAAGAAGATATTGAACGTCCAACTTCCATAATCACAATCAGACCTCTCAAAAAACAGACACCCCATATTCATATACTTCACCATCAGCACACAAGTACAGTTCACAAACAGAGGTTAAAACCTAGGAATTTTATAGTATATACATAAAAACTGCCAATACATTCATAATCAAGAAGAAAAAACTCCTCTCATGGCCTGTTGGAGAGGTCCCCTTTTAGTTCTGTTAAGAAAATATGAGGTTCAAAGTTAAACTGGTGGAAAATGAACACTGACTTCAATGTCTAAAAAAAAAAAGGTGGTGTTATCTCAAAAAAAAAAAAAAAGGCTTTGTACAATCAGAGCCAACTTTAGATAAAGAAAAATTCACAGAAACCACTATTGCAGGAAACTAGGACCAAGAATAGCTTCAGAAGCAGGAGAAGCTGTCATTCTACACAGGATAGATTTTGTGTTTTATGTGACAGTGGCGGGAAAAAAACGTAGATACTGTAAACAGGATCAGAGATCATTTGACTTAAAAGACCTCAGAGTCTGACCAAAGCAAGCCAATCTGGTACTTATGCCAGGCATTATCAGTAGGAAATTCTCTGAATCTGATTTCCGATGCCTTTCTCTCAGAAAGTCATTAAGCTCTAATTAATGGCTCCATGAGGTGGAGGGATCCGCTTTGGCATCCATTAGGATGGAGGCTCAAATGTCAGACCAGCAATGGCATTAGGCAAGCTCTGGCATTTTGCCCAATGGAGGATTAGCATTGACGCATCCAGCATCCTTTGAAATCTTTAGCTCTGTAAGAAAATTGCAGGTTTTCTCTCTGCCTGTGTGATGGATAGCATCTCTAAGTAATTTGTTGGTCCCTTACCAGGAAACACCTCTCCACTTCAACGGAGCAGGAAGGGAAGATTCAGCATGGCCCGGTTGCAGAGTCCCTCTCCAAAATAAAATTAAAAACAGCCAGAACTTAAACTCTGGAGATGCCATGGGCATGTAAAGAGGAAGATCTTCACATGAAAGTACTCTGCACAGTTTGGGATCTGGCTAAGGAGGCACTAGAGTATTACCATGTTAAATATCGGTCAAGTATACAGTGGTACAGACCTGTCAAGGTAGACAAAAAAAAAAAACACCATAAAAAAATAAACCAAGATGAGATTTTCCCTTCTGTTTGTACCCCCTACCACCATATAGGCCTTTTCCTTATAACTAGAAATCTTCACACTTCATGAAGAGTTTTATACCTGCAAATAGGACACTGCCAGCAGACAAAATGAGGAATCAGTAAGCTTCATTTATTTTTATTATTTGTCTGTCCTCCCCCCATTCACCACCACTGGAAATAAGTGTAAGAGATTAGATTGGGCCAGCAGTGAAACTAGACGTTAGCCCTCAGATACGCATGTGCAAATGCCGAGCTGACCGGCTAGTGGCAGAAATAGATGCTGGCTGGGGAAAGGGCTGTGAGGAAGAGGCAGGACAATTACTATTGCACTTGGAGAAAGCGAGGCCCAATGCCAATGGTCCTTGATTCAGACACACACCAGTTGACACAGGGATGTAAAGTTTAACCTGTCAGGAAGTAGAGCAGTTTTGCAAACTGAATTTTTTTTGTAACTGCTGGTACAGCGATAGGAGAGAGGCACCAAAGCAATTGCCCAGTGCGCTGGGCATTATTTTAAAAGGCCTAGATGGAGCTATGATCAGAGTGACAGTGATGGGTAAACATAAACCCACAGAGGCACCTCTGTCACCTGATGCACGGTAACTCTCTTCCACACCAAATAGCATCAAAACAAATCAAGATAGAAAAACATCTGTTTGTGATTCAAGTTTGAGAAAAAGCAGGTAGAAAACTAGATCAAAATGCTTTAGAACTAGAAATTTTTCAGGTTTGGTTTGGTCTTGCGTGTTTATCGTTTCCTTTGATTTTTTTCCCTTTGTCACGCCTCTTCTTAATATCCATGCCTGGAAGCTGCAGCAAAAAGCAACCAACAAATTTAGCTGTGGAATTGTTTCCATGTTGCTTTATGAATCAAAATGGAAGCAGAGAAGTACTGAAAAAAATTACTATCTAGCTGGATTTTTTGAAAAATATTATAGTTAGTTTGAGCAGCCATCAGCTTGTGATACGATGTACAATATTGACATGCAGAGCAGGATAGCAGATGAGAAATGAACAGCAGTGAGACACAAAGCCAGGAAGAACACAAGAAGTTGAACTGCATTAGAAAGAACCAACTTTAAAGGCAAGGGCTAAACAAACAGAACAAGCACACAACAGGAAGTATGGAAACAGTAGCTTTGTTGCACAGTTTTATGAAGCAGGCACAGAGTTTATAAGACATGTCAGAGACTTGCACAGCCAGCAGCAAGGCTGGGAATTCAGGTATCTGCACCAGTCCTAGCATCCTGACGGCAAATCACTCACCATTTAGGACTCTTTTTTCTCTTCCCCATAGAAACTTGATTTCCATCTTAAAGTGGTAAATGCCAGAAAAACTGTGTTGGGAACTAATACTCTCAAGTTGGTCTTGTTACAGTGTCAGTGTTACAACATTTGACCTTCAGTAGGCAGCTTGGTTTAGGTTTTGAAGCAATAAGGAAAGATATGGTACTACTGGTTCAACCAGCTCCGTGAAACAGTTTTTTAGAAACAAGTGCAATTTTCACAAGTGATTCAAGCCTCTCCATCTATAAGCTAAACACGAAGATCAGCCCATCACACAATTTGTGCTGCCTCTTGACCTTGAAGCTATTCATACATTGTCTCACTCTGACTCATGACACAGTCTACTGTGCCATATCCTGCTATAAATTTAATCTCTGTATTTACATTTGAATGGGAGACACTTAGCTGTCCACCAACACTGCAATATACATCCTCTTGTTTTGGAATCAGCTTCAAGCAATTAAATGGAAAAAGTACACTTGTCATAGCTGCCCAATCTGCTGTGATATGTCCAAGAGAATGCCATCACATTTCTTATAACTGCACGTAAACATGCTTTCTGAGTAGTTTCCATTGCCATGCTCTCTATACTGGCAAAGTTACCAAATCTTTTAAATAACTTAAATTAATTTGAACCTACCCATTTTTTATGCAAATATTGTATACAGTTTCTGCCTCGTGATATTCAAAGAACATTTGTTATGCTTTCCAAATGGAACTAGTTACATGTTTTAAAATATATCAATTTAGCGTACAATACAAAGGAGATAAATGCTCACCACCTATTTAGCTGTCTTTTGCTGTTCCAGAAACCACAAGTAAGATCAACCTTTTCAGAAGTTGCTACCTATTTGGCAGTAGAAATGGTCAGATCTTTTTCCACACAACTTTTGCAGCAAGACAATTTTTGCTTTGATAGATCTTGGGCCATCCAAAACAGAACCACAGAATGACTGAGGCTGAAAGAGAATTCTGGAGTCAACTAGTCCAGTCTGCTCAAAGCAGAAATAACTCAGAAGCTAAATAAGGTTGCTCGGGACCTTGCCCAAATTATTTGAAGACCACAGACACCAGAAAGTCTCCCATGAGGAACAGCACGAATTTAAAGGTGAAACTACACAACAGGACAAGACAGATACTTCAATTTATTATACATTCATTACTACAAACTATTCTTCTTTACATCCTTGTCTAGCGTTGATTCATTGAAGAACTTCCACCTAACCTATCCGCTCGCCTGAGGCAGGAGTGGTATGCAAAAATCACCATAAACAGATGTTCATCTCTTCCATACTTAAAAACTTCAGACTTCATGATCTCTCTCACATTTGTCTATCACTCTCAAAACATGGTGCCAAAACTGGATACTTCTGTACTTGGACATTTGATTTTTCCTTTTTCTAATCACTTCTCTTTACTGAATTTCACCTTATTGGATTTTACATAATTTCTTCAATCTACCAAGATCATTATGAATTCTAATTTTGTCCTTCAGAAGGCTGACAATCCTTTCTGGTTTGGTATTATCTGCAAATCCCATAAGCGTGCCTGTCCTCCCATTGTCAAAATAACAAATTAAAATATTGAATAGTGCTGGACCCCAGACAGATTTCTGATGACCACACTTGAATGTTCTCTCAGCTTGACAAGGAACTATTGATAGACTACTCAGTCTAGTTTTTTCACTGGTTGTGCCAATCTTACGTGGGTTTTTCTTCCTGAGTTTGCGTACAAGAGTGCTGTGCAACACTGTGCCAAGCCTTGCTTAAAATCAAGACACATCACAGCTGCCACGTCTACTTATCCCTTAGGCTGACAGCATGAACATGACTGGTTCAAGCTTTGATACTAATTAAGATATAACAGAAATCAATTTGAGTATCATGTTCAGAAGCAGATCAGAAATGGCCATTCACACAGGTACACACAAGGGTTCCACTACTCAGCATGATGCACTGCAACATGCTTGTCAGAATTTCAGCTTGTGCCTAGCAGGGAAGAGTCCTGCCCCAGACTTGTTTGCCTCCTCCCTACACTGGACACTCACTGGTTGGGGAACCTCTGTGTTGTGTCCCATATGCTGCAATTTGCTAGTAATGAGTGAAGTCTAGGCACCCATTGCTTCCCGCTTCACTACATGGGAATTTGGAGTTATGTGACCGTGAAGCTTGTTTAATCCACAAAATTATGAAAGGATTTTGTAGCTTGTTTGTTCATTTTTCTTACAGGAATTCTATTGTGTTTCTCCTGTCTTCTGACTTCCCCTTCCCCTCCCATAAGCAGAAGAGCCTTTACTTATCAGGCCCCTGCTAAGGGGTCCTCAGCCACTTCCACAACAAAAGCTGAGGGAAAGGTAGAACAGCTTCTGACCCAGGTAACCACAGATGCTGCCAGGCAACCTTGTGGCTGTTCCTCTGTTACACTAATTTGCCACAAGTGAAGCCAACCTAGGCTCTATTGTCTAGGATGGCCCACTTTCTGCTGGAGAGTGCCAAATTTCGTAAGCTCTGTCGTACATCACCACTACTGCCTTGGATGTAAGTCCAACACAGAAAGAAGAAATAATGAAAGAGAAGGCAAAGGAACACAGTATTCAAATTGAGTCAGGTAGTCAACAGGTACACAGCGAAAAGAACCCAACACCAGGCAGAAAAAAACAGATCCAGGTGGATTCCCAGGCTGGTACGGATGCTGTAGTGTCACTGAATATCTGCCTTGCAGATGTAATTTCAATAAATACTCACAGCACTCCTCAAAGAAGAGCAGCTGAAACCAAAGATATTTAAGAGGCTAACAAACAAGAATATTCACAGATGTATACTCCTGCCTGGGGGGGAAAAAAACAAACAAACAAACAAACAAACAAAAAGGCAAATAGCTTTCACTGTAGACCCTGTACTTCATCATGGAATAACCTTAAAATCATAACCTTAAGTATCACTTTTACATATACATTTGTATTTACCCACTTCACAGTCACATGAGGCACCAAGTATAGCTAAATGAAACTGCAGTGATTTCTAAATACAAGCCATATGCTCAACCTTTCTGACCTGTACCAGATTCTCTCTGGATTTTGCTTCAAAATAGTAATCTGTGGATACTATTTGCATGTAAATTACAGTACAATATCCTAAAAATAGGACTGCATTGAAAACTGAGTCTAGGACTCTCCAGAGATGGCTTAAATTTAAGAGAACATTCAAATGCACTTTACAGATGGCCTGAAAAAATGTCAAATCTCTTAAACGTATCAAGTAATATTTGTACTTACACACCCTCAGTATCTGCTCTATTTGCACTATTTCCTATTGCAATTCTGCAAACATGGCTGTAACCTGACATTTTTCAACTGGGAAGTTTAAACTGGTGAGTAATTTGAATTGTAACAAAATACGAAGCCAGCTGAACTGGTTCTGGGTTCAGATTTCTCTGTAAATATTGCATGCGTCCAGTCATAGCTTAAATCATGGTACGAGGACAGTCACATGGCATCACCTGTTCACTGACACCTGCACAAGTTCCCTGGATGGTGCTGATGGGTGAGCTCATCCCTGGCCTTTATATCTCATACTTGGTTCCTGTGGAAACTGCTATAAAGCCATGAATTTTACATCAAAACTTAATTGTTTCCTCTTAAACTGACAGTGTAGTGCATTTCAAAACAGGAGAGAAAATTCAGATGTATACAAGTGGAGAGATTTCATTCAGGCCATTATGTATTTGAATATTTTTTTTAACCTTAAGTGTGGGAAAACAATAGTGATGGCATAGTTTTGAAAGAAATCAAAGACCTAAGACAATAAATGGCTTAAGCCAGCTAGATTTTAGATGATGATTGTTGCTCCAGGATATACTTTAGAAAAGTGATTTGGCAGCACTGTAAAGTGACTAATCCTTGAAGAGCAAGTTCTGGAGATCCTGTATGTAAATCCTTGTCTAAATGTTTAAGTATTAAAGGACTGATAGAAACCAATTAAGACTGCAACTGGTGTTGATGCGCTAATTAACATTAAACTTGAAAATTACATTTGTGATCAAATGTGAGTGTAATAAAATAATGCTTTTTACATACAGGTGTTAGTCAGAGGTGAGAAAGCCTCTCAAAAGAAAAACGTTAGTACATAAAATGGCCTAGCAAAAGCATTCAAGACTGAAATAAAGCAGCACATTAATGCCAGTGAATAGAGGTACCCTACTTCTCAAAAGAAGTGTGGTCAGGCTCCTTCCCTGATCCATCCAAACCTGTTCAGGAACCACCTTGCTCTCCAAGCACTACACTGCCCTGTGCAAGGGCTTTACCTCTCCTGACTCTTCCCAAACTCCTTTCCTTAAACAATCCCCCTTTCCCTCACTCATTCACCCACCCACCTCTCTCTCTCTCTGCATTCCAAGCCAGCCTCCTAGAAAACCTCAACATCTTCAGCTGTCCCATCCAGAGACCTCTCCTTCCTTTCATTTGAACTTTCCAAAGCATTCAAGCAGATGATTCTAAAAACGGGCTCATATCTCTCAGTATTTCTCTACCCCGTCCCTCACCATCCTGCCTTTTTCTTCAGTCTGCATAGACAAGACTGCTACCTTCACTTTGGACCTAACCCCTTCCTTCTGCCAGCTTCTACCTGCCACTAGCAGTCCATGTATTTTTACTCTGATTGCAGCAGATAGTCAAGCTCTCCTCATCCCTGTCTCTCCTGCAGGCTCCTACCTTCAAAAGGTTTCACTTTCCCACATAGGTTATGCTCCTTGAAAAAATCACACACGCGTGCTTAACCATCTCAAAAGGTAGGAAAAACAAAATTAATGGACAGATATAGGAAATACTAAAAACAAGGCTTAAAAAGCTTTGCTGTATATGTAAATATCAAAACATTTATTAAATAAGAGGAAGGAGGAAAAGAAAGAATCCTCCAGCCTGGCTTCAGATGGAATGGGAGCAGACGTTTGCAGCTTTTAAATCTTCTGCTGATTGCAGACCCAGTGTGACATTCCCACTCTCCATAAACTCATATGAAAATGTTTCCACTCAGCCTAATGAAGCTTGTCATGCTCCCTCTTCACCTTCAGTCTTCAGCTGCTGCCTTGTATGGGAACTAATGAGACAACCAGCCACATTTCTATGCACGTTACATAGGAAAGCTTAAGCACCGAAAGCAGTTGCATACAGATGCTTTGCCAGAGCAGGGCATCTCTAAATGGGCCAGAGGCACCTGAGAGGAGTATATTTATATAAGCTAGGTTTGTGTATCTGTCACAAAGGAACCCAAATACAAGTTTGAGTTTGTTTTTGTATTGGGATACACAGGGAGAAGTACTGTGCCTTCTCTTCCCTTTGTTCTGCTGCTTCCATATGGCTTCTCAAAACCTCCTCTCTAAACTTCCACAGGACAGAGTGGATAAATAAAGGATGCATTACCCTCAAGCACACATCTTCATTTCATGAAGCAAGGGGTCTTCATTTCTACAAGCCTTACCTCTTCCTGGCAGGCATGGACCAGGCAGGAAGGTGGCTGAAGCTTTGTGAAACAGCTGGGAAGGAGCCGGTGAAGAGCAGTAGAATTTTTGCTTGTTACTGCTCTAAATCTCCTTTTACAGCTCTAGGGAGACTCCTTGAGAGACTACTTCATGGCCATGACTGTGTTTGTTTGAAAACTCTCCCAGTGAGAGATAATTATTTCTGCAGCCTGATAAAGGCAATGTGAATTAATCAGACATATCACTACTTAATCCTTAATAGATGCTGGTGCAGAGGAAGGAGGGAAAAAAAAATCCTCTTAAATCACTGTACTCATGACACAAGATTAACAGAAGTGCCCCATACTGCAGCAAATTAGATATGGCAGTGGATCAGTGCTAAAGAATTTATTTTCTTCCTTCTTCTAAGTGAAAATATGAAGGAAAAAGAAAGGGGAGAGGGGAGGGGCCGGAGAAGATGCATTTACAGCTACTGTTTACTCCTATGGTGTATTTCTCCAATACCAGGAGGAATTTATTACCCCTACTTATAATACTTTTTAGCAATCTCTCTAAATGCTTCTAAACTTATAAGGAAACGAGGAGATTGAAAGATCGACTTGATGACATTGCAATTGAGCCAATAACTATTTCAAGGCCCAAATCCAATCTATCCACACAGAAGAATAGGACCTCCATGGACCTGAAGTGACATTCACATGGTCATATACAAAACTCACCTACAAAAGCATTAACGCAACTTGCATTCATTACACTGTCAACTCTAACTGGAATTCTGATAAGAAACCTTTTCAACATGATCAGGATCCTGATCAGATTTTTGATCAGGCCATTCAGATGCTGTGCAGATACTCTTGAATAATCCATATTAATGGATCATTTTTTAACAGAAGATAGAAGTGAACACTAAAAACACATCCTGTATTATCTGCACACCGTTCATTCAGATGGATGACACCATGCCAAAAGTAGATAGCTAATCCTGAATCACAGGCAGACTCAAAGCTTCCTTCACAATTAAATGAGGAAAGGAGTTTCTTTTAATTAAGCCAGATCAACATGAGCTTACAATTTACACATCCCCTTTTGCTCAATAATTATTGAGCAATTTAGGAGACAAGAAAAGCTGCTACCAGGACAGAAAATTAAATCCTAACAAATGATCTGTTCTTGGGATTCACCATTTCCAATTGGTTTCCTCCAAGATGCCGTGTTTACTGCTGGCATCTGAATGCCTAATGAGGAATAGCAGTATTCCATCTTCCGGAATAAGACGTTGGAGCTATAGCCTTGGAAAGAAGTGTCAGTCAGAGCCATATGTGAGAGACAATCAAGCCTGTGCCAAAAGTGAAACAAAATAAGAGGGTACAGTTAAAATTCTTTAGGATTCTTCACTTGGGCCACTCAGACACTACTGAGAATCCTTCCAAATATATGTTCCTTTTCTCTCCTTCCTTAATTCCCTAGTACTAGGGAATCCTGCTAGTCATGACCCTTTCCAAGGCCTGGGTATATCACCTGAATCCCTTCCTTCCTCCATCCATTTTTGAGGAAGCCTCAGTTCAAACATGACACAGATAACTGATGTGTCAGAGCCTTGTAAAGATAAAGACCAGAAAAAGCTGTTTTCCCCCGAGAAAGCAGGGCTTTCACCAGCATTTGCATATGCCTTCAGATAAAGCTGTATAGGAAAACATAAGGTTTATGTTTGGACAACCTTCATTTTCACTCTCCTCTACTACCATCAATTTGGAACCAGGGGGTTTTTGTTTTCTTTCCCCCTCCTTTTAGCACAAATGGGTCAGTGAACTTCACAGCTTGAAACCTTGACAGAACCATCTGTTCTTCATTAAAAGCCATTAATGACAATGATAATGGCACTAATTAGGCTATGTGCAAACATACACACGCTTCAGCAGCTCCAGAGCTACAGGCAATCAAAGGTCCAAATTGAACCAGCTGCTGTACACTAGCAATGAGCATTAAGAACCTCCATCCACCTTATCCCAAATACAGGGACAAGCAGTCAGCATCCAGATGGACATGTGGAGCAGGTTATTCCAATACACAACTACATCAAGGTCTTTTGCCTTTGTTTCCATTTTTCTTCCACCATTTTCTCTTCGTTTTGTGTTAAGAATGATTGGGAAACACCACCATAGCCTGTGAGTGTGTGTTCCCATCACCATCTGCCAGTTTTAGTTCTCTTGTGGGTAGACCTGAGTGTGCATGCAGAGCTTGTAGAAGCAGATCACTGTGTTACAGCTGCAAACTCTTCCCAGCAAATGTACTGACTTGCTACGTCTTCCAAACATGACTTCTGGAAGTGACTTTGTTATTCCCTGCTTTGGTTTCCTATACCCTAAGAGTAGAGACAGTACCCACTGCACAGGCATCTGTCACAGCTGCTTCAGAAAGGTTAGTGCTATGAAATCCTCGACACAAACAATATCTACAATTTGGAGCTACTAATAAGAGTTTCCTTTTAATATAACAGCTCAATTACAATAACCATATGACTGCAAAAAAACCTGATCTACAGAAACACCATCCAGGTCAGCAAGGTCTGCTGGATCAAGGGGTGTCCTTACATGTGGAAAATTGGAAATCCAGGCCTGCCTCTGCTCTCAGTTTCCTCTAGAACATAAGTATGTCTCTTCCATGTTCTTACCTTTGGGAAATGAACATCTGTAAAAGAGGAATGATGAAACTGACCTCTTTGTAAAATGCTTTGAGTTACATTCTACACCTGTATTTTGTAATAAAGGTCCAATAACAGCACTCCAGGAAAGTTTATCCAAGCCCATTCTCCTGACAGATGTACAGCACTGCTCATGTATGTATGTATGTATACTAAAGGTATAATGTAGGTACAGTGTTTAGGTATGCACAGTAGTGAATGAGGAACACAAAAGTTGCAACACAACCACCCACTCAGCACACTGTGCATTAAGAGCCAGTGCAGTTGCCGAGACCCCGCAGAGAGCAGGACCATCAGGGAGAATAAGCCCGAGCAGTACTGCTATGCAAGTGGTGGGAAACATGGTATTTCAAACTGGGCTAAGCCAAATCAATCAACACCAAGTTTTAAAATTAATTCAAAATATGGAACAACCAAATGCCTTGTTGAGGCTTTGAGACAGAATTGAGAGAAGAGAGACCCACTCCCTCTCCTGTAGAGTCTCTTTGTCAGATGTGACCATTTCAGACTGACCACACAGACTCTTTGCTAATATCAAAAGCCTAAGCAAGATCCCAAGCCTTACAGTGCTCCAAGAGAAACTAGTTTCTGGCCGCTTCCTCACCTTCCTGCCTTGGTTTTTCAAGGGAATAGCAGTATGTTGTTCATAATGGACTAACAACTCCAAAGACAGGAATGGAAAGCAATGGAGTTTTTTCTGAGCTCCAATGAATTTTTAGCATCAAGGACAGGAACTTCTTAAAAAAAAAAAAAAAAAGAAAATTCTGAGAACAAATCTGATAATATTCCAGCTATGAAGACAAGAACCACCCAGTTCCCTGTTTTACAATACTAGAAGGGTCCTCCACTTCCTGTATTACCTTATTCATCTTGCAGTGTGGGGACTAACATTTCACCTGAACCGTCTTTCTCTGACAGAGGGCATTTCTTCAGCTTCTACTGCTTAGTCTGTGGTTTCACAGCCTTCTTACGGAAGTCTTAAATAGACTAATCCATTCCTACTATTCTTGCATCATCATAACATATCAGCCAGGATCCCAAACCCCTCTTTTCAATTTCAGAGAATTAATAATTGGATCAGAAGTGGTTTCTTAATATTACAGTATCTGATAATAAAAACCCGTAAAACATCAGCTAACTGGTTTGAAGAAATATCTAGTAATGAGACACTTCTCCTGTATAACAGGCTAGTGTACAAAAATCACCAACTGTGGAAAACCTACATTAGTACAGTTATATTAAAAAAAAAAGTAACTATGCAATTTCAAAAGCAATATGCAGTTACTTTATTGCTGCTTTATAGAAAGTAAAGTTTTATTTGGTTTTTATATTGGACTTTTTTTTTCTCCAAACACAAATTGCAGCATAAGACACTGGAGAACTCAGCACACACTGACTAGTGGTGTTAGAGGACAATACTGTATGAATTTTTCACACAGCAGAGTACAACATATTTTGGCTAGAATCATGACTGCTTAAATATGAAGCTCAAATAAAACTGATCGCTCGATTTGAAAATCTTCATGTTCTGACCTCCTGACAATGCCAAATAGATTTATTTTTTTTTTTAAACCATTCTTTTAGAAAGCAGAAGCCAGGCAGTTTTACTGTATCTATGTTTTAACAGTCTGGGCTTCCCAAAATGTATCAATGTCCAGTGGTAATTCTGTATGCCCTGTGCTTCTTTGAAAGGCACATCCATAAGCCTCCTGATTCTGTTTTCATACACCATTGCCCCCACCCCCTCTCAGCCCTGCCCCAACCTGCAGCAATATTTCTTTATAGTTAGATGTTAATAAAAAGGTGTCCCTCTCTAGAAGCAACTCATTACCCAAACATGTTGAAGGAGGTTATCAGGAGGGAGGTATTACTGCACAGTGACCTGTGACGGTTATTTCTCCAAGAAGAGCAATCATGAGGAGCGAGTACATGAGGAGATGACTGTGGCAGAGCAGAGTCCTGTCACTGTGCAGGCAATACCTGCTTTTGTGCCTCAACTCTCTTTCTTCCCCAAAGGGTCAGGACAAAGCTACCTGCTGGCCTAGGAGGGGTGTCTCCCAGCACACAGCAGCAAGGTAAGGCTAATTCTCCACGGGCAGCAAAACGTGAGATGCATGGCCCGAAAAACTAGCAGCACTTGCTGACAACAACAGGATACAAAAGCATCAGGGAACACCGGTGTGCCAGGTAAGAGGGGCTAAGCAAAGAGAACTCCGCAACCAGACCACAAAGCATCCAGATACATTGTCGTAAAAGGAAGTAACCTCAGTTCTGTCCCTGAAGGCCTGGGGGCCCCAGGTATAACAGGGCCAGGCTGGCGTAGGAGGAGGCCCACATGAGTTGGTGTTGTCAAAGGATGGTTATTGTGGGCCTGAGAGACTGTCATAGGTCAGGCTAAGCACAGATCATAGTGATGAACTTTTCCCCTTTGTCCTGTACTCTGGCACTGAGAGCACACAGAGAAAGAGCTGGGGAATAGAACTTACTGGTCTCATGGGACAACAGACAGAGGAATGCTGAAGAATCAGCTCTTGATCTCACCACTGCCACTTATTTGTGAATTTAGGGCTTTCAAACAACAAATCTAGGCAAAACACATCAGCAAATTCAGACTAAACTCCCTAACGAAGATAATACGAAAATTGCATTTATTTTCAATTGATTCTTAATTCACCAAAAGATTCCACACAGTTGAACTCAGGCCTTGGTTTCTCATGTTTTCTCTTTTGTTTTGTCTAGATCACAAGCTCTTCAGAACAGATGTTGCCTCTTCCCAGCCTTCTCTCTAGTACTATATGCATTCACCACATTTAACCTGGGGAGCTCCTGATTCTGTCAGAAGTCCCTAGCCACCTTACTAGTTGAAGTACCTTTACCAAAGCCACAGAAATTAAAAGGAAACAAAATCACACCGATTCGTGTTGTACAGGTTTGAACACACTGAAATTATAGATCAGAAAAATTAGAAGGTGTTAAAACTCCTGTGGCAGAACAGACTCAGAGATTGCCTCTTACAATTTACATGTAAATTTCAAAGTTAACACTAAAAGCATGGATAAGAAGCACTGCATAAGCATATGATTTCTTTCAAGTCTATAGAAAAGGGACAACCCTGCAACACTTGCCAGGGTAGCCCTAAGCTCAGGTGGCCTTTGGAAACAGCTCACCCAGGGGGTGTCTCTGCTGAGTACAGCGGTCAGATGTTAAGCCCATTTTTACCTGTGCTCTGAGATATTCCAAGAACATGGAAACTGCATTAACACAGCACTGAGCTTGAATTAATTACCATAATTCTGGCTTTTAATTCAGGTTTGAGTTGGCAATACAGGAAACCTGAATTTTGTGTCCCTCGTAGCAGGTTAGCACTGATACAATGGCATAATGCAGAATACTGAAGTGGTTTGATATCACTCTGCTGGTTCACATTTTATATTGCTGAGACCCAGCAGGGTAGGAGACATAAACCACTCAGAGGTGAACCACAGATTCAGGCTCACAGATGACTAACAGAGACATAATTCATTCATCTTAGAGCACAAGTAGTGTGTACTCATTTTAGTCTGAACACAGGACAGATATTCACCAAAGTAGCAAATTGCCTATCCTGCTTGCGTTGGAAAACTTTCCTCCTCCTGGAGGGACAGTGTAACCATCTACACAGAGTCTAAGAAGGGAAGGCTCCTGGCATGAGAGGGGATTGCAAAGTCTAATCTGCCACAATGGATTAATGCTGTCCTGAAAAACCTTGCTGGGTTAAGCTTTCAGAACCTCTATCTAGGACAGTGTTGAAAAATGCATGTGCCACCATCACTGAGAAATGGGCAACTTCTTTCCATTCCTCTTCCATTTGCTGGGTAAACAGGCCAATCGCAGAGTCAGCAGCCATGGCAATTTCTGAATCAATATTTATCAAGCCCTTCTCCAACTGCTATTTCATGCCTCATTGGTCAGAGAGCATCCCCTCCAAGCAAGCCAGAAAATCCTGACCTTGCAAATGACAGAGGAGCTGCCTGAGGATTGCAAAATAGAACAGCTCCACTAGCTAAAAAAAAAAAAAAAAATTACAATTCACGTGACTGTCCTCTGGAATTATATATTATTCTTCTGCCCTTTTCCTTTCTCCCATCCCTTCTTTCAGCAGCAGCCCTTGAAGCAAAAGCTTCATTTAAGAGCCCTAAACAAACAGCTTGTTCATTAGCAGAAATCAAGCCACATGCAAATGACATTAAAAGCCATGATACCCTCAAGGGAATCTGTTTTGTTCTGGATTTTTTGTCTGTACTTTTAATGACATGAAAGATTGATTTCTTCCTGCCCCTTCCCTAGGCATAGTAAGTGAGTGTGCAATTATTCCATCAAACAAAAACAACTCTTGGAATAGACTGATAGAAAGGTATTTGGGGGTAGAAAGATACGATTCCCCATCCTAGCATGTCACAGAGGAGACTACAGAGAGCAGAGAAACCTGGGAGAGGCCAAGTGCTGTAAGATCACCTCTGGAAAACAGATTGTCAAAAATCAACCAATAGCTCAGGGACATTTGAAAGGAGAGAAAGCCTTCCCCTTTCTAATCAGAGAAAATAACTCATTGCAGAAACAATGTCTATGATTCTTTGAAGAAATGGTGTTACTTACCAGCACATCCTCTGAAGTGTATGGACTGCCTCCAGGAACCATGCAGGCAGTTCAGTCTAGAGAGGATTCACAGTGCCACACAATCTGGTACCACAGCATGTCCCTTTGCTGCAGCTTGGCATGCCTGAGGTTTTCTGGGAAAATATGTTTGTACCTAAACACCCCATCAAAATATACACTGAAGGCTGAAGGTGAGGTATTGTTCCAGCCAGAAAGAGAATGAAAACAAACACAATCAAAGTGCAAATGGGAAGGATCTGAGACAAGTCACCACTCTTTATTTTTTTTCTGTTCTCAAGCAGAAGAGAAGAATTCCTCCAAGCACATTCCACACAGGGAAACTGCATCTTGAAGTTTCCTCTGAGTTCCAAGCTAAGCAGAGAATTTCTGGAACTTTGGCTACTGTAGTGTAGATGCCCTAGGTTTTCTATGTACAAGTCTGTTATTCAAAACAAACAATAGGGATGATTTCTGTGCACATTTTCCTCCCTCTAGTCCCCACTATTCTTCTGGGAACACTTCTTCCAAAACAGTTTTTCTCTTTACTATTTCCCCTCCTCTTTGGCTTACAAGTTAATGTAAAACTGGTCTTTTGATTTTATTTTCATTATTTTTGTAGGATGTACTCAAAAGACCACACCACCACATTTGAAATATTACATTGCACTCTGCATTTGAAACTCTCTCTAGTCATTCAGAAAGCAGTCTTGTTCAGGGGTGTTTTGTTGTGGGATGTCCCTTGGATAACAGCTCCAAATTGCATAAAACAAGACAGCTTATTGGAGCCTCAATCCCTGGGAAAAGACCTCTGTTCACACTCAAGCCCAATGACTTCAATTGTCACTTTGTTTCTAAGGAGCCCAAGCTGACCACCCTCAACCTCTTTTTGTACACATTTTTTTCTCTAGTTAAGCCATGTTTCATGTGATCTCCCCTGTTTAAAATCTCCTGTATTGACTTCTGTCCAGATTTCAACATTTTAGTTGCCTTTGTATTTATCTGGTATTCAACAACACTTTCCACATTAGCAGCATCAGTGAACTAATGGGCTATTTGTTATTTCGCAGGTCATTAGTTAAGGCCTTGAACAGAACAGGCCTTCAGCAACACTCATGCCTGCCCAGGACACCGCTCCTCAGTCTCATTGCTACTATCTACCATTTCTTTACATGTACAGTCCTCCTGCTGATTCACAGATCATTCGACACCACCTGCATGCACACCAATGCAAATACATTTTTCTTTGCTTCCCTGCTACAAAACGCTTCAACAGAATCTCAAGTGCTTGGCATTCCCTCTTTCTGTCAGCCAAGCAATTACCACCACGTTTTCTTTGAGATAGGTATATATATATATATATATATGCACAAATATAACAGTGCAATGGAAAAAAGTAATAATACAAAAAACCTTATTCCGTGAACAGTGGGATGGAGGAAATTCAGTTTGTTATGCACTATCTCCTGCTACATTCTCATCCACATGTCCTAAACCTGACTTGGTAGTTTCAGGCTCCCATGCCTTTCTCTGTTTTATGGAGGGGCACACTGGAAGGGCAGGATGCTCTGTGGCCAGTCTGGACTCACAGAGGTACTGAATGGCCTGCCTGTAGGCATGTGTAAATGACCAGCTGGCTCCCACCAGGCTGAGCAGACACGGGCAAAAATAGCTGAGCTGTTCCCTCAGCAGACATCGACAGATCCCCACATACCTTCTACTCACTCACCGGTTCCCACGAACACCCAGGGACTCAATAAGTTTGCTTTCTGTTCTGTTACACTGTTTCAAATTGACTGGATAGCAGGATTCACCAGACCTCTTTCCTGAAGGAAACAGCATATTTGTGTTGGAACGCGCTTGTCTGCACCTGTGGCAACAGTCACTTGGGAGTCAGCCATGGTGGCAGATGCACCTCGTCAGGATCCTAAAGGCTTAGCAAGAGCAATCTCTGCCATCAAGCTTTCTGCAAGATCAGGGACATAAGTTTGAAATTGTATTGGATAGACAATATATTTTAAAAGGTGAATTTTTGTTGAGGTGAGTTGGTATCAAGAGATCTTATTTGGGCATCCCAGCAGAAGAGTCACCAGTCAGTACAAAAGCTGTGAAAACTGAACTTCCACAAAAGCAATGAGAGGGACTTGGTTACAGAAAGGAGGAGAAAGTCTTGCACACTCTCCCTCTGTCAATCGCTTCAGTGAGGCCTCACACAACCATCTTAGCAGTCTGTGCTGCATTTTCCCATCTGCCAAACAGGAGAAAGAAACAGACCATTTAAAGCAGGCATCAAGTTGCTTAGTACATTACTGTTTATCGACTGCTGATTGGGGGTGGGGGGGAGGGGGAGGAACAAAACATGTGGGAGGGTCGGTGAGTCAAGGATCAAATTTTGAGGCATCAGCTTTAAAGGTATTCCTCAGGGTTCAGTTCTAGGGCCAGTTCTGTTCAACAATCCAGATGAAAGAGCTGAATGCACCATTAGCAAGTTTGCTGTTCAGAGGCCTTACAGAGAGATTTACATAGATTGGAGCAGTGGGCTACAATTAATGGGATGAAATTAAACAAATTCTGCACCTAGAGCAGAGTAATGTTGGCACAAGTATAAACTGGGAAAGGAGTAGCCCTGCAAACAGGGATCTGGAGGTGCTGGTCAGCAGCAGGCTCAGTACGGGGCAGCAGTGTGTACCCAGAGGGCAAACCCCTCCTTTGGTGCATCACCAGCTCCTCAAAAGCGACAACTACCCTGCTGTAATCAGCATAGATGCAGCCTTGCTTTGAATATTGTGGACAGTTCTAGATCTCATAATTTAAGGGAGTGAAGGTCCTTGAATATGTCCAGGGCAGGGCAACAAAGCTGGTGAACAGGCTGGAAGGAATGTCCTGTGAGGAGTAGCTGAGGACTTTGGGCTTGTCTAGTTTGGAGATGAGAAGGCTGAGGGGTGACCTCATTGCACTCTACAGCTTCCAGAGGAGGCAAAGTGGAGAGGGAGGTACTGAGCTCTTCTTCCTGGGATCCAGAGACAGGACATGGTGGAATGGTTCAAAACTGCACTAGGGGAGGTTTAAACTGGACATTCCGAAACATTTATTTACTGAGAATTTGGTTAAACACTGGAACAGGCTTTCTAAAGAGGTGGTTGATGCTTCAAGCCTGGCAGTCTTATTTAAAAGGCCTTTGGACAATGCCCTTAATAGCAAGCTTTAGTTTGCTAAGCCCTTAGTCGGTCAGGTTGTTGGATTGGTCTATTCTATTCTAAACAGCAGAGCCCACAGGCCACAAAAGCATGAAGCAGGACTTTCAAGATTGATGTGCCAGCTCAGAGCTCTGGGACAAGAAGTTTCCTCTAGAAAAGTAGGCCTGGCTGGCTTAACTTCCCCAGATGATTCAGGAACTCTGACTCATTTCCAACACTACCAGTTATATTTTCATTTTTTTGTACTTGGCTTCCTTCTCCACCCACCTCTTCATAAAGGACTGATTTGCTGCTACATTTCACTACAAACTCATATATCCCTTTTCACTGCTGGTACCAATCATGCCCCTCAAACAAGGCTGTTGAATTTGACCTTCAGAATCCATGAGTCAAACAGTATGGTGTGACCAACTCACAGTCTGCAATTCGTGGCCAGATAGTGATGAGGTTACGCAGACTTCCAGCCAGCCTTGTTACTGCAGCATCCTAAATAGCTTCCAAATCAAATCAAGGGTAGTAATATATTGGTGACTCGAGAGAGAGAAAAGCCTTTTGTCTCTGAACAAATTTATTTCTCTCTGAAATCAAGACCTTCTGATTTCAATTTCACCTCCTCTGCTGCTGCTGAAATGAAGTTGCTAGAAGCACAATGACGTGCAGCAATATCCTTTTTGGGCTAAATGAAACTTCATAGTAAACAGATAGAAGGACTTGGCACAGCTCATTCCTTGGGCACCCTGAAATAGGAGAGCATTTTCCTTTGTCCATTTTCTCCCATCTCAGATAACATCTGGCTTCGGTCAGGGAGATGTTACTGCACAGACACATTTCCCTGCTGCAGGCCAAACAGGCTCTTGCCAGGAACCACAGGAATACACACTCTTGTGCTATCAAACAACACTACAGCAAGTGTGCTTTCGTGGGCAGTGTGGAAATCGTATGCTCACATACGCACGTACGTGCAAAAGGGTGGAAATCAGATGGCTACACCACATAAACAATGAAGTTATGAGCTGGGTCCTGACCCTATATCTCTGCTATAAACAAAAACACTTGCTAAGTTATATATGAGATGCTAAGAACAGTTGGAAGGAAGAGCTTCTTTAATTTCCTCACATGTGCCTTTTCAGAGTACAGCCACTGTACCAGAAAGATTTTGTTTATATGATTCCTTGAGGTTTTTTAACCTGAGAACACAAGCACATACAAAACAGTTACCAGTGAAATGCTCAGAGCACTACTGGAACAGTATACACACCCCTGCTACACTTGTGCAGTTTGCTACGTCTGCAACTTTAACGTAAGAGGTAAGAAGGGGTCTTACAGAGAGGTGGCCATGTAGCCAGAAAGATGAACTTACCCAGAAAAAGTATTGAGAACTAGATACTCTCCTGAAAAACGCAAGATTTAATTAATTTTCACATACAGATCAGTAAGCAGCTATTTGCACAATAGAAAATAACAGACATACAAACTGAAAAATATTCTCTGAAGTCTCATTTTGGCTTGCCATGAAAAGGGAAAACCAAATCAAAAAGATACATCATAATAAAAACTTGTTAGAAACCTCCTCAGGCAAGGAATATAGCAAGGACTAAAAGCTTTGATGACATTTAGACTCCTGGCTACACAAATCTCTTCTAAAATAAAGCAGTCTCTAGAATAGATAGTCAGATCAGACAATGACAGATCACTAGTTATAAGTTCACGGTCTTTCGGATAAGACATAAAACCAGGTCCTGACCTTGTGTGATCATTAAAGATCTCATAACGCTCTTTGCAAAAAGTGGGTTCTTAATCCCACTGGTCTGGAAACAATCTAATTTAGGTAACTACCTAAATCAATCTTACAGATTCATCTAAATACAGCACTCTGTTCTCCAGGCTAAAATAGTCTGTGGCATTTCTGCATGCAGTAATACATGACTAAGAGAGTCCTCCTTATCTCGGAACTAGGCGAAAGGATCTTTGTATATGCACTCATTGGCACACCTACATGGGGGTTATGAAACTTTTGTTAAGGAATTTGGAGATGCATAGTACAATGCATAAGAAACTTATTAGGGTGTTCAATGTAGTTCAGTTTCTGTGAAACTCTTTCCACAATAGAGTAGCTAGCAATTAGAGCTTCTCAAATTTTGAGAGCTAACAAACAAATGACAAATGCAAAAGAGCAGAATGCTTATGCCTTGTGCCACTGAATAAGCTTATGGGACAATATTCAAAGAACAGCAGGGGCAAAACTGGGTCAGTTGGGTATTGCCTGAATTATGGCCACTGAATACATCGATGGTCAGCAGCTGAAACTATAAGTGATCCAAACCACTATATTTTCAAAACATAAGGATAGGGCTCTTTGATAGGCCTTAAAGGAAAACACGTGGGTTCCTCCCAAGCACAACTTCCAGCTTCCATCCAGGAGGATTCACAAGCACAGCTTGTTTTTAAAACTTCTTTATAAATATTATCACCAGACATCCCAAAACTCCTTGGGGTTCACTCAGTATGGAAACCCACAAGTGTGGATGAGAGAGCAGATGAAACCAAACAACAGAAGCATCAACTGTGCTATTCAGTAAGGAGTTAGTCTCCCAGCATAGTCAGTAATTATCTCTTAGAGGAATAAAGCAGCAATAAAATCCTAAAGGCACACACAGCTGGAGCTACAGAAGACTTGAAATATGGATGTAGTGGATTTTTACTCTAACAAAAATGTTAAGAGGACAATTACACATGTCACCAGAAAGATTAAGCTTTGAGAGACTTTGAGAGTGAAGTCTTAACATGACCATGCCTGCATACACATAAAAGAACGCCTGGGTCAGGGTGGGCCTCTGGATACTGACAGTGAAGGTTTATTTTGAATTGAGATCTCCATTCACTACTATCTGTCAAGGCAAGTATGTTATTCTTTTGCAGCTGGATGAAAAGGAAAGCTTGTTATCAAAGCAGCACTCAGTTATGGTTACTTACAGCATTCACCTCTTGTAATCCTTCAGCATTACGAAACAGAGGGCATGATTCCATTCCCATTAAGATCCAAGAATAGATTCCCTCGGAAAACGATCAAGGCTAATATGCAGATGGATTAGAGAGATGCTCTCACCTGCATCTTGACAAAGCAGAACATCCAAGTTTTCTTCACCAGCCAAGCCTAGTAGGTTACCATTTCCCTGATCTTCACTGTCTATTTACCTCAATAGTCTGACTATATAACCGAAAGTCAATCACAACTTATGAGAAAGGTTCTAAGAACAACTTGTTTCTCATGATGGCACTTGCTTCTTTGATGAGCCTGCAGAATAAGAGCACACAACGGCTTTTTTTTAATGCATGCGACGTCCTGGTAAAACATAGTGCACTGGAGTCAAGAGAACACAACCCCAGTAGGACTCTCATGCTCACTCTTTCCTGTTCCTCTGCACTGGGGAAAAGCTGGCAAGCCAAAAAGGCACCAGTAAAAATTAGCTTATAGTATGCAGTAAGAAGGCTGTGGGAATATCCTCCAGTTATTGATTTAGCACAGTTTGTTGGAAGGGTATGTGGTTATCAAAAAAGAAGCCTGAACTAAACCACAAAATACATTTATCACACTTAAGAACATTATTCCTATAACAATCAATTCTTCAGTCTGTTGAAGATGAACAGGAAAATAGGTATTCCATTTTGGATACAGTTTTAACATCATCCTGTTTAAGTTCACTGTAGCATGGAAAGTGGAAACTTCAGAAAATTGGGAAAATCACATTAGAAGAGCTGTTAGTGCAGTAACTGGGGTCTCCCCCAAAATGAGAAATTACCTTAATCTCAGGTTATTTGTCTTTCTGGAGTGCATTACATTTGTCTTTAGTTTAGACCAGAAACTGTATTCTGGAAATTCACAGAATGGTTTGAATTGGAAGAGACCTGAAAGATCATCTAGTCTAAGCCACTCTGCCATAGGCAGGGACACCTTTCACTAATTGCTCAAATCCCCATTCAGCCTGAGACAAGGATGCCATGCAGGACAGTGTCAAATGCTTTGCACAAGTCCAAGTGGATGATGTCAATTGCTTTTCCCTTATCTACCAATGCCATAACCACATAGCAGGTCTCCAAATTTGCCAGGCACCATTTACCTTTAGTGAAGCCATGTGAGCTGTCACTAATCACCCCGTTATATTCCATGTGCCTTAATACTGTTTCCAGGAGGGTCTGTTCCTGTCAAGGGTTTAGTCTGGCTATAAAATTGCATTTTATGTTTAAGCAAAGGCCAAGAATTCCATGCTAGCTGTAGGTTTATTGCTTCTTTCTTCCATCTGCAGCTAGGTATAGGAATCACCAAAAGAAATAACTACAGAAAGCAGTAGATGGCTGGTTCAAAGAAAAAGTTAAGTTGCAAAGTCGAGAATAGTTTCCTAACCTTAAAAGTATCTTGGTAGCAGAAGAGACTCATACAAGAAGACAATTTATTGTCCCTAAAACAGTATTACTAATTATATAATAAGTCTAGAGAAGCTCTGCAAAATGCACATGGGCACCTGCTAACTTTTCCAACAGTGCAGTGCTTGGCCTTCATTGCACCAGTGCCTGCTGAGAATGAAAAGCTTTGACTCACATTGCACTGGGGTAGATATTTACAGATACCCAAAGTTCTGCATCCTAATTTTAACCTGCAAATTTTACTGTTACAAAAAATACAAGCCCACACCCCTCCCTCAAAAATAAAAAAAAGCTTCAGAAGCTATAAAATATAAAACTTGCTGATAAGAGCTCATCGCAAAGAAGCATGCTCAGCAAGCCCATACTTTCTTTCATAAATATTTTAAGTGTTCACAAAACAGTACCAAGACACTAAAAAGTTATTTTATATCCCCTTTCCTCCCACTTCTTTTAACAGTGGACAGATAGGAGGAGAGCAATGGCAGCTCCTGCCCAAATAATTTAATCGATCCAAACCTGATCAATCTTACAGCAGACAGTACCAAGAGGAACAAAAATGAGCCACCATCTGTGGTGTCTTCTGGGTGGCAGCACAACTAACATAGTTTCTGAGTGAGCTGACATTCATGTCAGAAACAAGAGATGCGTGACGGTTTAGAGAAACTTTTGTATAATTCTAAATGTTTTTTATAATCTGTATTGAAAGATACATTGATGCCAGGAGTAACAAGCTGCTTTTTTGTGAAAGATGCTAACAAGGTACCTTCACAGTGGCTGTCCTTGTATCATCGTGCTATGTCACCCCCTTTGAAACTACAATTCATTGAATTAACTTCAGGTATTGCACTGCTGGCAGAGCTCTTGGCACTTCCTGCTACTCTCAAGATAACAAAGAGCCACCCCAAATGTGCATTGAGCTGGAAGCTGCTAACAAAAGTCCATGTGGACAGAGGAAGCCTAGAATACTGTTGTGGAGATGTGCTCCTTCATTTTGTGAGGCAAAAAGTAGTAACAGTAAAAAGTTACTTAATACAGTTACCATCCTTTCAGGAAGACAGATCCAATAGATTGCTAAAGTGTCATCAAATATCTGACAGATTAGACCCAAATGGTGTGGTGTGCTTACACCACCTACGCAGCAGGAGTCTTAAAAGTAAAGTTACAGCCTTCTTTGCCGTAAGGTTTCCAAATGGGCATGTTGTGCATGTTATTTATGGACATCTGCCCAGACCTTCAGATGAACACCCCAGGAGACGTGAGCTTCCACCTCAAATTCAGCAGCGACATCTCAGTTCTACAGTTTAACTGTTGAATTATGGATTGCTTCTACAAACAGCCAAAAAAATGAGAAAAGCCAACAGAGAAGAACTAGAAGTTACTATGATGGCGGAAAACGGAAAACAGAAAGGCAAACAAATGCAAGGGAAGGAGAGTAGTGACTGAGCGACATGGAAGAAAACAGAGTACAGAGGGATAGGGACATGGTGGAGAAAGAGGGGAAACCACAAATTTCATCTCAATCTGAGAGACCCAGAAACAATATCCAAAAGCTGAGCCACTCTCCAAGCTCACTGCCTCGCTCAATCCTTCCCTTTGTCCCACCCCAAAGCTTCAGACTAGTTACTGTGGTTGGGGAGCAAGGTCACAGCAGCCACCCAGAACTTCAGAGAAGCAGAAAAAAATGGATGAAACAAAGTATTTACCTCCTGTTGTTGTTATTTTTGTCGTTGCTGTTGTTGCTGCTGCTGGCCTCTCCCCAAGCTCCCTGAGGGCTAGTGCTGGGCCCAGGTGTTCCCCATTACTTGCTGAGCCCCACAGCTGTTGCCTCTCAGGATGGGCTCCCAGCACCCAGATTATTCCACAAAACTTCCTTCCAGCTGTAGTCATCAACTAAGGCCTCAGATTTCAGCACACGCTGCCACCTGTGTGGCTCTGCACTGACAGCAGTAGTATTCCTCCAGCACACAGCCCCCCTTTTTGTTGTGGCCTGGACAAGCAGCTGCTTTGTAATGAGCATTGAATTCACAGGTCTGGTTTGTCATCCACGTTAGATTAGGGTAGAGGGACAGAGAAGGTAGGTGCCACTAGCCTTCCCCGTATGCCTTAGACTTCATTATGATGTCCATACACGGTACTTTCTGGAAATATCCATCACCCTGACTGGACTTATGAGCTGGTAGCTCAACAGACAGCAAAGTACTGCAGCAAAGTTGGCCAGAGGCAGAATAAAGGGGATTCCTCTGGTCTCTGGAGCTGCGGGTGTCTGTCAGTATCTGCTAGTTACAGTCCACTAGGAAATAAAGAACTGGACCCAAAGATGGGCCAGAAGTCACTCTGTCTACAATGTCCTTTGTTTGTTAGTAACCTGCTCACAACTATTGCTTAGGTCAGGGTTGGCTGGAGTTTCAGAATGCTGCCAGTGAAGCATCTGGTCCTCAGTCAGGTTGAATTGGAGCTCTTTGTGCTTTGGCTGGCCAG
Organism: Pseudotriccus pelzelni; assembly: GCA_035584735.1. NCBI lineage: Eukaryota > Metazoa > Chordata > Aves > Passeriformes > Tyrannidae > Pseudotriccus > Pseudotriccus pelzelni. Next base: position 25,878,271 of record JAWMRA010000161.1, read on the forward strand.
AAACCTACAGACACCATTTTTGCAGCAGCTGTTTTGAGACTCAAGATTATCACAAAAAAGGGAGGGAGGGGAGCAGACAGTGGCCAATTTACCCCTGATTGCAACCACTACTTATCATGCAAAATGCAGTTCTGAGAGCATGGCTTCAGTGCACACTCTCCGTTTAAAGGGAGAGGGAAAGCCAGTTTTTAAAATCTAGAGGAAAAGACCAGTAAATTACCATAAAGTTATTTAAACAAGGGATATCCGAGGGTCAGCTTTGTGAATGGAGAGCTTATATGAGCTTCTGTAACTGAGGGGAGTAAATCTGTTTTGCCCCCCAGATACGATAATTAGCTGGAGGCAGCACCACTTCATAAATGAGAGATTTCCAAAGAGAACTTTGCGGAACTAGGAAAGAGTAAAAGCAACGATAAAAATGCTTTTCTGCTCTACTTTCTGTCTGACACCGAAAGAAATGTACTTGTCTGACCCATAGTATATTTATACACTCACATCTTATGGCTTGGTCATGACTTCATCAGCAAAAGTGTTTAGGGTTTGCCTGATATTAACTGGCCAGACAGAATGCATTAGTCTAGAAATGGCTTATTAAATTCCACTGTCAAACCAAAGGAGTCAATACAGTAGAATGCAAGTGCTTTAATTATATAATGCTTCACACGTACTGTTAAAAAGTTCCCATACAATGTAGTCTCAGTTCTGTTTTGATTTCTTTCTTGCCTAACTCGTTACTTTCTTCTGCCAGGCTTCATCCTACCTCAGTGTGTAGTACTGTCAGCCACTGAGTTGCCTACATCCTTTTTGGGAACTGCCCCTACTCAGCAGAGTGGGCCAAGTCACCACATAGGTATTCTAAACTCAGGGAATTCAAATCACCCATGCAGTTGAAGGATCACAAATCAACTCCATTTTTTCTAGGCAAAAAAGGACATCCTTCTAAGCTGATGGGAAGACTCTCCTCCATTACAAAATGCAAAAAGAGATTCAGTAGAATGCAGAAAATTTCTGCCATTAAAATTATGAGATGCAAAACCATGACAGCCCCACCATCTTACCTACCAACTCAACAGCAATACTAAAAGCATTACCTTCAACTCATCTCCAGTACAATCAATCATTTTCAAAAACACATTGTTGCTGCCTTCCAGCATATTCCCTGCTAAATTTTTACCATATAGATTCCACCATTACCCACATGGGACGTCACCGGTAACTTGGATGAAACCAACCATTTTCTAGCCACAAAGGATGAGAAGATGAGGCTTTTTTTTTTCTAAGAATTAAAAGACGGGCAGGGATTTTTTAATTTGATTGTTGTTGCTGGTTTTGTTGACTTCTGATGGGAGTTATCAGAAAATGTATGTTGTTCTGAGTTAGAACCACTTCAACCCCAGAAACCTATTTGTGGGTCTAATCAGCAGAATTATTTTCTTCTCAAGGAAATCTTAAGCTCTCAATAAGGATTTAATAAGTCACATCATTTTTTTGGGGACAGTTTTAATTTTGTTCATCTCCTCACTTACCCTGATCAGGATTAAACTGGATTAACAGAACTGGCATGCTTTGTTCCTGTCTCAGACTGCATTCAGCTGAAGCCTACATTCACTCTACCAGGATTTTCCCAAAACGCTCCTGTTGGCAAAGCACCAAATAATTCTTAGCAACCTATCACAAAAAAATATTGAATTCTCTATACCTGCTCCAAAAGTATTTGCAAAAATAAAAAACATGGGAAATTCAAACCATGTTTAAGGTTTGATTGTTTTTTGGTGGTTTGTTGTTTTTTTTTTCCCAAGTCCCAATTGCACTGAAGCCGAGAAAGCTTGAATTTAAACTAGATCAAGCAATGCCCTCTAGTGTTCTGCAGAGAAATCTGGTAAAGGGCTGCCCAAAGCCTTAAAAAATTCATGCTTAGGACTGCTGTGCCACCTCAAGTGACAGTCAACGTTTTGAAAACTCACATGCAGCATCCTTAGAATTTTCTGCCCATGACTGTGGCCTGCAGAGCTATTTGAGATCCTTTCTTTTCCTTCCCTCCATTGCTGATACTTGCATCATAATTTCAAATACCATCCATGGACAGTATTTTAATGTCTTCCCACCTGTGGCAAATCACATGATACCCACCCTGCACCTTCCCCAAGTACACACAGCATTTGGTACCCTGTGTTACTGACCCATCACACAACATGTCATTTTTAGCTTGAGGAGCTTTCTTACAGAGCTGCAAAGCTTAGTGCATTTCCTCACAGCAGTAGCATGCCCAAGATATTGATAAATTGCAAATAGAACAATCCAAATTCAAGAAAGACTTAAAGGAGAGGAGTCTCACAGTTCTAAAAAACACCTGCAGAACCCTCAAAGTATTTATTTACACCCTGTACACATTACAAAACTCAACTTTGATCGAAGTACTGGAAGAGATTTTACAACTGGAGGTCTGAAAAGCGAAAGGCAAAGTCCTTGAGGAAGGCTGGTCTTAAAGGGGCAGCTAGGAGTCCTTAAATTTTACCATCCATTGCTCTTGAAAGACAACTGCTGGGCTCTCACCATCTAGACAAAAGCAGAAAAAAGATTGAAAGGAAATGCCATTTTGCCCGTGTCCTATCTGAAATAAGGTGAGGGGAAATGAAACTTTATTTTTTTGCAAACTAAGGGGGACTGGTACACCAAGAAAACTGCCAATACAAAGACAGCATCATAGTCACGAATGCCCTAAGCCCTATGTGATTACGTGGCGATTTGAGGGGGCAGCAACACTTGAATGTTAGGTGAAAGAAAGAGACTGTTATCATTGGACACAATGATCTTAAAGGTCTTCTCCAAACTAAATGATTCTTTGATCTGTAAAGTTGCTATCTGGAATTTGTTTCTTGTCTGAACGATTTCAATAACTACAAGCAGGCCTGTTAACAGTGTTTCACACTCCTCTTGGGACATTCACCGGAACAAGGCTAATACAGCCATGGTTTCTTCGGAGGGAAGCTAACTTGGCCTGTTTGATAGGTAACAACAGAAGCTTAGGCCTTCAGACTAGGCATTACCCTGCACCTTCCAGAAGAATTTATCTGTAAGAACAAAAAGTCAGAAACACTCTCATGAACAAACCTTGTTAAAGTTCTCCAAACAAAAGGCTGCCAGAGCTACTGTAGTTCTGCAAAAATTACTGGACATAAAGAAAACATTCAGGGGGATCAAAGCTAGAGTAAATTCTGGACTTGATGTGGCACTTGTGAGGAGCCTTTTAGCCTTGTGTCTGAGGCTGGAATATAGAATTTGGATGTAGAAGTGGGATCAAATTAAACATTGTTAAAATTAGATTTGATCTAAAAAACTCCACTTCAATGTTTAAATTGCATTCTCCTTAGAAGGCAACCAATACATATTCTAGCTGAACAGATACTTTTTTTTTCTCTAAATTATTTTTGATCTTGTTATACATGTAACCAAATTAAGGGAAAAAAGAAAACAGTTTAGAGACTACCCAAAAGACAGCCAAGGGAAGATATTCATGTTTGTACCACTTCACTAGAAATTAATATTTCTTAGAGGTCTGACACAATACATCTGTATGCACAGGCCACTATCCTGGAGGAACTGCTTGTATATATATTAAAATTAAGGAAAAAAAGAGCTCTCAGGCTCAGCTTTTTCCCTGCCACATCGTCATTCTATTTACAGGGGATAGTGTGGGGAAAGGACCATTCAAAATTCAGGGTACAAAAAGAGCAAGGCAAAGATCTAGGGAAGACAGACATTCTCTTGAAAACCCAGTTTCCAGCCTGACTGAATGAAACAGCTTTTCCACTTCCTTCAGCTCATTCAACAGTCCAGTGCCTTTCAGACACATCCTCACCTTCTCTTGGAAGAAGAAGAACAATACGAAAGAAAATGGAGGAAAATGCTCCACCATTCAACACAGAAAGGCCACACACACAAATACTGTCATATCTTGACAAGATGTGTATTGTTCTGCAGAGCCGGCAGTGTTCTACCAGTGCTTCCCCTGGCGACGATGTCAAGAATGTCCAGGTAAACACTAAAACAATCTGAGCTGCAAGTAGTTTCATCAGGGAAGTATAAACTGAACTCTTCCATTCTTCGCCTTGGCTCTCTTCTTGCACGAGTGTTTTGCTATGAGTCTAGTGCTGGTGCATTCTCCTTATTTTCTATCTGTGTTACCATCTGCAGGTACTTCAGTCTCATAGGAGGGAGCTGCTCATAAAGGTCAAATCCCATAGGGTTCTCTGCGTTCAGCAGTCTGTAGTACAGCAGGTGCTTTTTCAAGTTCTGAAGAAAAAAACAGCAACCATTAAACATGTCTGAAAGGAATCTAATCTTTTCCACCATCTCCAACACAACACAGCAAGCTGCAGATTGTACAGTTCCATCATACCCAACATATTTAATTACCTCTTCAATTGAAAAGCTATAAAAGGCAAGTTTCTTGCAATAAAATTTACTTTTGATCTGCATGAGAATTCCTCTTCTGAACACAACTTCACTGTCTTCTCAACAGCCCCTCACAAGGACTTTTTTGCCAGAAACCCAAGTGGGGTTTTGAGTGGGATCTCATGATTTACCCTGGACACTAACCACTGAGGGCCAAGTGACCCCATCCTGTCAGAAAAAGGATAGACTTTGGTAAGCTCCTTGAGAAAAGGAGAAACCTTGCGTCGGTTCTGTTCTTTTCAGGGTAAGCATCCAACTAAGAGTTAAGGCAGACCACTGCTGGCCATCTATTCATAGCTGTGCTAGAATTATTCCTCTAGCACCTCTAACTATCCAGATATAATGCTGCCTGGACAAGAGGACTGACATACAGTACAGAAGATTCATCTAGGTTTCAATGGGCTCAGTGTTTTGAGTTCAGTTACTACAAGAACTGGTTAACAGTATTCATAGACATCGCAGGCCAAAATCCTGCTGCTAATTCTCAAATCAGCAAGGTAGTTAAACACAAATTTCAAAAGCCAAATATATAAGTATGTAAGAGTACCATGTATAGAAAATTTAATTCCATGGGGTACAAACTGAATCTTACAGATCCTACCTCATCCACCAAGAGCCATGTTTTCCGCAGCATGCTTTTCCGAGCAGCATCAGTCTCCTGGGAACAAAACACATACTTTCCTTAATAGAGTGCAAAAATAATTTTGCCCATGAGCATATAGCACTCCAGGATGATTTGTTAATTATGGTGATGAGCAGCTTGTTCTAGCAGAAAGTGCTTGAGATGTCTATCACTTGGATCCTGCTTCTCCCTACTCTGCCTCTGCTTCCCTACTCTGAATGTCAGCTGATTTCCCAACCTTCAGGTAGAACTGCAGATCAGAGGTGAAGTGTTGTTAGCACAACTAATCATTGCTGGAGGCTCCAAGGCCATGGGAAAGCTTCTGCTTGGTTACTCAAACAAAGTGAAAGGAGAAAGTACTTTACCCCTTAAGATTGCCCAGGCAGAGGCCAAATCTTGTACAGAATCACAGAATATGCTGAGTTGGAAGGGACCTACAAGGATCACCAAGTCCAACTCTTGGCCCTGCATAGGACCATCCCCAAGAGTCACATCAGGTGCCTGAGGGTGTCATCCAAATAATTCTTGAACTCTGTCAGGCTTGGTGCTGTGACCACTTCCCTTGACCGGCTGGTGACGCTTTGCCTGATGCCCCTCAGGACACGGTTTTCCCTTCTGGCTGACAGGGCAGATTCTGCTGACACAGATTCAACTTGCCATCGACCAGGACCCCCAGGGCCCTTTCCACAGCACTGCTTTTCAGCATCTCATTCCCCAGTCTGTTTGTACATGCAGGGTTGTCCCATCCCAGGTACAGAATCCAGCACTTTCCCTTGTTGAACTTCATATGGTTAGTGATTGCCCGATCCCCTCTAATTTGTTGAGGTCTCTCTGCAGGACCTCCCTGCCTTCGAGGGACTCAGCAGCTCCTCCCAGTTTTGTGTCATCTCCAAACTTGCTTAGTATCCCTTTCAGTCCTGTGTCCAAGTCAGTTATGAAGATGTTGAAAAGCAGAGAGGCCAAGATGGAGCCCTGTGGAACCCCACTAGTGACAGGTCACCAGTCTGATGTTACCCCCTTCACTATTACCCTCTGTGCTCGACCTGTGAGCCAACTGCTCACCCACCACATGACGTGTTTATCCAGCTGTGGGCTGGACTCATTTACTGTGAGAGACAGTATCAAAGGATCTACTAAAATCCACACAGATTACATCAACTGGGTTTCCTTGATCAAGTAGGTGGAGCTCTCTCTGCCTGCAGCTCCCTCATCCTTTCTGCTTTATTCTTCCCTTCATACCACAGCCCACACAGTTGCTGACTTCAAAAATTTAAGTGGGACTGGCTACCATTAGTGCAAGTACTTTAGGGTATAATGAACAAAAGCTGCTGCCTCATACATGGTCTATCGACCAGATGACCAGTCCTCTCAACACATTTGCTTACAATCTTTGTTTTTAAGTCCCGAGGTCAGTGATTCACCACAAGCCACACTGGACCCCTGGGAGAGCAGATGCAAAACCCCAAGACTCCAGGCCTGAAGCTCTGCTATCCATTACCTACCTGCGTCGCACTTTCCTGGGAGAAAATAAAGCTGTTCACGTGAGCCACAGCCACCACGTACAGAACAGGGCACCAGGTGTGACGCAGTGCACCCGTGACCAGCGTTCGGAAGTAGAGTCGCAGCAGGTTCAGGTTATCCTCCGGAGGGGAAGTGTATCGCTCAAGCGGCACAGGGAACTGCAACAAACCCATACAGAGGCAACGTTACAATTTTGTCACGGTCTAAGCAGCGAGGGGAAGTTCATGATTTCTAGAGCGTTTCCCAGCTGTTTGTACATGCCCGCCTATATAACATGATGTACCTCGGTGGCATGACCCCCATTTGCAGCAAGAGCTGCTACTGCCCACACTGACTGATGTGACATGCTTTGACAAAGAGTTCTGAAGACCTCTTTGACTTTATGGAGAAATGTTTTACTGGTTCTATCACTGCAGCTGATCTTTGGCACAGGTAAGAAGAGTGGTTTCAAAGTAAGTAGACAGAGTACTTTCGACAGCACCACTGAATTCTCTCTCTTGTGCTCTGCTCATTCAAAAGAAATGCAGTCCTGAACTTGACAGACCAATTTTCTTGCCACCTTACCCAGCAGAGCACAACTCCAGTATAACTAAATGTGGAAACATGGTTGATAGGGAAAATTATTATTTGTCTATGCACCGGGCAATGAAAAGGTTCTCACCAAGGTGTGAAATACTTATTTAAGGGAAAGGCAATTGCTGACAGGACATGGGATGTGGTGAGCCCTTCATATACAGCCTATAAATTAGAAGGTTCTCAATCATTAGACCAAGCAGGATGTGGGACAGTTTCCACTGAAGACTGAGCAATTTCACAGCTCCTGCCCTCCACATATACATAATATCTGCTTTAAAACAAAGTTCAAAAAGTGTCTGAAAATGCTTATGTGACAGAGGCCTGCACCTGCAGCTGCTGGACTTCGCTCTTCAGACTTACAGTCAGTCAAGCTGTAAAATGTATATACTGCTGTTACAGCCTTAAATCAAAAGAACATTGTTTTCCATTCCTACACTATTTTTACATTTCATGAGTTGTACTCTCTTCAGGGAGAATGAAAAGCTTCTAAGCAAAGAAAGTATGATTATTCTGCTGGAACAGAGGAATGTGAAAGAAAGGGAAGGGCTGGGATGCCCAAATCAAAGCTGAAGAATCACAAGCAAGAGCCCAGTAAGCCAGAAATATGCAGTGACAGGCAACTACTATAAGCCAGGATTACCTGATGTAACGGCACTCCAAGCGCCCGCAGGATATTTGTGTGCTCCCCAAAAACAGAGAGACGCAGATGAACACTGAAACGCTTCTGTAGAGGTAGAAGAACAAAGACTCCAAACAGTGGGTCTCCAAAGGAGACACCTTCAAACTGCTCCAGGAGATTTATATAGAGATCGTGGAAGGATGCCAAACCAGGGAGAAGAGCATCCAAGTTCAGGGAGTCCAGGGCCTTGGGCTGGCAATACACAGAGAGGAGGGCAGCTGTGTAGCGGTGGATTGGTGCTTCTAGAAAGAGGTCACTGCCTGTGAGGAAGACACACATAAGCCGTGCGAGTTTGGCAGCAGTAGGGATGCTCTGAAGGGTTTTAGCACGCCAGGTTTCCAGCAATAAGACCCATTGCAAGTTCCAGGTCACAGTGTTGACGAGATCAAGTGGGAGAGAGTTCAGTACAGCCCCATGTGTCTCTGCATTAGTCACTTTGTTGTAGAGGCTGATAAGTGGAAAGAACGGCCAGTCTGAAGGCAGGATTGGCCCTCTGACCTGAGGAAGCACCATTGACTGGATGAGGTAATTCCGCCCTTGGTAGGATGCTTGGGAACGCATAAGGGTAGGCTGCAAGTGGACAAAATGAGAAAGGTAACAGGAACGAATGGAAGGCAGATTCTGATACGATTCTCTCAGCAGGGCACCACGAGTAACCTTTGAAAAAACCGCTGTTGCAGAGCCAGGCTGTGCCAGTTTTGCACTGGTACCCAGATGCAGGATATCAGAGAAGTCAGCTGCTTCTGGCCCTCCAGCTTTCCCTTCACTATAAGATAAAGACAAACAACAGTTTAAGAAACAAACAAGCAAAAAGCCGCCCCAAAACACCAAACAAACAAAACAGCACATAAATTCATCTCTACAACCTTCCTGGAACAGGAAGAGTAGCATATGCACAGCACTGGCAACACTTTCTACAGCATTCAGCTACTCTAATACAGAGTGCCCATAAAGCACTGGCTATCTTGGTATTTATCGGGAATTCAGAGAACCACCTTTGGAGTTAGCAACACCGAGGCTGTGCCATGAAAAATCTCCACACAATGCCACAGTCTGGTGTGGAGGCTGAAACCACTTATCCACAGAGGCAGCCTACTTACTAACACAGATGTCAGGGTGCTGAGGTGAAATACTGTTATCATATAAGGCCTACATGAATCAGTAGGACAATTCTCACAACAGAACCTTTGCAGCTGGCAGTGGTAAGGTCAGGGGAACCATACAGACTGACAGAAACTGTGTGTGTGGAGGGGGTTTGTCAAATCCATGTGCCATGATCTCAGACCAAACATTGACCATTTTGCTGACCACACAAAAACCCAAAACACCACCATACAAACTCACTCATAAACTTCATTAAGCTTTTCAGGCTATGTCAAATTCCCATTTATTTTCTAGAATCACTACTCTCAGGATAGTAGATGGTAGGCCTTAGTGAAAATCAGTTCTATCAGGAATCACAAAAGCCTTGTCACAGAGGAAATCAAAAGAAACCAGGCACATTTCTCAACATTAGTACACTAGAGAGAAATAGGCAACCACAGTGCTTGTCGGATTAGAAGGCTCCGTGCCTGGAGAATAACTACAATTCAAATACAGGCCCTGTTAAAGGCCAAAAATTATGAGAAAATCACAGTGCCAACATGTTTTTTCCATTTTCCCCAAGTTTTCCCATGAACCAGACTAGAGAAAGGAAAAAATGCAAAGCTTACGGAAGAAACTCTGGATTAAAGGCAAGATCCAGCAGGACCTCGTGAGCCAGATGCTCACTCCCTGGCAACAGACGGCTTAGCAATGCCATGGCAACACAGTGATGGAGTGAGGCATGCTGGGTGTAATCTGGACAAGCGCCTGCCTGTACAGGAAACAAAACAACACATAAAAGCACTATATCATTTGTCAACAAAGACAATCAACGAGGACAGGAGGGTCAAACAAGACACAAATCTTGCTGGAAAGTGAAAGACTGAGGCAGACTGCAAGAGCTGTCAGCATTCAAACTGAGAGATCTTTCTGCTTCTCCTGACTGCCTTAGGTAGTCAGATATCTTTTTTAGCAGCACAGTTGAAAACTTTGTTCTTACTCTATCCCAAAGACAGGCAAAAATAGAATTCTGCTATCCAAAGTATTTTGGAACTAAATCCCCACATCAGTAACTGTAAAGATGTTATTTGCTAATGGGGCATAAATGTCAGCTGAAGAGTCACCAGACCTAAGTCAGGCACAGGAAAGAACACGGATGTGAAGACTGGCTGGTTGCCAGCAAAGTCAATTCCTTGGGTGAAAGAAATGAAATGACTAATAATAATACCGTTTTCTGAGCCAATGCTAACACAAAGTACTGCAGATGATATTCATGGCGTAGGATCCACGCAGATGAGGGAGTCACAGAGGGAGGTCCAGTCTGCCAGCTTTGATGCAGATAATCCTTCAAGCCTCTGAAGCCCAGCACAGAGCTGTACTGTAAAGGAATCACAAGCAGAGGTAAATATAAATAAGACAGTTTGTGCTTGGAGGAAAGTAAAACATAGCTCTCTCCACGGCTTACCTCCTACCTTCTTACATGAGAATTCCTGTTGGCTACTCCAAAAGGGGTATTTAAAAACAGCCTGATAAATATCTGCGTTTCTGCCTCTGGGTTCACCTGCATCCATCATGACCATCCCCATCACAGGTAACCAATAGTCACTGCCTACATAGGGCTTCATAAGACAGAAGTCTGGCCAGGGGCTTAAACACGTTTTTCCCTTATCTGGCCAGATATTTCTTTTAGTAAATATCTAATTCAACACAAGGGACAGAGAAAGGCTTTGAGAAAGCTTATGCTAGTGCCCATGCTATGCTAGGTACTCCATCTCTCTAGGGCTCAGCTATTTCCTCCTCAGAGTCTGTAATCTTCCATAACTCACTCATTCTACAAATTCAGGACAACCTGAAGTAGGAAGGAACCTCTTCAGTCACTGTAGTGGTCATTCTCTTATTTAATATTATCCCACTTTCCTTTGTTATACATGCCTCAACCATGCCTCTCCTCCACTGACACTCAAGCTACTTATTCTGCTTAGCCAAACAACAGTTACTCAATTCTTCTCAACATTCTTTATAAATTCATCCTTTAACCGCCACCTGCTCTATAATTCCAGCTTCCTGGTGTCAACTGCATATTGCAATTCAAACACAAGATATTTTTCAGATCCTTATCCCACCTGTTTTGAAAATGGGAGTATTTCTCTCTATAATACTCTAATAGTTTTAAAATAAAAATGCACAGCAATTTGTTTTTAACGGTCCTTCTAACATCTCTTTTAAGCCTGGAAAGATGGAAATACTAACCTCCCTCACAAGCATATCATCATTCACCTAGAATTTAGAGTGAAATTTACAGTGAAAAAGTCTTTTCTTACCTTGCTGGTCAGGCCCTTGTGAATATGAGTGACACTATTGATGAGAAACAGGAGGGCAGTGAGGAAGGGGAAAGGTGACTTGGAGCCAACCAGGCTCAAAGGAGGTTTGCCTCCGGTGCAACTCAGAGATGAAATGCTGATGACGGATTCTGGTGCCGGTGAACAGGAGAGAGGGTTGCACAAAGCAGAACACGGCCTGTGTGAGCAAATAAAGAGAGGGGGGTCAGGTCAAAAGCATTCATACTGCTGAGGAGTTATCTTGTAAGGAGTGTTACTTTCTATCTCAATTGTACCACACATTACAGTAAAATATAAGCCCTGAAGACTGTGCAAGAAAAAAAACCTAGTATCACAGTTAGTCCAGTAAGCACTACTGCCGTACAAGCTAATGCCAGTGAGCTATCACGAATTCTTATCTTCAGCTGAATTGCTCATGACAAGCAGAAATACTGACGCAGTGACGCATCTCTGATGTCAAGCATTTGAAAGCATTGGACCTTCGACTGAAAAAAACCCCACATTTCCCCACATACATACGCAAACCAGGCTAATAAAGCTGCCCACTCACTCAAGACATCACAATAATAAACCTGTAGGCAAAGCCAAAAAGCCAGTTTATATCTAAAATTGACACGGCAAAAATGCTGCCCTTTATGTACTCATGCAATGCATAGTTTTAGATTCCTTTCAGAAAAAAAATAGCTTTAACGTACGTGAACATCACCGTGCAAACCACGTGTGTTCTCTGCAGGCAAAACTAGAACTTTTCATACCAGCAGTGCTTGAGAGGCCCACACTGGAAATACCATGTCTGTACAGACAAGACCACCACAAGGAAGAGTGAGCATGTTGCTGAATGGTAATGGGACAATTGGAAAAAACCTGTCAAAGATCCATATCGTTACTCTCTGACAGAAAACCATTTGCTTACATGCATGGCTCTTTCTACCACTGGCATTATATGTAGGAGATGCATGAACACATCTAGAGCTCATGAAGTACCTTGATCTCCTGGCCCTAATCTACCCAGAAAGTTTGGACAAAATTGTAAAAATATTCACGCAGAGATTAGCTGACTCTTCATTTTCACCAATGTTAAGAACAGCCTAAGAGAATTCTTGCTGATGGGCTTTTATAGTCAGACCTAACTCACTGCTTTCAGACCTCAAAGACAGGCAGAAGACGGTCTAATGAGTGCTCGTGTTGGCAGCTTTGGTGCCAAGAGCTTCAGACATCAGTTCCAGTCATGAAAGAACATCAGCCAAACTGTTTGGTAACCATTCAAATACCACTTAAACCCAAAAATTTCAAGTGTCTCTTGTATAAGATGTTCTCAGAAGCAGATGAATTTCTCCTTGACTACTAGGCATTTTAGGTTCCCACTCCCCTGTCCAGAGGATTGATCACAGCCTAGTAAGGAGGCTCCCTCTACAGCAGAAAGACAGAATATCTGCAATGCTTAACTGTTCCCAGAATCAGAGCTTATGTTATCCCAGTATGTGGCTTTTCACTTTTCCACAGGGGCTTTCAAAGCCTTAGTGAAGCTCTGCAGGAGCTTGAAGATGTCAATCTAGTCAAAATATTTTACATATATAGCATCACACAGACCACATGAATGGTACATGTACACACACACACCCCCCTCCTCACGTAAGAGGGACTCAATTAATGTTACTTTATAAAAAAATAAAAAAAAAGCAGTGAAACCAAAGCAGAATCGAAGCCAAGAGTGACTAAAATAATCTGAAATAGATATGAAAAACACAGCTACATGGCAAAACAGAGATACAGCAGCATCTCTGAGGTAGAAAAGGAGGAACTGAAGAATCTCTGTGGCCATCGTGCTTTTTCTGTGAGGGCAAAAAGGACAAAGCAGTGTGTAGAGCCCTGTTGCACTCTAATTCACACATCTGGGGCACATAGGTACAGGGAAAAGAAATGGGAGGGGGCAGAACTGTCATACAGTACAGTACAGAAACGAGGTTCCCTTAGCTTCTGGCAACAGCATCTTAGCAGTGAAATGGTTTTACCTGAGCAAGTCCCACATGCTCTGTATGGCTGGCTGGCTGAGAAGGGGCTGCAGCACCTGAGATGTCAAACGTTCCAGCTCCTCTAAGCAGTCAACAGGATTGACTGATGGCTGCAGAAGGCATGGAAAAACACAGAAAAAGATGGTGAATGACGAGTGCCTCCCAGTGGGGACAAAAAGATAGATATGGTTAATTGCTCTCTCTATTATTTGTTGGCCAGACCACACTACCTACACAGTGGTACTGCTCTAGGTTAGAGCTGGCCTCACTGCTCCTAGTGTGGAAGCTGAAAGCTGGCACCTCAAGGTGTTCTTGCACTCAAGTACTAAAATGTGTATCAGAGATTCTTAATTGGCTGCAAGCAAGGTATGGGACCCATGGGATCAAGATTCCCTAAAAGAAAACTTGGCTGAACCCCCCTCCCTGTAACCATCTACATCTTTCTATTCAAATTGAAGATGCCACAAATGTAATCAGAACTACCTTGAGATACCAGAGTGGCACACAAGGGTCTCAAAAAAAAAAAAAAAATTTTAAAAAATCAACTGCAAAAAGCATGATTGACCTACCCATCAAAGCATGACTGTGGGTGAATACTGCACAGAGGATGAACTGTGGCTTTTAGAGAACCATCCAAATTCTTCTGACCCTCGTAAGCAATATTCCAGGTTGAAGCAACACCCTGGCAAATTTTAGTGCTCTTTGCCTTCATTAGAATGCTGCTTTGTGATACAGAAATACTCATTTCCACGACGTAAAATCCAATTTTCCCCCAGGTGAAATCCCCCTCCAGAAATCAGTAAAACCTCTGTGAAGATGTTAACCTTAATTCTTAGTAGTTTAACAAAAATATTCTAAGAAGGTCCCAGTACACACTAATCTAGTTACTAGACAAGTTGATTTTTTTTTTCGCACCAATCTACTCAAAGGTGCCACATGCAATTTTATTTTTTAATCAACTAACCACAAGTAGATGATTAAACTTCCTTTTATGTGGAAATTAAAAAACCCAGCACATTACAGTTCAAGGACTTAAGAAATCGTTCTGTCAGCCCCTCTCTTGGGACATCTGTAAAGGTTAAAAAGGAGTATTAACCGCTTGGTTGTCCTGGTTCTCTAATGCCAGGACTTAATGACAGCACGTGAAGGGTACCATCAACCTTTGGGGCACTGAAGACATCTTTGAGAGATACAGGCAGTTTCTACCCCAGCCACAACTAATAAATCCAGTTGCTTTCACTAAGTTTCAGAGGATTTGCACAAGTGTGAATAACTACAGCCATTAAATTGCCCCCACACCTTGAAGGAAGCTCTCCCAGGTTAGAACTCAGGCACGTCAGCTGGGCAGTAAAGAGGAAAATTGTGTTTATCTTTATAACATGAATCTTCAGGGTAGCTAAAGCACAAGACATTATTCTTCAACAGGATCACACTGATGTGTCACCCTCAGAAAATTCAGTTTAAAAGATGGTCACATACTACAACTGTAACTGTACAGAATTTGACCTTGAATGTCAGTGGGGCAACAAATAAATTTATTTTTATTATTTCCTATCCAAAATTCATATGGCATGACTCTAATGTTCAACCTTCCACCATGACCGCAGATAGGTGTCCACATGTAAGTTCTCAGACTAAAGCAAATGCAAGAATGCATGGGTGGATTTATCCCACTAGAAGAAAGGATTGCCATGCTAAATTAGGTCATATCTGCTTCACGCTTTGGATCTCCACAGTAAATCAGAATAATCACTGTACTACAACATACCTTGATTGAGACTCCGATCTCAACAGAAGAAAGGATATTTGGCACTCCTAATGTATAGGATCAGCAGACCTGTGTGACCCTGAATGTCACACAGCCTAGATATGAGCTGTGGTAAACAAAATCTAGTTCTCAGCTAGAGAGACAGTTCTGTCTTTTTCAGCACCGCCTCTAAGTTCAGGTATTTTAGGTAACACACAAGCTGATGCTGGAGAGATAGGAAGACAACCTGTATTTTCAGGCCTTACCTGTTGGCTGTAAGCACTGTAGTAAACTCCCAAGTAGATCACACAAGCTGTGGTCAGAGGCTGGAGAGTTTGCCAAGTTTCTGTATGGGATATCTCCTGAAGGATTTTTTTCAGGCTTGTCTCAAGGAAGGGCTGTAAGCCTGACACTTGATTCCATGCTACTGGAGGAGGTGGAATCTGTTTGCTATCTTCTGAGTTATTACTGAAACACAATGGAAGAATGACACAGGATAGCAAATACTTCTCAGCAACAATTATTACTCTAAATCAGTTTTAAAAGAAAGATTGCCAATTCCATATAGTCTGAAAGGCCATATCCAACAACAGCAATTAGGGGAAAAAAGTGCATATTCCCAAAGACCAGATCAAATCAATTTAGGCAGAAAGGAAAAATGCAGGATCTATTCATAAAAGTTGACGTTTCTACTCCTGCACTTCTATGCCCTTGAACTGTGCTCTAGCTTTACCAGACACACTATCTCAGTACTCAGCTTCAGCTGAAGAGTTTCTTCCTTTCCACCATAAAAGTACCTGTGTCTTCAGCAAATCCTGCTGCATTGATGTCTATCAAAACCAACCACCTCTTAATCCTGACCCATGTTAGTCTCCAAAGAGAGGTTCTTTCCTTCAAACCTCAGGCAGGTTAATTTCTTTACCCCAAAAGGAAGGTCAAAGGAACTTTCTAGCTCCTTTCAGCACGGCATTTGGCTAACACTGCCCATCTGCCCCATAGCTGAATACAGATTTTGACTCCTGCCTCTTACCAGGCCAGCAGGCAAACAGCTGTCAGAGTAGACACTGCTTCTGACCTTGTGTCAGAGGGAATACAAGAGGATATTACCCCACTATGCAAGGATATGGTGGGACAGTAAACCACTGAAAATGAAAGGGGGAAAAAGGTGATAGCCAGGTCTCCAAACCAAAGAAAGGGAAGACAGGATGCCAACTACTCAGAGGCACAGAACTGGCAGAGAGAGCCTACCTCCTCAGCTTGGCCTGCAGCTCTGCCGTGTAGCCTGCTGTTTGTGTCACATGTATCAACAGAGTCACTACTGCTGCAGCTCGCTGCACACACAGCTCAACCATGGGGCTCCTCCCGGGGCAAGCGCTGAGCA
The DNA here is from genome assembly GCA_035584735.1 of Pseudotriccus pelzelni. NCBI lineage: Eukaryota > Metazoa > Chordata > Aves > Passeriformes > Tyrannidae > Pseudotriccus > Pseudotriccus pelzelni. Next base: position 25,894,686 of record JAWMRA010000161.1, read on the forward strand.
ACTCAGGCAGGGACTGCAGTATCTTCACCAGCACAAGGTAGAGATCACTATAGTATGAATCACAGAACAGATGAGGTTAGAAAGGGTCTCTGGAGATCCCTGTTCAAGACAGGTCAGCTAGAGCAAGATTTCCCAGGGATTATGTTCAGTTGGGTTTTGAATATCTTCAAGGATGGCAAGTCCACTATCTTGTTCCGCAACATGCTGCAGTGTTTGATTGCCTGCATGGTAAAAAATTTTTTTCTTACACTTCAGTGACATTTCCTGTATTTCCATTTGTACCCATTGCTTCTTGTACTTTCACTTCATACTGGAAGTATGTACTTTCACTTCATACACTGGAAAAACCTGGCTCTCTCTCTTTTACACTCTCCTATCACATATTTATAAAGATTGCTAAAATGAGATTATGAGAATCATCACTGGCACCACAATAACAAAAATAAACAGACATGGAAAAAAGATGACAAAGAATTCTGCCGTTCCAAATTCATCTGAATGGGATCTACCTAATACGCTGTCTCTAAGCACTCTGAACATCTCTTGGTAAAACCATTCTTGCAAGGGAATAGTTCTAAAGTTCTCAGTCACATTATCCACAGTTATAATCTTACAACTTTAAGGAATCTTCTGCTGTTTCAGTCCTCAACATTATTTACAGTGAAAAAATACTATATATAGTTCTTACTCTTTTTACCTAATACACCTGATTGTGCTGGAGAACACAAAGTGCTGTTGCAGATGAGAATCTCCATTCTGAAACTCAATACTGGCCATCCTTTTACTCCTTTTCAGAGCAACTCCACAGCCATCTCTCTGCTTCTAACTCCAAAGCCACATTCCTGCTTCCAATTCAGTGTAATTACAGAAAGAAGATTCAACACTTGAGCTAGGTCAGACCTATCCCAGTGCAGACCTTGGTGGTCAAGCACAAGAACTATGAATGCATTCAATGCATTGTGCAGTCTGTCTGCATCAGTCTGCTTCACTCAGCATGCATGCTGATGACTGCTGCCACAGACTGCCTTACATCAATCAGGTTAAATCCTAGATGTGCTACAAACTGTCTGTCTTGATATCACACAAGCACAGATTATTCATGCCTTCAAGGGGAAAAGGATGCAGCCCTAAAAAGTTACAGTGGTCTCCCATAGCATAGAAGAGAAATAGCAAAATGTCAGTGCTTTAACACAGGAGATGAACAACCAGAAAAAGATAATACTTGTCACAAATACCTTTAGAAACTGAGTTTTACCGCAGGAGGCCAGAGAAAGTGAGGTAAGACATCCTGCAGGAAACAGAAACTGAGCGTAGAGAACCCTCTATTTGCCCCTCTGGAACAGGACGTCCATGTTCTCTGTTCTGCCCTCCACCCCCATTTCTCCAGCTTTGGGCTGTACCTGTAGAGATCACAGGCCTGTCCATAACCAGCAGCCACAGCCCACAACCGGAAGGCTTCCATGCTTAACCTGATGGCTTCTTCCCTTGGCAGAAGCAGATCCAGAGGGTCTTCAGCTATAAATCGACTTAACCGACTTTTGATTTCAAATTTGTTAAGCTGTAAAACGAACAAAAAAGAACAAACAACAAAAAAGATGAAGGCACAAGGCACATCAGTTGCATGCATCGTTACCTCATCACACTGACACACAAAAAGAGCTGCAGATTTCAATTCAGCCCACTCTAAACTCCTCTCTTCAAATCTGTCTTGATTTTGTGTAATCTTAAGGAGCATAGTACAAAGGATTAGTAAATGGTCAGTGGCTATGAACAGAGAAGTATTCCCGGAAGGGATGCCTAGGGGTACCTAAACCATTCCTAACACACATCAACGACATCCTAAAATCATTTCTGATGGAGGGGTGTCTAGCCCATACACGCTCTTGTTCTGGATGCTTTCTGTAGCATTTAACCGATTTTTTTAAAAATACATAACTATCCTTCTTTAGTCTTAAATAGAACTATATTAATCGAGATTACATGTAAAGATATACCTTATGAAAAATACTGCATACAAAAGTACTGAACTGACGCTGACATTCACTTTGGGACGTCACGCAATGCCATTCAGAGATTCTAAATCTTCCTATGATTCTGTGTTTATTTTATAAGAAAGTGTACCTCGTGCCTATTACTTTCAAAAAGTTATAGAATGTTGATGCCTTGGAAATGTTCTGAGCTTATTTTAGTATTGAATTAAGCATGACATGACTCATTTGCAGTTCTCCAGAAATAATTTTTATCCTCCCCTACAATTGGGTATTTTTACTTAACCACAAAAAAGAGCTTCTCTTTCCTCCTCCCACACATACAAAAGCTTGTGTGTGCTCTGTCTAAACAAATGAGGTAACAATGTCTTTTTCACAGCACAAGGACATACAGATGATTTAAAACTCAAATGCTTTAGAGACATCTTGTAGGGCAATCAATGCACACCAACAAGAAACCAAAGGAACATGGGAACGTACAGAGCATCACACACCAATGTCTGCTCTAAACATCTGCTACTGGTCAGCATCACCATGCTGTGCTCCATGATTTTGCATAACTGCACTACGTAAAAAAGCAGAGGAAGAACTTGAGGCAGCTTTTCTACTGGTGCACAGCAGAATCACCATTATTATCACACTGTCGATAATTATTTCAAAGCATATGGATGCACTTTCTTCACAATTATTATTTCAGCTTCAGTTCAGTCACCTCTAAATAAACTTCTCTCTTTCCTTTGAAAGTAAGGCATAGAGAGCAAAGGCCTTTACAATCACAAAAGTTCTTCTGAGAACCACTCACCAGCCTGGCTGTTGCATTTCGGCCTCCAGATGCCAACACTCTGATGAACTTCATAGCACTGGCACAAGCAACTCCATGGAGACTGGTAAGTAAAAATCCTGGTTCACCTACTTGGGGATCCCATTGAGTAGGGAGAAATTCCCTGACAATGGTCTCAATCAACCGAGGACAGTCGAGCAGCTGCAGGGAAACAGCAGGCACCACAAATAACCAAAGGTAAGCAGTTAAGTAGGCACGCAGAAGACATGCAAAACAGACACGTTGTCTGATCTCCTTGCCATAACTTTGCCTGCTTCTTCCTTCTGTTTTCAAACCTTTCTCTATCATTCCCAAGCTCCTGCACAACAGGAGACTTACCTGGCTACATGCTTCAGAGGAGTGCCTTGCTATGTGGGTGAGGATGTGCAGTATATCCAGGACTACCGTTGGAACGGGTCGCACCACCTCCAAGATGTACCTCAGCCGGTGCTGGATTCGTGTCTTCAAAAGTCCCTAAAGGGTGTTAAAAAAAAAAAATCCATTATGCTGTAACTAATTTCTCTCTGCATTTCAGGTGCTGGAAGACAAAAGCAGATTCAGTTACATCTTCTGCAGAGATAGTTTTAAAAGTAGCAGTGGGGTAATAAAGAAAAAAGGTTCTGGTGATTTGCAAGTACACTGGCAAATGAGCAAGAATTACCTCAAGAGAGCTGGAACAACTGAACTTCTGTTCTGAATGAGACCACTGGTGGAGTTTGCACATTTGTGTTTTCCAGAGTGCAGAACACAAGTGAAAGGCAATAGGAAAATAACCTTCCCTCTAGAGGACTATTAAAACCTATTATTGCTGAAAAGAGTTCTCATGCTCCTTGAATCATTTTTGCCACATCCAGCTAGTGCAGCACTTTGTCTGATAGTACCTGCCATGTCAGAGAAAGCTGGCAGAAGCAGAGAAGAGACAGGAATTCCTATTTGCAGTAGAAAAAGAGATGCAAGAGATGATGTGATTTTTTATTTATGGTTCACTGAGTAGAAGACCACGACTAGTGGCAGTGCCAGGAAACAAATCTTCAGTTTACTTAACAGTGTTATGTACTCCTGGTTCTGAAAAAAGGCAAATCCATAACAACTGAATTTGTAGTACCTTTACTTCTTAAAAGTTGCAGCCAAGCAAGTTGCAGTTCTAGGCCTGACCAAGTTTAGCAGTTAGTTTAAATATTCCTTTTCCAGCTGTGTGGAATAATTGGGCTGCAACATCCAATATGCAGATGTGAAATGGAATCTCACAACAATGGGAACAGTAGGGAATTTTATCCCAAATACCTTCTGAGTTCAGATCACTTGGAACAAGCTAAAATCCATTATGCTGAACTATGCAACTGTTTCCAGAATCACAAACTGATCTCAATCCTACCTAAAACTCCTTTGTTAAGTTTTTTAAACAGTGTCACACATCTAGTAGAACACATCCAAAATCATAAAGCTTCTAAACAATAGCAGATGCCCAAGTACAGTAATTCATTCATCCAGTGATGCTTTTAAACCAAGTGCCATTTGAGTTAAGAGATATTAGTGATACTGAAAACATACAAGTCAAGTCTCAACATTTTTAGAGATAATTAATTCATCCTCCTGGTAATATATGACAGAAACATAACAACCAACAGCCAGGGAAGAGTTCTAATTCTTGCTCAGAATGTTCTTGCCCAGGATGCACAGGAGGCTAAATGTTTCAGCAGGCTCAGCACAGTGCTAGGTGTGCTAGTCTCCTAAAAAGATTTCAAGTCTAATGCTCTGCTTACCTTTACGACATCATATCGGGCCACATCTGGATCTGGCTTGTTTTCATCCTTTAATTTTTTATCTTGAGATTTCTCTGTTTCATTTAGTTCTTCCTCCTCTTCTTCCTCTTCATTGCTGGGAACAAAGGGGAATGCAGCCATCCCTTGGTACCATGAGAAAGTCCAATCAAGATATTTCTATAAGGAGAATAAAAGCATATAAAAAAATTCTCAAAAAAAATCATGGAAGACAAACATTTTTCAAAGATGCTTTTCATTATGCAATGCTTTATTGATTCCTACCGAAGCCCAGGAAAACAGGAACATAATAAAGGATATTCTAAACGCATACAAGTAGAAGGCAATGCTTTTTCAGGGAAGTGATTTTAACCTCATACACACACACTTGGGAAACCAGGAAAAGTAATTACTGTGACGTGAATTAAATTCACTACAGAGGTGACAGAAATTTAACTTAACTGGAACACATTTAGGATAATAAATAAATAAATGATCAAACCACCAAGGCTTTAGAAATTCAAAAGAAATTTAACATTTATTGGCTCTATTGCCATTTCTGTACCTGCGTGGAACTTAGTTCACAAATAACACAGAAATATCATGCAAAAATTGTTACGATAAAATAAAGACTACCTGGTGTATTTGTTCATGTTTGTTTGGCTTGTTTGAACACCCCTCAGCTTCAGCAAATAGAAAACCCCCTTTTTTTTGTTCACAGCTAATGACAGTGTCAGGTACTCTCAAGCTCTACAGCAATAGTGCAATAACAGAGCTTCCAGCTCTTCAGAGAGGGGATTGCTTCCATAACAGACCTGCTTCTCCAAAATGTTTTAGAACATAACAGATAGCTGAATCCAGTGCTTGCACTGCTTAATTAACTGCTTTAAATTTCTACTTCCTGAACCCACAGTCAGAAATAACTACCACAATAGTCAGAAAAGAAGTGGTAGACTTCAACTGCCAAGTAACAAGGAAGCACAAGCTATTATCAGACATCAAAAAAAAAAAAAAAAGGAAAGAAATATTAACTAAAGATGGTGAGTGAATGACATAGTCAGAAGAGGCCTGATTTTAGTGGATGAAGCTGAGTCCATGTGGACCACAGAGTTCGGGACTATTGTCTTCCTTCCACTGAGAGAGGAAAAAACATAAGAAAAAGTCAGTGGATCTTCAAAGGAAGAAGAAAGGCAAGTTGCTTCCTTCTCACAGCCACTGATGGATGAACAAAACCTTCAGACTGATTTTTACATGTGTTGATCTTCTGTGTTTACAGTGCGGATGAATCCTAATTGTCTTACAAATCCTGGAGCAGAATGCCAGACTTCCAGCTCTGCTCCTTTCTGAGAGACCTTTTGAAATTCAGAAACACTGAAGATTCTCTAGGAAGGACTCTCTTGAGTTAGAAAACATATTGACACAGCACTCACAGTGCTGCTTCTGGCACCAACAGTTAGCAATCCTTGCTTACACAAGACACCACACCACAAGCTTTGATCTAAAAATCACAGCACTGCAGAGAGTTATAAACCAGAGCAGTACCAGAAGAAAGAAAAGCACAATAAGAAGCTGATTTATAGTACTAATTACCTACCATGGGTGGGCAGGACTCATCTAGCAGAACTCCATTAGGCTCATAGCTTAGAAAAGGAGCAAAATGTGGAGAAATCTACCTACTTCTTCATTTCTCTTACCTCCCACTAGGGATAGCTCTACAGGCCTGGTAGAAATTGCAGGGAGCTTCTACCCACCCTTGTCTATCACCAGCGCCTCTGCAGTCAGACATAGGAGCACCTCTCATGGAAGGAACTTGCAACAGAGCCCACAGCATGCTTTGCCTATAACAGACTGCTTCTGTCCAACCAGGAATACATTTTAATCTTGCTGTTGGAGGCTCTCTACTAGCCCTGAACACCTAAAAGAAGTCTCAACCTTCTATCAGGTGAAAAAGCATCAGGAAGAATATAAACACATGAGAAGGCAAAATTAGGTACGTATCAGTGTCACAAAAGTACATGAGAATAGCAGAAAACGGACAATGACAGAAAAAGAAAACGGCATTATTATGAGGCCTAAAGGAAAGCAGGGAACTATTTAATCTGTTAAGAAACAGGAAAACCATAAAACAAGAAAACAACAACAAAAACTAAATTCTACACATACATTAGTAGTGGCCTGATCTAGACTGCAAAGGCATCAAAAGAAAGAGAAACTCAACTCAGCAGTCCACACTGAATTTAATCATGGGGCAAAGCTAATTCAAACAGGTGGAAAAACAGATACCTGAATCGCTCAAACTGGGATAAACACACTCCATTGTCTGTCCCAAAGCACAGAAATGACATTCTATTCACCATTAAGCTAAACCATCCAGTAAGCCTTTGTTCAAGCTACTTACCATGTCTTCTCATTCTGATTCCTGTAAACAGCTCAGTTTGAAATCAAACCCAAGCACTTTTTGATTGTCTTACCTCATCATCAAGGGACACCAGGAGAGCCCGGAGAGCACCAACAGATGCTGCCATGACATTGTCCACTGAATCATCCAGAGAGAAGCGCAGCAGGAAGAGAAACCCAGCATCAAGCAGCAGACGCAGAACGCTGCCCTTCAAGGAGGAAGCAAACTCTCCAGCCCTGGCCTGAAAAGTATGTCACATAGAGCCAGGGTTAAGGCTGTCTCATCTCAGTTGGGTACATCTCAACATTCCACATCTTTGCCTCTTCCCATTTCTACTCTAAAGCCGCTGAACTGTGTGCAGGTTTTTTTCCCTTTATTTTATCCTCCTTTCATTCTACAGAGGAACACAACCACAGTTCCTTAATGCAGGAACATTTTCTTTTTAAAGTCTGAACCCGTCTTTTGACTTCACTCTGTTCCGCCCCATTGTCCTTCTCAAAACAACCCTGCTATTTCTTCCCTGCCTCCAGTGCCATTAGGTAGAAGGTCAGCACTTCCCTCAAGAGTTAGGTGGAAATGTGCACAGAAGTATTCATTTTGCTTTATGGTATTGGCACACTGCTCTATGAGTAGGCTTGGTTCTTTCTCACCTCCTACAGGAAATGCACATTGTGAAGCTGGCTCAGACAACCAGAGCGAAAGGGTCAATGCCAAGAATAGGTTTGTCACAAAAGTAACACCAAAAAACCAAACTTGTGTCCAAATCAACAAAAGAACTGAAGCTGCAGCACTGGTGCCAAATAACACTTGAAACAACTTGTTGGAAGAACACTCTGGAGCCCTTCAGAGAAACCCCAGTCTCAGTTTGTTATATCTCAACACTAGGTTTTCAAACAGGAAGGAACCTCAGTGAAAAAGAATGCCCTGTAGGTGGCTTTGCCTACCTCCATTGAACTGCAGAAAGCAAACAACTAGTACTGGAGAATCTGGGCCCTGATACATCAGAAACTGGAATTATGGGGAGAATTTCTATCAAAAGTGACCTACCTTTTGAACAATACGACCTAAGACCTGTAGGGCCAGTGTCCTCTGTTGTGTAACTTGGCTGCGAGACAAATGAAAGAGTTCTTGGAGGGAATAACCAGCCCTCTAAACGGCAGGAGGAAACAGAACAAAGAAACCAAAAACAAGGCTCAGTTACAGGTAAAAACAGGCCCCTTAAAACAAGATTAACTGTAAAAGACTGAATAACAGAAGGTAAAACTGCAATGCAATGTTGTTTGCCACTCTGTGGCATTTGCAGAAGAGATTCTCACAATTGATATGACAGGAGAATACAGAACTTCTTAAGAAAAGGAAGTACATGCACCTTTTTCCAATACCACAGACCCTTAACAGCATTAACAGAGCTTTCTGGAGATAAAGCAGCTAATGTATGCAGACTCAACTTGTCTCTGGGAGTTTGTTTCTAAAGAAAAATCACTCATCTGCATTTTTCTATGATTTCTTTTGTCACTAAGAAGTCTTGACACAAAAGGAATCTGCCAAAGCAAACACAGAAAACAGAAATGGATGCACCCTTTCTACTATATTATACCTACCTCTGCCTCTTCTCCATGGTGATGCAAGCCTAGATGTGTTGGCAAATCAGCATCTGCAGGAATCAATTCTCCTTTTAAACTGAAACGAGCTTGCATTCCCTACAACAAATGGGTGGAGGGAGAAAACTATTATTCCTATTGCTGTCCACACCATTCATCACTTAAAATACAATTTTTTACATCCACTGCTGGAACATGACAGTTCAAAACCAGCCCATATCAGGCCACAAATTCTTTAAAAAATTTACAGACTGAGTAGCCAGAAGACTAGTCTTTGAAGCCTTCCAAACTGTTACTGCTGAGAAGCATGATTCAGACACAAACATGCAAATATCAGTTTCTGCCTTCAAACCTCTTTGGTTTTCTTCTTCCGGGGTGAGGGCAAATCTTTCATCCATTCCAGCTTCTCAAACTCCACACTATCCATGTGAATCCATTCCTTCCTGGGCTTCACAGGCAGATCATCATCTTTGTGAAGGGGGAAAAAAACGGCAGTCTTACTTTCTAAGACAGGGATGAAGAAAAGACTGTTCCCCCTGTGCCAAGCTACTTGGCTTAATGACTGCTTCAAATATAGGATTACGTAAAATAAAAAGAAAACCATTTTCAAACTGTCTGTTGTCTGCTGCATAAACATCAAAGGTTTAAATCTATTTTCATCTTTCATAAGAGCTAGAAGAGGAAGTAAACAGCACTGTAATGAAATTCACAGACAAGGCTAATTTAGGAGAAGTTGAACAGAAGTCAGGACACTAATAAGGCAAAATTATCAGAACCAGTGCAAAAAAATAGTATCAGCCTTACTTTTGAGAAAGCAAACTTTTATCATTCAAGGAGGGCAGTGTTAGGGGAGATGTGAGATGATTCAAAAGTATTAATGCAGAGAGTCCAAGAAAGTTATCGGAAGCCAGTATGATTTCAGCCCAGACACACTGAAGAGAGAACAAACACTACTATTTTGTGCTTTTGTTGCATTTATGATGTTGCTCTTCATATCACCTCTAAAGGCTTGAGGAGATCAGCTTGGGAAGATCAAAACAGCTGAAAATTTGCACAGCTTGCCAGGGAGACAGCTCGGTGGGAAAACTGGACAGCTGAACAACACTTTCAAAGGTACAAGTACCAAAGGAAGAAATTACTAATTTAACTTTATAAAGAGCTTTGATTAGAAGAATTTGAGAAACAAGACGTTTATGCCTGACATCACAAGAGCTGCCCTAGGAAAGGGACAGATCAGCATAGTGAAGAATGTCAGAAGTGAAGGCACCAGAGAGATATAACTGGAAGTTATTTGAACACTAGGAAAGGTAATGCTTTTTTACTAGGATACTATCCCAAACCAGAATGAGAAAAGACGAGCTAAGAAGTCTTTGAGAAGTCTCAAAAGAAATCACACACCACGACAGTAACAGGCAGCCTAAGGGCATGAAAAGCAGCATCACCACTCCTGCTGGAGCTGCCCAGAACTCATTTGCATTGAAGCTATTAATCCTAGTGCTGTGGTCTTCTCTTACAAGGAACAATGAGTCCCACAGAGATGCTCTTCTTTCATTAGATCTTTTCCTGCTGATAACTGGCCTGAAACCTAACCTTTTACTTTGCTCCAATTAGCAGATAAACTTTCATGAAGGGCGCTCATCCTCTATAGGATGAAGCTTCACCCTTATGATCAATGTGGTATTGGATCAGGCAATGAACCAAGCACAGAGTTATCTTGCTCAGCCAGAAAGCTGTTCCACAGAATTTCAGCCAAAGGCTCAGCACGCATTTTAATTGAAGAGAAGGAAAAAGCATCTGAAATGTCTGAAAGCAGAATGTTTGTGGGTGGTAGATGCAAAACTAAAGGAAATAAAATCAGCAGGAAAATGAAATATATTGACATTTGTAATTTAACAAAATGTTTTCTCCATTAATCACTAAATTAATAGGGTTGAGTTAAGTCATTCTATGAAGAGGATTACGCATGTTACTACCAGCCCTTAGTATTATGGTCTTGTCAACAAAAAAAGATGGATATACATTTCAAGGCATCAGCAGATTGTTACTGAGAAATCCCTTTGCAGAAACACAAGTTGACAGCACAGATGCAACATTTGCACTGAACTTTTTCAGACTTGGGTTACATTAAAGGCTACCCCCCAGCCTCTTCATTTCCTGCTTTGCTTCCCCTCTTGTCTCAGTGCAAGAAGTTGCTTTCCCATTTCTTAAGATTACAAGTTGCTGGATAAAGGCTTCACCATCTTGTTTCTAATAAACAGTAGCCTTTTATCTAATTAGAGAAGCAGGTTTGATTTTTGAGCAATCCCATTGCTTTGTGTCATCATCCTCTCCCTGGGCAAATTCAGTGTAACCCAGCCGGGTTATTCATGATGAGTTTACTTCTGAGCACGAACAGATGCTAAAATCCACACATTAAGTGATAACGTCAAATTAATTTTTACATCTCCTGTTGGCCAAGATGGACTGCAGGCATAAACTCAGGTGCTGAAGAGGCTTCCCTTGGTTTTATAACTGCATTCCACTCAACTTTCTTTGTTATTTCAAGTATCTTGGGAAAACTGCTCTTTTTTCCTGTGCAATCTTCTATAGGAAGCAAAAGATGTCAGAACACAAGGCTCTAAACACGGAGCTATTTCCAAGAGCATTACTATGGAACTCCACCATTACAGGCTGAACAACATGCTTCTATTGCTCCCAGGAGAATAAAAGAATTTAACTTAACCTGGTGATACTTGTGCACTCAATTGTTTTGGAACTAAAAAAAGAACTAAAAACAGTCCTTTTCATTAAGATGGATTTGTAGAAAAGTAAAACTTGGGGAGAAACAGTAAAAGGACTATTCAGTGAAGTATTTTCATCAAAAAGAGGTTAATTAGCTTTATTTCTTCTGTACATGTACACACATACACTCACAGACTCATCCCTCTCAGCAAGAAAATGGTAAATGGTTGTTATCTCTTGCAAACATCAAGAAATCCAGCAGTGATTCAGAGACTTCTTTAATAGTCTGCACATTACTGGAACACAAAGAATGCATCACAAGAGGGGATCAAGGGATGGAGACAGACAAAAATTGAAATGAAATTGTGGGAGAACCATACTATGAACAAAAGCATGGGGAAAATGGGAATGGGAGCCTAAAAATCACCACAGAGAAAAAGAAATTGCTAAAGAAAAAAAAAAAAACAGTGACGAAATAAAAGCAGAAGCTTAAGGAGAAAACTCTTCCTTTTTCTCATATGAAAATGTATGGGTTGCTCCAGTTGCTGCTGCTAAAGCAGCTTTCTCCTCATACAGGTATATATTGAGCATTAAAGAGTTCTATCGTAAGAGGCAAGAGCTCTGTAGCATTCTTCACAAAAAGCAGAACACTCTACACCTTAATACGTCTCACTCCATTCACAGCACAAAGAAAAGAACTGTATCCTGTGGAAATCACTGTCTGGGCTCTGAGATACAAATCACAGAGTGGGGCCATCAGGAGCGTTTCCATGCTAAGACATACATGCTCTCTATGAGCAATTTCCCTGAAGTGAGACCATCATCTCCGTGCTATCCTGTGAGCAAATCACTAACTCCTACCTATCCAATATCCTCTGGTCCCCAGTCAGTTCCAGTTAAAAGAAATTATTTAAGCAGCAGCTGAATCTCAGTACTTACACTCTGCTTTTTCCCTGTCCACACAATGGAACAGAAGAGGAACAATGCCAAGTTTAAACCACATTTTTCCCCCAGAGGCCTCAGAACAAATTTCAAAAACAAAGCAAGATCTCCCACTGAATAGCTCAGCTTCATGATATTCATGTATCACCTTTCTAATCTATGAAGCCCATCAATCATCTGGATTGATGTACAAACACCATACAAACCTTACATTTATGTTCAGAAAATTAAAAACATACACTTCGTTTCTTACCTGTCACTTCTACCTTCACATTTTCTTCCTTCCTTACAGATTCTTCCAGACCCAACTCCTGCATGGAAAGACATGATCTTACACCATGCTGAGCCATGGGCAGAGATTCCACAAACTCCTCTGGTCTGTACTGTTCCATTTTTAATTCCTTTTTCTGGCCTTCATTGTTACCACGTTGTGACTTTAAGAAAGCAACTAAACTGGGATCTGCAATTATTGACAAAGAGACAGACAGAGATGTGACAGAAAGTCTCAAAATACTTCACATGCCTATGGCTCCTGCTATTTATGTTTCAGTCTTTTCCACATGCCCTCTTCTTCTGTGCCAGTTGTCACTTCTTTTCAAACTGAGGCATCTCACTGCTTTATGACCTCTTAGGCACACAAGCTGGGTGCAACTGATGGGTGAGGTGACACCAGAGGAAGAACTGACAAATCTCTTTCAAGGTAAAGCAACCACAAAAATTCTAGTTATTTTCTCAGCTTACAAATAAAGAGATAACTTTTTCTTTCCTCCCCGTCCCTGACACTGAAAAGGCACATCCAAACAAGACTATTCATTGCGGAGAGAATTCTGGTCTGTTAATTACAAGAGGGACCCAGGTTCAGCTGACAGTTCAGCTACCCTGCCTCTGGACCACTCAGTGGCATCAATCTGAACACTACAAGAACACACAGGACAGACATCACAAAAAGAATTACCTCTATTCAATTGCACTAGAGCTGCAGTTCATAATCTAGGTATTATATCACAAGAAGGAGATCTTGTTTGTTCTGAACTGACTCCTCATCCTGAGAGTCAATTATCATCTGGCAACATTCAGAAAACAGACACGGCCATTCTCCTCATGCTTTGGAGCAGAAAAGAAACATCTGGGAGGTAGATGTGTTTTGAAGGATAGGTTATATTCCTATAGCTCTAAGATGATCATTTTACTTTCAGATCTGCTACAGATATATCCCACATCACTTTGGATGGAGTGCACTGTCTCTAAATACTCTTCATCTAGAAGATGGTGTTGGGATGCTTACACCAGCGGTTGAGTAAGAGATTGTGCATTGTGCTTCTGTGCCAGTTCTGGCCCATGTCTGTACAAGGTACAGAAATACTCTAATAAGCAACGTCAGAGATATATAAAGTAAAAGAACATAACACCTACATTGGTTATTTATTCTTTAGAGGACAAAGGACAAGCAATTCAGAAATGCTCTGTACCTGAGATAAGTCATCTCAAAAATTACTCCCATGTCTCTGAAACATCTATCCCACACTTTTGATTGTTGCACCTTCTCCTCATGATGCAGTTTATACCCTCCTTGGTAAAGGACAGGCATTTGGCCCAGTCCCATTAAAGTATTCATATTTTTTCTGAATGCAAGCAGAGCTCTCACTTTCTCACACTTCACTGCCCACAGCAAGGTATTCATTATTTCATCATTTCACACAGTGGCAAACAAGTCACTGATCACGTCAATCTGTGCACATCAGAAACTATGCCTGCTTTGGTCCAGAGTCTCTGTGAGCAAAACCAGAACAGTACCAACAGTAAGACCCTGAAGACACTGCCCAGCACAGAACTGCCTACCCATCCTCATACTTCACACCATGGAGTATCATCTGCTTCATAACTGAGAGGTTAACTCAGGGACTGGGCGGCATTTAACACCCACAAATCATTCACACTCCTGAATATGGAGAAAAAGTCTCCTTAATCTACAGCTCTGTGCCTGTCCACTTCCAAAGCTAATTTGTAATTTATAATAATAATAAAGCAATTTAGTTTAGGAGTTGCTTCATCATGCATAATTCCCTACTCACAAATATTCTGGAAATTCCAGAATTACTCCCAGTTTCCTTAAGACCTCAAGGACTGAAAGATCTACAATTTTAACCCAGAGAGCATATAAAAAACCCACATTGCTTCAGAAAATATTGTTCAAAAATACTTAAAATACAACCTATCCTTTTTAACCTCCTTCAGTATTCACTTCACTAATATCCCAAAGGATGGAGTGGTGAGGACAAGGAGCAAGGATAACAAATCAGTCACAAGACTGTGTTTATGCACAAAAGTGCATAAACAGGGTATTTTTCATACACTCGCCACTGTTACAAGCAGTGAAGCTAAACAAAATAGTAATTTTGGAGAGTTCAGGTCTCAGAATGAAGGATATACCTAAACATTCTGTTTGCAATTATTTTGCACAGTTCCTTTGCCTCCTTTTTAGTCATACCCAATATTCCATTGCTGCTAGCAATTAAGTCAAGATCATGAATATGATCTTTAAGCTGAGCCCACGATTTATGCATCTAAAATGCCGCTCGCACCTAAATTTGATGCTAGAGGATCTGAAATTACGACTATCTAAAAAATCCTTGTCTGCCACCTACATCTGTACATCTGTTCTTCTTAAGCACATAAACTCATTGAAACCAATGCCAACAAGTTTTACAGTGCCCTAGATCACCCAAAGTCTTACCAAACATACCACAGTCAGTGTTCTCCCCTGTCTGGTCATCAGCTGACAGTGACAGGCATTCCCAGAGCACCACTGTGAACAGGGCTCCAAAAGAGAGACCACACCCCTGCCAGAATTCCCGCACCCAACAGCCTGATAATTAAAACACTTTTTCAAGAAGTCAAGAAGAGTTGTAAGTTCTTCTGCTCTACCAAGAATAGATCTGAATTGAAATCTCCCACACGCCCATATGCTCTCCCTGTCCGCATACTGACTGTTCTGGCCCAAGTCTTAGCATTTTGGAGAGGAAGACCAAGGGCTCGCTCTCACCTCAGCATTGCTATAGCTTTGCTTTCTTATCTCTTCAGAGAATTATGTTCTAGTGTCTTAATACATATATATGTAACCATATATTTGGTGTGCAAAGCAACAGCGTGCATGGAGCATCTTATCCCACAGCAGAGGAGGGATGAGAAAGCCAAGCCATCTCTCACTGAGAAATAAATGCTCTTTAATGTCTTCATACTTAGCTCTTATTCATAAGCTACTAACACAGCATGGAAGACAGATGATCCACATATGGAATGAGCAGGAATTCTATGCTCTCATCTCTGACCTGTGAACTTGTTAAGACTTCAGGACACCTACACATGTGGTAAACTTTCCCATCTTGAGAACTGACCCCGGGAGGCACATACCCAGTTGAGCCAGAAGCCTTGCCTGCTCCTGCAGGATCTCTTCCTCAGACATGGACCGCAGCTTCTCCAAGTTCTCTTTGTGAATAGCTTCAGCTTCCTGCTCGCTCTTTTGGCTTCCAAGACCCTTTCCCGTTATGAGACAAGAACGCTGAGAGGTCGAAAAGTCCCCAGCTTTATCTGTAAGATCTAGCAGAGAAAGCACTTAATGATTTAAGTGTCTACAGCATCGTGAATAAATCTCAATTCTGTCATTACCAGGCTTACAAATTTTATTTTTTTTTTTACCTTGGTAGCAAAGTTAAAATAGGAGTAAAGAAATTTAGTTCAGATTCAAACAAAACTAAAATACTTGAGCTTTCACCCACCATCACAACAAAACATCATTTCCATCTTGTTTCTTTAGGAGCTTGAGAAAGGATGCTTCTTTAAAGCAAAGCAACGGCAAGAAAAGGTAAACTGGAACATAGTTCACAATTCAGGAGTTAGAACATTCATCCCAGTTAGTGAATATTAGATTCTTTCTTGGCCCAAGAACACCTGAACCCACAGGTTCAATTTGTACATCAGCTGAACCATGACCTAGTAAATATCTGCTGAATGAGACAGAAAATTCCAACTATTAGGTAAACCAGCTTCTGGAGTGATACAAGCTACATTCTCAACACCAGCATGTTTGCTTCTAACAATGTCCTGTACTCACCCTTAAGGGTCAAACACATTAGAAATTCCAGCAGGGGAGAATTTTTCCTACCTTGAACCAAATGAAGTCCCCTCTATCACCTGATCTAAAACCACTTTAAATGCTCACTTCATTTAACAATAGCAGCAAGGTAACATGTTCCTTTGGTCCTCCAGTTGCCCTGTAACCCACTGCACAAGGACCTAACTTAGTGGCTTTATTCCTTATGTTTTATTCATACGACCCATACATTGACTCAGAACATCCCTACGACTCTAAACCACCCTACCCTGCAAACATCAAATCCCTGTTCAAATGACAGAGCAATGACACTCATCATAACATCAGTAAGGTTTGATGTCATTTCCACATCAGTTGTTTTGCATATTGAGCAGAAAGAGATAAGACAGATCAACCTGGTAAAAGCTTCAGTGAGCTTCCCCCCATTAGCGACTAAACCGCGGGTTACCGGGCACAAACAATTTCTTGTTACTACAAGAAATTGAGCTCCTTCTTTTCTCTTGCTTCTAGTGATCCTGCCACAACAATCTTGCTGAGGAGGCCAAGCCATTTTCTAATCCCCTGTTGTGCTGCTACATTTTGGAAGTGTTCTCCTTCAAGAGGATCACAGCTATAGAGCTGCTTTATTTCCCTCTGAGATTTGCCCAAATGTAACAGGATATACAGTAAGCATAGTATAGTGACCTGGATGGCGGATTTGTGCACACACAGCACAGCACACCTGGGGGTTCTCTTACGACTTCTCTGATGGGGGTCAGGGCTGACACAAACCTTAACCAAATGGTGATAATCTTCAAATGACATCTGGCCTCTATTTCAATGTAAAAAAAAGGGAGTCAGGGTAAAAGCCTGATGACACATGGTGGTCCTAAGCAAACTGGACACACACACACAAATTAGAAAGCCTGGAGATGCTGGTACCAGCTGAATTGGCTTCATATTTCCTTGTCACGTTGCTGTGAGACAAGTAACTGCTGGAGGTGGCACTGACTCATCAGCACTGCCTTACAGTGCTCCTTATGGAGCAAAGCCACAGTCTCATGAAAGCAGATCTGATGACGGAAGACTGAGTTTTCAGCAATCTAGGTAGGAGTGAGAACTCACATCACTGTGGTCTCAAACGCCTTCAACAAACACAAGAACCACCTTCTTCCTAAAATTGTGTAAATCAACAATGAAACAAGAAAAATTTTGCATATAGCAAGCAGAAGGAAAAAGGAGGACAAGAACCTTGAAAAATAAATCTATTTGGCCCCATGTGAAGCAAAAAGGAAATCACTGAGAAAGGTAACCCAATTTTTAGAATGTTAATTTGTGTCTCAGAGCATTTAAAATCCTAGTCACAACGCAGACATTCCAAGTGACCTTGAGATTCCTAAAGACAGCAATCTTACCATAACTTAAAAAGAAGGTGCACTGACGTTTCTGGTTACTAAGGCTATGTAAATACGATAGGCTGGATGAGCAGAACCTTCTCCACTTACCACCCCTGATGCTGGGTGCCTCTCCCGCTGATTCCGCAGGATCCAAGGCGTCCGGCGCAGCTGATCGTACTGGCACGCAGTGGGCAGCAGAGGGAGCTGTTGCTGCCTTTTCAGCAGTTCTTCTCGCTGCCATCTTCTGCGCAAAGATGCTTTTTCTTCCAGATCCCACCTTTACCTGCAAACAGGGAAGCCACGTGTCACCACTTTCCTCTCCACGCTGCCCCAGCCACTAACAAGTATAAAGATCTGATCCTAAACACACCCTCAAATAAGGCTTCGGGACATGACTCAGAGAAGCTGCTGGCAGCCACCTGCCCTTTTCTGTGATCGTGCTATTCTTTTTTTAACACAGTTTAATGCTAGGATAAAGAGACAAAAATATGGATGCTTTTGGTAGCTAGGGAAGGATGATGATTAACTATAAGTGAACTCAAGCATGGCAAGTACACCTAAAATATCACCAAACACAACAGTTCCAGCTTCCCTGATGTTTGGAAGCTCTGCATAGCTGAATACTTTGGATTTCTGAGGATAAATGTGCTCACAACATGCTTGGAACAGACTTCTTATAAGGTTATTAGAGAGCAGCAGGGTGAAGAGATTTACGCACTAGGAAATGGGAAAATGTGCTAAAATAATCCTGACTAAATTACTGTGTTGCTTGTCCAGGTGTTGAAAGGGCACAGCTCTGAACAGTCTTGCACAGAATGCACAGGAAATCCAAAGCAAACTAAGCAAAAAATCTCTTGCACATAACCAGTACAGAGAAGAAACTTAAAAGGCAGCCTGAACATTGGGTAGCTGCTTTGTGCACTTCTGTATCAGGTAAACACCACTGGTACTTTAAAAAGTATTACCCCTGCCTTTCAAAAAAGTTGTCCTCCAAAATAAGCTACCTCCTCAAACCAACCACAGCTATCAATCACATACCAATTTCCAGCATCTGACTCCCACTCAGCTAGCAGCTCTTGCTACTACAGCAACAACCAGTAATAGCAGCCATGGCTTCCAGTTTTACAGCCTCAGAAAAAAAATATGTTAAAATCCGAAAAGTTGCAAAAGATAACCCGTACAACCACATTCAAATGTCATGCTAGGAGAATTAAGGTGCAACTTCAATAAGAATGGACTTAATCAAACCTGGTGGACAACTTAATGGAGATTGTTCCTCAGAGAAGAACAAGCAGAACAGGATCAAATCTATTACAGCAGTGCAGATTTGATCCACCTGACTGAAGTTAGCTGAAGGGGGCTGCCTTTTTCCTAACTCAAAAGGATTTCAACATTATTTACCTGCAGGGTTTGGAGCACTTACTTGATGGCTACTTGGAAGAAAACTCTGTCCTACACTCAAGATGGCAGTACCAGAGATATGTTGAGCTAACTCAACGATCTCCAGCAAACCAAGCCAATTATTTTGAGCCTGACCAAGCCCCACTAAGCATTAGGCTTTACTGTGGAGAAATTTTCATGAAGGTAGCATAAAATGTCTGCTCCCAATCTTACCTCATTTTTTATCTCAGAGCGGTGAAATGACCTTGGAAATGGGTCTCCCGTGGGCACTGGCATGGTCACTGCTGCTGCACTGGTGTCTCGTTCCTGAAGAAAAAAATTTAAACGAACCAAGTACAAACCATTGCAACAGCCAGACATGTTTGTATCATTTAGCTGAGAGCAGACTCAGAACCTCTCAGCTCTGCAGTTCACATCGTCATCGGGCTCAGAACACCTTGTGCTTATTTAGAGCCAAAGTGAGCTATTTCCCAAAAGGCTGGGCTGCCAAACTCCACACATCACTCAAAGAATTAGATAAAGGAAAACCTTTAACATCCCCCTTAGAGTCCAGAAATTCAGCCAAATCCATGCTACAGAACATGCCTGCATGCAAGCAGTGTGACCTGCAGGCAGTTTGGGCTGGAAAGCAGATTTGAATCCATATTTAACTGACAGCAAAAATACACCCAAGGAACTTTTTCCTTCAAGGTGCTCTACAACACTGGTCTACAGTGCTGATTCATTACACTGTAGAAATAAAAAGCAGCATCTGAGCCCTTCATCCCTGTTTAGTTCACAGCGTTTAAAAAAACCACTAGATCATCACAAGAAAAAAGACATACAATAATTTTGCTTAAGACTGCTGTAATGTGTTCATCATGACTCTCCAGTGTTTCCTCGGGATCTTCATCCTCAAAGTGGACACAAGCATTTTTGATCTTGGACTTTTTTGGAGGAGCTGGAGTCAGAGCTGGGAGAATATCAGGAAAACCTAGGGAGGAGAAGTAATAAGAGGAAAAAAAAAGCAATCAAGTTACTTATATAACCACTGTGCATCAGGTACCAGACTGAGGCTCCCTAATAGCACCTATTACTGCTCTGATGAGAAATAAAGATGAGGAAGCAATAAGACAATTACGAGTCCTCTGTCTTTGACTTGCACTGGGTAGCAGAAAGAAACATGCCCGAGAATTTTATTATTTATGTATTGGCACAAGGTCTTTTCAAAGAGTTCCATAAGCAGGAAAGGGTACTGAGGTCTGACTGCAAGCACTAAGGGAAGAAGCAAAGCTGTACAGAAACAAATACTATCCTTGCAGGTTGTGTTCAGGCACAGGAAAGCATATTTCTACAGCCAGCTATAACAGTGAGGGATTTGTATAATCATGAACAAGTGAAAGCCTTCTTTTCACTTGCTATGAATAGATCATATCTCCTCTATCTGGAACTAAGAACTGCAAGATTTAAATTGTTGCTTTTAAAAAAGCACCTTGAGTTTCTGAGATTATCAAGCACATGACAAAAGTGTTACAGTTACTACTGATGGAGAAAACAAAAGCAAGCCAGATCTGCTGGCTGAAAGCCAGAGCTGTTAGCAGAGCTAAAATTCACAGATGCTGAGAATAGAGTCTTGGATTGATGGCAAAATAAGCAGTGAATGTCCAATCAGCACGAATCACAGAAAACACTCTTGCTAGCAAGGTACCAGAGACAGCTGATAAATGTGGACGAAGGCAACACAGGTGGTTCTACTGGATGCTAGTAACATTGGACAAGGGCATTTTCCAACAAGGCTAAGAACGAAGAATACCACAGAGAGGACAAAAATGCAGGGTAAAAGCAACACTGGATTGAGAGGGAGGTGAAAGGCAAGCAGTGAGGAACATGAAAGGGACAGAGAATCTTAGTAATTCAATGAAGCTCAGAAGAGGATTTACCATCCAACATGACTACGTCCTTGCTGTCCTGTAGCGGGGGTCTCTCAGCATCTATGCTCCCTTCCTCCCCCTTCCTCTTATCTGCTTTCTTCACAATTTTCACTGCAGGTGAAGCTCTGGCTGCCAGGAACTGGTTTTGAAAGTGCAGAAGGTCTGCTTCAGACTCTCCAGGTTTTGGTCTTGACAACATGCTGCCTTCTTGCTCTTCTTGCAGCCTAGTCCTATGTGATGTTCACACAGAACCTATTAAAGATATGGGAAACTGATTACAACACTGGATTTCTTGGGGATTGGACGAGGACAGCACGGGAAAACTGTTCATGTTTGTCCCACTCTTATGTTCCTGCACATAATATAGCCATCCTACCTCAGGATCACTCCAGGACACTAGATGAACCAGAGCCCCAGACAAACCATTTGCCTCATTCTTCATTGCTGAGCAACACACTACTGGACAAGCCAACACCTGGCCTACCAGTCCACTGTGAGCACAATGGCATGCATCCAGCAAAAATCCACCCGACAAGTACATCACTGACAGAATGCAAATAAGGCATTGGATTTGCAAACACAGGGTAGCATCTAGTCATGACAAGAGATCTGACTTACTCCATTGTCAACATCACCCAAGAAATCAGAGGCACAGTATCACGCAAAGGTCCCCCCTCCAACATAGCATCTTCTCCAGAGGCTAGCATTACCATCCCTGTCAGGATGAAAGAGCCTGTCCACATGGACAGGGACAATGCAC